>CM056394.1:17647872-18338302 GCA_029718625.1 Synaphobranchus kaupii
TGAAATGTTCTACTGAAGACATTAAAATGCATGAAAACTAATAATTATATTATGCAAAAGCCACAAAGTTTTACTGAGTAAATTGTGACTAAAATATAGAATAATATTATAAATTTGCACCTTCACTGTGTAAATCTTCTCCTCCTCACCGCTTTCAATTCTGACAGGTACTTACTGCCTTTATTATGTGTGTATTTGCATTTTTAAAGCGCTGTAATGTCCATGTGTACCCATTTTCTAATCAAATATTTTCTTACCTGACTGCCTGCCAAACACTGAGGGCCTGATTTACTGAGACATTTAGTGTATGCAAAACCTTTTAGCACACACAAAACCAATAACATGACCAATGATTGGTCATGGCATTTTTTTTTTGCACCAATCATTGCTTCTGTTATTAGTTTTTTGCGTGTGCTAAAAGGGTTTGCACTCGCTAAAGGTCTCAGCAAATCAGGCCCCTGAATGTTTTCATTGAGATGCTCAGCTGCTGGCTGATGGCTTCTGCCCTTAAATTAATCCCTTAAATTAATCAGTTGCTTGTGATATATTGTGATATTACGTGGGCTTTATTGAAAGTACAAGGAATTGAACATATTGCACAGCGCCACGTTGTGTCGGCAGATGACACAGCGGGTACAGCGCAGGAGTGGAGTCTTGTTTTGTTAAGATGGACGCCGCCGGATTGTCGGTGCCGCTCAGCAGTCGCTCGGCGGAGCACGGGGCGCAGGGAGGGGCCGCTCTCGGGACAGTCGATTTGAGAAGAATGGGAACGTCGCCGCGGCTTTGGCGCGCGCCCAGCAGAACGATTTCCCCGACCGGGGGAGGGGGGAGCATCAGAGACGATTAGCGCTAACGCCTCTCCGAAGACCCGCTCGCGTGCGCGGCTATCGCGAGCCATTTCGCGCTCCCTCGTGTGAGCTGACGGGGCTGAGAAGTGCAGGCCGAGCTAGTGACACGCGTGTGACGCACACGCGTGCCCTGGCCCTGGCGGATATTTAAAAATGTGGTCGGGAGTACAGAGTAAGGGATACAGAGATTGTGTGAAACCTAAAGCTCATCGCTTTGAATACCAAATGAGCAATGCTGTTGCACCACTGATGTAATAATAGTTCATATAATGTAGTCAGAGAATATGCATTGCACTGGCTGGCTGCATCCATGCAGCCTACATATAGGTCAATGAGCAATGGACGATCTTTAAGCTGCGATTGGCATGTCAGATATGCTTGTCTGCTGAGGAAGAGGGAATTAAGTTTTTGTTATTTGCTCAGGAAGTTTAATGAGAGATTAAATGAACCTGTCTCAGGAAATATTCTGCCTGACTGCTGATGCTTCCTGGAAAATAACATGTGCCGCACTCTCAAAAGTACTGACAGTTATATTTGATTGGGCTCTTCAGCTCTCCATTACAGCACAGTCACTGTTGAAAGAGTGTTGGAGTTAGAGCCCTGAACGGGCCTGTTTTTTGCCCGGATACAGAGTGGTGAATCTTAGTCTATGTGCCATCAGTAGGCTAAGCGGCATTTTAAAAAGCTTAGGCTAATTACTTGGTATCATTCACTTCAGCTATGATAAGGCATGTCATAACATAGCTAAAGCAATATCAAATGTTTGTATTAAATGTTTGCATATTTATTTAACATTTATCTGATAATTCTCGTCATTATAATATGCCGTTGGCATGCTTTGCGTTTTTTGTATTTTAGCTAGGCTATAATTGCATTAGTTCTGGATAAACTTGATCAAACTTGTTTTCACTTTCCTACAAGGTAACTACGTGTCATATGCTTGTATTTACGGTTTTGATAAAGCATGCGAGTTATTGAAGAAGCGTGTTTGTCTCATCCTATTACTTTGTTGCAGTATAGGCAACCTCAATGTAGAGTTCTGTGTTGTGCTGAAGCGATACATTGTTTTCAGTTTTGAAATCTTTCTGCTCCCTGGCACTTAGGCCTACAGTGCAGCCCATAGCATAGGCCTACCGTAGACTAATCGGCTATCTTTATTTTTTTGATGGTGACATCATACAAAAACTGCCCCTCCAGAAATGTCATGCTAAAATTGCCAATTTAAATTATGGCAGGGTTGTGTCGTAGAGGGCGAGAAAAATTTAATGTGAAATGGACTTGCATTAACATTTTCACATTGTCAGACAAAGTGTGTACATTAACTTGAAAATGAAAACGCAAAGTGGCCCTATGTCATGGTTTTTTCACACATCGAATGCAAACGAAATGCAATCGTCGATTTGCATTTTCATTTGAATTTTTTGCACGGATATGCTTCCATACATAACAATATCCGCCGTGCCTTGTCAAATGTTCCCCACTGGCTGCATACAGGCGTCTGGGCAGAGCTAGGCTTGCCTAGTCTTTATTTCCATTCCCACCCGCATCCACAAGATTTCTGACTATTCCCGCCCGCCCCCATGGAGGTTCTGTTCATTTCCCACTTAGATTGTGACCACGCCCACAAGCACTCTTTAATCTTTTTTTAATATATAAGAACAAAAAAGGCATACAATGAGCCAGAAAAGCTGAATAAAACAATGTGCTGCCCCGTAACATGGTTTTTATGTAACGTTTACATATACAGTATGCCTAAACGAAGGCATTTTTAAAATGCATTTCAAACAGATAGGGCAGCCTTATTCACGATTCAAAATTCAAACAGGCCAATATGATTTAACAAAGTACTCAAATTAAACAAACCATATAAGGTCATAGTTAGCAGTCAGAGATTAAACTAACCAGGTTGATCAGATTTAATGATGAATGCTAATTGCAGACAAGATGGTTATGTCTTTACATGCATGATTAAGCAACACATTAATTTATAGTTTTATATATTTTATGGAATATATTAAATGCGGGATCATCGTCCCGCCCTGATCCCGCAAACTTGATTATGACCACCCATTCCCGCCACTGCAACAACGGTGTTGGGTCACGCGGGATCCAATCCCCTTGTGGAGCTCAAGTTGGAGTTTGAGAGAGGACAGTCTGAGGCTGAGGCGTCACAACCTTATAGTAGGAATTCGTTTTTAGGATTTAGGAGTTTTTAGGGCAGTTTCCCACTAAAGTTGAAAAGATGGGTAAAAGACTCAACCTCTCTCTGCCCGGCAACAGTGTAGACGTGTGTTCCTCAGAATGGACTGGGACAGTAGAACATCTGCTCAGGTAGACTACTGCAGTTGTAACCCCAGGCACAGATAAGTTAAATCAATATTATAAAACAATACTCTATACTCCTTGAACAAAGACATCCACTAAACAAACACATAGTTTCATACCGTTAAACAATGGGTGTTGGTATGTGTTTGACTCCAGGGCACACAGAAAGAGGCAGGTCCCATGCAAATTAGTCCGGGGTACTGCAATTCCCCGAAGTTTACTGCAGAGAGACGGAAACGTTCCACCCTCCAGTCAACAGAGCTGCCTGAAGACACTCCCCCGCTTTCATCACACCACCCAAGTAAGGGCAGCCAAAGGCCGCATAATTTGTGCACCAGGAATCCCTGTTTCGCAGTAAAAAGTATAACTGAACACGCCAAAGAGTAAGTCAAACATGGCTTTTAATCTACAGAAAAGTATGAATTTAAACTCAACGTTTTGGTGTGCGGTGCACATCAATGGAGTTTCGATATCCAGTAATGTGAAGCCGCACATGGTTAACAGTGACAAAGGGAAGCGGGGGAGAGGTCTGTGAGTGGTAATGTTTCTGCTGAGAATTCAGCCGAGCCAATTAACCGCTGCTCAGAATTTGAATGAAACCGGCGTCCTCTTTTGCGACAACAAATTGTGCTGCCAGTTCCGATTTGCAGCATGTTACGACAGGGGAAGATCGTGAACACAAAAGCAAACCACTGGATCAATAGCACGAAATAGCAGGGCATGGAAGAAGGGCCAATCCTCCTCTCTTCTCCGTTACCAATCACCAATCACCAATCGACGCATTTAATGGGAACGCTCAGCTATTCCCTGGGGGTAGCAATTTGTGCACCCCCTCTTCTCCTTTCCTCTGTATTAGGGCCCTCAGGTTGGAGAACACCAGCAAACTGCGGAATGTAAACCCAAGCCACAGCGAGCCTGCTAGCACTCAAACAGCTTCTGGCGCTGTAGTACAATGGTTAGGGGACTCGGCTTGTAACCCAAAGATTTCAGGTTCAATTCCCAGGTAGGACACTGCCGTTGTGCCCTTGAGCGACGTATGTAACCTGAATTACTTCAGTATATATCTACCATAAATAATAATAATGTATAAATGGATGGTATGTAAAAATGCAAACAGCTATGCAAGTCGGTCTCGATACGAGCGTCTGCTAAATGCCTGTAATGTACCATATTTCCTTACGATAAATGCTACTAAAACGCACTCTGCCTGGGTGTGATCCATACCTCAAGAGCAGGAAACTGAAAGACTCAACGGGAAAGAAACATTACACAAAAACAGTCTGCAAATGCAAACTCCTTCCCCAAACCTAAGCGGCACAATTACCGTAGAACTGTAGAACTGCTTTCAACTGCATCAGGGCAGTACCGTCACCATTCTGCAGTAATTCGTTCGCCAGAGTTACAAAAAAAAAATAAAAATCTAGTGCGGGTCAACTCACGTTGAGCTCCAAACAGTGCAGAAAGGCAAGAGCAGAAGTGGCGGGTGACACAACCAAAGAGCTCCACAACCAATGAGACTATTCACTTCATTATCAACAAGGTGGTTTATTTCAAACACTGCTGACAGCCAAGTGACCAAAAAGAAGCTATATAATTCGCAGAGTCAGTATGGAAACTAGATAGCTGCTAGTAAGCCAGACAGTGGCTACAATGGGATTAGCATAAACGTGCTAATGTGCAACATGGTTATTATCTTATACACAGTGCGACTCCAATGGAGCCGAGCATTTTGAAACTTGCTTGTGTGTCAGTGGTTTCGACTGTGAAAACTAGCAGCGCTTCAGAGAAGCTAAGCTTTATTAAAGTAGAAAGAGAAACATTTAAAACATAACATTTGTTATTATGCGGATTACGTTGTAATACCTCTTGAAGCTAACTTCACAGTGAGAGCGGTATTTTTTTTTTTTTTGGATTTGTACAGCTCTAAGGATGTCTGTTTCATGTTAGACATGAAAGTCACAATGTGACAGGTCACATGCCAATGTCTTTAAACTTTAATCTTCCTGCAGTTCCTGGCAGGAACTAAAATCTCTGAAATATTGTATATCAAAGAAATATCAAAATCACTCCTAATATCAAAGAAAATCCCAAACGGGGATGTAAAACAATTCAGTGAAAAAAGGCGTTATGGGTAAACAGCCTTATCAGAAAGAAATCCTGAATTTAATCTGCTTATCTCTATTGCACAGGATGACCTAAAAAAATTCCTCTTACAAGGCAGATAAATGACCTGTTATCTGGCAGGGAAAACCTATGACCCGGCTAATGCACACAGGCTTTTAGGAGGCAGAACACTGAGCTAGCAGCCAGAGGCTGCACTCGTAATAACATCAAAGAAATGAGCAAGCTGGGCTTACCGATATTTGACATTTCGGGCACTGTGGCGACAAATGGGCCGTCTGGAAACTTTGGAGCATTGTCGTTGACGTCCTGGACCTTAATGATGAATTCCGACTCGGGTTCCAGGGCCTTGCTGGTGTGTCGATCGATGGCCTGAGCGTGCAAGACGTAGTGCGCCTTCGTCTCGCGGTCGAGGCTCTTTGTGGCGTGGATGTCTCCTGTCACCTCGTCGATGATGAATATCGTTCCGGCGCCTTCTCCGGAGAGCAGGTACCTGACGGATCCATCGCCTTTGTCTGAGTTGGAGTGGAGCTGCCGATAAAAGGAAGACAGCGAATCATTTCCCCTAATTGAGAGATTTGCATGTAGTGAGGTGCTCCCAGATTCATGAACAATGCTTTTACCTTGCACTTTGTTTATCCTAGATGGTTCGTCAGCCTTACAATTTAAAAGGCGCACAGGTTCACACGTTACTAATTTGCACTGCAAAGAAAATTAAGATCGTTTTTTGTGTATGTGTTTTTGTGTGTGTGAGAGAGAGAGAGAGGGGAGAGAGAGAGAGAGAGAGAGAGAGAGAGAGAGAGGAGAGAGAGAGAGAGAGAGAGAGAGAGAGAGAGAGAGAGAGAGAGAGAGAGAGAGAGAGAGAGAGAGTGTATATACAGGGGGAAGGGTAACAGTCTTGGATCCATCTTGGATAAACTCCCTTGAGTTCTTGACTTCCTTCAATATTACATTACCTTGAGCTTGAGCAAAACAAGGAAAAAACATATTCAAGTGACCCTCAGGGCTTATTGGCACTCTCCAAAAGCAGGCTACCTTCAAGGCCTTTACACTGAGGCTGAGCATTATATACAGTTACTCTTAATATACAGTTACTCTTAAATTTTCAAATGCACCTTTAAGTGATTTTTCATGCACATGTAAAGGAGGAAAATACAGAAGAAAGCCAGTATATAAGTCAATCCAGAATGGAAAATGGTTCTCTACGACACAACTGTCATAAGGCCTGTATATATACACAGTTAAATGGAACAGTGTTTTGGCTCTGTACTCCAGCACATTGGATTTGTGAAAAACAATCAATATGAGGTTAGTATGCACACTGTCAGCTTTAATTTAAGGCAATATCCATATTCGGTGATCCGTGTAGGAATTAAAGCCATTTTAATACATATTCCCCCTATTTTACACGAGCGAAATTGTGTCACTGTCCCAATACTTTTGCATTCAAATGTATATATACTGCATATACTGTATATATTTCAGACACAAGCAAGACAACATCACCTGGATTACACAACTTGTTAAACGTGTATTCGCCAAAGCATCCTCTTCGCTGAGGCACTTGTATACAGTCTCCTCAGATCCACAAGGAAACACGACGCAGAGACATATTTACGTCCTTCAGCTGGAAAGCCTTTGATCCGTCAACGTCGTGCCAGGAATGCGCTCGTTTTCACGGAGGGGCGGCAGTCGTTGCGCATGAGGCGAGGGCGCCGTCGTCGCGTCCCCCCCCCCCCCCCCCCCATCTGCCGTGAATTCCTCCGCGGCTTTGCGGACGGAGGCGGCACGCGACACGTATTAAGTGTCTTCAGGTGCGACCCTGTTACGTTTCATGGCTTCGATTGGTGTTGTGCTCGTGTTGGTGTTCAGCCAACAATTTAATACTCTGTGTCTTTCACTATGGGCTCTATTTTAATAAACCAAACGCAATGGTTAACGCAAGAGTAATCGCTTGGCGGTATCGCTCTGAGGGCATGTCGGCGAGAAATTTGGTAATTTCATGACGGCAATCTTGGCGCACCTTATGGCGGTATTGCTAAAAGGCTGGGTTTAAACGTCAAAGGTGTGTCTCTATGGTAGCCAATCAAATTGTTGTTCTCATGCTTTAAAACGCAATCGCGTTGGAACGCAATCGCTCCATGCAATTTCATAATGAGCAACCCAAACGCACTGGACCGTCAACGACAAGATTTTCCGCACAGGAATCAGACATACTTGCAACAGAAGTACAGGCTAGGACTGTAGTAATTTATGGACCACAATCCACACCACCTCGTCTCCCAGAAGTTCGGAAGGCACGGGAGGAGGTGACGAATGCATTAATTAGCCTACATTAGGTGATGTAGGCATAATTATGATTCAAATGGTAGGCTTATGATTCAACTGTGTCAATGTGTAATTTATATATTATAGGCTAGTGGCCTACATGATCGCAAGTTTCTTGTAAGCTGTCCTGTTTTATTCTAGTAGTTTAAATTAAAATTAATTAATTAATAATAATTATAGGCTATTTGTTCATTAAATGGAAGTGTAATGTTGGCATCACCTATAGACACTACATAGAACTACATGACGAATAAGTTACCAAATTGCCAGAGTCTATTGCGTTTCCGCTAAGAGGTGGTTCCAGCTGATCATAACGCAATGGGTTTTCGTTGGTTCAAATTGTCACTGAGCCGAAAGTATTTTAGAACACGCCCCCGACAGCGCCACCCATCCCACTGCAGCGCAACCGAAAGGATGTTATGTTGAGAATTTGTTGATCCTAGCGGTATTGCTGAGAAACGCCATAGCGCCAGTTTTAAGACGTTGATGCTGTCAACAAGTTTGCGTTTGACTATACCGTCCCCTTGCGCTGGTTTGAAAATAGAGCCCTATAAGTCATTAGCCAATTAGCATGATTATTATTATTGTTTTATTTTAGAGAAAGATATCCAATGACGTGTGTATAAACAGTCTTATCGAAAAACTTTAATTAATATGAAGGCAAATGATCATTATTTCCATTGTATTTTACCAGACCGTTTACACAATCAAGACGCGATGAAACCTTGTTAATTCAAGACAAAGAAGACGCAGTGGCTCAGGGAAAATCCGATGAGCTTCAGTTAAGAGGATGAAAGAGTTATTGGATGGCAGTAACCGAAGCATCTCGCAGCAAATGAAAGAAACACATTGCATTATTCCTCGTATTTACTTTCAATTTATCTGCGCACTTGGGCCTATAATAGAGACAGGTGTGATGAGTGCCTGGATGCGGAGCTGACTTGGATTTAACTGATTGTTTGTTCATCATTATGCGAGTTTCTATGGCGGAGAGCGCAAAATGATTGGCAAGATTTTTTTCGGGAACACGTTGAGGATAATTTATAAATCCTTTGCAAGACCAACTGTGCGCAAAGACTGGAACACAAGAAGAACAGTGAATGGTACATGGGTGTACGGGAAAAGGGTTTAATGTAATGTAAACGGGTTAATCCAGATTAGTTGTGCTACACTGAATTACATCACTGAGAATGCGATTTTGTTGTCCTGGGAACCCGAGCCCATTAAATGTGCTGGCAGGCTGAAAGGACTATTGTGAAGTGGGACTACCTGTGATAGAATTTCCTCAGCAAAATAATTTAAAAAAAATCACAAAATTACTAAACCCCTGAGAATTATTAGTTATCCCTCATTTGCTGCACTAAAGGAGTACAGCAAAGATAAATAAATGTAGCTTGAGACCTAAGGCTACAGTTCTGGAGTAATTCTTTTAAAAATGTCATTGCTCTCCTATGTTGTTGCTCTCCTATGGTGGTGTATAACGGTTAAGGAACTGGCCTTGTAACCGAAAGGTTGCAGGTTTGATTCCCAGGTAGGTCACTGCCGTTGTACCCTTGAGCAAGGTGCTTAACCTGAATCGCTTCAGTATACAGATCCTTTCCAAAAAATTAGAATATCATGGAAAAGTTTTTTTTTTCCATAATTCCATTCAAAAAGTGAAACTTTCATAGATTATAGATTCATTACACACAAAGTGAAATATTTCTAGCCTTTATTTGTTTCATTTTTCATAATTTTGGCTTACAGCTCCAGAAAACCCCCAAAACAGTATTTCAAGAAATTAGAATAGTGTGTCGAAAATCAGCATTTACTTCAGTTATTTCAGAGAATGAGTGGAGTGGCTTGACTCGAGGTATCCGACAGTTGTAGCCCATGTCCCGAATACGTCTGTACGTGGTGGTTTTTGAAGCACTGACTCCAGCCTCAGTCCACTCCCTCTGCATCTCCGCCAAATTTTGGAATCGCCTTTGCGTGACAATCCGCTGAAGCCTACGGTCATCTCTATTGCTTGTGCACCTTCTCCTGCCATATTTTTCCCTTCCACTAAACTTTCTATTGATATGCTTGGACACTGCACTCTGTGAACAGCCAGCCTCCTTAGCGATGACCTTTTGTGGCTTACCCATCTTCTGGAGGGTGTCAATGATGGTCTTCTGGCCAATTGTCAAGTCTGCAGTCTTCCCCATACTGAGATAAACTTTGCAGGTGTTTTGAGCAAATTAGATGATAGTGTGACACTCAGTCTAAAACATTCATTCTCTGAAATAACTGAAGTAAATGCTGATTTTCTTGAAATACTGTTTTGGGGGTTTTCTGGAGCTGTAAGCCAAAATTATGAAAAATGAAACAAATAAAGGCTAGAAATATTTCACTTTGTGTGTAATGAATCTATAATCTATGAAAGTTTCACTTTTTGAATGGAATTATGGAAAAAAAAAAAAACTTTTCCATGATATTCTAATTTTTTGGAAGGGATCTGTATATCCAGCTGTATAACTGGATAATATGTAAAAAATGCAAAAAAAAAAAATCAAAAGTTGTGTAAGTCACTCTGGATAAGTGCGTCTGCTAAATGCCTGTAATGTAATGTAATGTAATGTAATGGTGTTAATAGTGGTAATAGAACTACATGGAGCCTGCGTGCTTCCATTTCCTGGAAACATTTGATGGTGACTTGCGTGTATCGTAATGTATCGTGCAAAACAAGCATTGTACGCTCTGCTTTTTCACGTGAAGAACTAACCCTAACCCCCCCCCCCCCCCCCCCAGACTCACACCTAAAGCCATCCCTCTCATCCCCAAGCATGTCTTTACTGAAGAACATTTTGTTATAAAATGGATGACATGGAAGGAAGCCAAAGCCGCTGCTTTGGGGTGTCCCTCAGCCGGCGGCCCCTGCGTAATGCGGCGCTGCAGAGTGGCTTGATGAAAGCGCAGGCGTGATTGCAGCCCGCTGAGAGGGGGGGGCCGCCGCGTTGGGACACGGCGCAACAGCGGCTATTACTGACGGCTAATAACAAAACACCCACCAGGATGCCGGGGTGGAAGATGACCTGTCTCAGCGGGAGGATGTGTGTGTGTGTGTGTGTGTGTGGGGCGGGGGCGAAGGCGAAAGTACGGCCGCCGTGCATTTGCGCAAAATTCGCTGCGCGGCAAGGGTCAAGCGAACCCGACGAATAGATCAATAACGAGCGCGTACACCGTCTGACCGACGTCCGATTTTCACGTGTGGAGAACCTTAGCACTTTGCAGAAGGGAAGGTGACCTTGAATAGGGTCTATACGTGTCGGGGGTTGAGATACGTCGGTTCCCGGAGGCGCCGATATCTCTTCGGCAACACAGGCAGCGCATTATAAGGAGAGCTAAAAAATAATAATAATAAAAAGGCGACACAAACAAGACATCCCTCAAAAGCCTATCTCACACAAAGCCCTAATGCATTTACAGGGTGTTTACATTGGGCTATAGTGATCCATTAATGCTTTATCCTGCCAGGGGAAGGCTACAATCGGAAAATAAGTACGTTTCATATGTGTTTTTTTTTTTTTTTGCTATACAACCGAGTAAACCCCTGAAGTGGCCTTTTTTTAAGCATGAAAATTTTATATAGATGCATAAAAGAATTATATGAACTGGGACTAAAACATTCTAAAGATTTGTATCAAAAAAATATATGATCTGCTGATAGAGTCTAAGCACTCAATTGCGTATTTTACACAGGTAATTATTATGCACCCTCCTGCATGACACTAGAGACATCATGCTTTGATTGCAACAGGGCATTCAAAATTGGAGGCCAGAGAAAAACGGGTATAAACTTTCCTTCCTTCTGGTTTAAGTAGAACCAAAATCCCGAATGCAATTTGAATCTATAGCACTATTGGTTTAAGGCCTCGCGATGGCCATGCTGCCTCCTGCTTGAGGTATCAGCCCATATGATAGACACTGACACGCAACTAAGAGCCAGTAAGCCCTTGATGCCATCAAACAAAGCAAAGTTAGGAAGCATTAGCGAGCGATCTTGGAGAGGGTGCGTTTTGCGCTTAAGTGCATATGGTTTGACACATATGGGCGGGCGCGACACACTGGCCCCGTTTCGCAGGGGCCAATAAAACGCCCACGGCCACCAGAGCCGCGAGACCGCTTAAATCCAAACTACGGCTCGTCTGCCCCGGCGCAAATTACAGGAGAGGCGCTGATGGAAAGGTCAATCTTCGCTGTATCGCCAAGAGCTCTCTACGACAGCGCCTTTTTTGTAAAGGAGGAATCAGCAGGACTGGCTTTTGTAATTTGCAATTAGCGAGAAGGTGAGAGGTTTGGTGTAATCTTAGGCCTGTTCCCCTGACAACACAGATTTAATCATGATGTCTTGTTCTGGGAGGTTACTACCACTGACTGTATTATTGTCATCAGTTTTGAGAATCTCCCTCCCCCCCAACCCCCACAATACCCCACCAGCCTACCTAATGTCCAACTACACAGCAACCTCCGTGACTGATGGACGTATTCCGCCAAGTGGATTGGCTGAATACATCCAACACACACGTACCAATTACTTGAAGGTGAGAAACGATCCATCACATGCAAATGAATAAGCAACCGCAAGCGATTCAGAAAATTCACATGCACAAGCATGACCTCAGCGAATAACGCGCATCAATCTGACAGACGCGGCTTCCGACGCCTCCCGCGGGTGAGTAATGCGGAGGCATCGCGAGCGCCAGCGACGGAAGGAGCAAAATCTTCCGCGCGGCTCCGTTGGCACTCCGCAGACGCCCCGCGCGAAACGACTGGCGCTTTGGCAAACACCTCGATGGCGGAACGGGGGCGGACAGATCCCTCGCGAAACCGAGCGACAAACCCGCCTGCGAGATGCAGATAATTAGATAAACAAAAGAGCGGATAAAACAACCGGCTCAGTCGTCGCTTGTTTGGTTGCGGGCCCCCGTAAGCTTGAGCTTTTCCCCGCGCGAGGCTTATAACGTTCTTATTCTGGCCCGCTCTTTATTTTCGACTGGGGCGCGAGGCGTCGCCGTGGGGATTCCTGGCTCGGCCTTGTCGGCGAAGACGACGGGAAGCGGGGGTCTGGAGCGTTCGCTTAATCGCGCCGCCGCACTGATTCGCGTGCTCCCAATCCCTATGGTGGTGTACAATGTTCGCTTAATCCCGCCCACCTTTGCCGCACTCCCCAAATTCGAGCGGCCGGGGAAGACGACGGCCGTTCAGGGGCGCTAGATTTATGGGCCGCGGGTTGAAATACCGCGCGGGTCACTGCAGCTGCAACCCGGAAAGATGCTGCATTCAAATGGCTTCTGCGCTAATCCGGCAATGGGAGGAACCAGGAGAACCACAGTAAGGTGAAGCGATTCGGACAAACGGGTTGTCATTTTTCCCACGGTAGCGATACATTTTTGTAACAGCAATGCTAAACTTTTGTTGTACAGACTTTGGCCCGAGGTGAGACACGGCGGACCTGGAGCCGCCTGTCGCGGAATTGCCAGGGTAACACCGCGCTTGCGTTTCGGCCAAATGGGTGGATAAAAGGCATTTTGAACGGCGCAGAGACTGCGCCATTGTTGCCGTTCACCCGCCTGTCCTTTTGTCTCGCTGTACACCGCGCCTGGATCTGGGGCGCATCGGCTGTTCTTATTTCCCCGATCGCGTGACTCGTGTCCGACCCCTCCCGAGGCCCCAAGAAGGGAGACGGGGCGCCTCGTTGCCACGTTCAAAATGGAGTTAGACAGGTAAGGTCAGGTAAGGTCAGGTAAGGCCCCCCCCCCCCCATTAGACAGCAGGCAGCCATAACTCCTGGAGTAGAGCCTCCACTCCAATAACCTTCAGCAAAGCGAAGGGGTCAGTACCTGCGCCGAGAATAAGGCCCGCTCTCTCCGGGGACAGAATCCACAGAGTCCCAAGCTTTTCACAGGGACAGAGAGCTTTAAATTGATGGCGGGACAGCCCCTGCACTAACTCCCTACACCTAAGATTCTTGGCGTGCACATTTCTGTGTCCAATTTTTAAATCTTGCCTACATTGAAACTGCGGCTATAGTGAAATGGTGGTGAGCTTTCTGGCACAAAATGGCTGCCTAGAATCATCCGGGGGGTGCCATGTTGTTGGCTGGTGGTGGAGGTGAGATTTCCCCCATTACTGTAAGCAGGGCCATGCGCAGACTGTTTGAAGGGCATATGGTGAAAACTTCAGGGGGAGGTGGTAGATTGCGATCGCGGACCGGGGGTGTGGGGGATATTGCGATCACGGACCGGGGCGGGGAGAGATTGCGACTGCAAAGGGCGCCTGTGGTTTTAAAAAAAAATCTCTCTGCAGCCAAAAGGGCACGTCTGCTTTCCCAGGGCAGAGGGCATATGCTTCAGCATATGCTGCTGTCTGTCTATGCACATGCCAGACTGTGCCTAAAGTCCTTAATGCGAAAGGCTTCCTCGGTGCTTTGGGACTGTGCGCATACATGCATATGCAGGTCCTTATATGTGCAATCTGTCATCATTATTATTATTATTATTATCGTTAATTGTACCAGCTACAGCGTGGTGTAGAGATCTAATCGGCTTCCTTGTGGCGTTGTACATTCGAGGGTTGCCAGATTTCACAGGGTCTATACAAAACACAGATGACGTTTGGCTGTATACATTGGCATTTTATATGTTTGTTTGTGTGTTGTGGGATGACGTTTGGCTGTATATATTGGCATTTTATATGTTTGTGTGTTGTGGGTCTGCCCCACTGTCTATGTCTTTTTTGTTGTTGTTGGTGGCTACAACTGAAGTTCCCTTTCGGGAAAATAAAAGTTATTCTATTCTATTCTATCCCCCTCACCCTACGCCCCCGCGGTTCGGCGCACCACTGGGAAGATCTCAATGCGTTTCGCTTCGTTTACTTTTTGAAAACCTAGAGGACCTTGTCCTTGGTCCCTGCTGGAAAACTCTCAGGAGACTTTAAACACGGGAGTAGGCAGAGCAAGCTATAAATTAACTGCGAGTGTGATGGTCGTCCAGATCTCAGCGTGAGTTCCTTTCCTGGCCAGCGAACACAATCTAAGCGAAACCCCCCACTCATGTTTTTTTTTTTTAAACATTTTTTTTAACGCTAATCATGCCGTTAAACCTCGGATAACTGCCGTATCCCGTCACATTCCCCTCCTTTATTACGAGGCGGACATTTTGTGCTGAAGACGATGCCGAGGGCGTGATTTATTTGTCCGTTTATTTACATGTGTATGTATTTATTTTACCAGGGAAATGTTTTTCTTCACCGAGTTTCAGCCTCAAACCATCTCATAACTCTCATAACCCATTATGCAAAAGCGTTGAAATCGCACACTTAGGAATGCAGACCAAAATGTTTGAAGAAGCAAACATAAGAATCAGCCCAAAATGGGATAAAATCTTATAGAGCTTTAACACACATGAAATTCAAAAAACCAAATGCAAACAGAGGAATAACATAATATTTCCAAAATGTGGTGTGTAGCTGTTAAAATAACTAAAGTATCACATGCAGGCACAATTTGGACTAACACCGCATCAAAAGTTGTCAACAGATGTAGAGATATTTAAAACCAACGCTATCAAATGTTGTCAACTTAATTTTTTTCACCAGATGTACAGATATTTTAAACCAACTGTCTATCAAATATTGTCAGTATACTAATTTTATAAACAGCCTTGAGATATTTAAAACCTCAAAGTTACATTCATATTCAAGCCAAGTTGCTAAATAATAATTTATTTTCTATGTTGATAAAGTACTCTGTCTGTTTACCATTCCAGAGTGTCCAGGTATGTAAAGGGAAGCTTTGTGAAAATTCTCACGTGAATTTGCATGGAAAACACACACACACACACGCACACGCACACACGCACACGCACACACACACACACACACACACACACACACACACACACACACACGCGGCTTGAACGTAAATTCAGTGCACAATAAACAGCATGAGAAAATGCGCTAAGAATTTACATATAAAACAAAATGTGAGACTTCAATGTGAAACTCAAAGACAGTGAGAGCGGATAGTTATTTATGTATGAATTTATTTGTTGATGTGTATTTAAAATGAGTAGCCGGCCCGCTGCCGGTCTGTCCGTATCGTCTGACGACGTTGAATAATGCAGACACAAGCAGCTGAATACTATGGAATAGATGGGATTCCATTCCCTTAATCTTGAGATGTCCGCCGTCAAATCTAGCTGTCGGATGAACATCAGGTTCTGTGATGGAATGATTGACAGGTAGTGTTCCGTACCCTAGAGGGAGGGGAATACTTTTTTACTCGTCTCTGATGGATGGATGGATGGCCGCTCTAAAACAACACCCTTTTAACTCCACCTTGACCTTTACCTGCGCAGGTATTTCTCTTTTCGCCCGACATGTCACTGCCACCGTGGATTAGTTCCACGATGCTGACGTGGCCGTATACGGAGGTGACCTTCTCTGTGCAGAGTGCATAACGCAGGTCTTTCAGGCTGTCTAAACGTTAAAATGCTTTACGTCAGTGTTTCTTTAGGGACCTTTTTTCTCTTATTTTCAATTTGCGGTTAACCCGTTAGTCAGATACAAAGGGGCACATAGGTACACATTAACCTAACAAGCAGATGGTGGTTTGAGGTGAGGGGAATTTGTTCATAATCCACAGATATTGTATTTACTCATTCCTACTCCAGAGGGTGATATTGCTGCCTATCTTCTGTAGATAGGTTTCCCTGTGATAATATTTATGCATTTTGTCAGTTAGAACAGCTAAAACTGTCTGAAAAAAGAAAAACATTTGAAAAGCTGTCCATTTACGTACTTTCCTCACCATACGGTCACAATTGCTTGTTCAGTTATATAGATACTGAGAGAGAAAAAAAAGTCCAATAAAAAGTAGCTAGTGAGCTAACATTAATGTTGTGGAAACGTAACTTGAACATGAACCTAGGGGTCCATTTCTGTCTTCTAGTGATGGACAGAGGTGGAAATCCAGGGGACATAAAGTAAAAGTCCTACCCAGGATTTTGCTCCAATCACCTGGATTTGCTAATTAACATAATTCTTCAGCAAGGAGGTAGAACTAATTAGTGAAATCAGCTAGCTGAGTCTATGGGTGGAAGAAACACATGGTAGGACTTTTACTTTATGTCCCCTGGATTTCCACCTCTGGCGATGGATACTTTGCAACTATAAGAACTGCTCTTATAAATGGTCCCACATAATTTTACATTGACACATCCTTGCCATTAATGAGCTTAGATGATGCAAAATATCAACCATTGATTTGTATGCTGTGATTTGACACAATATACAATCTAATGGCTGAAACTACGCCAACCTAAAGCAATCACAAAAAACGCCTGCTATTATGTGAAGGCAACTTGGAATAAATGGGCGGGGGTTGGGGTGGGGGGTGTGGAGGAGTTCAGAGCCTTTTAATTACCCCAGGAAATAAGAGGGTCGCTTTGAAATATCATTACCTCTCCAAATATTAATCTCCTTTAATCATCAGAAGATTAATGGTGGTCAGTCCATTTCCTGTCTCTGCGTTAGGACAAAGTAAACCATTGATGACCCCTAAATGAACACCAGTGTGAAGCTCAGGTGGACTGATCAGGGCCTCACATTATTATTAATATGCACATTCTATTCATCTCTTAACAATAGGTGAGGCCCTCCGTAAAGACGCGGCAATCTTGCGAGGGTAGTTCACGCCGGCCCTGAGCCCTTATCATGCAAATGTTTTAATCAAAGCCCTCATGGAAAAACAACAATAGAAAACACTTTGCGGAAGAGGGGTCCACTCAGTTAACATTTTTAACCCACTCAGTTAAAATTTTCACCAATTAAACAGTGATGACTTAAAAGCGGCAGTGTAGTATAATGGTTAAGGAACTGGACTTGTAACTGAAAGGTAGCAGGTTCGATTCCCAGGGTACACTGCCGTTGTACCCTTGAGCAAGGTACTCAACCTGAATTGCTTCAGTATATATCCAGCTGTATGAATGGATAAATGTAATAAGAAGTTGTGTAAGTCGCTCTGGATAAGAGCGTCTGCTAAATGCCTATAATGTAATGTAATGTAAAAAGCAAGTGTTTGTCCGCTCGCAAGGTTTGCTGGGCTGTCAGATCAAGTCAATGCTCGTAATTACCCCCAGGCCGTTTATGTTCCATAAAAAAATAAAAACAAACTTTTTTTTTTTGCGTCACCGTGTTAATACCTTTCATCTGAAATTCAGACGGACCTTTGTCCAAATGATACGCTTCTATTTTTCTCCACAAACAGACCGCAGAAGGAAATCGCGTCACTACTAGCACTGATCCAGGATCAACCTTGTTTACGTGCGGCTGAGAACAGAGCGCATTTTTCATTAATAAATAATATTCCAACTCTCAGGTGGTTTGTCCTGCTAAGCCATTGTTTCTATGTGCAGAGATGTGCTCCAGGGTTTTGGAAGAGGATTCTGGCCTTCCCAGAACTGACTGGCTGGGAGTTCCATATTATAATACGTAATTGGTCATATCCTTGCCAGAGAGGGGAGGGTAACACTTGACAAAGTACGGGTTGGCAGTGTAGTAACGTGGTTAGAGAAATCGGCTTGGAACTGAAATGTTGTGGGGGCACTTCCATTGCTCCCTTTGATCAAAGTCCTTAACCTGAATTACCGCACTATATATCCATATGTATAAATGTATTGTCTGCATAAAACGAATGGAATGTATTCCTCGTTGTGCAATAGAAACTCCCCTGGTAAATTTGTTGGCTATGGTCTGAATGCCCCCATTTGTACATGACAAACTGACTCAGACCACAGGTCATTGATTGGCCGAAGGACCCACGCGGCTCGCTCTCCTTAATTGGCCGCCGATTGGAAGGAAACCGCAATGGGCGCGCAGACGCCGCGGCCCTCCCTGACTTGGTGAGCGATCGCGCGGCGCGGCGACTGCACAGCTCCGTCGGCGGGCTGCGGGATAAACTGACGGAAGATGCATCAGTTGCGAGAACGGCAAGTCGAGCTGTCGCAGCTGTGCGCCGCAATCTACCGTGAGAGCTTTTGTATTTATACACACCTCTTGCTAACAAGGTGGAAAATACACATAAATATTTTAATTGTTCAGAGCAGGGATCCTCTGTTTTAGCGAGGTACCAAGCTCGTTTATTTTGTTGTCAGTTGTGTGAATACGTATAAAGATAAATAAGAAAACAGCTTGTTTGAAATAGCTGAAGTTGACTAACTAATTTGTTAAAGCCAGCAGGTTAGTAGCCTAAGTGTCCCCATAAACTTGACTATATTAGTCTAATGCATGAAGGTTCATCTCATTGTTAGAAACATGTGGCACGTGAAATGTATGTTATATAAGTAGGCCATTTTAATTTCAATCTTTTGAAATATTTTAAAAGGAAATCAAGAATAGATACTCAATAGCAGTCACATTTGTTTTACGGCAACATTTTACAAATGCATAATTTACTGTGGAATGTATGAAGTGCAATGCATCTGTTGAATCATTGATGAGACTTTTCTAAATGTTTCAGTGTGGCAGGTAGCCTGCCAGAAGATTAATCTGTAGTATTGTCTGCCTTTCGCCTAGCTAACTAAAATAAATGAAGGGCAATGTGCATACATCATTCTGCATACTGTACACCACATAGAAAACCCCAAAAGGTTGGGCCATAAATAAATCGCAAAATAAATAAAAACGTAACAGACAAACCAATTTAATCAGGAAACAGAAGGCGAGAGAGAGAGGGCGAGAGAGAGAGGGCGGGCGAGAGAGAGAGAGAGGGCGGGCGAGAGAGAGAGAGAGAGAGAGAGAGAGGGCGGGCGAGAGAGAGAGAGAGAGAGAGAGAGAGAGGGCGAGAGAGGGCGAGAGAGGGGAGAGAGAGGGAGAGAGAGAGAGAGAGAGAGAGAGAGGAGAGAGAGAGAGAGGAGAGAGAGGAGAGAGAGAGAGAGAGAGAGAGAGAGAGGGAGAGGGAGAGGGAGATAAAGCAGTGTTGCCAAATCTCCTGCTTTTGGCATGAGACACATATGCTCAGGCTCTGTCTCACACGCTCACGCTATCCAAACACATCTGACGGCGAATGAAAAGACCGCAACTAAAAACAAAGGCTGCTCCTCCCTGATTAAAGAAATAATGGACAAGCTTGTAAGACAATGCGAGATTGGCTCATAAACATTCGAGAGTCGATTGGCTACCTATCTTTGACAGCACCCCCTTCCAACCCCCATCCCCCCGGTCCGCCATGTCAATGCCAACGCCATAAATCCCACTCCAGCCGGCTTACTGAAGTTGGCAACCCTGGATAAAGATACAGGGGGGGGGGGGGGTGAGAACGAAAAGAAGAGAGAGAGCGTTTGTACTTGAAGGTTCGTGCTAGGTTCTGCGACGCGGCAGCGCTTTGTACAGTCACCGATAAAGAATCACGTTAGCGCGGTTGGCTAATGCAGTGCTACAGGGCAAAGGGAGAGGAAACACGCAACATGTGATCGGAATGGCTGAGGCCGCTCGACCTCCGTGGGCTGGACTGTCACGCTCCTTTCAGCTCGGATGGGAGGCGACAGCATAACTCCCTTGTACACCGATCAAAATGGCTGTTTATAAAGAGTGGATAGAGTTGCGTGCGGGTAAAGATAATTTTTTTTTTAGCCCAGTGTGACAAGTCAGAAACCGTCAGAAATGGCTTGAAAAATTGAGTTTGTGAGTAAAAAAAAATGCATTTACAGCGAAGTTTCAGCACTTTATTGACCCTGAGTGTAGCAGTGGGCAGACACAGTGCAACGCCCGGGGACCAACTCTAGTCCTGAGGCCAGTGCCTTGGTCAAGGGCAATAGCAGGAGTATAGCTAACCTGACAACCAGTCTTTGGTGTGGGAGGAAACGGGAGGTACCCAGAGGAAACCCATGTGAACATGGGGAGAACGTGCAAAATCTTTGTCCCCATACTTTTCTCTTTCATCCAGTGATCTTTGAATGCTGACATAGCACAAAAAGGTAAACTATTATAATCACACATTTTTTATGACAATAGTTCCGGTGGAGGATGTGGATTATATCTGCCTGCAAGTAATATAGCTTCAGTAGGGTTTCGCAATCTTTGAAGTGTCCATCTTTGAATGCAGTGAAAATGGAGCCCAAATTACAGCATTAAACATAACGACGTGCTCACTACGAGGTCCTCACAGGTAAACATGGTGTGGGTAGATATTAGTCAGTGCCTAATTTCACAAACAGAGGGGGAAGAGTGAGCTCTACTTTTTTTTCTTAAATGTGTCAATTCACATGAATGCATGGAATAGCTTACCAAGACCTGCAGTACCGACAGAAACCACTGGTACTGTATGGTGGAGGCCAGGCTTTACAGAGTGCTAGATACATTCTAGCCAATGGGTGCAATGTAACCAGTTTAGATGAGCCGATTAGCCTGTGTCTGCCATCAAACTGTATACTTTGCGTTTTATCCTGATCTAAGATAAGCCACACGGCCTTTTCTTTTCCGTTTCTTATCTAGGGCTTCCATGTGATGGTGCTATTGCGTTTGGGTTTATCAGCCCCCCCACCCCCCGCGCTGACAGGAGCATAACGCGCCTGTCCTGCTCCTGGAGAAGGGTATTAATAAAGAACACGCCCATCGGACTGTCGTCCTTGCCAGCTGTGGGGTCCCCCTTGTCTTTTTTACAGCCGCCGTGGTCGGCTATCGACAGCGCCATTCAATAGCTACTTCACGTTCTTTTAACGGCCGACCCTCGTCCCGAACGCCTCGCGTTAACCGCGCCTGCCAGTGGACCGCCGCTGTGCCGATTCGCGTAACACCGGTGGACAGACAGCTGTGCTATTTGCAAGCTGCTAGTGGGCACTGCGTGACTGCTGGCTGGGTATAATGTTAAAATTAAAGCATGCCATATTCTTTAGTATAGTACATGAATATGAAAAGAGAACACTGTGATCCTCTGCACCTTTTATGGATCTTGTATATGTTCCGACAAGCTTGCCTCTGGTTTCAAAGTTTATTGCATCAATGCAAATGTAAGTCAATAATTAGAGGCACTGTTTTTACAGTATGAATCATTACATTGATTGGTTACCTTTGACATGTTGATTATTTAAGGAGAAAAAAAACACATGAATAGCATAACATGTCAGTACAGCGAACGGCAATATCCTGAATCTGGCCGTTAGTTAAAATGAAGAGATATCAGCAGCACAATGCCATGTGACTGAAAAACGATACCACGACCGCAGATGATGCTACAATTCTTGTACATTTGTGTCTTATCATTAATGTGATTTGTGTCTTATCCATACAGAGCAATTAATCTGACAGAGGCCCCGACTGTGCCAGAGTCTCACGGTCCATCATTATAATACAGAAGTAATGTTACTCCCCAAAAACAGATATATGGCTGTAATTCCTTTTTTTCCATTAAAAATGAAATTACCTCCACCAACAAAGGCAATAAATGTCATATATTCTTCCAAGAGAAAGCATGAACAAACATATCGCGCTCCATCTTGAGTGGCGAAACTTCTATTCGCTCAGTGTTCAGAGGAAGACGCGGATCGCTATCTACCTGACATTTTAAACCGATTTTGCGGTTTAAAAAAATAAAAAAAACCTTTCGGTTGCTGTGGCGTCGTGCGGCTTCAGTTCCGCGCCTCGGCACACAAGGAATCTGCAGAAAGATACGCCTTCTCGTTTGAGAGAAGAAAAAAAAAAAAACATCAAAAATCACAACTCGGTGACAAATTTTCTCTGACGTTCCCCTCTGATTTGTTTGACAGCGTAGCATCGCATTTTCCATCTGTCTTACAAATTACCTCAAGACTCTCGGCAGTTTCAAAAGGAGCCGTGCCTTACCGAATATCGCGGTGAATATAGTTCAGGGATGATTGTGTCTTTGCTTGGGAGGGGTCTCGTGGCCTGTTTTCCGTCTCAGGTTTGAAAGATTTGACTGAAGCCATTGGTTTGGAGGGGTCACGTTACTCCAATTGCAGAGGAAGTCCCAGGTAATATCCGCATGGCTTGTTAGTGCGGTTAGTACACTTTGCCTCTCCCATCCGTGAATGACAATATCTGTGGACCTTATGTAGGAATTTAGGTAAAATAACAACCGTGCCTAAGAGAGAAGTAAGTAAATAAAAACCGTGTCCTAAATTGTCCTACACAACCTGGCAACCATGCAAAATGTCAGAACTAAGCCAGCTGTTGGTTTTTGCTGCTGCTTTACTGAGAATCTGAAATGGTGGAAAGCAAGATATTTGCACTCAATTAAATACAGTTCATTCTGCTTTCATTCTATATTTAGCAAGAAACCTACCTTTAGCAACCCATTGATAGAAAGCACAAAGGGACGATTCTTCATGCAAACATAATGCGGATTTCATCCCCCAAGCGGCTACAAAATTTATGTAACTGTGCGATCACAGACCTCTATGACCACAAGACCGTGCTGGCTGCTGTGCTATTATAGGTTTCTAACTTAAGCACACACACACACACAAATATTTGTACGTATGTACGCACACATGCATGCACACACACACACACACACACACACACACATACTTTTCCCCATTCGCTGTTCCACTGATTTTGCCCTTAATACAAGTGGGCACCATTATGCATAACACAGCGTGTAGTGTAGAACTGACTCCATCAACAAAGGCAAATAAAAATGTTGGGGGATCTTACCTTTCCTACGTACTGGGCGTCCGGACCGAAGTGCTCCTCTAAAACGAAGAACTGATTCCAGATCCAGCCGCGTTTGGGCCGATGGTGCACCTCCTTCTCCCCGTCCGGGAGCTTGGTTTGGTTCCTGGTCACCTTGTTGGGGCTGCGGTGGGGCGTCCCGCGCTCCCCTTGGACCACGCAGAGGCAGAAGAGCAGCGGGCAGAGACAGGAGGAGGCCGTAATCCTCATGGTCGCGCTCCCCTGGGCGTTTGAACGCGAGGGTCCCGCGTGGGGGGGGGGGGGGGGGGGGCGGTCGCGCGGAAAGGCGCTAGATCCTGATCGGGAGGGTCCGTAGAGTTCTTCCAAGGTCCATGGTTTCGCTGGCCGACGGGAAGGAAGCCAAGCCGCGTTTACATTACGGAGCGAGTGAGAGCAGGGGAAGGAAGGGCGGAAAGTGATTTTTGTTGATAGTTTTTACCACAGTCTGTCACAGGCGTCCATCTTCCTCGTCCTGAGGAACAAAAAGAAAACAAAACACGTGGTCATGTGATGCTGACAGTCCACAGCAAAAAGGTCACTTCAAAGGCCCTATACTCAGACCAACCACTGCACAAAATGTGAGCCTTCTTTTTAGACAAAAATACCCCAGGTGCCCTCATGGAGGAAAGGGAGAATAATCGACCAGATACGTTCCACAATTGTGTCATTAACGTAGGGCCGGGAGAGAGGGGGTGATTACTACAAAGGATCCAATTACAAGATGGATTCCACAGTAGGCTGCGCTGCCCAGGTGAGCAGTATAAAAATTGTACGGGAGAAGAAATTTCAAGAGGCAGAGGCCATTTTAAAGCTCAATTTGATGTTTGTTTTTTTTGTTCCTTTTTTGGGGAGGGGGAGGGGTTCAAATGCGAAGCAAGCTGGTGTGTTTTTGAAAATTGGACTGAAAGTAGGATGTTTAACCTATCTTGCATACTGCACATAAGTGCGTGTGTGTGTGAGTGATATGCAGTTTTTGGTGAGGTTATTTCACACAGTGTACCCTGCTACAAAGCCAGCCAATTTAACAATTGCTGTTAGGCAAAAATGAGTTGAATAAGTATGACATCGTTGATGAAACAACAGTTCCTGAACAAAGTGGCTCGTTTATGAAAATGCAATATAATTTTTTTGATGGGAACATAGTGTTCATGATATGCACATCTAAAATTGTGATTTTCAAAATGTATGTACTAAGATATGAGTACCACTATGAATTTATCTAGGACATTATCTAGAGGGACACTGAGGGAGGGGGCATGACTACATCATCCAAAACAGAGCCCTGCGTAATATATTTTACCTGTGAGCACTTTGATGTTCAGATGTTTCACGCGGACATCCTCTGATATCCCTTGGAATTGAAAAATACCAAACCCGCATAGACAATCACGTACAAATGCATACTGTCATATTTTGCGATTCCCTGAGGTAAACAAAGAAAATAAATGTTTGGGAAAGACATTTGAGGATAAGAGGAAGTGTGCTGTGGATTTCAGTTAAATCGAATCAACGGCTAATAACAAAAGCATCTTAGCAGACTTCTGCAGAGACTTTTAAAAACGCAAAAGCCCCTTTTCGAGAAAGTATCATCCGAAATATCGTTCGCAAATACAGATGGCAGTACGACACGTATCTCTCATCCCGTCTGCTGCAGGGGGGGAAGAAAAGAGCAGAAGGTGCGAAGCCTGATAGCGAAGAAAAAAAACAAAATAAATCCTGAGCAGCGCAAAGGTGCGAAGGCTTAAAAAATCAAATCTGTATCGTATCCAAACTCTTTTTGTGATAGGAATTCAAGCGTAAAAATTTCAGTCTTCAGAGACCTTTTCCGCTCATGTGACTTTTGTGAAACATTTTCTGCATTTTTGTGGGAGGTTATTCCAATGCAGCCATCTCTTAAACTTTGCACGCCTGAAGGGAAATTAAATAGATAAATAAATGAATTAATCTGCCTTGGCCTACTTGCCAGAACTATTTGATAAGAATAAACAATAAAAATAAATAAACGATACATATTTAATGTTCGGCAAAATTGAAATCTGTCTGCTGACATTTATTTTCCTGTCTTCAGATTGAATATACTGGAGCATGGCGGCAATATGAATCCAAACAGAGGTAAGAGAAGCGCACAACTCTGAATGAAGTCGCATTTATGGCTGATTTCAGTGGCAGACTCAGGCTGTTTGAAGGGCAGGGGCGAAAAGAAAAAAAGGGCACCTACTGCACGACATGGGGCCCCATCAGCACCCAAAAAGCTTTGTGTGTATTGCTGCTATTGTCTGACCAGGTCTCTCTTGAAATGAGACCCCGTGTCACAATGAGATTACCTGTATAAATAAAGGTTAAATAAAAAAATAAAATTAGGAAACCTTCCAACATTTTCACGCATGTAAGGATACCCTTTATACAGCACTGCATCCCATTTTCTCAACTGGAAAGGGCACCCTTTGGGACACTCACTCAAGAGGGCACTTAAGCGCGACGTTTTCAACCGGGGGGGCACCGGGGGTCCGCCAGTCCGCCAGTGGCTGAATTGGTTATGTACGTTTTCTGTTTCTTGCATTGACCTTTACCTAAAGTGGAGGTATGGTCAGGTGGGCAGGTCCATGTGACAGAAAGGAGGAAAAGTAGAGAGTGTTCTTCTGTATCGAGTTTCGTAGCATGAGGCCCACTTTATTATACTTATTTTAGCCTCTCAGGGTAATGGTGCCTACTTATGATTCTTAGGTCACTGGTCTCTGTCCTAGCAACAGACTTAATTACTTGATTGGAGACGTTGATTGCATAGGGACTGCTGTTCCAGTTGTCAGTGGGCTATTGAAACATCCGTCTTTCAGAGGAGACCGTTAAACCGGGGTTTTGACTCGCTGTGGTCATTAAAGATCCTGTGGCTCTCATCGCCAGTGGTAAGCATGTTCCCTGGTACCCTGCCCAACTCTGGCTGTCTTAATCAGGCTAAATATCCCCCAGTTTACTGCCGGCTTAAGTGCTTTTTTCCTTCTCTTCGGCTGATGTGCGCCGAGCGTTCTGGTGCAAAATAACGGCCGTGTACCAGGGTGGGATTATAAGTGAGGTCGTTGTGAAAGTGTGTCATGATAATGTTTGTCATGATGAGTGCCGGTTGTGATCCATTCTAGTCATGGTTACCTGTGAAAGTCTGTGCAGAGATCAAGACCAGGACCAGGAGTAAACAGCGCCTTAGTCGAGACATGGTGGGGCGCTGCAAACACCAACAGTTAAAATAGCTTACGCAGTCCGTATCAAATAATAAATTGTAGTTACAATTGCCAACTGAGGTGAACCTCAAGGACAGATACACAGAATTTCCTTATTTGTGGGATTTTAGCCCATGACCCTGACGCCAAGAGTGAACCTATTATCATTGAGGTCAAAGGTCAGGCAACAGGAAATGAGCCTCAGCACTACTGTTAGGAAAACGGGGCTACTGTTTATTGTGCTGTACCTGTTGCAAGCTTTGACACTTCAGGTCTTCCTGATGGAAAAAATTATCTTGAAATGGTCAGAACACGAAACAAGGCACAGAATAGTGGATGACTGCTAAATTATTTAAATTTATTATACATTTTCTTCTCAAACTTAAAGGTTTATTTAATATATATATATTTTTTTGCTTTTCTTTTTTGTTAAGTCTTAGAGTCACTTCCTAGCGGGCACATGACGGTGGAATTTGATTTTATTCTAAGAACAGAGGACGTGAATGGCTTCTCCCGTTACATAGAGATTATTACATGGTTGCGGTAGGACTGACGATGTCATTGTTTCGCATTGGGGTGGATGTACTGCCTCAACTCATTTTCTACACGGGGCAACTAATGACACATCTTCAGGGATTCCATTTGAAGGATTAATTACAGTCTTCACATTTATTTTTCCCCAATTAATTTTAAATTAAAGCGGGCCTAATTCTGCCTCCTCACCTTAGAGCGATATTTATAGCTCTCAAAATGCAGCTCTTACAATGCGCCCTCAGTTGTATGTCGTCATGGTTTGATGTGCGTAACTGGACTTGTGACCGTACCTCATTAACTGCAATTTAAATGGAATAGTTATCGTTATAATCCAGAGGTTGTAAATGACCGCACACATAATTGTCCCTCAGATGATCCTTTGAAACTGGAGTTCTGGGGGGGTTCTTTCCGCAAACGTTCGTACGGTAGCATTTGATCGCGGATGCACGTTTTCACGAAAAGGCTGGAATTTAACTGTATGATTACGAACGTGCCTAAGATCAAATATGATCAAATGTTTCTAGTCGTGCATACAGTATGAACATTTCATTGGTGTAGAAAAGGGGCGTTACGTGCAGTGGCAGTTGTTATTTTAACACACTGAGCCAAAGCGAATATTAAAAATAGAATAGTTTACAAGGTTTGCTCCGTTATGCTGCTATGCATTAAAACATGTTTAATTAATTATACTGGTTATATCATTAGCCTAACATCCCCAGGATAATCATGTAATCAATAAATCCATTTGTAATGTGTTCATGAATTTCTAGGCGCATGCATTACTTCCCTAAATATTTAAAATGACATGACATCTATAACTTTCTCTCTGCTGTCTGCTGAGGGGAATGCACTAGCCACAGGGACAGGAAAAATTAACTGACGTGAAAGCACATCCTGCTGGAGACCTCATAATAGCATGTGTGTGGTTGTGTGTGTGTGTGTGTGTGTGTGTGACCTCATTCATCGTTTCATTTCAAATCCAGCGTACTGGAGTGCAGAGACAAAACAACAAAAACTGTGTCACTGTCCAAACACTTGAATAGAAGTGATTGACAGCTTCAGCGTTTGAAAGTGAGGAGGTTGAAATGTCTGTTTTAAATGTATTTTAATTTATTTGGTTTTGACAATTAATCGTGTGAGTAATCTGCCGCAGCGGGGATTATATCCCGTTCTCTTGTTTGTATTGTGTGGCTGTTCTGTATGTCAGGCATTATGGCCACAGTTTTGGCACATCGATGGCGTTAGAAGCACGGGTAATCTGCGAGGACTGTGCCTCAAATGTTCTTAAAAATTCACCACTTCTCCGATTGGAGTTAATTTGGTAGACTTTGCTATACCGCACGCTCATGGCAAGTGTACTCTCATAATCCACCTATTGAGCCAAGTGTTTTCTTTGAAACGGCTCGCTATTTATTCTTTGAATCACTTTAGTAACGATTAAATTGATATGACTACACATACCATTGAATGTGTTCTTACTTTCTGACTTGAAACGAGGAAAGAACATTAGTATATAATATATGATTAAGATGAAGGAAATGATCTCTCAGCAGGTACAGATAATATGGCTAACCGGCATGTTTTATTAATTAAGTAAATTATAACAAAAGATATTTCAGCCTCTGCGTTTTCAAGCTAATGACTCACCACTGTAAGCGGAATACTGTACGGGACACGGACATGATTGATACATTATTAATTAAGGATTACAGAGCATCACTTATGAACAAAAGCTCAAGCTTCTCTGATTGTGTTTACCTAATAGGGGGTTGCCATGGATACAGCACGTTCACATTAGTCTCCCTGTTCGTTTAGGGATGGGATAGACCGCTTGTTCTAACTTTGATACGACACAAGGCCAGTTTTATCCTGACTGATTAAATATCTGAAATAGAGAGTAAATCAGTAGAGATTAATTAATAATAATTAATAATTCATAGTTTTTTTTTCCCTTGAGGAAGCTTCAAATCCCACAATACAGTTTGATGATGTTTCCAAAGAGCTGCACAGGAGGTGACACCATTGGAAAGGAGACCTTAAGCGGAGACTTGTGAGTTGGGGAGGGAGGGAGGGAGGGAGGGTGTTCCCACCGACCTTTCCAAATCCCGGCCCTTCGGCCCTCCCAAGTCTAATCATCTGGAACCATCTCCCTTTTCATTAGGCTAATCCAATCTTTCCCGCTTCACCTCACCTGACGTGAGGTAAACACTCTGGGCCCAACACTGCCGCGTGTCGCCGGAGACGCCGGCTCAACCCCGACACCCCCCGGCACCCCGACACCCCCCGGCGCCCCTCCCTTTGATTTCGTCGTAACCGAGAGCCTCAGACACGGACTCAAAAGGGATTAAATGAACCGTAAACTCTGCAGGCTATTATTTAACGGCGTAGGGAACGAACTCCCGCCCCCTGTTTTCATCTCATGCAGATCCAAAAAAGCACCGGAGCCCTTGACTTGGACGGCGGCTCCTCATTACGGTCCTCCATTTGCTTTCCTGGCTCTATTTGGTGAGCGTAGAGGGATTTGCGATCTGCGACTCGCCAGGCTTCAGGGCCGTGTGCCGATTGGCTGAAGTAGAGAACCGGCCCTCGGGTCTCGGAGCCCGATGAGACTCTTTTGGAAACGGCACAGGGGAGCGTGTGCTTGCATTCCCAACACAGCGCCAAACGTTTAGACCCTATTTACAGCCTAATAGGCACAGGGCAAGCTTGAGTTTGAACATTAGGAATTCATACCTGATAAAAACACTCTGATATGTCAATAAAAAAGTAGTATAATATTACCTTTTAATAGTTAAACTGCTGTGACTATGATGACTCTTACTACATATAATAATTAAATGTTGTTTTAGGGTTGACGTCCATGTGGGTGCAAGCTCTCGTACCATAGAGCAAGGGACTTTGCGTGTGACGATTCATTAAATGTCCTTGGAGATTACAGATTTAAAAAAAGGTATACCATACTGTATGAAGGCATTTGCAAATACCCAAAAGTAAATGGTGAAATGTGCAGCTATGCATATATATATATATATATATATATATATTTACAGCTGCTCCCTTAGACTGTGTCCAGGACAGAGGCCAAGCTGGTAGTCTATGATTAGGGCAGCTACACTTGCACAATGCGGCCGCCTCACAGATCCGCACGGTGCTTTCTGAGGGAGCGGTGCTTTCTGGGCCCGTGCTGAGAAAGGGAATGGGGCGGAGCTGGGCAGGGCAAGAGGAGAGTGTCGATACGTCAGCCAAAAGAACGAGGCGAGTGTCGCGTTCGGCCTCTGCGCCCCTGTCTGGCGGCCGGGAGGGGCGGATAGACGCAGGGGGCACTTGGGAGGAAATGGGGCGTCCCCTTCTCCCGCCAAACCCCCTCCCGGCGACGGAGCGTGACCCGCACAGACAGAGCTCGCAGTCCGTCGAGTCCCATATCCGTGCGCCGAATCAAAAAACGAGAGGACCTGCCTCTCGGTCACGGCCAACGCTTACGCCAGACGGTCAGATGGTCCTCTCTGCTTGTGCTCTCTGTCTGGCTTCTGTCTAGCATGGGCGTCAGTGCAGTGGTGTCAGATTTCAATGCATAAATGAATAAAATAAATAGCATACTGGGATTATTTCCCCTTCACAAGAAAGACACAAGACAAGAGCCAAGATTGTGATGTGTGCTCTACTCTTCTCTCTCTCTCTCTCTCTCTCTCTATATATATATATATATATATATATATATATATATATATATATATATATATATATATATATATATATATATATATACAGTTGCACTCAGAATTATTCAACCCCCTTCACTTTTTGCACACTTTATTGTGTTGATTTAATTTTAAATGGATAAAATTGCCATTTTTGCCCATCAATCTACACTCAATAACCCATAATGGCAAAGTGAAAACATGTTTTTTAGAAATCTTTGCAAATGTACTAAAAATCTAAAACTGAAATCTCTCATGTTCATAAGTATTCAAACCCTTTGCTTTTATGTATTTTTAAAGTATCATATTTCATACTTGGTTGCATATCCTTTGCATGCTGTTACTTCCTGAAGTCTGTGACCCATCAACATCAAAAGACTCTCGATATCTTATTTTCAGGTACTGTTACAAGCGATACTATGACCTCTCTGCATTTGAATGGATCTCTATGGGAATTGGAGGGTGAGACTAGATTCAGCTGTAAATTACCCTGGTACAGTATGGAACACATGACTGGCGAAATGGCTGTAAGTCATCAAGGGTATAAGGCAGGGGTGTCAAACTCCTGTCTTGGAGGGCCGCAGTGTCTGCTGGTTTTTGGTGCGTTTCAGCACAAGTGATTAATTTAAGTCACTGATTGACTAAGAAGTCCACACACCTTGTTCTCAATGCTTTAACTGGGTACTGGTTGAAAAAAAAACACAAATACCTGTAGATACTGCAGCCCTCCAGGACTGGAGTTTGACACCCCTGGTCTAAGGTATCAAACGAGCCCACACCATCTCTCTGCAGCCAGATATGGAGTACATATGGATGGATCACTTTAAGGGTTTCTTCTCCTGACTGTTTTCCCCATAGAGTTCTATAGGAAAATGAGTCAGGAGAAGAAACCCTTAAAGTGATCCACCCATATCTACTCCATATCTGGCCGTAGAGTGATGGTTTGGGGCTCGTTTGATACCTTAGACCCTTGATAACTTACAGCCATTTCGCCAGTCATGTGTTCCATACTGTACCGGTGTAATTTACAGCTGAATCTAGTCTCACCCCCCAATTCCCATAGAGATCCATTCAAATGCAGAGAGGTTATAGTATCGCTTGTAACAGTACTTGAAAATAAGATATCGAGAGTCTTTTGATGTTGATGGGTCACAGACTTCAGGAAGTAACAGCATGCAAAGGATATGTGACCAAGTATGAAATATGATACTTTAAAAATACATTAAAGCAAAGGGTTTGAATACTTATGCACATGAGAAATTTCAGTTTTAGATTTTTAATACATTTGCAAAGATTTCCAAAAAACATGTTTTCACTTTGTCATTATGGGTTATTGAGTGTAGATTGATGGCCAAAAATGGCAATTTTATCCATTTAAAATTAAATCTACAACACAATTAAGTGTGCAAAATGTGAAGGGGGTTGAATAATTTTGAGTGCAACTGTATATCTACTGTATATATACGCTGCCTGGCCAAAAAAAATGAATGTACTGAATGACCATGTTATCCCATCAATGGGCATATTCCAGGACAACAATGCCAAGATTCATTGGGCTCAAATTGTGAAAGAGTGGTTCAGGGAGCATGAGGAATCATTTTCACACATGAATTAGCCACCAGAGTCCTGACCCTAACCCCATTTAAAGTCTTTGGAATGTGCTGGAGAAGACTTTAAAGAGTGGTTCGTTGTCAATACAAGATCTCGGCCAAAAATGTATGCAAATCTGGACGGAAATAAATGTTGTGACATGGCATAAGGTTGTCGAGACAATGCCACAATTAATGTGCACCGTAATCAAAGCTAAAGGCGGTCCAACAAAATATTATAGTGTGTGCATTTTTTTTTGGCCAGGCAGTGTATATTGCTGATATAAATGAATCATGTTTACCATTGGATGATGTACTTGAGATGCAGGCTGCATTATATAGTTGTATTCTCCCTAGACACTCAACTCTCATTTTACTAATGCATTTTCTGATTTGGGGCTAAAAAAGGGACAGATTTAAGCAGCTCTTGGTTATACATTTAAATGTTGAGGATACAATATGCATACCACTTATCTTTACAATATAGTTTCTGGAAAATGTGTGTGTGTGTGCGTGTGCGTGCGTGTGTGCGTGCGTGTGGTGGATGCAAGCATGCATGTCTATTGTGTGTATGTGTGTGTATGCCAGTTGAATGCACATATGTCTTCTCTAGGGATAGAAGAATCTAATCTGAAACCTACTTTCCGGAAGTACTAGCAATGTCACAATTCCTTTTATCGGTATGGGAATGTAGAGAAGTATCCGAACCAGGCAAAGTGTTACCGGGGGGTGGGGGTGGGAGGGGTGGTGGTGGAGGGGGATCGAGGTCAAAGTAAATTACCCCCCGTAACTGTTTTTTTTTCTTAGCCTAAAGACTACAGTCATTAATGGCCTGGCAATGAACTGGTGTAAGACAGTCCCAATGAATTATGGGGGAGTCCAAGACGCCCCGGGCACAGTCGCTCCAACGGTGAGCATGCGTCCAGCTGCTCCGAGATACTCAATCTGTGAGGTTTCAAACCCCAAGCCAGAGATGGCCTCGGGGGCACTCTAACAGCCTCCGCAAGCTCGGGAGCGAGATGGCCTTTCCAAATGGAATACTCCATCTTGCCTCAGCACTCAGTTTAGTGTCCCACAATCCCTCGGGTGATGGCTAACCATAAAAAGCTACTGATGAATCCGTGCTATTAGCCTAATATGACAGACCACAGATGAATAGACAATTGAGTCCAAGCCTTTCTGGACCCTGGATTTTGCTGTAAGCCATGCACGTGGTCCTAATGGATACTTCTAATGGCGCACATGTCAAAGACAAACTTCCGGAACTTCATGAAATGGAATACAATGCCTATGTAATATGATCTGCTGTAGGAACAAACATGGGAAAATGTTTTTACATGTAACATGATTATATTCTCCAGTCCTATTTTATTCGTAAGGTGTACTGCACAGTGCCTTCAAGTATATGCACATCAACCAATACAAAACATAATTCAACTTTATATTCTTGATCATGGCGTGCGCGGAGATAAAATTCAGTTGCAGCGGGCGGGGTGGACGTCTGTACACATGCTCAGTAATATTTATCTTTTTCCCAGAGGACTTGTCTAAAGAGTTCAAGTCTGATTGATCAAGTCACTTACACTGATAGGTTTAACGTCTGACTGTGAAAATGATTTCAGTTAATGAGGGTGCATCTAATCCACTGTCAGTGCCGCTGCGATTCTCCGCGAGTCCCTGTCGGAAGGCTTGAGGACGGAACGGTGCAGTAGCCAGTCTCCAGATAAAAAAAACGACAGTAAACTGTTCCAGTTTCCTGGCTCGGAATGACCCTCCGCAGATGCGCCGCTCTTTTTCACGGTCGAGGCGCGGCGGGACCTGGGCTCGTTGGAATTCTGATGCGCGAGACTCCGCACGGCAGATATTATTAATGTACTGCAGACTTTAAACATGCTGGGAGAGAGGAGCTGTGAAAAAACTACGCTTCCTCCCTATCTGTGGCCCAGCTGCTCAAAACAACCCGAATTCTAAAAGCTTTATTTGCACTTAATGTCACTGCCTTCAGAACACATGACAAAACAATTTGAATTCCCTGTTGTGGAGAGCCATCACTCTTACCAGACTGCTCAACTAAAGTGTCTATTTAGTATTTTTTTATTTTTTTTTGCTGTCAGAGAAATCACAATGATCGCTGGCCACGTGTGTGGCTCCCACAACACAACTGCAGTACCGCATCTGACCACTAGGCGTTGAGTTAAAAGAGTAAAAAATTATTATTAACAAAGCCAGACTGTCCTGCATACATAAGAGGGAACAGGCAGTTTGCACATCTGTTAATCTAAGCCTGTCAGGAAATGTAAGCCTACGCAGGAACTGTGAGCACACACGCACACGCGCACACACACACACACACACACGAGACCAGATGCTGTACTCTACCACTTACCGGGTCTAACAGGAATCAAAGCTGCTGTACAGGAAACGTGCAGTGCTAGGATGAAGATAAACTTCTGCCAGTGGGACGGGGAGAAATACGTGCAACCCGAGCAGAGACCAGAGCTGAAGGCTAAACACATTTCTCTATCCACGTATGGAAAAGAGAGTGTGGCAAGAGGGTTCTGAGGAGAAATCAATGCGAAAGCGACAGAACCGCGGTCACGTACCGCGAAGTTCACGGCGATTTTCTCGCCCCGCCTCCGAACGTCACGTCTCGCAAGGCGGACGATAAAATCGAGCCCCGACGCAACGTCTGATTCGAGTTCAGTGGCTGTCAGCTGTATTTTAGTGCCTCTTAAAAACACAATACGACCGACCATGGGTTTTCGGGGCGCCATTATAAAGCTGTCAGCCCCCACATTGCGGATTCTGATGAAGGGGCTGCGAAGCCTAAAGGTGGAATAAAACTCGCCGAGATATTCTGAGCCTCATCGCCAAACTGCGAAAGCTCAAAAAGGTGAGAATAGCGCACCTGTCAGTATGTGCACGGCCCCCGGTGCAGGGACAGACACCAGAGCGCATCCGGTTTAATCACATGCCAGTGCATGCGTTTGCACATTGTCACCTAATCGCTGACTGGGGGGGAGACCCTCTCCTTTACCCCTCACACCTTACACAGTGCCTGGGCGGGCCCTGCCCTTCAGTTTCCCCAGCAGCGTTTGATTTTGTTTTCTTCTTTTGTGGACGAACCACCTCCCAAGATGCATCGGTAAAAACATCCCCAGTAACGAAGGCTCAGACGATTCCCTGACATTGAAATAATTATCCCAAGAATATCTTGGGCCAGGGTGTGTGTGTGTGTGTGTGTGTGTGTGTGGTGTGGTGGGGGGGGGGGGGGTGTCTTGGGATAGGGGTTTGGGAACGGCACGCAATGCATGAGTGAGTTAGCCCATTCACCTCTAATGCAGGACTCTGCAGACCGCGAGCGCGTGCGACCGCTCGTAAATTTTCTACAGATAAAAAGAAAAGGTTCAGCGCTGCACGCGTCTCGCGACTGCGCCTCGGAGGCACCGCCGAGGGCTCGGGAGATGAGGCTCGGCCGAGAGAGAGCGCCGTCCGGACAACACCCTTGCACGGCGCATTAAATATTCAAGCGGGACCGCACTTCCGTGGGGTGCGATAACGCATTTTGGCCACACCACTTGTGACCGACCGAAAACCAAGCGCTCGCACGAGGCAGCGTTCTGTTTTCTGCATTCTGTTTCGAAGAAAAAAAGAAAAAGAAAACAATTCCCTCGCATGCAAAGTACTCTCCGTGCCTCGCGTGCCAAAGATGCATTGTAATATTAAGGCTGCAGAGACAGCTGGCGGAGGGGACACCACATGCCATTTCAGAAGGAGAAAAAAAAAAACTAAAAAAACGTCCCAATGCCTGAATGATAAACTCTGGGCTAGGCGTAGATTTCACCGTCATTTACTTACTTCTTCAATTTATGTCTTTGTGAAAGCTAGAGGCTGAAGCCCAAGACGGTGCCCTGGCTACAAAAACCTGAAATCATCCCGGCAGGTGCTCGCCCCCCCCCCTCCACACACACACACACACACACACACACACACAAGCGTGTGTGTCCTGGACGCCTGTGCGTGTCGCAACATGCGCGTCCCCAGACCCCGATTCCGCACGGACGCAAAACTCGAGCGGAGCGCGGCACGGGGGGGGAGAGAGAGAGAGAGAGAGAGAGAGAGAGAGAGAGAGAGAAGGGACCCGGAGACCGCGAAAACACGCGGCAGGCAAGGAAAAAAAAAAGAAGAAAAAAAAGAATAGGAAGAAAAAAGAAGACGAGGAAAGAGCGCTTTAAAAAAAAAAATTTTTTACCTGGTCTCACTAGCGCTGACGGACAGCGAGGCATCGCATCTGAGAGCGCCGTCTGTTTCTCCCATAGTCCACCGTCTCCCCCGCGTCTCTCTCTCTCCCCACGCTCGCGCCGCCGATCCCAATCTGCTCCTCAGGAGTCCGCTCGCTTCCTTCCCGATCCGCCCGGGCTACCGCCGCGCGCCTGCTGCAGCTCAGGAGGGGAGCTCTGATTGGCCAGCCCCGCGCGCGCACACACACAGCAAGTCTGCCCTCCTTGTCTCTCTCTCTCTCTCTCTCTCTCTCTCTCTCTCTCTCTCGCAGATACTCTGGGGTGGGCTGCTCCGCTCAGTTTTCATTCCCCTTTCTCTCTTTTACCCTCTACCTCTTTATCATTTTCACCCTCTACCTTTTTACGCCTCTCGCTGTCTCTCTCCCTCGACCCGCACTTCTCCTCTCCGTGTCTCTATATCATTCATTCCATTGCTGCCTCTCTTCATCCCTCTCTCTCCCTGTTTCTCCCTCTATTCTTTCTCTCTCTCTCTGTCTATTTTTCCTTCTCTCCCTCTGTCTCTCTCTCTCTCTCTCAATCTCTCTCTCTCTCCCTCTTTCTCCCTCTCTGTCTATTTTTCCTTCTCTCCCTCTGTCTCTCTCTCCCTCTCAATCTCTCTCTCTCTCTCCCTCTTTCTCCCTCTGTCTGTCTATTTTTCCCTCTCTCTCTCTCTCTCTCTCTCTCTCTCTCGGCGGGAGGAAAGCTAATTAATAAAAAGAGCAGTGCGACGGAGCGAGGTGCGAGATTCAGGGATGAGTAGATGGAGGTGTTAGCCCATCAATTAGGGAAAGGTTGGGGCGTCGGCAGGGGGAGGAGGGCAGTCACGCGGGGCGACGGGGCGGGCGGAGGAGAACACGGGGAGAGACTAAAAACGCACGCTCATGTGACCCCTCTCCCCTCCCATCTGTCATCCGGTTTCAGCCACCCCCCCCGATCCCTCGTCCCTCGTCCCAAGGAAACGGTGATTTATCTGTTAAACTAAATTTATTTACGACACCCACCCCCCCCCCCCCACGCCCCTCCGCGAAAACCCGCCAGCGTCCGCGCCGGTCCGCACGTGTCCCAGGATGCTATGCGCAAAAGAAAAAGGGAAAAAGAAAAACGTTACGAGGCGCGCCGGTGGCCACGGCCAATTCAGACGCTGTCGTTTACAGTCGCCCGCGTAATTTATAGTCCGTCGGACGGCGCTGATGCGGGCGGGATTTTATCGCGCTTTTATTTATCGTTCTATTTCTCTCTGTTTTTCTTTCCTCCTCGCGCAAATTTACACTGGGTATACTCGCCGTTGAATCCGTGTCCATTGTGGATGTGCCGTTGTTTCCAGGTTTTCCGTTGCTGGACGTCCTTCGCTCATTCGTGTCAGGGCCTGTGAGCTGTGTTGTGTTCCAAAGTGGTTGTGGTTCCAAGGCTACACATAATAATTAATTGGTGAACTGTTATTGCTTTACAAAGAGTCTGGGGTGTACTCTTATAAACCGACTGGCTTTAGTGCATTTTTATATAGACCTTTTGCAATATTTGCGCCGTGTACACCAGCCTGATAAGGACATCTGTGAAGGAAATAATGATGAGGGAATAATTGCCTTGATAATAGTTGCTTTATGTTCAGTAAAACCCATGGAAGCCCAGTGGAGAGGTCGAAATATAAAGGCCATGAAAACATGGCTCTCCTGCCTGCCTGTGTTTCTGTGCTTTCTGAGATAGTGATGAGACCTTGAGATATACATATTTAAGTGTAGCCGAAGATGTCAGGGCTTACATGCGTGTGAAGGCACACACGCAAACGCATACTGTACATGTGTACAAACACGTCTATGACATGCAGCCATGCAGTACACAGTAAACAAGCAAGGGCGCGCACAGACACACATACTGACGCACAAACACACACACATGTGCACACGCTCAGGCACACAGATGTTTACCAGAGCATAGGTACATATGTACGTGCTTAAAAGCCACTGGCTTTTCCCTCATTAGAAACAAAGAGTGGCCAATGTTTTACCAATGTCACCACAACGTTTGCGACTTGTTAGACAAGGTGATTGGTGGGGGGGGGGAGGGGGTCTCATCTCAAAGCTTACAGAACATTGGTCAGCTAATCATAGGAAAAAAAATAGATTACGCAGTTGGATGAATCTTATTTCATGCCTCTGGTTTCGTCGGGGGGGGGGGGGGGGGGGTGCAACACCCCGCGGGCAGACGAAGGGCCCACGCTGAACACGTTTGCGGTTGCGGTCCAAATAAAACGTCCGCCCCGGTTTCCGAGGATGGATGGCGGCCTCGCGTAAAGGGAACATGCGCCTCATCGACCTCGCACCAATGCATGCTTCTCCTCGCGCTCCCCGCCAACGCGCACATGCCTTAAGTAAAGACACGGTTATTCACAGTCGGCATTAGCGGCGGTGTGGAACCGGCAACCGGCGGGAGTTCAGATCTCAGGTGGGGGCGGCGCAACCTCACCCTCGAGCACTTAGCTTATCTTTAATTGCTTCAGTAAATATCCAGCTGTGTAAACAGATAACACGCAAAAAAAAAAAAAAAAAAAAAAATGGAATCTCTGCAAGTCGCCCTGGATCAGGGCATCTGCTAAGTAAATTAATTGTGAAGCTTCCGTCTGGAAAACACGCTGATGTTGTGGAGAATCTCGAGCCAAAAATAGTGTCTCTTTAGGGGGAACGGGAAGAGAAAGGAAGCAATTTGAGTTTGTGTTGTAGTACTTCTCCAGACTAACAGCTCTTTGGTTCATGGGTGCAGTAAGTGAATCTATTAGCCAAGCACACGCAGTGGTTTGGGGGGGGGGGGGGTGGTTTTTGGGGTCACGGTGGCAGTGGCCCGTAAACCGCAATCGCTATCTGGAAGTTAGTTGCGCGGACTTCAGTCATTTGTCCTGGCCTGAAATTATTAAACCCCACTGTCGGCGGAGATCAAGGGGCAGGATCGCTTTCAGATTGATAGCCTGGCAAGGCTAGTCCCGCTAAGCCTGTTCCTACTATATTCAAGGGAGGGAGGGTCGACTTCATTGACAAATCACCTGGGATCATACAAGCAAATGTGTTGATGTTGATGAGGAGGGACAAGAGGGGGAAGGAGAAAGGGAGGAGCCCTGACCGCTTTCTCGCCTGGAGGAACACGCCTCCAAGCACCTGCCATTACCCACAATCCTTCTCTTCATCTTTACTAATGGCCTCTTAGGGGAGGAGTGCAATACAATTGGAGGTAAATATTACATTGGTTTAGGTCCCGAAATCTAAGTGAAAAGTTCAGTGGATGGTGCAGGTGTAGTGGAGCTAAATAATTAATAATTAGCAATGAATACATGCATACATAAGATGGGTATTTTTAGCACAGATGGTCCACTCAAACAGCATATGTTGAATATGATATTAGGAATATCTTATATGCTCTCCTCTCAGCAGGTCAGTAGAGTGGGCTGTCGAGGAATCAAAACTTTTATACATATAAAAGTTAAATGTAATAATAGTACTCTGTATCATATATAATTATTCATTAGTACTGTAATCTAAAATATAGATCATGTGAATCTGGGCGCTCGAATAATGTAGCTTCACACACTTAGTGATAATAATTTGAGACCTAATTTATGCTGCAAAATAAATCAATTCACAGGCTTGCAGAGGCTAGTTAATACATTATGCAGCATAAACTGAAACATGTATTCCTGTATTTTGTACTGCACCTTTATAGAATTTTATTTTAAAAAATTTCCGTAGAGAGAGCTTCAAATCCGTCCTCAACATACATTCAACTCACCAGAATACATTTTTTAAATGGTCAATCTATACAAGTTGATATTTACTAATTCAGGTTAGGTACCTTGCACGTGGATAAACCTGGAAATAAAGACAGCAGACTGTCTTTAGATCAGGGGTGTTGCATTCCAGTTACTGTACTAAATCATAAAATGACCATGATATGTCATCAGAGATTAAGGAAACATGCTAAGTCGAAATACTGGCTTCTCCGACAACAATGCTACAGCCTCCTTTGAAATTTCCATTCTGGGTCGGAACGTCTGTATTTGTTTTGGCCTGTGTGATTCACTATTCTCTGAGTTGACTCCGCCCACTGCCCATTACGAACAACCAGATGTACTCCGGCACTCCGACAGCCGATTTACGAATGGCTAAGCTAAGTTCAACATCGTTTTCATTTACCTAGCTAGCTAAAGATTTAAATATGTATATATATATATATATGTATATAGTTACTAGCTAAACATATCACTAACGTTAGCTTATATCTGTGTGACCGTAAACATAGCCAGCCATGCATCTAGCTAACATTGACAGAGTTATAAAAAATCCACATGAGCTGGTTTATAATTTGCAAACAATAAATAAATTGTTAACGTATACATTAGCTGATCAACTTACAGTGTAGGACTCGTCGTCGCTTGTCATTGTCAAAATAGAATAAGTCTCAAAATATAATGTTGCGCTTGGCTCGTCTTGCGCTCGTGTTCGTTCAGTGCCCTCAACCTGGCAACCCGCGTGAGCTTCGAGTCTGGGGAGGAGGGGTCGGGCGGAGACAACTCTCCAATATTGTGAATTTGGACTGCAGTACCCATTTTAAATGCTCGGTTTCAATGTTGCATATAGCTCTAACTTTTTATTTATTTTTCTTCCAATGTCCCATAGTTGCTGTAAAAAATAAATATAAAATAAATAAACTTCAAAGGGGAAAGCAACACAGGACATTGCAGTGTAAATCAAATTTACACTGCATGCTCATACTGAATTCAGAAACATGCAGTTAATCTGTTAGCAGTCATGTAATGTAGACAGGATTTTTAAACCACAGCATGTGTTGCAACATCAAACCGTTAACTCACTTTATAAGCTTACATTATAATGCTTTATGTTGCTCTAGGTGCACACTTTTCCTCCGGGCAATCACCACATGGCCACATCCAATGTACATCCAGAAAATACATTCATAAAATCTGCAGTTTATAAGCTTGCCTTTTCAATATTCAAACCGCAGTGTTCAGTGAAATGTCAAGCATATGCCAAGCCAAAACACGGAGCCTACAAATATGTCTTTCTCCCATGACAAGAATACCTCCTGCATTACAGTTCTTTACAGCGGTTGCCTTGTAAATGTGGCCCCTGTTTTTCTTAGTTGAGAAGGATTGCAGCCCTGCATCCAGTGACCTCAAAGTTTAATGTGATTCGGGGTGGCGCTGAATCTCAATGCTCAGTAAAAGAAACAATATTTTTTTATTAAAAATGCCCTTGTTTCTTTTATTTAAGTGCCTGCCAAACTTCACATTTTAGCTATGTAAATTGCTCGGTGTCGGGCAAGGACATTGACTGAACAAATGAACAAGGCTGCAATGTCTCGAAATGCAATGGCTGGAGCCAACCCTCTGTTGATATAGTATTGTAAATTAACCGCAATATCCTGTCACGGCAGCTTGTGCTACAATGCTAAGTGATAAACACCCAATGCAACATTTGGCAACAAGGGTAATATTCCTTTCTGTGCATCCCTTACTTCTGAATATCGAAAAATATTCTACAAATATAACTAATGCAATCCAGGTATCAGTTACATAATGTCTGTCCAAGAGGCCTATTAGCTATTATCACATTAATAATTAATTACACTCACAGCCTGCTGGATCAAAAAATGAAGTCACCAAAAATCTCACAATGGAGCCAACTTTACTAAAATGATATACAGTGTCTGTATGCAGGAGGGAAGGAGCAATCCTTGAACCTGTACATCGCCGTTGAAATACAGGACTGATTATATGTGACAATGATGTCTTTACACCAATAGTTGCAATACATTACATCGAATATGGAAATATGAAATCATTTTAAAGCTGTTTCTAATGTTTCAAATGCTCATTCTTTCACAATGATTATTTTGACTTTTATTTATGAGATGGGTAGTTATTGGTAGGTAGCCTAATATTCGATGGCTGTGGATACAGACCAGATTCCAATTTATTGCATCATGTCTCAAACAGGTTTCCCCATTAATGAAGAAAACATAATAAAGCTTTCTCTATTATGTAAGGTTGTAAAAATAAATATTGTAAAGGCATATCGTAAGTATGTCGGGATACATGTGAACTTGACATTACTTTCACTGTCATACGACATGACGGCAGTATGAAATATCATTTCATCTCATTCCCATTTAATGTAAAAATGACACTTTTCGTTTTTTGGGTGGTTGATTGGTCGCAGTCGGCTGATTAGATTGCGCCGCCGCGGTGGAGAACATGGCTCTGGGCAGGACTGAGACAGGAGAAACAAGTGCCCGAGTGTTCTCACTTCAAAAGCCGCCTGATATTTGATTAGAGCTCCCTTTGCGTGGGAGTTAGGCTATTTGTCTAAGTCCGCTACGCGCCGACTCTGAATGAGATCTCGGGTTCGGACGGATCGGCCCGGGCCTCGGCGGGGGAGCGGATACGTCTGCGGCACGCCGCCCGAGCCGTATATCCTTTGACTCGCGAGGGGCATTGAGACAACTTTGAAAAATTGACCGCCGTTCCCCCCGCCGGTCTCCTTTCTTTGTTGAGTAACCAGTGCTTTCCCAGGCCCGCTGTTGACACACAGGATTAGTGGTTTTCGAGGAGCCGAATGGAGAGCGGGTTCCGGAATCCCACCGCTGCTCTCGACCTCATTTTTCATACTGAATTGTTTCACGGGGGGCTTGCCGGGTTTGACGCGGCGGTTTGAGGAACCGGGCCTCGCAACCGGAAGGTTGCGGGATTAAATTCCGCGCGGGCCCTGTTGCGATCCGGCAGTGTGGCACCTGCCGAGAAAATAAATAACGTAATTATGGACGAGTATTTGTGAGGGAGGCTCTTCAGCTCAAATTTGACATGCCGGTGCTAAAGGGAAATAAAAAAGAACAGATTTAAAAATGCCTCATCCCTCAAAAACCATTTGAAAGCAGGCAGAACTTAAGCTGTCCCTAGAAGAAGAGAGGGGGCTTTTGCCTCTGGCTGACTGAACTTCCTCACATACGTGTTTGTCTGTGAGCTCATGAATAGACATAGCATGATCCTTATAGCTATATCTACGGTATATCTACTTTATTTGTATGTATTTGCGTCCTTCACGAATCGTTAAGCTCTTTGCAGTGAGGTCGGTGACCCTCCTCAACCACCGCTAATGCTTAGTGCCCGACTGGCTCGAAGGCGGCAGCCACTTCCCAACAGGTCACAGATTAGCTGATGCGGGGAGCCGGGGGATTCATTTTTCCACCGGAGGACGATTTGATTAAACGTGGCCCGCACGCCCAGGTTCTGCACCATTGTTTTTTGATAAGTCCTAGGAGGCAGGCGGCTGCCTAGCTTAATGACTCAGGGGTGGCGGCTCAATGGTTATGGGTGCGATCCCCAGCTGAAGAGCCGCTGTAATGAATGTAATGCGACGTAATGTAATGAAATGGGTGCCCAATGACTACGCTAAATTTAGACCTCAACTTTAGGAGTGCCGGCCCCCGTTGCAGTTTTCCCCCATCGCTGCACATTGTGTGAGGGATACGTTTGTCCGTCCGTGTGTACAACCGTCTGTTGTCCTACCGACATACAGAACGTACATAAAATTGTAAAATAATGTAAGTAACTGTGGACAAGAGTCCCTGTTAATTGCCTAAAATGTAAAATCATTGTTATTTTTTTATTTTTTTTTTCAGTTCCTCTAATGGCTATGCCATCAGCTAACTAATGACCTCGTCTTCTGTGATTGCCTCACAGGATTCAAGAGGCGTAGAGCACACTTCATCTGTGCTGCGTAGTACATGGGCGAGACACTGGGGGGGGGGGGGGGGGGATTCCAAATTGTGGAGAAAATGAAATAGAGGAAAGAGAGGTTTTAAAATAGCCCAAGGTTCCTTTTTCTTAATACTTAAGACATTATACATCCAATTAAAGCTGCTTACATGAGTGATTTCCTAAACTAAAACAAAAATATAATAGACTGAAATAACGACAATTTTTTAAAGCAGTAAAGTAACAATGACACACAATGAATGCAATGAATGCACTGTAGCCAAGGTGACAGCAGCCATTTAATTGTTTCACTTCGTCATTTTAATCAAAACGTAGAGAACGTTTATAAGGCGTTCAGCGACTATGAGAGCAAAGGTTTACTAGGTGGGTTGCTTTCACCACAGTGTTCTGGCTGACATTTCTCAAATGTGACTCTTTGTAGGCTAATCTGCGGGGAAATGCATGTGGGATTAACCAGGATTACAGTCTAAAGTCATAATCCAAGTTGTAGCCGCTCGGTGAGGTTACAGTTGTTTCAGGGACTGGATTATGTTTTGAAACTCCTTCTGTACTTATAGTAGGGTGGGGGATGCAATAATGTAATATAATAATAATAATAATAATAATAATAATAATAATAATAATAATAATGATGATGATTATTATTCTACCTGAGTGTTACTGAAAGGGAATAATCTACGTTTGAAGAAGCGGTTTCTTTTCAGAATGAGTTTTTCAGTGAAGCTGGCTTTCTTTCCCTGGGCCTTGTCTCTCAGCCACACGCCACCGAGGAAATGAACTTCGTGGCAGGTCCCCATCTTTCTGCTCCTGGGATTTAATCTTTTTTCTGAAATATAATTGCTATCAGGATTTGATCCGCCGGGCCATTTGGAGTTTCTTGCCTATGGAACACTTAAACTAATCAGTTTGCCGGCAGCGCTCGCAGGTAGCGCACGGTATTTCTTTTTTATTTCGTATTATTTTTAATGATGTCACGCGTCCTCGGAACGAACAGGGCCATTTCCCGTCCGTCGGTCGAAAATACAGACAACCGAGGAGCCAGAGCAAAGTGGCAGAGAGAGAGGGTCACACGCATGTCTTAGGGGGGGGCAATTAAAAACGGTTATTCTCCCCCCTGTCCTAAGCGAGAGGGCACGGCTCATGGAGAGAAGGAGGAGACCAATCTCGACGGTGAGATCGTTCGGCTTCGACAAAGCCGCACATCTCATCTAACGGACATAAAACCTCTGGAGTTTATTGAACAGGTGACCGGCAATCACTTCTGCCGTCTCTTGGTTATAGATTTGCAGTAAGCAAAGTAGTGGCCAAACGTACAGCTCATTTCACACTTGTAGCGCTGCACTTATTATTACCTATATTTTAGTGGCAACTAATCCCCCCTCTCCTCCCCCACACAGACACACGCACATGCACACGCGCACGCACACACACACACAGCTCTCTTTTCTTCCAGATGGTAACTTTCTGGTGTAAGGGACACGTTGGTGAGCTAATCAGAGGATGGACAGCTACTCAGAGGATGGACATTTGATTCTTCCTGAAAAACACAATCACCACCCAGCTGAAACACTTCGGGCCTGATTTACTAAGACCTTTAGCGGGTGCGAAACAATTTAACACACGCTAAATCAATAACATGACCAATGAACTTTCTCATCTGTGGACCAGCGTGGAGAAAATGCGAAGGATTTTCCACAAAATGCACGTCATCTCAGGACAACGGAGCAGACAATGTGTGCATCTACCTTATTGTGCGATATTGCACTCTACAGAAACTACTGGGTATGTATGCATTAAAAAATATAAAATGTATTTGTCTTATATACTGTATTTTAGCCAATTTTATGCATTATAAACCAGTGTTTATTTACTAACTGTTTTCCATTCATTAATCTCCATGTACAAGACAGTAAAACTATGAAACTAATTACACCCCCCCCCCTCCCTTATCTTGTTTGATGTGTTATCACATTAACATGATGCTTCGAGTCAAAACCATGTACCTGTGTATAATGACAACTGTACATACCAAGCTGTATAGGTCAAGTCCTGTCACTAGTTGGAGCTCTTAGTTATCGTGTGTCTGTTTTCTACATTTTTTTACTGTGCTTAAATTCTACAAAGAACCCATTTGAGTGATGGTTGTGTAGATATTTTCAGTCTCTATTGAAGTCTCCATCAAAACATCTATTTTAGTGCACTATGTGCTTCTGTCCGTTGCGTATTGCTGAATTTCTGCAGTCAGACATGTCCCCTGTACTCATTCATTGTGACATTTTTATCAATTAATTGTTTAATTCATGGAGGGTTAGCTAATGGAGCTGCCTGCTGAGGGTTATTTAGGATAATCCAGGTTTTTCTACATCAGTAGAACAGTGCTGTTGCGTTCGGCATTCGCAGTGCAAGTTCATACGATAACCTCTAATGAAATGGTCGCGTTTAGACCAACAGTCAGCAGCTGTAAAAGGTGAAAAGCGGTAAATAATCTCTTCCCTGCAGAGAGGAGTCTCGACAAGGTGACAATGCCCTCATCCACAGAGCACAAAGACTCGGGGAGCATGACACCTACACTATCCATATTTCATGCTCCTTTCTGTCACCAGATCTGAACCCAACTGAGCATTTGTGGAATATTCTGGAATGATGCCCGAGACGGTGTTTTTCCCCACTTCCAGCAGCTAAGCCTGACTTTCCCGTGGAATAGAGGTGTCATATTTCTCCAACACATCCTCTGTGCCAGAGCTCACACAGGCTATACCGGCCACATGCGATAGCTCAACCTTCCTTTGCGTTAATATTACAATATGTTTTCCCCAAATACCTCTTTTGATAGATTGTGCCTTTCAGTTTTTTTTTAAAATACAGTTGCAGTAGAGTGAAAATCTTACGTGTAAAAATACACGGCTTTCCTTGAGTTTCATAACATGCAATTGATTAATACTTTGCTTAAAAGTATAGTATAGTGGGTTCCGGTGGGCTTGCAACTCCATTGGTTGTGAGTTTGATTCCCGGCTGGGCATTCTCTGAAAATTGGAGTCAGTTCATGCCTGCCACTTGAAACAAATGGCAAATGAGGTATGACGTGAGAATTAACTAATTACTAAATGAATGATGAATGGATGAATTAGTTCATGAATGGACTATTTGTTTAACTGACAACCATGTGAATACTAATGAAGGAATGATAAATTCATGAACAATGACTGAATGAGTGAGTGATGGTAACGGGCACGCAAGTGCGCTCGCTAAACCAATGGCGGAGTGCAAACCCCCCCGCACATGTGTTGTGTCTTTTTTTCATTCAAACGTGTTTGAGCATGTAGCTTGTGAGCCTTTTGGAAAGCAGTGTTGTGAAACAAGAGAGATGCCGTATTTGAGGTTTCATCAACAGGCCGTCTGTTATCGTATTGACACTGAATTTATTCTGCCTTATTTACACAAGGCTGCCGGTGCGTAATCTTGGCAGTTCATTTAGTCTGGAAATTTGCAGCCAGTCGGAACCAAAGCTTTGGTGGGATCCTTCGAAAACAAATGCGAGCTCTTTGTTTGAGTTTGTCTGTGCATAAATGAGCAATCGTCAATCTCTATTTAAGCTGACTTAAAAGATTACAAAAATCACAAGTGCACGTCGCACTTCAGACCGTTTAAGGGGTTAAAACGAAAAGACAAGTCGCGTCTGTGAACTCAGCTGTCACGCGTGACCAGTCCGTGACTGCGGCAGTCACACGTGACGGCCGAGATGACGCGAGGAATGTGTCACGCGTCCATTATCCATATGTCAAAATTAAGGAAAACATTGATTTCATTGATTTAAACAGGGCTTGATTTCCAGCGCGGTGGTAGGATGCATGGCATCGTATTTTCACCGTACACATTATGTCATCTTCTGAACAGGAAGTGTACGTGCCTGACCTTCGATGTGGAAGTCAGTGATTGAGTGAAAGGATGCACTAAATCTCTGTCCGTCGCAATGAGGCCTGCCTGATCCTGTGTTCATCACTGGTCCAGGGGGACCCTGGGGTCAAAACATCGGCCCTATTAATCCAGCCCCAGTGGAAACTGCTCATAACCTGTGAGCTACAAAAGACTAAAGACCATGGTGGCACATACTGAATAAATTTCCCACCCGGATGCAGCAGAGATCTGAGTCCATTAAGACGAGTGCTTAAATCCTATGATGAAGACAGCCTGTTCACACACACACACACACACACACACACACACACACACACACACACACACACACACACACACACACACACACACACACACACACACACACACACACACACACACATGCATGCACTACACTACACATGGCCAAAGTGAACTCCCTTGCGTTGTTATCAAATAACTTTGAATCAGTTCCCCTTTTTGATCGTCCGTCTGCATAGGAGCCTGAAAGCATTCAAGGTTTGATATTCTTGTAAAGGCACTTACAAAATAATATGCAGGTAATTAAATCGAAATTCACATCGGCGAATAGACTTTGTAAAAATGGAGAACACGTGCGAACTCAAGGAAAATAAAAAGCACTTGGGTCTTCAGGGGACGAGGGTAAGGGAGACCAAAGTGCTCGCTCATGACCTGTGAAGCCCTTTAAAAATGGTAAACCGCAGCTCCCCTTTACTGAATCGCTAAATTAAAAAGCTCTTAAGCCCTTTGTCCTAATGAAGGTCTTTCTGGCCACAATGTATGGGAAGTTGCTTTTAGACATACCGTTTTCACGTGAGGCCATGTTTTCCCTCAAAGTCTATGGGCAATAGAATTACCCAACGCAATGAAACATTCAGTTGTGCCAATAAACCTTATCCGAGGCCTCGGATTGTCTTTTCACTTTTTCTCTTGTTATTGACAGAAGCGAGCCAGACAGAGTGTCCACTGAGGCCGGCGAGAATATACCAGCGTTATGGAAATGGCGCGCTATAACGCAATATAAATTACAGGCGGAAAGTTCAGCCGCCCTGTACTGTGTCCTGCGTGACAGAGGCCGTGAATGATTGTTGTGCTGTGATCCTGCCCTTTGGCCGTCAAACCTGTCAAATGCCATCTCTATGAATAAATTGCATGTGATATTATCATTTCAAAGAGATGCATCTTTTTTTTCGGTGGCCATTACTTTCCTATATCGTGTGTGCGTGTGCGTGTGCGCGCACGCTTGTGTAGTCCTCATTTTTGTATACGGCACGTTACTTCAAAAGGCAGAAGCGTGATATTGTGCGCACAGTATGCATCTGAAGAAAAGATAATTGCAACTGGTTTGTCAGGAAATGTCATTTAGCAGATGGCTAAACTCATTGCAGTCAACAGACGAGGAATAATCCTCTGACGGGTCTGGCAGAATCGCGAGGCAATGCGTTCAAAAGCGTCGCGTTACCTCATGAACCACTGAAAGAGCCATGGGCGCAGAGCCTAAGACTATCGTAGGTTGTGTTTATCTGTGTGGTTATTGACATTGTCACACGATTGTGATTAGGTATGGGAATGCCACACCTGGTGTGAGTAGCGGAAGTTATGGGGAAAATGCAGTGGAAAGTGGTGATGATTCAGGGGGGGGCCCAGGCTTGGATGGAGGCCAAAGATTTCTGATATGGTGGAATATTATCGGTGTCATCAATTTATTTTTTTAAGGGGCCTGTCATATCTTCTCATGGGGCCCAGAATTCCTGGCAGTGTCCCCCGCACAGGCACTTTAGTGTATCGGTTGGGGAGCTGGGCTTGTAAATACAAGGTTGCAGGTTCAATTCCCAGGCGGAACGTCGCAGTTGTACCCTTGAGTGAGGTGCTTAACCTTGAATTGCTTCCGTAAAACATCCAGCTGTATAACTAGATACTATCTGAGAAAGTTGCTAAGTCTCTCTGGATAAGAGCATCTGCCAAATGCCCACAGTGTTAATGTGATGCCGTGACATGCCTCACTCGTCGACGTAGCGTCTATGAATGCTTATGTAGAGCTTGTGAAGGTGTGAGGGGTGATGAGAAAAAGAGAACACACAAAGACTTTGGAAAAGGCCAATGGTCACTTCATTTCTACCTTTTAAACGGTAGGAAAAAAAAACCAAACTAAGGCTCAAACACTATTTGTGACTACAAAAAAGAAGGGTTGGTAGAGATACAAAGACAAATAAAATGGCTCAGTCCATCCAAAGACTCTTACCAAACGCAAAGGAGCAGCAAGCTTGGCCTTGCAAAGGAGAAGCGACACACCTGAGCTGATTACCAATCAACCTCTGCTGTGTATGCCTTGGCTTTCAGTGAGGTTACTACCGACTAGGTCCCGGAGGCCTCCCGGGATTTGCATGGCAACAGGACCAGCTATTGTTCACCTTCTCTTCGAGTCCCCACTCTTGACACCACAGGGTGTTAGATCCAACGACAAAGTGCTGTGCAAACGTTTTCTAACTGAAATTCCGGTGTGTTGACTGAGAGAGCAATTGTGTGCCCCCTTCACACTGTGGCCAATTACCTACTTTCGCTAGAAATATGTTACCTGACCACCGACCTAGCGAAATCAATTCTCCCACAAAAAGCTCTCCCAAGGAGGCTTCCAAAATGCATCATAACATTCAGAGAGAATTTCCTTTTATAGATGGAACAGAACATCCAGTCTATTCAATAAGCCCACGGTAATTATGAAGTCATTATGCTTCTATAGAGAACTCGCCCTCTACTCTCCCTTGGGTTTTAAAATGCTGCTTTTAAAATTTCTCCACCCCAGTGGTAAATGTGGGAAATACAGAGGGGGCCAGGGACGGTTGAACTAATGGGTCCACCTGCAGACATGGATTTTTATAGACTGTAGGTTGGGAATGTTTCTGCGGTACGACTCCAAGGTTACCCCGCGGGCTTGTGTTTTACAGTGCCTCCGTCCCGTGGGTTACAGCGCAATGATGGCAGGAAGTGAGGTCACAAGGGGTTGGTGATGAGGGGATAATGGCAGAAGGCCCTGGGGGTTGCCCCCAGGTGGTTCACTTCCCTGCTACCCTTGAGCGAAGTACTTCACCTGAAGTACTTCAGGAAATGTCCTTATATATAAATAGATAACATGTATAAGAAAGACCTGAGCTATGCACATGTTCCTGGGAGAGATTGCCTGCCAAGCCAACAAATAAATGTAATATTGTTTATTCTTGGCATGTCACTACCGATTACTGTGGCATTAATTTGTCGACCTCCAAACCATCATCTTTTATTTTTAAGTAAGGTTTTTGAGCTCCCATTCACCTTTGTGTCAAGTCACCATAGACGTTAGATGTAAGAGGATTTAAAAATTCATACAGCTAATTCTATCTGGAACATTTTTGGCTCTCGCAGGAATATTGAATCTGGCACCACAAATTTGATCACCAACATAAATTAGGGGGGCATACTCAAATTATGCCTCTGGGTGCATCAACCAAGCGATATGATTTTAAATCTTAGTTTTGCATCATCTAAACATTTTTGAATATTTTTTAAAATTGATATTGATTAATTAAACAGTTCAGGTTTGATGGCTGTTGGATGGTGTCTTAAAATGGCCAACAATGAATGCAATCTTGGTGTAATCTTACCAAATATACATATGGGACCATATGGCTCCATAATTTTGAGTTTCTTTGACCCTGCAAAAGTTTTTTAAATTTCCGTAACGATGACTTTTTCTTTTTTAATGCCTTGACTTTTTGGTGACCAATATTATCTTTCTACTCCAAGTATTAAGTGAGAAATGTTAATTTCAACATTGTCTGTCACCAAACTGTGTTTTTTATTTGTTTTTTAGTTTGTTACATAACATTCATTGAGACATAACTCAACATTAACAGTCACCCACATTATGAAAAAATAGAGAAAATCAGGGTGAAAATATACAATGCAAAGCTCCAATGTTCAGTCCGCACACTCAAACGAAAAAGTTAAAAGTCACCCACATTATCTTGGACTATTTGCAGAATTTAGGCATGTCATTGCGTATGTACCTTTGTGCAGAAAAGAAACTTGTAGATTTATTCATAGACGAACGGAACTAAATGGTTTCAAAATTTCAATATCAATGAAGTCCCCCTTCCGCGGGTGAAACAGTATCATTGATTGATCAATAACGACTATGAGAAAGATTATACTTTTCAGCCAATTGCACTGTATCTTTTAACATACAGCTTGTATAAGTAAAAATGAAGGGGGGATGAGAGGGAAAGAGAAGAGATAAAAGACAGAGGACCATAAAATGTGAAGCATTGTTGACAATTTTAGCTAGCTTCCGAGAGAAAGACGTCGTCATTGTACGTTTAATTGCTTCAAAACTAATTTTATTGTTTGAATTTCACAATAAAATTGACACAGTATGAAAACCAAGACTTTATTTTATCAAAAACAAATAAAACCCCAAACCAAAATGTAATGTTTTACATAAAATCTGATTTCTACACGAATGAGCCATTGCGACTTCCGACCCAAAATGACAGAACGTGCCACAACATGTTAATCGTCTCTATAAATGGATTATATTTACATGAATATGAATGCTTGCCAATAATCTGTGTAATGTGAGGATGCCACAGGGCTTCTTAGATACTGCTGTCCACCACTATTGCCTCTCTTCTCACCCAACTAACCATACACCAGCTGTCCATCAACTCTCAACCACACTGCTATTAATCATACATTAACAGCTAATGACTGTGATACTTCCCCTAAGCTGCTGTTCCATTAGTCATGTTTGCCATCCTAACCTCCAACACTCTAATGATTTGCGCAAGCCTGCTAGGGCCATTTAATCTTTGCCTCCAAAAGCATGACACATACATGGCTCAATTTGCCCAGAACAGAATTTCCTGCTCTACAATAATATAACTATAGAATAATGTCTCTTCTATGGTCGTCATGGTGACTGCATCTGCTTTCATAAATGACTAAGTCCACATATGCAAAATCAAATCATATACAACTTTACTTATTTTTATTTATTATTACTATTATTTATCTGCTTTTTGAAGATATAAAATGTTTGCATGGGACATAATTCCTCATAAAAGAACATAATCTTTTGATTGAATAATTTTTGATTTAAATAATGGAAGAAGTGAATGTATAAATATGGCATAAATTCGTAATATATACAGTACATATCAATATCAGTAATATAATAAGACCACTGGACATTTACATAAACAATGTATGATTTATTACTGTACTAATGATTTAAGAATAATGACCTGTGGAGTGACTGATTTTCAAATTATGCATATAATATTATTGCCATACATTTGAAATGTAGATTCTTCCTCATCCATCCCCACAATAATATCACATTCCCGCAAAATCCAATCACAGGAAATAACATCCACGGCCTGTGCGTTCATTGGATTATTAAATAAAGGCTTCTCACATACACGGCCCACCCCGTTGTCCCAGCTCTCGTTTCCTCATCGGGAGTTTTATGGCGAAGCAGAGAGAAGATCAATAATAGGAGAAAAACATAAAAGGTATCAAACGTACTGGGGTGCATTACCACAATTCATTTTATTTCCTTTATCTTCACTAGGAGATCTCATAAAACGATGATGATGATGATGATGATGATGATGATGATGACAGAGGCGATGATTGTTTATTTATTTAATTTTGTATTTTTATTTCAGTGAAACATTTTTGTATCTACTCAGAGTTTGATTGCTTTTATAACTTAAGACACAATCAGGCTTCCTTCATTTCTCTGGTAACACTAAAGGGCTAAACAACACAGGGAATCCATAAAAACATTTTAATATAAAAAAATAAATTAGAATTCCACATCAATATTTATAGAGTATGAATCTGAGCTGCATGATAGCTCTGGAGTAGTTTTCATATGAAATAATTAAAATTTAGCAGCCCGGTCGATTGAGTACCTTAACATCCGGAAGCACAGCGCAGCTAGATCCCACACCAGCAGGACTGCAGTAGATTAATCTACATTTATTTATTTATTTCATTATTTATTTTAACAAATGAACTCATGAGAGCACAATCTTCTTGCTTGACAGCTCAAATTTGAATGTTCCCTCTCTCACAATAGAGCTCTGGCGAGACTGGGACCGTTCAATTTCCATAATCGTACAACATCAAATTTGTCTACTTTTGTAAACTGCAGTTAAAAATAAATAAGTAGACACATTCTTCCATTCCCCACAGCGAGCACATGTTGCATTCACTGCTGAGCGAAGTTAATGATTTGTTCCCGCTTCACCCCCTTTTCAAACAAAAGGAAATTGTGAACATTTTCGACGGCGTTCAATGGAATGGAACTCAGTGGAATGCGTCATGTGACATCCTCTCCTCGAATGCACGGGAGACGTAACCTATTGTGTGTGACATCAGAGCCGACCGATATCTTTGAATGTCGGAGGGACTCTCTGCACCCTATAAGCCAATCAGCACTGGTTGACTAAAAGGATATAGCGCCACCAGGGCCTGAACCAGAGGCTCTGCAGAGGACATAGGGATAAGTGGTCCCATTCTTCTAATGGTCCTGAGGGTTGTTAGCCCTGTGAATATTATAAAGATGGCCTTGCCATTGAGGTTCATTGAGGTCAGAAGGACATCCGTGTTGAATGCAAACAACCTGTGGCTGGTATACTGGCTGTATTTACACATTACATCTATTGTGGCCTGTGGCATTGCGCCGTTTAATATTGTTTAGCTTCAATATGTAGACTGTGAGGCAAATGGCCGGTTTAATCACATACGCAATAAAGGCCTTACTCTGGCTTATCCGAAGTGAGCACTGTCCCTAATTAGAGCCGTCGCCGATTAGCGCCATCCATCCACCCGCCTTGTCTTGTCTTGTCATCGGCAGTGGCGGAGACGCCTCCTCCCGCCACAGCCTCGTATATCATTCGAAGGAGTCGAGTGACACGACGGATCGTTATCGACGTCCCCGCGTCATCTGCGCCGCCTGGGGCGGAATCCACTACCGCCGTTCCGCAGTTCCGCACTCGATACGTCTTTTACGGCGTGCCCCAAACCGCGGGCATCGTCGCGTGTGTCGCCGTCTCTCGTTACGAAAGCGCACGACTAACGATCGCGTCGCGCTTTTTCACTTGCTCTCAGTCTACCCCTTCGCCTGCTAAGAAGCCTCACTTCCTGCTAATGAGAGCCAGCTTTGGGTGCATTGGTGCTATAGGCCCGACGCTCTCTTGGTCACGCTACCCTGCTGCATCATTGGGGATAAAATTCATCCTTATGCCGTGCATGGTTAATCCACCTCAAGAAGCTCTCAAGAAGTCATGGTGCTCAGAACTTTCTTTGAGGTATTGTTTTTTTAGAGAAAAAAAAAATTATATAATGTTGTTTTGAGACACAAATTCAAGCAACTTGGTCTTTTAAAAACCTTTTTCCCGTAGGCTTGACTAGTGAGCGCTGAATTTGTGGATATAATCAGCTAGCTTAAATTTGTTGATTAAGTGTGACATACTGCTTTGTTTGAGCTAAGCTGAGCTGAACTGAGCTTACGTTTTAGGATGACAATGTCGCCTACTCTATCTGTCACAGCAGAGCAAGGTCACCACACAGTTGTTTTGAGAGCAGTGTCCATCTGATGTCCACTGTTTCCTCAGTCTGGCGCAAAGTTACCCTTGTCAATGCCAATACGGCAGAGGGCCGGAAACTTGATGGAATCCTTGACAGGCCTCTGTTTATGACCTGAGGACGGAACTTGCTTTTGCACACGTCACCAAAGCCTGTCCAGGAATATTGCCTTACTTCCACACCGGTGTTCTCAGATGTATTTGCTAGGAGATGGATGTATTATATTTATACTTTTAATTGTTGAAAAACCTATTTGAACACTGAAATCCACACAAATGAGCTGGATAGTAAAAACAAATACCTTAAATTTCCCCCTGGTCAGATTTCCTCTTAATGAGACAGTGATTTATGTACAGTAAATATGTATACATGCAATATGGGAAAAATCATTGTTCCATAAAGACTGGTTGAATGGGACTTCCAAGATGTTCATTAATCTTTTATAAATGCACAGTTTTGAGTCCCACAGGGAAGGACTTTCTGCAAACAAACATCAACCAACAAATGTCCTAATAATAATAATAATAATATGATGGTTATTGAGACCATTATCGATTTTACATACACATATACACATTATATGCACATGCATCACATACATAGACTATACATAGCATTCATTTTTTATGTTCTAGATTCAGTAGTGCATTAACATGATAAGTTAACTAGCTAAACTGGCTAGCACTGGTTATCTGTCTATATTAAGCTAACACAGTTTTATTACGCAATGCAGTTTTATTAGCTAATTCTTAATACTTAATTATTTATTCTGATCAGTCTGGAACAATAGATGATACTTGGACTTATCTAACAATATCAAGCCACTAGTTCACAATCAGTGGAGATTCCGAATGAAGGATGGTGAATAGGTAGTTTCCTGATGTGCTTCACAGAGCCAAGTCCACAGCCTCTTGCCTGCACAGCAGAGTACTGTTACACCATCTGAGGATTTCAGAGATAGCAGTTGTAATTGGACTTAAATCAGCCACGATGTCCCAAGATACAACGGTAGCAGTGTGGCAGAGGAGGGATGGAGCGAGACTGTTTCGGTTCAGAGGAAATGATGCAATGTCAGATGTGTGAGATTATTTGACATTAAATCTTTTTTAAAATGATATCTTCCTTTTTATTATTTATGAATGAATGAATATAAAGCTTCTGTACTGCAACTGCAAGACATACAGTTTATCACCCATTGACGCTTTGGGAGTCGTTTTACAGTGTTGAGACAGTTCGGCTTTTTGTAAATGTTAGAGCAAGCCTCCAGTCTTTAGTCTGGCTGTAACAAACTCCGCCTCCACGACTTTCCTCCATACACGCAGTGTTGCGGTCTCTGTACTGTCGAAACGGAGCACCGAACTGCGTCAGCCTTCCCACTCGTCGCCTCGCTCCTCCCCCGCACCATTTTCTCCTTCCTTCCTTAGATGTCCACATTGCACATTGTCACAATCAACATTTAAGCCGTTTGAAATCAAATGGATGTCACGACCATTAAAATGCAGATGGTTCGTCCCAGCCACTTGTGCACGTGATTTATACACACACAATTACAACAGTACTTAATTACCAGATCTTGCCATGCATTCTTACACACACAGGGACGAGTTTCTCCAGCTGCCTAACAGCACAACTTAATTCTGTTGATATTATTGTTGATAAAACAATTATGGAAAGGGTCTGGCTCAAATGGGGGGGGGGGGGGGGCTATTTCAAATGAATAATGTATGGATTCTATTATTTGTAAAGATGGATGCTTGGCTGTTTCTTGACTTGAAATTGTATAGATAATATTGCATGTTAGGCTCACTAGGGGTTGTTTTCACATTATTAAGGGAATGCATTATTGTTATTATTTGTTGCATGCTCTGCAACAGCCCTAATAAAACAGAGTGAATGGGAAGCCGAGGATGTCGTACCCACTGTATTTGGGTTGGAATTTATACCGACATTCAAGGAGAGCACTGCAAAGGAACCAACAGCAGCCCGCTACATCTGCGTCTTGTCTCCGCCGTCTCCTTTTCATATAAACAAAAACTTGTCATTTCTGCACTGAATAATACTCATAAGACGTGTCTTTTTCCATGGCTTCTCCTGGTGGTGGGTCTCATCGTGGGCTCATCCGTCTTCCCCGGTGCCTACGCAGTAGAGTGTGCGGTGTTAATCCAACTCTGACAGAGTACATACGAGTCCAATTGGGGCCACGTGTACTCTGTTGGAGTTGATTTAACAGTGATGATTTTACTGCCAACAACTGTCAAAAAGGTGTGCGTGTGTGTGTGTGCGCGTGTGTGTGTGTGTGTGTGTGTGTGTGTGTGTGTGTGTGTGTGTGTGTGTGTGTGTGTGTGTGTGTGTGTGTGTGTGTGTGTGTGTGTGTGTGTGTGTGTTCCAACTGCTTATCAGTGTGGCCTGTGACTCTCCCAACACTCCCCTACCAAATATTATTACTGTCTAAATAATAAAGTCCCTAAAATAGCCTTTCCTCCAGAGACAGTATAAAAATACAACATGCACACGAACAATATTTATTATTATTATATAATGCAATCATGAACAAGACAACTTGGACTGAACGATGTACATTAAAGGTATGACTAGTTCATGAATATGTCAAGATCTTAATGTTATTAACTGCTAAAGAGCCCCATTTTGGACTTTGCCAAATACAGTTAAAATATTAAAATAATTGACCTACTTCTATTCATATGCAGAATTGTTGGCATTGCATTGTTTCACCATGGAAACGGAAGGTAAAACATCTATGCATTTTAAGGTGTGTGGCAGCATGTTGTAATTGTCAGTTATCAGAATGGAGTAGTAGCACTGTGGAACTAAGCATCTTTACTTAAGGACACGATATACATGTTCTCTTTTCCACCGTCTTGCGTTAACGCATCCACATTAAGTATTGGCACTCTTTAGAGAAACCCATTTAAACTCATTCTCATATCAGCATTGAATTGAAGTTCATTGCCGGGTTCTACCTACATCTGCTACCTTTTATTTCAGAGGCAAATATAAAACATTATTGTAATTATATTCAGTGACAGCCATGCCACTGGCAATTCTACAGTAACATTAACTCCACACTATGACTCAGAGTGGCTTGATGAACTGTCCATCGCCGCTGAAAAGAGTGGCTTCGCGGGGTGCGTAAAAGACATTCTGTAACGGCGGGTGTTTTTGACTCCATATTTCTGCTTTAAATTGAAAATATTTAAATGTGAAATTGAAAAGAAAGACCGTCTCGCCTTGCGTGGGTGCGAGGCCTTCTTTCCACGGAGATGGTCTGGGAATGCGCTGTCTAATGTGGTTCTGGGAGTTTGTTTTGGAGGTGATTTCCATGTGTGGTGGCATCCAAATGCTCAGGGCTGCGAAAAAAAGTTAGATTTTATTTATTTATTTATTTATTTGTGAAGGGCTGGACACAAGCTGCTATTTACTCAGTGAACGGTACTGATTCAAGATTTGATGTTCTTTGTGTACATATTGCATTCTTGTTTTTGTTTTTGCAATAATGCTGATCGCATTTTTTAAATAGTTATTTAGAACCAGAGACAGAACCAGTATGCATGTTTATGTCACATGAAGAGAGTGCCATGTAAATGTATTTATTTATGAAGAAGGACAATACCATCCATACCTCCATTTTATAAACTGCTTGCTGCTGGTCAGGGTCTCTGGGGGAAGGGGCAGCCTATTCCAGCATGCACTGGGTGAAAGGCAGGAATACACCCTGGAGAGGTCACCAATCCATTGCTGGGTCCACACACCATTCATTCACAAGTTCATACACCAAGGAAAATTTAGACTCTCCAATTAACCTGCAAGTCTGTGGACTGTGGGAGGACACAGGGAGAACATGCTAACTCCACACAGAAAGGACCTTGGCTGGGATTCAAACTCGGTACCTTTTGCTATAAGGCGGCAGAGCTACTCACTGCACCACTGTGCTGCCCACAGAAGGCCGAACAGCTCTATTAAAATAAATACATACGTAGGCTAGCAGGCAGTGAAGATCAAGGGAGTCCTTCAGAAGAAAGAGCGAGCGTGTTTTTTTTTAATCATTTCCCTCTTTTCTGGGGATTTTTCCATTTTAAGGAGCCACCAGGACGGCTGTGCCTGTGATGCTCAAAGAGTGCATACTTACATACTTACACGGACGCCTTGCCCTCACCTTTGTCCCCTCCTGAACACTGCCGACAAATCAATTTCCGTCGTCTGAAATGGGATCACAAACCACGTCTTCGTTTATTCTTTCTTTTTTTTAACCCCCCCTCCCCCTTGGACGAATCATCGCGCCAGGGGATTGCCGAGATTACTTTTCCAGAGACCGTCCTCGGAAAAACAATCCCGTGATTACGCCTCGAGTAGAAGGTAAAAGGGGAGCAGCGGAGTTCGGCGCTTCAATCCGAGCCTCTGTTTTACACCCGCGTGTTTATGCGGGGAATGGAAAAGACATCAAGTCTGAGTAAATCGTTTCGCCCGCCCTCCGCGACGCGCTCTATCGCTGAAATCTCTGTCCATTACACTCCGCATATCCTTGCATTGCAATTTTTTTTTTCCAATTGACCTGGCGAGGGATGTCTCCGGTCTGGAGACACGATTTCACTGGAAGCGCACGCACGAGCCCGTACTGGAATAAGGTGACCATGCCAACCTTTTTTCAAGCTCCATTTGAGTTCACCGGAGCCCTTCTCATAAACCAGAGATATATTTGCAGATGGTAAAGCGTGTTCTGCAACGTGTTCTGCAATATGACAGCTGCAACGTGTTCTTATCAGTTTAATTATTGCATATCGCACTTTTCCTATGACACTCACTTAGGGTAGCCTATTGTTGCCAGCAAATATATATAGCCTGGATTCACATAAATATATAAAGCAGCAAAGGTACCGACTGCCCCTCCCCCCCGGCTTGTCTCCCAGCAACAAATAGGGGATGAATGAGGCTTCAATACAAAAATGGGATAAGCTTTCCTGACTTGGAACAAACAGTGTCTATGGATTGGTTTGTACAAATTAGTTTGTGATCGACAGCACCTGCTCATGAAAGGACATTTAGCTGTCCTATACAGGTTGCACTTTAATGTGTGGTTTCTTCTTTCAGGACCAACCCAGACCCTGTAAAGCATCTTATTGTGAGCATCCATTGAGCCCTGCGATCACATTAATATTAATGAGCAGCAGGAGCTGAAGACACACCCTCTTGTCTAGTGTCCTCTTCCTCACAACTTTCAGCGGGTGATCGTTCACAAGAGCCAGGTCCTTCTTAGCGGCCTTCTACACAGATGTAATGCCTCTATAGGTTGTATGTGTGTATATTGCCCAATGATAAGTAAATCAATTTAATATTCAATCTCGTTTTTTGGTTGGAATTATTTCCTATGGCTGTGAAACCTGCACTGAATGACATTCCTACACCAGCATTAGCCCACTACACGGGTCCTTGGGAGGGAACAGCTTGCGCTGCTTGAGAACTGTGAGAAAAAGTACAGACATGACTTAAAAGCAGATGTCTGTGTTTAATTGTGAATATAATTGTGTTTATAACATGTACTGTATTTTAGATAAATACATTAATCTGTTCACAAACACACACACACATATTAATCACAAAAAAATATGTTTTAAGTTAAATGCTTGTGTTTGCAAAAAGACACATTTCATTTGATCAGCCCTAACACTAGAATGGGCCTGCTCTCTATCAAGGTGTATCAGCACAGAGCTGTAGTGCACATCCATTTTGGGAAACAACACATGGAACTGCATTTCCAGAAAGACTACTTTTGCCGCGTTCCATTTAGGCCTACCTCGGAAGTCGGAGCTGGGAATGACGATACACCCGAGTTGACCGCGTTTCAGTACAACAAGTCGGAAAACCAAGTTCTACCACAGCCTACCAGTTCTAGCCAGGTTAGCCATTGTTAGCAACACCAGTTGATAACAACGCACTACGCGGTATTTTGCGCATTCAAACACCGTAGCAACATGTCCACAGATAGAAGTTGGACAGTACTGTGTGTACGACTGATTTAATGAGACACAAATAAGACAGAAGTGCTAATAAACAGTATATTACTACAGCTTTCACTTACTGTTGATGCGCGGAGCAGCTTGATTTTGAGTTTGGGGTTGGTGAAGTTTCTCCGACTTTCCGAGTCGGAAATCCAACTTCTGGGGGCGTTCCAGTTGAAATTTCCGACTGGGAACTCAGAAATTCCGACTTCCCAGTTCAAATGGAATGCACCAATACTCCAGCAGGCGTCACTGTCATGTGATCCTGGGCAGGACCCCCAGAACTTGACCAATCAGGACTGAGTTCTCATTCCATAAAACTTCGAACAAGTTTTCCCCTAGCTCCAAGGGGTTTTAAATGAAAACGTTTTTGAAACCCCTGACAGTGTGGATTTCACTGTTTTAAGGAGACGAAACGGTTTTCGAAACGGGTTTTAGTGCCAGTGTGTACGAGGCCTAAGACTGGCACAAACATCCAGGCAATAGTTTAGGAAAACTTTTGTTTAATGTTTATTGTCAATGTAATTACACATTTTATTACAAATTTACAGATTTTATTAATTGTGTGTATTTAGAGTAATGTTAACATAACTTAACACATCGCTTGCAGGCTATCGACAGCCAATTAGCCTTATTATGATTTAATAATTAATTTTATGAGACTGATTAATTATACTTTTGCACCAATAGTTCACCGTATCCCAGGTGAAAAAATTTGTATACTTTAGTGTAATAAAAATATAATTTAAGTATACATACTTTATTACAAGTATACTTTCCTTTTTGTACTTAATTTGAAGTATGTTTAAAATGTACTTTTAAAAAGTGTACTTCAAGTATAGTCTCAAACACAGCGTAATACTTTTAAAGTTTCAAGCGCACTGGTGACATAATGAAATTGTACTGCAAGTGTAATTAAGATACCAAAAAATCATACTTTTTGCTAGTGCACTTAAATATACTTAAGTACACATACAGACAGAGTGCACTTGAAGTACACTTTAGTACAACTTTAGTGCACTTAGTATACTTAAAGCACTGCCAATTTAGCACAAAGTGCATACTTTGAAAAAGTATATTTCAAGTATAATCTTTTTTCACCTGGGATGAGGTTCTGTATATGCATATTCTCATTACTAGTTGGCGCTCATGTGAGGGTATGTATGTATATATTACCGACAAAACTGGTAACCTCGTGTGAAGCTATATACATTCATTTATATATTCTGCACATTCATTGGTGCCTCCATGTGACGACTGTTAAGACGTTTTAACTACGTATCTGTCTTCACTACCAAATTCTTAATGTACCTAACGACACTACAGAGCTTTGACAACTGCTACAGCCCAGTATATGTCGACTGTACTTCAAACACTCACCACTGTACTCATCACTGGGCAGATAGCTTAAGATTCAAACCTTCTCTCGAGTGTGCTTATATATAGCTCTGGGAACATAAAGTCACTGTACAAGCTGCGAGTGAATTACTTTACGTACATTTTCTTGCTTTAGACCAAGAACCGCTGAATGCCCTGATACCTGCCATTGTAAAGCCAGCAGTTCGTCAAAAACCTTTTGCAAGTGTTTAAAATACTCCATCGCACACAAAAACTGGGCCTATCTAAACCATACACGAAAACTCAACACAACAAAAAAACTCCAGAAAGTGAGCAATACCTTTAAAGCATCAAAGGTAAAGCATCAAAGCTTTATTCATTGTTGTAGTTTGTTAAATTGCTCCACAGCACCCATGCCAGACTGACTGTGATTATCTTCACACAATGTCCACTTAGGAGAACTACTGTCTGTTCACTGTGAAGTAAGTGTATTCATTCATTGTTAGGATGAGTCAATAAATCAATTTGAATGAAATCACACTTTTGTTTATACAGAGGAATTAGCTATTTTAAGATAAGGATATCATATATATATTTTTTTTATGATACATGTTAAGTTGCTGGTTACTCGCTGTCAGCTGTGATTCTTGTTCCGTGGCAGTGATCTACAGGCCTGGCATGGTTTATTTACAAAGATAGGCTCATTGTTCATTTCATTCAGCAAATGAAACAGTGTAATTATCCTGCTGTCATTTCATGCACATGACAAACTCTGAGCACTAAACATTGAGTTATGATATAAGCATGAATTATCAATGTACCAGGTTGCAAACCGTGATATATTTCAGTCCCATGTATTGGTACACAATCAGTGCTGCGTGTTAAGTAACATCACAGATAATCGGAAACGTTATGTTTCCATTCCTCACTGTTGCGTATGCCCTACTGCGAACCAACAAAAACAAAACAAATACCACTAACTGAGTTTGTGTAGGGAACAGGGGATCTTACGTCTGCAGGACCCGCAGTGTGGATGAAGGGAAAAGAAGGAATGGATAAATGAAGAAAGGAAATCCTCACAAGCTTGCGTGGGCCCCTTGCATCCAGCAGCGATATGAGACATGGTCAAGACTCCACAGCTCTCAGTAACACAACTAAGCTTATTCAAAACATCCAGGTCGATGGCACAAAGAGGAGCTCTCAAACAGCCTCAGGATTGTTCCGGAATATACGTGAGTGTAATCAAATCACATATATAATGTATGCCATATCTTCCACCACTGCTACTACTACTACTACTACTACTACTAATACGTCTCACTGTAAGACTGTAACAGCTTAAAATTTTACATAAAAATATAGTTAATTTTATTTTTTTGTTGGACACAACACGCTACTCCAATTTCATGTAAACACGTTGCTGTCTACTGAATAAGGAAACAAATAAAATTCCCCAAGCACCTGAGCAAAATGTGTCACGTCAGTTCCTTTGCATACCATTAAATAGCTTGTTTTCTTCCGCTTGAAATATGAATGCATTCCTCGAAAGATAAGCCATCCTCTCGCATCTGATGAGCTTGACTCACAGCAGCTTTGCAAACACAAACAGTGGTGTAAGATTGAGGAAGGGATGGGATACGTTCTGACAGAATACTTGTTGGAATGTGTCAGCAGGCATGCAATGGTTTGCGTAAAGTTGAGGTTAGGTTTTGGTGTGGCGGTCTGGGTAAGGCTAATATCGGGGTTGTGGGCAAGACTTTTAAGGGCAAAGTTGAAATTGACACATATTGAAAAATAAACAGGCTTCAAGGAAGGAGACGTGGGTTTAGACTAAGGAGAATACTGAAATGAGGGATGGTACTCATCAGAGCTATCTGAAGCATGCTCTTTATTACTCTATCTGACCCAGAGGAAACACAAAGCTACATCGCATAGCAAAAGATTCAACTAAACCCTAAGGACGTAACAGTCCCTTTCCATTAGCAGATTTGTCAGTGATCTGTGATGTCATGTCATCCGCGTTAGCATGGAAGTCAAAATTAGTCCTATATTATAATAACCAAATTACCAAAAGGGATAAAAATAAAATATGAAGTGTCAAACGGTTGAAATGTTGGAATGGAATCTTCAAATTTGCAATGTCAACTATTGAGAGATTTGTGTTGGGGCAAGGGAGCTGAATTATATAACCAATTTGACATTGCTAACGATGTGTACTCTACGATGTGTAGTGTTTGAGATCACGCCCTACCAAAAGCGTCTCAAGTCCCACGGCAGCGCTGTACAATGTTTATTGTGCCAAGTGAATTCAATTGAATCCACCGACCTAACAATTTTATGTGATCATATTGGTAGTACTAAGACACTTTCCCTGGGACTAAAGGTATTACATAGGAATCCAACAGGACTACAAAATGCATATTACACATGAATGCACAAGGCGTTATTTGAAGACAACTACAAGACCTAAAAATATAAATGCGTGTCAACCTGGTCAACAAATCACATGGAGAGAGTGAGAGAAAAATCTATATCTAAAAAGCTTAATGAGCATGAGGGAAATTGTGTGCTCTGTGTATATGTGGGAACTGTTGTTCAAGTGAAGCATGTACAGTATATGTTATTTTCAAACATACAGAGCAATGGAAAACCTCGTCTAATCAAGGTACAAAAGTGAACCAAAGCGTAATGAACCCATGGCTTTTTGTAAGCAGCGACAGAGATCAGAGTGTCAACATCAGTAGAAGACTTATGGTTTCGGGTGTGGAAGGAGCCGCATTGTGAATGCAATCGCCTTATCGATATACAGCGAATGTTGACTTTTCCCACGGCATCGCAGAAACACAGTCTGCAGCGTAGCCTTCAGCGAGTGCCCCTGGGCGGAAAACAGAATGGAAGGTTGTAAGTACATCAGAATCATCATCAACTCCCCCGGTTTGAAGGCAGATCCATCCATAACCGCTAATCCACTCTGCCGCTTCAGAATTCTTTCGGTTGGCTTAGAGGTGAACGGAGTGCATTCTGGTGAGAGGAAGATGAGAGGAGCCCTTGAGCCTGGTGTTGTGCAATCCTTCGTCGTCGCCTCTGGTTCTGTCTGAGACGTCGTCCTGACATTTTTGCACACTTATCTCACTCCACCGTTCGTCCTATCAGATGCCTGGGGGCGGACGGGGTCTTTTTATTTTGAAATGAAACCCCTTAATGGCTATACTTTCAGGTGAGAACCCAAACAGGCAGAAAATGCCCTCCGTTTTCGGGTCATTTTAGTGGAGAACAGAGCCTCAGGCAATAAAACATCAAGGAAGCCCTGACTGGACTCAGGGAAAAGCTACATCATCAAAGAAGCAATGGAATTTAGGATTCTACAGAGGTTGTCTACTGGGTCATAGTCGTAGCTTTGTGGGTAAATCTGTATGGAGGGGTGGTGGAGGGGTCTATTTGTCCCACATCCTGCAGGTGTTGACTTTCATTTCAGCAAGGAGCCACTTCATTCATCTTAACATTGCCTTGATTGAACTAGTTTAACTTTCCTCTCCAATTTTGAGATTGTTAGTGTGTGTTAGCGGTTTAAAGGAGAAGGGCAATCCTCAGGGACTGGTATAGATTCAGCCTAATCTATAGCATTGAAATTGAAAAATACACCAAGAAATGTGTTGAGTTGAGAGGGAAAGAAAGAAAGAAAAATAAAATCATGCAGCTCAAGTATTCTGTTTGCTGCACCCTGACTGAAATGTGTACTGACAGTACAAGCCGGAACAGTGCCCGGACATAATATTGGAAACCTAGTATCTAACAGTTTGACTTGATCGCCGAGTCCAATACCCAAGCAACAACACCACTTTCATGCCAGACACCCAACCATGCTACATCATGGCTGGAAGTCACTCTAGATAAGAGCATCTGCTAAATTGATATGATATAATGTCATCATAACTGGCACCAATGTATCCCCCAGCTGCCACCAATGTAACTTGCACAGGCCTGATCGTTTTTAGCTACATCTTTTTCTAAAGATAATAAACGAATAAATCACTGAAATCATTTCTACCATCATTACAATACAGAGCTTAAGGCTGTGGATCTCACCATCATATCTGACATTCTGTGTTTTATTTCTAGCAAGAAAATGAACAACCCACCTTAAATGGCCCCATGTATTGTGCATGTCGGAGGTGTAATGGTTACTGAGTCAATGTATAATTCATGTTCTCTAGCAGTTTCACATGTGCGGAATGACCTTGGTGGAAGTACGATTTCCCAGGCAATGAAAGAGTCAGTAATTACACTTCCTGGCAGTGAGGAGGTGATGCTACGCTGTACAAGCAGCTGATCCGTCCCAGATCCCTCTCTCATTTGCATTTCGGCCTTTAGCGGACGCTCTTACCAAGAGCGACGTAGACAGATTACATCCCTTACATACAATCCATTTATACAGCTGGATGTTTTCCTGAAGCAATTCATGTTAAGTACCTGGCTCAACGGTACAATGGCAGCACCCCGGCTAAACTAAACCCACAGTGTTTGCGCTACAAGCCCAGTTGCCTAATCATTATACTATTCTGTCTCACTCATATTTATTCTGCATATGGTCAGCTCAGTAAAAGCCCCTCACACTTTCAGATGGTCTAGACAATCCATCAGTCTTCTCAGTGTCGAAGTCAATTCATTATAGAGTACAAGGAAATATATATTTCACATCCAACAGACCCAAAAATAGCAAGAGCTGTGTGCATGTCCTGGGTGGAACAATATTAAGTACAAATGTCACCGACCACGGTAAAATGTCCACAACGACAGAAAATGTGTATTTTCGGGTATTTATTTTCTCAAAGTTCAGATCTTTAAAATGATATATCATACACTACAATCACTACAATTAAGTTATGGCTTGTCGAATGTTGTCACTCCTTGAAAAGGGGAAAAGGCTGTCGAAGTTTTGGAAATTTTTCCTAAACATTTTCAATGAAAACCAGCAATAGGCACGCATTCAGAAAAACAGAAGCTACGTGAAATGGCCGCACATTAATAATGCTATTAATAGTGCTAAATGAGTGATTCAGTGCTGAACAACACAAATATATAAACATGAATAATACTATTTATATGAAATATTAATGAAATAAAACAACAAAAATAAACTTTAGATTGTAAAACATTTCCTAGGGTACTAAAGGTGAAATATGCAAGTAAGACACAAGATAACATTATTTAGTGAATTCATGGTTTAATTTCTTGGTTGGCTACAGTGAAAACAACAACAGATTGTCACTGTATTTGCAGGGTTTACACCTAATTATGATGGCTGTTCAAGTAGGTATGCAAAACTAGATTTTGTCAACAAAAGCAGCACCATGACCACCTGTATAACCACAGCTAATGATGACGGCCGTTCAAATAGGTATGCAGTACCTGCCCGGAGAACTCTTTCAACTTCTTCTGCGGAAACAATACCAGGATTTGTTTCTTCGTTATTGTTATGCATAGAAACGTCTTCCTTTGTTTAGTAAGGTGTCCAATCATACCGACGTCAGGAATTATATCCCTGCGCCTTCCACGCTGTCAGACTCGGGACATGCGCAGGCGGCTTTCATTTTAGGCAAAATAATCCACAATCAAGCTCTCCCACTGACTGCTGTCAGCCGCACCAATTAAGTTATGTGCAGATAGTTGACTAAGAGCATTAGCCACCTTCATAGCATTGGCCCTGGTCAAATACAATGCGATTATATCCAGTACAGGAGTATGTTCACGCCGTGTTTACGTTTAGGGAAGTAACTGTCAGATATAGCGGGGTCAGAGTGGGGTCAACCAATAGGGGGTAAAAACATAGGATGCATGCCACCAGATGTTTCACACTTCCAGTCTTTGAGCCAATTGTGATGCAGTTCACTCTAACAAGGTAGACGATACATGTACATCGGCCGATTTTCAGTGTATTTTGGCTCTACTGAAAAGTCGGACATCCGCCTTCCCTAGTGATGGCGGGTCACAAATAACCTCATTTTGGCTTCGATCACGCAGGACACACTTTATGATTATTTCCAATGTGTTTGAAGTGTATTCTATGCTTTTGCGCACCGGGCGCCTCGCGTTTATCCACTCCGGGCACCTCGCTGTTTTTTCCCAATCTGGCTCTTTCAATCTGCCACCTAATCATCCCCCAGTTTAATTGGCTAATAATCATTCTCTCCCTCTCCACCTCAGCTTATGTGTGGTGAGCATTCTGGCGCAAAATGGCCGCCGCTGCGTCACCCAGGTGGGTGCTACACATTGGTGGTGGTAGAGGAGAGTTTCCCCCTCATCACTGTAAGCGCTTTGAGTATCGAGAAAGGCGCTATGTAAATGCAAGGTATTATTATTATTATTATTATTATAAGGTGCACACGGAGCTGAAATGATGTTACCTTGATGCGCTCCGAAAAAAGAAAAAAAAAGCGCCCTACGTCACTGTGATTCTGTTCACTGTTCAATCGGACGTAAATAGAAGTGGGCCTCGACGTTAGCTACTGTTAGCTTCCGCTTTGAACAAAGAAGATGGAAGAAGTTGGGAGTTGTATCATTTCACAATTCGTGACTATCATGTCAAACACAAGCGGTCCAAGGCCTGGTGACAAATTAGTGCCATGATCGATCTAGATGGTAAGGGGTGGTACACAGAGAGGGTAAACAGTAGGGACATCCACATGTCTCTAAAGCCTGGTGCAGCACACACCATAGTACAACACACACACACAGAACGCACAAGGTTTCCCTCATAGTCCTTAAAAACAGAACAAACCCAGTTCCCTCCTCGCAGTGCTGACAGCAAAAATAAGACCAACGGCAATTACAGTCTTATTACTTTTACCACTTTCTGAAATGAATAAATAAACAGTCAGGCAGCGTACAGATCTATACACAATACAAAAAAGGCAGGCCTGATCTGTTAGGAGTAGCTCTTGACACGTTGTCCTCGGGGAGAAAACATTGCTAAATGCATGCTCACTGCCGGGCCTGTCAGTCTAACCTCACCCCGTGGGTCAACAGCACGGAAATCCCCCTGCCCCAGAACAGCGGCTCTGAGATGTGACCACGACGTAAGCTCCAGCAGCCGAACGCTATCTCCCGACATTTATAAAAGACACTGACCCACGGCGGTGGGGGGGGTGGGGGGGTGTGGAGGGGGGGAGACATTCATTAGAGACATACCTGGGCTTTATCATCTGCTTTCCCCTTCAGGTGAGGCCTTGCAACGGCGAGATAATGTTTCCCTTACGCCCAGGCGTTCTTCTCCCTCTTTGAAAGAGAGAGAAAAAAAGAGCCCCTGCTAATTTCCCTGTCGACTTAAATACCAGGTCAGCAAATCGACAAGGACAATCCTGACCAGAAGGTAGATCGGTGGAATGGAGAAAAGCCTTGGACTGCTAGAAATTTGAAAGGTTTTTTTTCTTTCTTCCACACACAATGAAAAATAAGCTAAAGTCAAGTTTCACACAGCGGTGTGAATTCTACTTTTTTTTTTTACAAAAAAAAGCCTCAAAATTTGAAGTAGTTTTATTAAAGAGAAAAGAAAAATCTATTTTTCTTTCAACCCAGTGTTCCAGTCCTGGCAGGAATCGCATGACAGTTTAGACTGAAACCTGGCCTTTCAAGATTTTTTGGGAGGGAAATGTGAAATCGATCACTTGTGCCCGTCGTTTGACGGTTTGACATTCCCTCCCCCGGGGGGAGGGAAATCTGCTATAAGAGGGTAAACGGGTGCAGAAAGTGCTCTCATATCTCTGGAATTAGGAAGATGAATGTCACATTGAAATTCCGAGGTGGGCATTAGTCACTGATGACTGATGGGTGCCGGGACTGGTAATTTATTTCCACAGTTCAGACCGTGGCGGCGCGCGTCCAGGACTACAAAGAAGCGCCATTAATCTGAGGGCCTTCACTTTGTGCGCAAGTCGCTCCTACAAGGTCACTGCAGGACAAGTTGAGACGCTGGCAAAGCCTCGCCGGTAAATGCCCAAATTTCACTGGGAAAGGAAAGAGCAAAAAAAACCCAAAACAAATTTAATTAAATAAAAAATATAATAATGTGAATTATTGTGAATCGAGGCCTTTGACCGGGCACGTTCAAGTTGCAACCGGATTGCCCCGTGCCTTTGGCTTTAGCGTTATCTTGCAGGATAATTGTCCTAAACTTTAGTTTCATCATAAACGCAGCTTTGTATGAAATTGCTGAACTTTCCACACTTCAATAAAAATAATAGGCCAATTGAGACTGAGGAAGCAGCATCATAATTGTTTTCTTCTTTCATAGTACTCTCCGACCAATAAAAAAGTACGTAATATTCGAATTCACCCGCTACTCAAAGTTAAGGATACAGCACCTTTCAGTTTGATTGAACGTGGCCCTTTGTGATGTACTGACTTAGACCCGGAGGTTATGAGGAATGGCATGGGGAAATGCGACGGTCCTCCTCCTGCTATAAGATAGCGTGTGACACTTGAAGCCCCGACTTTAGTTTGAGATAGGACCTTGGGCCCGCGGTGGCACAGGGGCGTCCTTGGCTGACGGAGATGGATCCGACTGTCACGGGGAGGTGACGCGTGGACCTGAACGACTTCATTTTCGTTCTGTTTTCGTTCCTTTCAAGGCTAGCGTGCTTGATCAAAGGGATGGGGTAGACGGCAAGACGCCGGAAGCTCGAAATTGGGAACTGTGACTCCTTGAACCTGGGCGGCTATATTTCGCGCGTTAAAAAAAGGGGGGGGAAAATTCTACGGCCTTAACAAGAATATGTCTGCAAAAAGCCGTGAGGTAATTTATACCCATTATACCCATTATTACTGGCATTCATTTGAGGAAATGTTGAAGATTAACCCTCCCGGCCACCTTTAAATCCTCACCAACAACAAGCCGGTGAAGTATTCAAATACACACAAGCCTTGTCGCGGGGGAATGGAGGCGTATATTAGAGTACGGGGCCTCGAAATTATATATCACCGATCCATTTTTAGTTCAGTTCAGTGAGGGGACTCTTTTCTGGGCTCAGCTCTTGGCATTTCTGGGCCTTACAAAAGTATGGTGGGGGCAGGGCTGTGTTGTCGGTGTCTCCAGAATTCAAATGGCTCTTTAATGGATGCTAAAGAATCATGGATATTGGGCTGATTCTGCATTGTTTTGCATTTTCTTCAGTACTGGGACAATTTTTTTTATTTGCAGAGCTTTAGTGTAAGTCATGTGACAACACGATAACTGCTCACATTTTCTATGATTTAATGTCAATTACAAGCAAGGTATTTACTTTGCTTCTGTGTACATATTGAAAGTTAAAGAAAAGTGGTGATTGCCACCCGGCATTTCGTAAAGCAATCAGGGACTGTGTACAATTGGTCACAAACAATATACTTTGCTTGAATTTGTCACAGAAGGTAAAGCACAAATCTAACTGGCTATTAAGTTTAACAAAGAAAATGAAGCGACTAAGAAACCAGTAAAAAAAAAAGAGTCAGTACATGTGGTATTTTTACTTGTCCTTTACAGGTGACTAATGTAATTACTCCACATATCAGTTCACATGAATGGTCAAATTGACACTGCGCGCTATTTAATTTATTTACTTTTTCCCTCTTCGAGATGTATCCGAGTTCAGTTCTGTTATGAGTACCCTCACAAGGTTATCCCATTCTGCTCCTCTGTGGTGACGAATAGCCATTTAATCTAAATTGGACGAGCACAAAATGCAGGCGTGACCTTCTCTTAACCCGCGGAGTGACGCATTGAAGGGTTCTGCTCATTCTGCTTGTGTTATATGACTAGGCAACGTTGACAGCAGGCAATCTGTTTTACCTCTCAGGGTCAATATTATCTCGTTCAATTTTTACGTGGCATTGATAATTTGGAGAGAATGCGAAGCATATGTGTATAATGGGAATATGTTTGTTTTTTTTAAATACATTTTTTTTTTAAACTGCAAGCAAAGCGCTCGGTTGTGCTTTATCGCGATACGAGGAGGTAAATCTTACGTTTATCTTCATCATCTAATAAATGGGCTTTCTGAAGAGCGAGCTGTGGGTTTCACAGTAGAGAAATATGGTTTTCAGAGAAAGAGCAACAACTGCACAATTTCCAAAGGATTCAGTAAATTGGTTCACAGTTGTTGTTTTTTGTTGTTGTTTTTCATTTGTTCTGGAGATCGCTAAGCTCGCCGCCAAACTGCATTCGAGGACAAAGGAGACCAATAGATGGCATTAGATTCTGAGTCAAAGTTAACAGTTACATGTTATTGAATGTTATTAAATTCGGGGCCGATGAGATTTCCCGCTGTTCCAATATTACTTTATTGAAGGTGTATACAAACAGCGTGAAGGGATACAGAAAAAGTCGTATCCCCCACCGCATCAGTATGCCGGGCCTCATTGTGTGGGCAGGACAGGGGAGATGGGGTAGCACAAAAGTAGCTAACAAGCTGTCTAACATTCCACAGAAAAGCCTGCCTGCCCCCTGGCATTGTGTGTGCATTTTGAAAGTTGTGTGTTAGAATGATAAAAAATCAAACATTTTGAACTCGCACCCGAGGCTCTTGAAATGCCGACCCGGTGTCATCTCTGCCACGGCCCTGGGACGGGCGCTCCGCGGCGCTCCACACCTGCATCTCCATGGAGTTCTTTCTGTAGAGCCCGCGCAAGGCGGTACATTGTCGTTCGTCTTCTGAGGAGTTCATAACACTACGTCACATTACATTACTTTGCTGCCATTTAGCGGACGCTCTTATCCGGAGTGACTTACACAACTGTTTACATAGCATCCATTTAAACAGCTGGATATATGGTGAAGACATTGAGGGTAAGTACCTTGCTCAAGGGTACAACTGCAGTGTCCTAGATGGAAATTATGACACTGTTTCCCATTATAGTTCATAGCTATTTATAATGTAATGAGATGGTATAACCAAGCGGTCCATTCATTTTATTCCATGATCTGACAGACTGTTGGAAATAAAACCATGTCAACATCGAAACATCGCTGTGCTCATCTTAGTTGTACTTACTTGTTTCTTGTTTCTGTTTCCCAGTCTTTGTTGTGGGAATGAAAATTCAGTTTTGAAGTACATTTTATCCGAAGAGTGTTTACTTAAAACATAGCAGATGACAGCCTTGCCACTGCCTCTTTAACATTAATGGTTTTACTGCTGCTAATTGAGCCTGCATGTGAAACACAGTTTTGTCAGTGAAGGGAGGTTTTTAGATTTAAAAAAAGAAATAAATAGATTTCAGTTGAACTGATCTATGGCTGGACTTTCTGTGGGATAACCCTGGGTATATATCTAACACGACTGCCACTTTCTCCCCCGCCCTCAGCTTGACCCTGGCAGCACAGAATGAAAATCTCTCTCTGCAATACATCTTCCTCGCAGTAACCACACTCAGCTACAAGGGTATGTTTCTACACAGCGCGAAGTGTTTGAGAAGGCAGTGCTAAGCACCATAAATGTGTGAGCATGAAGCTATGCGCTGTGTACAGAATGGAATCTGTGCTTGCACTTTAAATAAATGAGACTCAAGATAATGTAAAGTGCACAAAACTCTCCTTGGACGAGTCTCTCCTCCATCTTGAACACGATGACCTTGTCCCTCTTGCTCTCCTCTGATTGGCTGGTGGGTTCCGTTCTGGGCAATTGACAAAGTGGTTTAAAAAAAATGATTTACTTGAGCGTGTGCAGCAGCTAGCCTCAGTATGAGTGAATTACAGCTGGAGAGGAGTATGAGCACGGAGGGTGTTTGGTGTTAATCAAAGGCTGGGGTTTACTGGGGGTCTGCTCCATGCAGACGCTGCTGAGAAATCAGTGTATGAACCATAGATTCACCCCCTCCCCTTTCACCATGCACACCCCGCCCCCCACCACCCACCCCCTAATTTTCATCAGCTGATAAAATGCCCATTGATGTTTATCATCCCTAAGTGCACTCTACAGAACATTTCCCAATCAACTTTCTTCTTATTCACTCTATAGCACTCCTCTTATCATGCACCCCCCCCCCCTCTCTTTCTCTCTCTCTCTCTCTCTTTATAGCACCTTTCATCTCACAATCTCAAAGTGCTTTTCAATGGATTGGAGCAAATTCTGCCAGGGACTCCTGCCAAACATGAAACATCCTCTGCCAGCTCTGCCAGCCCCAGTCAACAGGGTATAAATATGACGGCATTAGCTCGCAGCTCCGGTTTTAATAACGGCCAACGGGGAAAGTAAACGCGGAGCCCGCCGAGCGCAGGTGCCGACGCATAGGCCGGCGCGGAAGCGCGTCGGGATTAGCGAGGCGGTCTCCGCGGCGACGGTCGGCGTTAACAGATGCGTTGTGACACCTGGGCTGGGGGAGGGGGGGAGGGGGGGGGGGGGGGGGACTTGACTCAGCTCCGCCGCTAATCCGGGAGAGGCGACCATTCCTGGCTGAGGGGGGCCGCTCGTTTGTGCTCCGCCGCCGAGCTGCGCAGACGCAGTTGTCGCGTCGGGGAACATCACTTGCTTTGCGCAGCTGGCGCAAGCGGACTGCGGGCGGACGGCGGACCCGAGGAGCTGCTCTGGCGCAGTCACACAGACGTGTTAAATCCCAGAGCCGGCAAACATACAGTGGCCACAGGCGGCCTGCCGTCGGCACAGCCGTCGGCCCACCGGCGGTTTGCCGATCGGCATTACAGCGGTCCGCTAGGGGACGGCTGCGGTCCGCTAGGGGACAGCCGAGGCCCAGCAGACGAGGGCGAGGATGGTTCGTTAAAAGAATGCAGAATAGCTGCGGAATGGTCTTGCCACCACCGGACCGCCGTAGTGATGTTTCGCAACACGCCGGCGCCAACTGTGATTGGATAGCTGCTTGCTTGCTGGACCGACCACCCTGGATAATGGCAACTATATCGGTATTGTCCACTATTGTTCCACAGACAACACTAAAGTGGTCACGATTCAATTCTGAACCTTTGGGGAATTTCCCTCTATCTAGTACCAGCACTTTAGCGGAACGTGCCACACGAGCGGACCTCAGGACGTCAGATTAAGCACGAAGCAAGATAAACTAAAAATAATAAACTCAAATGCAAGTCCCTCCAGAAATAGTAAAAGCTAAACTCGATATCCAGGGAGGGTTGGTCTGTGACCGCAGGCGGGCAGATATATTCCCGTACACGGACAATCTCCCCAGCACCGGAGCAAATGATCCGGCAAACATTAGATTGTTCTATCCGCGTTTGAGGTCGTGAGCATTAATTAAAGATTAGAAAAGGATCAATTGTAATTATGCTTCCTTCACCAGATCAGTTAAAAGAGTGAACGGCTACTGAATAATGTAGAGGGTGCTTTGAAAATGGGAACCACGCTCCATCTAACTCCCTAGTCCACTTAATGAGATTTCCGAGGTGGTAGAAGAGGTTTTTGGGAGGTTGGGGAGAGGGTGGGGGTGTGGGTGGGAAACTGCAGGCATTATTTTATTCAAAGTTTTGAAGCCAGGGCGGGAAGGTGGAGTTCACAAATGTGGACATGAGAAAGTCCTTGAGAACACATAAAAACGATATTGCACGCCCACACATTGCCATAACTTAATTAGATTTCACGTTGTTATTTCCCCTTATTATTCTTTTACTTTGTGTGGGACCAGATAAATGTTGGTCTGGTGCAGGGTGCGCAGTTTTATCCAGGGTTTCGTAGGGTTCAGGGGACCTCGTTCTCCCGTCTCTGCAGTGTTATGTGGAGATTAAGGGCTGGGTCCTTACACTGACTGCTCGTAGATATCGTTCCCAGGTGAGGCGTCGCAGTTGTACCCTGGAGCAAGACGCTTAGCCTGCATCGCATTAGCTGTGTAAATGGATAATATGTAAACCGAGAGCTGTTTGTCACCCACGATAAGTGTGTCTGTCAGGCAAGTCCACTGTAATAAATAATGTTTAAAAAAATTAAATAAATAATGGATCAGCCCTGACACGAGAAGTCGAGTGATTAATAAAGGAGAGCAGCTTTCTGCAAACCTGGGGGCCAGCACTGGGCAGCCCTGCAACCTTTTTTTAAAGAAAAACTTGCCCCGCTTCGCTTTTTTTTCTGCAACAGACACAGCTGTCAGGACATATAACTCTCATACATTTCCAAGGTCTGGTATCCAATTACTGAGTTGTTTATTATCAACAGATATCACTGTCAGTGATAAAATATTTCAAAATACATAGGCGCACAGTACACGCATTCCCCCACAAACAAACTGACAAATGGGTGCATTGTCTGACAATTTAATTGCCACGCACAACGGATTAATTTTATACTTTAGTGACTTAATATTAGTAGCGAGTGGAATGAGCACTGAGACGGTGTGGGGAGATGGATTTTCTCATTATTTCCACACAGGGCTGTGTGTGTGTGTCAGGGTCACCTGCTTCTCATGGGGTGGGATGGAAAGCATTTCGACAATATAACTAATCTGTGTGCACCAATGAGGAGAAGCTGAAATGGCTTTTTTTTCCTCAGAAATACTGTATTACTGCAGATATTATCAAAGCACAGAAATGAGGAATTCAGTCGTCACTTTCCTCATCCTACTCAGCGCTCATAAGTTGTGTATATTTTTAAATTGAATAAAATGTGGTGGTCGAGCCAACAAGTGTAAGGACTCTTGAAGAGACAGCTTGGAGTGACATGGTCACTTGGTCAGAGCTTTGCGACATGTCATTTTTTTCTCTCTCTCTCTCAGAAAACTAGACCTGTAAAGTTGCAAATTCAAATCCCATGTGGAGAAGGTGCAAGTACACTCTTGGGCATGATACCGCCTGTAATGTAATGGTACTGTACCAGATCGTGACCTGCTAGTTGGTCATATTGCTAACATGTAGGACACAAGGCATTTGCACTTCGCCACATTTTAAAAGTCTAATAAGCAAATGAGTAATCTCTGTACGTTTCTGAAATCCTGCTGTTAAATTCATATTTTTCTGGTATTTTCCCGCTCATTTTCCACCTGCCTGTTTCAGCCTCTAACACCACGTATCCTTTCTTCCCATTATAATCTTAAGGGAAAAAAAACCGGAATGACAAGTCGTGTTTGATGCATGTTCTTTCCTCGGGTGGTACTCCTTCCCTTTGAAAAGCAACACAAGCTGACCTTACCGGCGAGTGGGTCAGTGTTTCCTGTGCTGGCCCCCAGCCACCCGACCTGCTCTGAATACAAGTAAAGCAGGTTGTGAGCTGCATGGGACAAAGTGGCTTTGGGAAGGAATCCAGAAGCGGCCAGCTGCGATGGCACGTTCTGGAACTTAACCCTTTGCTTTTATACGTCTTTATTTAATTGAAACATTACGGGTGTGCCTGATATCAAAACAAATTATGATGGCATAAGTGTTTTAATTCATGTAAGCCTGTAGAGTCCCTGGCCTCCTGGTGACATCGTTCCAGCCAATAATGGAATTTCCCTGCCCCCTAAAGCAAGGGGGGACAGTACAGCAGTGCACCTACATTTTTGGACAATGGCACAAGCACATATGCATATACAGCATTTCTAGTGAGGCAATACATACATCTCTTCTCCTCTGTGGACCAATTTATATTTCCTTTACTTTTTACCTCAGATCTCTCTCGCTCTCTCTCTCAAAAGAATAAATGAAATAAGACAAAACGAAACCGACAAATCAAATCTGAAACCACCAGACTTGCAAACAGAGGCCTTTAGGCTTGGCATTGAGTCATTGTTTTCAGCGTAGAGCAGCAAATAAATGATATTGGGCCATCTCTGGCGCCGTCCCCAGGGACGGGGTACAACACGGCGCTAAATGCTGCAGCTGGAACCGCCAGAACGACTCGCAAACAGGTCTGGTGCAGTCAGTTACTGTAATGCGTTTTCTTTGCCGTCCTCTACAAACAACCAAACCTGTTCCTTGCGTTTTCAGAAAGACTGTTCACCAATAAAAAAAATTAACATATGAGTAAATATAGTAAGTAAAAGAAAATAATCGTTCACAGATGCAATGCTGTTCGGGGAAAAAAAAGAAAACCTATAGTCTTCATTTAATGGGTAATAAGTTATATGACAATGTAAATTAGATGTATTTCATTCACAAATTACTGTTTTGCAGAAGGATAGGTAGAGAATGATGTCTAGACACAGAGAGGACAGTTATCCTAATATTCTTACTTATGATAATGGTGGCTCTTCTTCATGTCAGTAAAGTAGACCATATAATGGCTATATCAACCACATGCCAAATCCCTTTCCCCCAAATTATACCCTTCCAGGAGCGCTACTCTAGGTGTTCTGCAATTTTGCTGTCGAGCTCCTGAAGCTATGTGCTCCCTAAATCACACCCTGGGATTTGCTGCCAGATCTTCTTCTTGGTCTATTTGGAATACGTGCCAGTTTACAGTGGGAGACATGAAAGCCAATGAGTTTAATAAGGGTTTAATGCAGTCAATCAACAACACCTGCTGTCTGGGTTTGGTGAAAAAAATGAAGATAAAAAATGAATTGTTTTAAAAGGACATAAGATCAGACAGTCCTCACAGGCTGCTGCTATGGGTGGTTTTGATGTCTTTTAACGGCCTTTTTTTTACCCTGAACAGTTTTTGTCTTTTATTTTTAACAACTGACTCACTGTCTCTCACTGTCACTTAAAGGGCTGCATAGCCGCTTCAGAGAAAAGGGAGGGACACATTGTATTTTCTTTGCGAGATATTAGGTTCCTGAAAGAACAGCCGGCATAACTGCTTCAGTGTCACTCTAAATTATCTTTCTCAGAGAACTGGCTGAGCCCTATAGCCTAGTAGCCTCAGAAGACTATAACTGGCTTAGTCCATTCTGGGGCAGTAGGGATTTAAGGCAAGCCAGCGTGATCAACAGGCACCTAAAGGTTAGTGGACATCACTAGAGATGTATATCTTCTCCAACTGCTGTTGAATCTCCTGTAGTGTGTTATGCGTAGTCGTGGGACTTGTAGTGTGTGACAAAAAACAGCCTTCAGGAAGTGATGTAACAATTGTCACAGTGGTATGACAGTTGAAGTCGGAATTTTACATACACTTAGGTTGAAGTCATTAAAATTCAGTTAGGACATCTACTTTGTGCATGACACAAGTAATTTTTCCAACAATTGTTTACAGACAGATTATTTCACCTTCCTGTGGGGTGGGGAAAGTTAAATGAAGTGAAGTTAATTCACTATATCACAATTCCAGTGGGTCAGAAGTTTACATACACTAAGTTGACTGTGCCTTTAAACAGCTTGGAAAATTCCAGAAAATTATGTCATGGCTTTAGAAACTTCTGATAGGCTAATTGACATTATTTGAGGCAATTGGAGGTGTACCTGTGGATGTATTTTATTAAGGCCTACCTTCAAACTCAGTGCCTCTTTGCTTGACATCATGAGAAAATCAAAATAAATCAGTCAAGACCTCAGAAAGAAAATCGTGGACCACCACAAGTCTGGTTCATCCTTGGGAGCAATTTCCAAATGCCTGAACGTACCACGTTCGTCTGTACAAACAATAGTACGCAAGTATAAACACCATGGGACCACGCACACATCATACCGCTCAGGAAGGAGACACGTTCTGTCTCTTAGAGATGAACGTGCTTTGGTGCGAAAAGTGCAAATCAATCCCAGAACAACAGCACAGGACCTTGTGAAGATGCTGGAGGGAACAGGTACAAAAGTATCTACTGTATATCCACAGTAAAATGAGTCCTATATCGACATAACCTGAAAGGCTGCTCAGCAAGGAAGAAGCCACTACTCCAAAACCGCCATAAAAGGGCAGACTACAGTTTGCAACTGCACATGGGGACAAAGAGCTTACTTTTTGGAGAAATGCCCTCTGGTCTGATTAAACAAAAATTGAACTGTTTGGCCATAATGACCATCGTTATGTTTGGAGGAAAAAGGGTGAGGCTTGCAAGCCGAAGAACACCATCCCAACCGTGAAGCACGGGGGTGGCAGCATTATGTTGTGGAGGTGCTTTGCTGCAGGAGGGACTGGTGCACTTCATAAAATAGATGGCATCATGAGGAAGGAAAATTATGTGGATATATTGAAGCAACATCTCAAGACATCAGCCAGGAAGTTAAAGCTTGGTCGCAAATGGCTCTTCCAAATGGACAATGACCCACAGCGTATACTTCCAATGTTGTGGCAAAATGGCTTAAGGACAACAAAGTCAAGGTATTAGAGTGGCCATCACAAAGTCCTGACCTCAATCCAATCGAACATTTGTGGGCAGAACTGGAAAAGCGTGTGCGAGCAAGGAGGCCTACAAACCTGACTCAGTTACACCAGTTCTGTCAGGAGGAATGGGCCAAAATTCTAGCAACTTATTGTGAGAAGCTTGTGGAAGGCTACCCGAAACGTTTGACCCAAGATAAACAATTTAAAGGCAATGCTACCAAATACTAACAGAGTGTATGTACACTTCTGACCCACTGGGAATGTGACGGAAAAAATAAAAGCTGAAATAAAAAATTCCCTCTACTATTATTCTGACATTTCACATTCTTAAAATAAAGTTGTGATCCTAACTGACCTAAGACAGGGAATGTTTACGAGGATTAATTGTGAAATTGTGAAAAAAATGGATTTGGCTAAGGTGTATGTAAACTTTCGACTTCAACTGTAGGTGGTCAAAGGTGCCAAAGCAAGAATGGCTCAGACTATATATTTTTTAAGGTCTTGATTAATGTTCTTTGTGGACAAGTTTCTGATGGACTCTCTAATTGACGGGCTATGCTACCCTCAGTGGTACCTGTTCTTGCCATTCAGCATGTAAGGAGTACACAATCTTCCTCTGAACTGCATGAACGAATAGCTTCCATTATTGTGTACCACAGAGGTCCTGAACTGCTCTCAAGTCTCTTTCCTGAAAGCCTGCCCGTAGTTCACCGTGCAATTATCATTCAGTGTGTGCATTCACAAGACTGGAACATTATACGTCTAAATAAATAAATAAATATAAAGTATTTTGAATTGCGCCCCAGGGACACACGTTAGTTGTCTGCCAGACACATACCCTTGGACCACGCCATTACGTTACGTTCGGTTACATCACTGGCGTTTAGCAGAGCGACTTGCAGCGCGAACACAAATTGCAGACACCGTGGGAATGAAGTGTCGTAACTGGATGAGGCGGAAAGTATAGTCCCAACGGAGACAGCGAAAGTGCAAGAAGTTCCAACTCGTTTCAGGCCTTATCGTTTACGGTATTGGACACTGAACTAATACAAACAAGAAGAAAGCCGCTCTAATGACCGTCACGTGATGCGGACGAGAGCAACGGACGACAGCTGTAAATGTCAAGTGCGTCTGACCGCCACACCGTGGACCCATCTGCTTGAGCTTTCCTGTGGGCGCGCCTGAAACGGGTCGAGCCATCGGCGCTACCCGAGCCGCGAGGAGCACCGGGGGACCCGGAGAACCCTTCGTGAAAGTGAGAACAGAAAGCTCCAAGGACAGGGAGCGCGAGAAGCGGCCCTCGCTGAGAACGTCCTCCCCGTCTGGATCGCCCTCGGCCGCCACCTCCGCTTGGGCTGCGGTTTTCACGGGTCCGACCGACGCAACCCTGACCATCTGGCCCTCTAACATTCTTTCAAAGATGCGTTCGAGATTCCGGGCCACAGGGCGTCGCCTCCTGGCTCTCCAGGAGCGGGGCCGGCCGGCGTTCCTGAAGGCCGCGGCCAAAACACTCTTTCTTTGCAATCCCCCCCCCCCCCCCCCCCCACCTGACGCGTGTCACTCGCGGGATACTTTCGCCGAGGTGTTAATGAGAGTGTGGCACTGAGACCGCAGACATACCGTCCAATTAGTCGCGCAAGAGTAGCACTTGACTGTAATTATCTCCCCCGGCTTTGCGTCGCGAAACAATGGATGTTTTTGTGCGTCGCTTATTTATTTGTTTCCAACCACACGGCCCTTTATCTGCCTCCGCCAGCCTCTCTCTTTGATGCCGGCGCAACGGTCTGTTTGCATAGCCGGCGCCCTCAGCGCAGAGCAGCGCTTGCGTTGTCGGAGACGTAACGTAGCCAAACTAATGCTGGAGAGTTTACATTGCTCCCAGTGTGCAGGTGTATTGATCCCTCTCGCTTCCCTCTGTGTCTTCTACAGGGATACTTCAGAGTGCATTGTAGTGCATTTCCCATTCCCATAATGGCCCCTATAAATCTACATCCAGGAAACAAACTTATCATATTTGGTCTTAATATAGAAAGACACTAAAAGGAAATTAGCTTAATACAAATCAAGCATTCTGGTATTGTGCATGCCCTCTTAGTTTCCCATACGAATATCTGTGTCCAAGAAACTTAAACGTGAAACCTAATAATTTAGTCTCTAACATAGAAACAGATTTAATGTAAATATGTTTCATAAAAAATAAAGCATGCCAATATACTGCCCATATGAGTCTGTGTCCAGTTAATACACTTACAATCATATTTAGTCTAAAAAAGCATAAATATACTTAAAGGGAATAGGCTCCATAGAAAATTAAGCACACGGATCCATCGGATTGCCTATTAGTGGCCCATATGAACCGGAATAAGCATAAAACCGTAAACATAGAAACAGGCTTAAAGGAAACATCCACATTGGTCAAGATGCGATATCACCACCCTGCTCATATCCTTCCTGTCTGATTATCGAAGTTATTACCGCGTTTGGTAATTTAATCAATGAATTAATCAATCAGAACAAATGAGCTCATTTATCTATGGATTTTCACATCCAGGATGAAAGTACTGGTTTCAACACAAGATGAAAAGTGCATAGATTCTGTGTGGCGATGCTATTTGTTTTAATATATTACTAATCCAGAACATACTACTGTGGGCATATCCGCCAAGCGATGATGACATACATTCGTAGCTACATACAGGTCTTCGCACTTCCCACATGATCAATGATGACAGTATATTAGAAAGCTGCCGTGGCCAAAATGAACGAGAACGTTGATGTTAATATCCGTGTGGGGCCATTCTGGGGGCCAGGAAGGAAGATGATTTTAACAATGTGACCGTCTGTCTCAGATTCAGGTACAACGCTCTTGTCTATCACGCAAGGAGACTGTAACACGGTGTCAAAAACGGAAAAAAATTGAATGTGGCGAAGACGATAAGATCAAATAACAGAACTCATCGTGTTAGTCTCCTTCAAATATGAAGCCGGCTCCCACGAGAGCTTCACGTGCACAAACAGTGCTTAAAGAAGATTATATATAATTCTATTAATTATGGAAAGAGTAATTAAAGATAATCCACTCCTGGAATACTGGTCAGGCATATTAGGCTACTTTGCATTATTTTAGATCAAATATTGATGAGCCATTCTGGCTGCTGATTGGCTCATGCCGTTAAGCCTTTAATGGCCGCTCAACTGTTTGGTAGAGCACGTTTTGAGTCTTGATATCTTGTTGAAAAAGATGTTGGACTTAACTCCACCTGATTGAGCCATCTCTATCAGTGTCCGTGGTTACGGTTACAGATGTAATGTCATGGTTACAGATAGCCGACTGTCAAAGTCCCACTGTTAAATCAACTCTTGATAGTTTATTTTACTCGGATAGAGTACATTCAATTCCTCTTAGACTCAAATAAACTCGGTTAGAGCTCATTTAATATTGTGGGTGGGGGTGGAGTTTTGGTTGTTCAGCTTACTACAGGAGTAGCACAGCTAACTTCCAAATTTACATTTGAAATGCAAATCCAGTGCACTAAAAAATGCAGGGAGGGGAGAGAACCAGTATTTTCAGCAAGACGCTCCAACAAAATGGCAGGTTATTATCTTTCTGGGAATGTCAGAAACTGATTTATTGAATTAGATACTCTAGCTAGCTGTATGGAATAAATATTGTGAAAGTAATTCAGACAGAGTAGATAGAAACTATTTAAATTCTGCCATATGATGTGACTCAACTTCAGAAAAGTAAAATGCACAAACAAAACACAAATAAAAAATAAAAAAATACATGTAAATCAACCTTTTTTTTCTGCCCTCCACAAACAGCTAGCTACATGTAGTCATATGCCATGTGATAGACTGTGTAGTGTGCCACACCAGGTGGTGCGCTGATTAGTGGGTAGACACATGCTTCTTGTCGTTGCTGTGGGAACACTGTGCATATGCACACTGCAGGGTTATGCAGGGAAAAGCATGCTTCTGCACTTTTACTTTAAGACCCGCTCGGGCCTCTCGGAATGTGCCAGCTGCGCTCGGATACCTACGGACTCTGCCTAGCAAAAGAGGGGCAGGGGAAATAAGATCCATGCATCCATCCATTATCTAACCCGCTTATTCCTGGTCAAGGTCACGGGAGGGCTGGATCCTATCCAGGCAGCATGTATTGGGTGAGAGGCAGGAATACCCCCTGGCCAGTTGGCCAATCCATCGCAGGGCACACACACCAATCGCTCACACACTCATACCTACAGGCAATTTAGAGTCTCCAATTAACCTGACCTGCATGTCTTTGGACAGTAGGAGGAAACCGGAGTACCCGGAGGAAACCCACGCGGACACGGGGAGAATACGCAAACTCCACACAGAAAGGCCCTCGGCCGGGATTTGAATTCAGTACCTTCTGGCTGTGAGGCCACAGTGCTACACACTGCACCACCGTGCCGTGTCACATTGTGCGGGCGAGAAGGAGGAGCATCCCGGGCGAACACATGAGGGAGGGGCGAGAGAGGTGTGTGTGTGTGTGTGTGTGTGTGTGTGTGTGTGTGTGTGTGTGTGTGTGTGTGTGTGTGTGTGTGTGTGTGTGTGTGTGTGTGTGTGTGTGTGTGTGTGTGAGGACAGAGGAGCGGAGGACCGTGCTCAGGGAGCTAAACTGCAGAGCGGAGTGGCAGGCCTCGCCCATCTATCACTGTGAAACAGTTATTTTTTATTTATCTTATGTTATTATTAATATACAACTTGTCTTCCTTCCTGATATAAAGTGCCCCATTTACAGTGAAAATACATTTCTCAAAGATATCTGAGGGTCGCGAGACGCGTGAAAAGAATGTATCATTTAGGTTTGTTGTTGCTGATGATGATGATGATGATGATGTTGTTGTTGTTGTTGCTTTTGTATGGTAGATAAAATAGATATTTAAGGTGCCAGTAAAAGTTGAAAACACTCCCACAGATCCCGATGGGTTTACATCACAAATCAAGTCCTGAATCATATTCTGCATCACTTTATATAATGCGGTAAATAAATTTTAGACAAATCTTTCATTACAAATTTATATTTTACTATCGATAATATTTATGCATGATACATTAAAACATGTGTGGTACAAGTTTACTATTGTTATGTCAGATTCTGCTGTCTTTCTTTGCTGTAGTTTTTATTTTTTTATTTATGACCAAACAGGGATTTTATCCCCTCAGTGGATAAGGTTTAATAATATAAATGTACTATATAATACTGCGACATCAATTCTGAAAAGGAATGTCTAAATCTGTATAACCCCCCACTCAGACACATAGATTATGTATCATTGGAGATGTCATCCCTTTTGAATATACTGCTATTGTGCCGGCATCAAATTCTGTTTCAGACGGAATATTGGAAATTAAATCAGCACCAAGTGTTTTATTTCAATGTATGTGCTCCTAACATTTTCCAGAGGAGAATATTTTCTATTCTCCGAGCGTTTCTAATTAGTCAAGCTGCTATCTGGAGCAGACAGATAAAACTGTTTTTATGATTCTGAAAGAAAACCAACTGGCACATTCTTAGCAATCATTCAGAAGAAGATTTAAGGCAACTTATTTATGAATTTTGTTTATTTATTTGACAGTTTTGTTAGATGAGGAGAAAAATAAATTATGATGACTCAAAAAATGCAAAATTATTTTGAACACACGATTGAAGAAATCAAACACATTTAAGAAAACACATTGAAGAAGGCAAACGCATTTAGAACTTATTTCAGAAAATACAAATCAATGTGTCTTTTTTTTCAGCAGAAAAGTTGTTTGTCTCTGTGTGTCTGTGTGATAAAAAGTTATATAAACACAGACCTTTAAATACATAAACCCCCAACCCCCCCCCCCCCCCCCCCCCCCCCCCCCCATGTTTTAGGTGACCAAAAGTAATTGGATAAATTAACATAATCTTGTCCTAACATAAAATGTCCTTAGTATTTGGTAAATCCTTTAGAAGGGTGTTTTGGGTCACTATGTATACATAGGGCTGTAAATCTTACATGGACCAGCCAATATGGCATATAGATCAAATTAAAGGCTATAGATACACATAAACATTTTTATGGAGTCAAAAATATTTTTTTATATAATACATCCACAGAGCTTGATGAAAGATGCAGAATAAAATTATTGCTTTTCCCTAAAAATAAACATTGATTACACATTACAAAAATTGGTTTACGGGTGTTTCTCTTTGTCTAAGACGTCAGAGTTTGGTTCCCGTCTCTAACAAACTCCTGAGCCAGTCGTAATAGACTATACAGTCTAATGATACTCCTGATACACACACACCCACTATCAGGAGTCTCAATTGATTGCCAGATTCAGCTAGTCCGACAGTGATGGTGGAATCTGATGCCAAGCGAGCGCCCGGGGCTCCACCACCGGAGCCGTCATCCAGCAATAATCTTAGACCCAAGAAACCCCGGTACCAGTCCTTAATGACAAGAACCGGAGCAACATGAGGGTCAACCTTGGTTCAGTATTTGGTCGTTGGATGGAGCTCAAAGAATCACAATGCTTAAGAAGCTACGCAGAGATGGCCACTTCTACTTGACCGGTAGAAAATCAGCAGCAGAATCAGCTGGAGGGCTTCTAGCTAGCTACAGGGCGGCAGTGTAGAATGGTTCCTCCAAGGAACTGGCCTTGTAACCGAAAGGTTGCAGGTTCGATTCCCAGGTAGGACACTACTCTTGTACTCTTGAGCAAGGTACTTAACCTGAATTGCTTCAGTATACATCCAGCTATATAAATGGATAATATGTAAAAGAAATGCTAAAACGTTGTGTAAGTCGCTCTGGATAAGAGCATCTGCTAAATGCCTGTAATGTAATGTGATGTAATGTTCTAACTGTTTTGCAGCTCAGTTTATCAGCGGTGCAGTTCTGCAGGCATCAAAATGGCCGTATTGGAACACCTGCAAGACCCATTAGTGCGCTAGGCGCTAGCTTCACTCCACTCGCAGACCGCTGCCAACTCACCAGATGCAATCATCCATCTTATTTACTACTAACCCTGCCCTGCTGGTGCATCATGGATGGAAATCGACCACCATAGTCCGACTTTAATTGACTAGGTTAGTGGTCCGATACATATAGTTCGGTGGTCCGATATCATGCTATCTGGGTAACGTTAGCTAAGTTATGTAGTTTATGAATTAATTATTCTTGGTTATAGCTCAGTTGCATGCCGTATAACCTCCTTGATGAAGTCTTACAATCTTACTACCATATCCAAAGAAATACTTATCCTTTATGAATTAATATGTCCATTGTGGGCTATAACCTACATTGCCTAAGACAGATGGATAGTGGTAATAAAGAAGGTATTTACATATACGTAGTTAGCAAAGACAAGATGCATGCAAAGTCATTAGCTAATGTTAGCTTTGAAAAGACGGTGAAACGCCGTCTCGTGTCTAGGTGAAAAACCGTCTAAATTTGTTTGAAAGGTGAGGCAGCCAGGCTTTACCTTGGGCTGAACTGACACGTTTATTTCAAAACGCCTCTCAATCTGAGATTTCCACCCCTCTACACGTCTAGATTCCGGCTTTTGCTCACTGGGGTTACATGAATCTTGAAACACCACAGCATAGAGTAACCTAAATCTATGGAGATAATGCATTGCTACATATTGCAAAATTTGTTTATGAATTAAATTGTGATGAAACTACTTTTATGTAACCTGGAGAGAGCGTCTGTGGGGGTGTGCTCTTGTACATAGTATTTAAAATCTGACTACCACTTGGCACTTTTGCACTTTTATGATTTGTGTTCTATTTTTGTCTCTGTATTGAATGTCCTGTCTGCCTGTAACTTTGTGTTGTATTGCTGCTGTTGTCTTGAACAGGTCTCTCTTGAGAATGAGACCCTGTGTCTCAATGAGATTACCTGTCTAAATAAAGGTTAAATAAAAAAAAGAATTACTTGTCCAACCAAACCACAAAAGATTCCACATGCGACATTATTGAGCCTGATTCTGAATCCACTCTTCACACTCAGATGAAGTAACGTTATGTACACAAAATGCTAAATCTGGCAACTAGTTGAGTGTCGTGCGCTTCCACTGCGTTGTTATGAAATGCAACCTCCATATCAGACACTAGAGGGGGTGAAATGCTGTATCTATAGCCTTTAAGTGATGAAATGTTTTATTTATTTGTTTGTTGGGGACAATGTAATGTAACATTACAATTAACAATTAACATCTGTTTACAAGGCTAATTTCCAACCCCCATTACAACTATTATCATCTCTTCTTACATATACATTACAGGCATTTAGCAGACGCTCTTATCCAGAGCGACTTACACAATGTTTTAGCATTCTTTTTTTTGTTGTTGTTGATATTATCCATTTATACAGCAGGATATATACTGAAGAGATTCAGCTTAAGTGCCTTGATCAAGGGTACAACGGCAATGTCCTACCTGGGAATCGAACCTGCAACCTTTCGGTTACAAGGCCAGTTCCTTAACCATTATACTACACTGCTGCTAACTTAGAAGTTAGCTTGTTTATAAGCGGTAGCTTATCTCGTCCAGTCTTTATCTGAGGGAAGTACCATGGCCCAGGGCTCTTTGCTCAGCATGCAGTACGTTCCTCTTCCTGTCCGCTATCCTGGGCCTTTCCCTTTAGACTCCGCCCCTCCTCTGCCGGGGGCCCCAGGGGGTAATGCGTTTTCGCCGTCCGCATCGCGGCCGCCGTTGAGAAAGCGCAGAGTAAGAGAGTTCTTAATAACAGGCTGCAAGGTTGCTCAGTCCCGTGTCATGGCCCTTCAAAACCAATCTCCAGAAGAACTGAACAGGCCAACGATCAAGGCCTGGGCTTTCTTCAATGGGCTTAAAGACAATTTAAAACAAAAAAAAAAACAAACAAGAAAAAAAAAGATAATTCCTCACATCAGGGATAAATGCTGTCTATATATTTTTTTTAATGGAAAAGAAGTTTGTGCTGCAAGGCCAAGGAAGTAATTATTACATGTTACTGAAATTCATTATAATTTTTACAGCGTACTCAATGAAAAACGTACACACTCACCCTTGCGGAAAGATTATCTTTCCGTACTCTTATGGGCAATTGCTTTCCATTAACTCAGAATTTAGTGCTTTTTAAGAAAAAAAAAAAGCTTAAATGTATTTATTTTAGGTATAAATTTCATTTAAAAAAATCATACAATTATTTCACACTGTGATTCCATGCTATTGTAGAACAAAGCTTGATTTTAATGGCTAAATATTTGTATTGCAGCTATATCAAAGTATTATATATGCGGCAATAACTGTGGCTTTGTGTGAAGTGGCAGTAAACTGTGTCGTGTTTTCTGCCCCATGATAAATGTGAACAAACAAAGAAAGAAGGAATGCTGCAGTTATATAAAAACTAATAGACTGGTTTGAGTTTGAGGTCACTTTTGGAACAATCTGCCACTGACAGCCCTTGGACCCTGAAAACTTTCTATTAGCTGGTTCAGATTTCATTTTACAAAATATTGTTCTCAAGGATTTGTGTACAAAGGAGTAATGTTTGGACTCAGGGTAGAGAGGAACGATCTACATGGAAGACCATGGGAACAGAGAAGGATGAGCCATTTCCTCTAATCAATACACTGCATAATTCATCTCCTTTATGCGGAACAAGACTCGGGCAACATTATCTTTGTTTTGCCAAGGACAAGTGATCGAGCAAGACAGCTGGGAGTGAAGGGGAAACAACTGCATTTATTCATCTTGCGTTATCTGCAGTCGTCCAATCTCCCCGTGCCTACCGTTAGCTTTCCAGAGGATGCACAGGATTTATTAACACAAACTCCCATATACACACACACACACACACACACACACACAGACAGACACATACCGTAGATATATGCCTAAAATATTCACAGTGGATACACATTATCCCTGTCATCGACAGACCGACATAACCCAGACACGCATACTCATACACGTTCATACACATGCACATACCTACATACATGTACACACAGTCAAACAAAAAAGACACTTACATGTAGACACACACATGTAGATATATGCCTAAAAAATTCACATTACCACAAGCACTCATCAACAAACCCATATAACCCAGACAGGCATTCTCATTCACGTTGATACGCATGTGCAGACCTACATACGTGTACACACAGTCGAACAAAGAAGACGTGGGCATGTGCATACACACGCGCACACACATACACACACACACACACGCACAAACACACACATCAGTGTTCATAATTCATGTACTTGCACCTGTCAGGATGCATGGTTGAAAGTATAAAGTTTGTTTGGAAAGCACTGTCAGAACATGAATCTCAGTGCAAAAGTGAGGGGTTCGTGCCACGTCGGCTGGGCACTGCCGTACAATTAAACTGACAAGAATGAAAGAGACATCTGCCTGAATTTAGCCAACATTTGTCTTTAACTTCAGGCAGTTGCGAATGAAACGCGAATGAAAACGGCTGGAAAAGAAATAACTTGAGAAACGGCAGTAATGACAAAAATACATATCTAAACATAGAGACACAATTGTATCATACAAGGCCACATTTGATGTTCTGTCAATTAGGAGATAATTTACAATGCTACCACTACTATTAGTATTACGAAACTACAACTGTTATTACTACTAAATAATAATAATTCAAAAGATTACTTCAAATATTTCCTAATTCTTTGAATGTACAGTCAAATCTTCACTGCTAATAAAGGAAATTCAGCATACACATTACATTAGAGCAATATTGTGCCATAGCTGAAACCTTTCTTTTATTCATTAAAAAAAAAATCATAATATGTGATTCAGTCTATTTCTTCAGTCTTCTTCAAAGTTATACATAGGAAGGCAGATTATTATGCAAATACATTATAATTAAATCTTACCACGAGTGAGTGCATTTAATTGGACTCATACAAAGCCATATATCTACATATTCTTCACATTTCACCAATTTTCAATTTTCCCCATCAGACGTACAAACTGTATACACTGTACTCAGTGTAGAACTGGACTTTAATGAATCCCTCTCCCTCAGCCTACATCTTTCTCTTGCCGGATGACACTCTGGACCCAAGCACACTCACCTCTCATTCTTGCAGGGGCACAGAGGCCTACATAAGTGGTGCTTTTTAGCCACGCTCTAAATCAATTTCTGCCAATTTGCGTTTAATGTTTCAGTTACTTTAACTTTGCCGCCGCTCCAGTTCAGTTGGGTTATATTAGCCATGTGTAGGTTAACGCAGGGTCAACGGTACAATGAAACGCGTTGGACAAGAAGACAGGTGAGCTCAGCAATAAGAGCACTAGTCATAGAATATAAAAATACTAAATACACTCATACAATTTAACACAATTAAAAAAAGAGATGAGATATTGATAAAAATATGACACTATATACATATAAATGTGTTTTAAATTTTAAATTCTCATGTTAATGCTGCTATTTTTTTCTCATTACGATAGTTGCTCATAAAAGCAGTTGTTTACCAGGCTACAACCACATCATTAAAAAAATATATATATACCTATATATATTTATAATATATAATGTTTAAATTATGCAATATAACTGCATTTCCCCTTGCTGGTTTGAAGTACACTGCAGAATTAATGGAGGTAAGAGTATTTTAATGTGTGATGTTGTTTTTATTTTCTCCATATGTGCCGTATGTGAACCATGTTGCAGTTGGGTTGCATCACCACTGCACGGACAGCTATCACAGCTTATGCATTACACTGAACTTTAGACAAGGTTTCACTGCACCTCCGATGTTAATTAGACCATGAATTCAAGATTCAGAAATACATTTGAAAAAAATATATTTTTTATATTTTCAAATGTATGGAATACGTCATCAAAAGTCTCGCGATATCTTATTTTCAGTCACTCTTACAAGTGCTATTATAACCTCTCTGCATTTGAATAGATCTCTGTGGCAATTGACTACATTCAGCTGGGGACTAGATTCAGCTGTAAATTACGCTGGTACAGTATGGAGCAAATACATGGTTGGCTAAATGGCTGTAAGTCAACAAGGGTCTGGGGTATCAAACGAGCCTCAAATCATCACTCTGTTGCCAGATATGCAGTATGGATCACTTTAAGGGTCGCTTGTCCTGGCTCATTTTCCTATTGAACTCTGGAGACTGCAGATAGTAGGCTAGTGTTTGAATTCTACATGTCCACAATAAGTGTGACAAGTTAAAATAATGCTATCATCTGAACCACAGTTGTAAAGGAAAAAAACGGTTCTAAGGACATGTAAGTTCATAAAGTGACCGCACATTTAAAACCATAATCTAAAAAGCAATTCAGAAGACATGAGTATCAGTTAGAATTGGGCAAAATCATAATAATTCATGACAGAACAATTTATCGCTGGTTTAAGAAAAGTTAAAATAATAAAAAAGTTTATTCCCCTGTTATTTTCTTACGTCGGTAATCTAGCAGAAAGCCTTTGACCTCAGCACTGCGTGCGCAGTGTTTGGACACATGCGTAGGGTTTCCTGGGGTGATTCACCAAAGAGAGACAACGAATAGACACGCAGGGCCCTATCTTACACCCGGCGCAAGTGTCTTTGCTATCTTACACCCGGCACTAGGTCCATAATAACGCCTAACGCTTACGTCCTTGCATGTATTCTTGCGCCATCACAAGTGAACTGGGCGTGTTGGTCTTAAGATGAGGAGTGGCCAGGATTCTTTTTGGCGTATTGCTATCTTGAGCCAGCAGAAAGCGCTTGCGCTAGAACCACTACAAACCTGGTCTAAAGTCATGTCGCAGTTGTTTACATGTTATTTTAACGGCGCATATAAGTGCGTCTACATAGGCGTGTGCACAACGCGCATACCCTCCTGTCTGTTACACACAGGGGCGTGCACAAGCATGACTAAAATATCTAGATCACAATGTGAAATATTATTATTGTGTAGGCTATATCAAAAATGCATAATAATAAAAGGTTCCATAGGTCCACATACCTTTCCCTCAGCGAAGGGAAACGATGCCACATTACATTGCTCTCAGCCCACTCCATCAACATCCAGGCGATGTGCGATGGTACGGGACAATGGCTATCCATTAAAAAGGAGCTGCCTAATGCGCAAATTGTCATTTGCACCTAATGCGTGAATTGTCATTCAATGGAAAACCCGCGTAGCTACTGCAATAAACGGACATTTGCGTTCTGAAAATGCGCTTCAGATGTCATTACAATACAGCTCTGTTTATCTAGGAATACAGCCTGTAAGTAAATAGAATGGTTTGTGACTGAAAAAAGTTCAAAACCTTGTCCAGTGAATATTGCTTTTATTGTTTTTCAAATAGCCTAGGCTACAGCGGACTCGCTGTGCATAATGTTTTTTAGATAAACTATGGTTAAAAAACGGAGATAAATGTCATCAAGTTAACTGAATTGTAGGCTAACCTTAGCTATTCTTCGTCCTTCATATTCTTTTAAATTACAGTGACAAGGTTTCCATATCCTCAGCTTATTAAAACCCCGCTGATTTCACCTGTAATTCCATAACTTGAACAAAAGATTTTAAAGAGAACTAAGCGTCTAATTAGAAACTAAATTTGCAGCACGTTACACAATTAATTTTAATTCCATTATCTGCATGTTCGCTTTACATGAGCAGGTCTATTTCCCCTGCTGTACATCGCACTTTTCACGGTCTTCCTGGGAAAGTGAATAGTTTTAAAGTATTACGCTACCAGTTAAACAGGTTGGTCACATTTCCATAAGCAGGACATTATAAAACAAGGGAAAATATGCTGAACCTATGGGTTGCCAACCTGACAGATTTGTTGTATTTAGTGTCATCATTAAGGCAAAATAACGTTAGTTATGTTATTAATCAAAATTAGAATGCAGGTAGCCTAATGAACTTCGGATGAAGCTTGAACATGAGTTCATTGCATAATCAAACAAAATTCGTTAAACACGCAGGCTAATTTGGCGTTTTCTAAGGTGAGAAGGAAGAAATTGGTCGCTTATTCTCAGCTGTTGCAGGTGCTTTTAACGAAATTTAACAGCATATATTTCGTAAACAGCACTGTCAGGAATTACCGGGAACTCATAATACTACTGCTGCTGCTGCTACTGATCCATATAGCCGATTCCTTGATCAGATAGGATGAGCGTAACAAAGAACAAAAAGAAGGCAGACACCTGCACATCTGAAAGGACCATAAAATGTCGAGCTTTGGTGTGAAATCCTACGGAGCTCAGACACTGCAGTCTTTGTGACAGATCTGAACGTGTCATCTTAAACAAAGGTCAGACACATTGCAATTATCACAATCACAGAACTAGGCACTGTCGTCCTCTGCATGCTAAGTGGTGGCGGCCCAAAAAGGGCAGTTGCATAACGCTTCAGATACTGAACCACGCTTTCAACCGGGAGGTCATAGGTTCTAATCCCGATGTTCTCAGACAGCTTCAGTAAACAGCCAGTAAACGCGTCATATCAATCCATTGCTTAGAGCGGGAGGGGACCTGATGCTCCATATGGATGCCACCGCGGCCCTATTTTTCAGTGCACAGTGAAGTGTGGATTGCTTCTTTTTTTTTTTAGCAGGACAGAAGAGAGATGTGACTATTCGGGAACCTAGTTAGGGATGCCCCGACTTATCGACCAACGATCGCTATCGGCCGATAAAGCAAAAAATTAAAAAATTTGCGCCATCAGATCGGCGATTTCCCCATTATGCAACTTACGGGGAGTTACTGGAATCGATAGGTAACGTGAACATGGAACCGTCTAAAATGAGAAAAGGCTCTAACACGGGGGACAGACAACCAAATATTAATGCTTGAGGTCAGAGGATTGTTAACATTAATACACGAGGTTAGTAAAACCTTCATAAAGCTGCTGCACTGTAATGCCTACGATTGGCTGCTTGGCCTCGTGCTGAATAGTTTTAAGTGGGTGAATTTGAAGAAAGTTGTGCAATTAATATTGTGCTTTTTAAAATAGCAAGTTTCTAAACAAGTTTTAACCATAAAACTTATGGAAGCAGAAGTCGGTATCAATATTGATTCGCCGAAATGATCGGAAATTGGCCAGATTTTCATATCGGTGCGTCCCTAAGCCTAATATAAATTTTGAACAGACGGTAATAGGGCTCATTATGGCTCCGCTCCATCAGACGATTGTTTAATAGGGTATTTATTTTGGTGGGCTTCCAGACTACCCCATGAGGAGATGTTAAAGGTCCAGGGGTGTTCTGGGTAAAACGCTTTTCCATTCAACACCTGGCTCCATCCCTTATTAACCTTGGAGTATCAGTAAGGAGCAATTAACACCTATGTGAATTCTCCTTTGACTATTTGCACCTTTTGAAGTTGGTTTGGGAGTATAACTACAGTTCCCTGTTCTTATGGTGTTTGTGGGTTTGTGAAGAGATTTAATACACAGCAATGGTTTATTGTTCATTAAAATCTTATATTATTCAGATGCTCATTCAATATACTTTCTTTTTAAAAAAAAGAAAAAGACCAAAATAGAAAGGACTGGTGGTACTTGATACTTGAAATGACATCTTTTGAAATTGAAAAGTCAGTCATGTAAAACAAGCTTGGTCGAGTCTGGAAAGGTACTCAGGACTTATTATAATCTTTACTGTAATTATCATCACAATTAAAGTCAGCAATATCATTACCATCATCACATTGTTACAATCAAACCTGATCAATAAATTTAAATAATGTGGGTAGAGTTAGAGGAATCGTGAGCCATCACACCATGTAAAACATTGAGATGCAGCCACAGGGAGCCTAATGTCACTCCAATTTCACCTCAATTTACACAGTAATGACTGTGAAAAAGACTGACTATAAGGCTGTAAACCACAAGCATTGTGAATAAGCAGTTCACCTCAGGGCACCAATAATACAGCCATTATAGGAGACTGTAGATGAACATCCCAAACCTGCTATTAAGGTTAAAAAAATACAAAAAAAATACAAAAAAAAGGAATTCACTTCCAATATCCACACCCAGTTTTTATAAAAAATATATATATTTTATAATATCTATATTTGATTGCTATCCGACGGCTGCAATTTCATTCTTTGATGTTTCAACAGTGTTTGCAGATCATCCTGTTTCCTCTCCGCTATAAACAATGCATGTGACACCATTAGGGCGGCTAGGTAATTATGGGCAAACATTTGATCTCTCTGGGTGTTGCATCTATTCATGTACAATGTTATGTACAGAGCACAGCAGTTCACCGGGAGTCTTTAATTAGCACTTGTTTATCAAATCAGACTAATTAAGCATTTCAGTTAAAGCCAACAGTATTGTTAAGTGGAGCATTAGAAGAAGAACGTCCAGAGGTCAGGCACTACTGAAGGAAAAGCTTTCACATCTCACCAAGTGAAGTCACACATCTCTATCAAAATAAATAATAATAATAATAATTGATTATTATTATTATAACTGTTGTATTTATGATAGCATATATTAGTCTAATCACTTCAGCTGTGATGTTGGCTTTTATTTGTGCTGCCTGTGACTGAAAATCCATTACAGTTAATGCATGTTATGCTAAAGTAGGCTACCAGACATCTATTAATATTCTAATTACTCCATTCACCCTTGAATGGATAAACATCAGCTCAAAACATCTAAACTCATTATTTTCACCCATTTTTTCAGAATTTTTAATTCCTGCCAAATCTCCCGCATCCGTCCTTCCACTGGTTCCACGTCCTCAGTGGATGTAAGAGATTGCGGACATGCCTTCTCCACATACGCACAGGCTGCCAGCGGCCTCCTCTTTTTGCTTGCTGCACTCCAACAGCTGAGCCCTAAAGCCATTGAGTGTGATAGACACACTTTGGGCGCAGCTGGCGCGAGAACACTCCAGGTGGCTGACCGGCCCGAGGAGTCGCCCAATCACAGCGAGATGAAGCTGAAACCTTTTCTCATTGGGCGATGCTATGAGCAGTTAAGCTCCACCCTGCAGGAGTGTCAGCCAATCAGGATTCAGTGCCCTGCAGAGACACTACGTTGCCACACAGCGATGAGGCAATAAACAACTCAGTTCTAACTCGTAACCAGCCCTTTAGCTAACAAACCAAGAAACAAACCCCAGAGAGAAGGTATACTGTTTCAATGAGAAGCCCTTTGAAAGCTTCAGTGATGCATCATGCCACACATACTAAACACTTACTAAAGATCAGATTTTTAATAAATGTATATACCAGAAATAACTCATTGAGTAATTGATGAACGGTACCAGTGCGCATTACACGCAAATATGCATATACTGTCTCTGATTACGCATTTGGAGTACATAGAAGTACTCCAAATGTGAGCTATGGAAATATCTGCAGGTGGTATCATACTTTATCACATTCAGCAAACAAGCCCACAGTGCATCTGAACAACTGACCAACCCATTTGATTGCTTTATTTATAATGCATGCTGGATACCTGGAGGTCATGTTCATTTTGCTTGATTTGATAAAAGCCCAATACTTCACTGACTGTACAGCGGTGTCTGACGTACAAAGTATTGTCTTCAGAATGGCATGGATGTGCTCCAGGTACTAGGCATTCTTTAAAGCCCCCGCTGTGCCTCTCCGTGTTTCTGCTTTTGCTACGGACGTGCTCTTAAACATCAAGCACTTCGACCTGGCTGTGGCCTTTCCATTAGTGATACTCGGCACGGAAAGGCATGGCAAGAAATCGTGTGTGTGTGTGTGCGTGTGTGTGTGTATACAGATCCTTTCCAAAAAATTAGAATCATGGAAAAGTTTTTTTTTTTTCATAGTTCCATTTAAAAAGTGAAACTTTCATAGATTATAGATTCATTACACACAAAGTGAAATATTTCTAGCCTTTATTTGTTTCATTTTTCATAATTTTGGCTTACAGCTCCAGAAAACCCCCAAAACAGTATTTCAAGAAATTAGAATAGTGTGTCGAAAATCAGCATTTACTTCAGTTATTTCAGAGAATGAGTGGAGTGGCTTGACTCGAGGAATCCGACAGTTGTAGCTCATGTCCCGGATACGTCTGTACGTGGTGGTTTTTGAAGCAATGACTCCAGCCTCAGTCCACTCCCTCTGCATCTCCGCCAAATTTTGGAATCGTCTTTGCTTGACAATCCGCTGAAGCCTACGGTCATCTCTTTTGCTTGTGCACCTTCTCCTGCCACATTTTTCCCTTCCACTAAACTTTCTATTGATATGCTTGGACACTGCACTCTGTAAACAGCCAGCCTCCTTAGCGATGACCTTTTGTGGCTTACCCATCTTCTGGAGGGTGTCAATGATGGTCTTCTGGCCAATTGTCAAGTCTGCAGTCTTCCCCATACTGAACCAAACTGAGATACTGTCCAATTTAATGACAAACCTGTAGAAAAACTTTGCAGGTGTTTTGAGTAAATTAGATGATTAGAGTGTGACACTCTGAAATAACTGAAGTAAATGCTGATTTTCGACACACTATTCTGATTTCTTGAAATACTGTTTTGGGGGTTTTCTGGAGCTGTAAGCCAAAATTATGAAAAATGAAAAAAAAAAACTTTTCCATGATATTCTAATTTTTTGGAAAGGATCTGTATATATACTGTATATCTTCACTGGCGTAGTGGGTGTGGGGGTGTTCACTCACTATAGTCTGATGAAAAATATTTAAAAAAATTATTAGGCTATTTTTTTATTTGACTCAACAAGGCAAGATTCAACTGTTGTGTTGATAGACAAGCAGTCTACCCTACATCATCACGGGACCCCCTACCCGTCTATGATGGTACCGTCAACTAATTTCTAGTTAAACCCAAGTAGAACCTACCCTTCGGGGGCTTACCAATGTGAGTGGGTGGGTATTATGTTCAAAACTTATAGCGGCAAAGGCTGTTACTTGGTTTTATTAACTAGCTAGGCCTAGACTGAAACTAAATGTGGAGCTGAACAAAACCAAGCTACTGAAAATATCACCATGCTACCGAAACTATCATCACACTACCAAAAATATCGTCAGTCTGGTCACTGGCTAAATCAAGTTGGAGAGTGAGTATGTGGTTTGTTTCTTAAGGTGAAAAAAGTCTTGCAGTGGTGGCCAAAAGTGCCACAAAATGCATTATATGAACAAACTAAAGCTAAAATACCAAAAATAACATCATTATTCCAACCAGTAAGAGGCAGCGAAAGTAGCTAGTAGCCTACCTCCTCTGCAGCGTCTTGCAAACTCCCAACAGATGCAGGCTCTCTTTTCATTACACACTGGGGTCGGAATTTAACGATAATAAGACGGGCTCAATTAAAGAACGTGCTGAACTGCTGTTTTTAAAGCTGTCCCTTCTGTCCACTTTTCCTCATGTTGCCATGGCATTTAAGCTCTTTTTAACAAATCATATGACTGTGGATTCTGCAGAGATCATTTTCAAAGCTGAAACTGATCAAGAAGTGTCTTACAAGCAAGGCAACGCTACTGCCAGTAGTTTACTAGTACTTAGCACTTTACTTTATAGACCAAGTAGCAAGATGGGAGGACAAGACTACAGGAATCTCAATTTGCAGTTGACTGATTTAATTTGATTTCATTTATTTACCTTGATTGTATTGCATTGCAGCCCATTTGTGCAGACAAATAGCCCGACAGAAAACGTGCTTTGTACAAACGTGCAATAAGACCAAGAGTTACAGAGTGACTGACTTCATGCTATGGCCTACATTTTGCACTCATTGTTATGTGATGCGCTGATTACTGTCAATGGTGCTAAAGTAATGACTGGACGTGTACGCGGCTGCCTGTCACGGGGGCCCACAGAAACTGTGCTATGCCAGCGATATATTTGCGATATGGGCCTTCCATTAAAAACGTAATGTAAACGTAAAACAATTGTAAATAATAATAGTAACGACCTGAATGGTGATTTCTGGTTATTACTGGGTCGAGTATTTCAGGCTGAGGTCATGCTGGGCACTTTATCACAGCCACAATAATGGGTGAATCTGTTCAAAGTTTTTTTTTTTTTTTTTTTTTTTTTTTGATGCTATGCCTCAGTTTTTTTGTTGAGAAGATCAATACAACTATCATTGTGCATCCTTACCAAACCCTTGTTAATTATATTGTACTTATTATAATTTATTGAAAAACTATGTTTTTTTTTTCCTCCATCAAGAGGGAGTGCTTTACATTATGAAGTGCCTTTGGAATCGAGACACAGTTGCACTTGACACACATCTCAGAAGTATGTACGTTTTCCAACAGATTCATTTCACAAGATACTCATTCAGTCAGAACGCTTAAAGGTTAATTCAAAGAACAAGCGAGTAAGCTGCATTACAGTCCTCAAACGTGCACTCCAGAGAATGCATCTGCCTTGGCAGGAAGGATTTTACTGCAACATCCCCCTCCCCTCTTTCTTTCATGCTAGTACTAAGGAAAATATTATCTGCCTTCAACCTTTTAAATGGTATGCCTCTCTATGTTCAGACTGTTGCCGCAACACAGTTGTGCCTGAGTTGGAATGAATAGAATTGTTTAATTCAGAACTTGCCAATGCCACCAATTCAAAGGACTTTCAATTCAAGATTCCACTTCTACAAATCCAAGGACTACAGAAACTGTGAAGTAGGTCATAGCATGACTATATCTTAGCAGTGATCTCAAATAAATAATAAACATACAAATAACCAAAAAAAATAATAAAAAAATTTTGCTCTTAAGTGCAATCCTAGGCTTTGCACAATCCAAACTACAACCATTTTTAGAAGAGCGTGAATTCTTCTCCAGGATCCTGTGATATTTGTCTGGCAAGAGCTGGCCTCATTTCTCATAAGGAATTAACATTTCAGCTTAGCGGTATCGTAGGAATTATCTCGGTACCTCTCATAAACACCCACACACATATATAAGCACGCGTACACACTAATGAACATACACGCACGCACACACACACACACACACACATGCGCACACACACACACACACACACACACACACACACACACACACACACACACACACACACACACACACACACACACACATTTATTAGTCTCTAGCTTTATTTCATTAAGATCAAAAGGCTGCAGTACTACAGTGGCATCATAGTGAATTACAGTAATGCTGTCATGTGGAATCATTTGACGTTTCATACAAGGAGAGGGCACATCTCACTGTCTAGAGTCATAGATCAGCATCTTTCACAATGCAAGAACAGTATGCGTACATTTTGTGCGTACCGTCAAATTGATACCGTTTATTTTCAAGTCCTGTGGGGCTTCAACATTGGCTTTCCCTGCTTTGTCAACTCTTGCAGACCATTTAAACGTTAGTATTCTGTCTGGAATTTAATGCAGCTCATCAAGGATCTGAGGGCAGTAACACTCTTCCGCTGACTCCCATTGACCCGGACTAGCCCCATGGGAATGATGTCAAGAGCACGAGTCCATTTTTGACATGTAAATCATTATGATTACGCCATTGGCCCGAGCATTATCATGGTTATAATTGCAATGCATCAGCTTCGCCGGTGCTCTTTCACAAGCTGACCTAAGTAGATGGATTTTTTAACATGCTGTCCCGTTTATGCGGACGGATGTTCGCTGAAGCAGTCCCAGGGTAAAGTCCACACTCAGGGCTCCCCGCGGGTAACACAGCGACTCCTCCTCTGGGACTGGAACCCATGTCCTTCAGCGCATAAGCGTAGAGCTTTTGAAAACTACAATGTGGGAGCTCTCGGCCGACGCCTCCGGTTTTGGGGTGCAATGTGTTTGGGGGTGCCCCGTTTGTCCTTGCCCGGAGAGGCAGGTTTGGTGCCTTTCCCACACTTTTTATGCACTCCGAGTTATGAGCACAAATAATTGCGCTGTGCATTCCATTACTTCCAATAAGTGAGGTGACCATTGGAAATAAGTAGATTAGTTATTCTGTCTAAAAAAGGATAATGATGGTATTAGTTATTCCAATAAGTGGGTTAGGCTGTGGGAGGTCTGTATAATGCAAATGCATCAATAGCGTGGCCCTTATAACCAATTAATGGCATAATTTCCCCTGTGGTGCTCTTTTACAATGCTTACATTATTTAACACAATATTGATATGTTCAGTACAAAACAATATTCACAGAGGAAATACGGGTTTTCATACATCATGCTGAGTGATGCAACGGCAGAGGCCTACCTGGGATCGGAAACCGCAACCTGCCGGTTAAAATATTTTAACGTGCTCCACAGGTGTTTGTACCTCCCTCGCTGAATATTAAAGCTGAAGTAATGGTAAATTGTGCAGTACGGCTTTGCATAAATAGATTCAGCGCGTGGCCGTAGTGTGGTTTCAGCAGGCAGAAGGCGTACGGAATGCAGACTGCAATCCCAGCGGAATACCAGACTCCGGTAAGCCATGGAAAAAGCGCGGGGTTACGTGGAAGGAAATGTGACTTTGGGATTATGGCATTACTTACAGCGGGGTAGGGGGCGGAGCGCACATCATCTGCTGGGGGTTTAAAAAGCCGGTTTAACAGTATGACATAAAGACAACAAATGCATAACTGCTTTTTCCTGCTCAGGAGACGCTCCCTACCAAACTGAAACAAAAAAGAAAAACGGTAATATCTATATGTGAGTGCTACTGTATGATACATTTTGAACATTAAACAACTATATGCTTTGCATTAACATGTATCAAACCCTGATATTCATATAAGTACTTTTAAAATAGTATGAATTAACTTTAAAGCTTAGAAGCCAAATATAATACACGTTCTTAACTTAACAGCTATGATGACAACTAAGTTTCCGTTGCATTTGTATTCAGTCATTAAAAGGCACGTAGTATGAACCTGGTTCATTAGATTTTTACCATCTAGATATGTCCTTCCATTTAAATCTGAAATTGGCCTGTATTTGCCAGAAAAATTAATTAAAGGTCACTTTTTTTTGCAGTTGCTAACTCTATGGCAGCCATCTTGGAACAAGTTAGGCTGTGACATCACGCGCTTGGTTTATCAGTCTGGGTTGGCAGTCTGCAGACAATCTGACTTCTTAAAGCGGTCACTGCAGACCTGACACCCCCGTCCCACAGATGGACTCTGCCATTTCAGAGCGGCCGGCCAGCGGCTCAGTAGTTGCGGTCATGTCAGAGGCAGTTTGAGAAAATGTATTAGTTTTGTTTGGGAATTTGAACATCCTGGGGCAATACAAAAGGACCATCCTTGGATTCTCTGTTTTGGTTTTTCCTTCATTCATCACTGAGCTCATTGAAAGTCAGGAGTCTAGTAACAGGAATAGCTTGAGCAGCCGAGAGAAACCAACCTAGTGATGTCACAAACCTAGCTTGTTCCAAGATGGCTGTGCCCGTGTGCTAGCAGCCCCAAAAAAATCTAACTTAAGTTTATTTTTCTAGCAACTACAGGTCAATTTTCGGATTTTGAATGGAGGGCTATATCTTGTATTTGGTAAAAAATCTAATGAACCAGAGTTATATTACCGAGCGCTTCATGCCCCCTTTAAGAAAGGATTGACGCTAAGGTCAGTACTGTAACAGCTAGCAGCAAGTCAATTTTAACTAGGATACAAAATTAATTTACAGCTCTTTATTTACTTGTTTATTAGTTAATTCAGTATTTGCTTTGCACAAATCAGAATAGTGACGCGCTTCTTTTCGCTGGAGATGAGCCGATTTCTGGCTGTGTGTCCCTCCTCACCAGCTCATGCCATCATGTATCATGAGCGGATGGAATGATATTAGGAGGGAGCAGTCATCCAAGCAATTATCTCCACGAACCCTTCTCGCAAGCAGGCCATTTGCCTAATTTGCCCCAAATTGGAATTTACTTCAAAGCATCTGCCCGCCTTTTTCGCACATCGGAACAAGCGGCGTGCAATGGACTACGCGCTGTCTGCTTCGGTTCTCCGCCGCTGAACGCACTTTTCCGCTCAAGAAGATGATCCGTTCCGTTCTTGAATTAAACAAATCTGTTGCCTACACGCCACTGGAAGATTAACTGCAGTGCTTAGCTTAGTGTCTGGATGAACACCGCAGCTGATGGCTCCATCCTAGGCAGTGAATGGCTTTTCTTCCTCTGTGTACTCTGTTGATGGGAGTGTGCCATGCAGTACCTCATTATAGATAACATACTCAGCCTGCCCTGAAACAGCCTAGCCTTCTAACACACGCTTATATTACATGCTTCTCTTATTTATTTCGGATGAGTGGGATGGTGAGACTCTGACTGTGAAGGTCAAAAATAAAAGACATTGTTTTTTTTCCACCAACGCAGTATCTCTTAGTGACCAAGAAATAATAAGCAAAGGTCATGGCCTGGGCTTAATCAAGATTCTTTCATGGTGTAGAACTGATATGGACCCAAATGCAGGACTCTGAGACAAAACTCAGGCAAAAGGAGTCTGCAAGGAGTATATTTATTTAGACAAGAGATGAAGGCAGGGAACAGGGAAGGCTAGTGAAGGACTGGAAACGGGGTCGGCAAAACTAAAAGGGCTGGACAGGAAACGGGGCAGGGCCAATCAGGTACGGGAAGCAGGCTGGACGGGCTGGAGCGAGGAACAAGAGAACAAACAGGTTAGAAGCAAATAAACAAACAGAGATGGCCAGAGAATGTCAAGATGGGACTGACAAACGTAACGAACTGGCAATGAAATAGAGAAAGAGGGGAACTTAAATAGAAAGGGGAACAGGTGAAAGGGCTAATGAAATAACTAAAAGGAGTGAGGAATGTGTGCGAGTACAGATGGGATGATTGAAGTGTGTGCGGAATGTAAGAAGAGGGGGAGAGTGATAGGCTAAATGATGACGAGGAGAAAACGAGGAACAAAACGGGGAACCACGCCCAGCCTGCAAAAACAAGGAACTAGACAGACAGGGTGAACAGAAAAACATGACATGGAACAAGAGGAATTGGAAAAACAGGAGACACGAAAGGGAGGTGAACTGGAGGGAAATGGCGGATCTTACAGATTTGTCCTTAAATTTGAATTACAGTTACATTTGTTGTGTTGCATCTGACACTTGCATTCATTTGCAACTTAAGAACATTTTGGAATTAATCCAAGCCTGTGACTGGATCCTAATGCCATGTGCTGTCAATGTAAGGGGGATCCCTGGTTTCCTGGCAAAATTCCCAATCTAGCCGTGTCTACCCGGCCATCCAAGCATTATCCATTGTAATGACTGAAAATGTCGCTCTCATGCTGTCTAAACAGGTGTGTGTTTAGTATTCTGGTGGAAAGAGGTGCTTGGAAGTTGGAGGAGGGACACAGTGGTGGTGGCTGAGGAAGGTGCTGTTATTAGTATGAGTATTATTTTATAGGTATTCTTCTGCTGACTTAAACCCAAGCAATTGATCAATCAGTGCAAACCTTGGGTCGATAACTAGATAATTGTTTCTTTCATTCTTACCTATTCACCCTTGTCCTTGTGTGTGTTTGTGTGTATGCGGTTTGAATGGAATGCCGTTTCCTACAGAAATGTGTGCGCAGGGTCAGGGAGCTTGTGCGGAATCTAGCTCACTGTTCACAGGTGAGATCAATCCCTTTTTTCCCAGGATTCCTTTGGGGAGGGGGCGCCAGGGTTAATCAGGCCCAGCATGGAGACGCAGGTTTATCGGCAGTCCATAGCGCTCTGAATCCCACCCCCACTTACACATGCTCTCCCAGAGGGCACCTCTTCAGTCCTCTTCACCCAGAACCCTGTTTTAAAAACCAAACCTCTCACCAACAACATTTTCCACTGTCAATTAACAGGCCTCGTTCAACCCCTCCCATTGGCTAATGCTTCCTGCACTGTGTTTCCATCAGATCTCATTGCCTGCTGGTTGCCCCTGAAAGTTCATTATATTAACCCCTTGGCGCAGATGCCACATTCGTTCTATTTAAAGCTTAACAATTCCAGGTGTGAGCATCACAGACACATAAACGAAGCAAGACAGCTGTAGCATTTCACCAGTTTGCAGTGAAATACCGAGAGCTACAAATGTAAAACGGGCAAAACTAAATCACGTCGACGTGTGTGCAAGCTCTGGGGGTGATATGCAGAACTACCAAAGGTCTGTGACGCAAAATTATTCATTTTACAATTGAGCGAGCAGGGCTTTTCAAGGCTGTTTAGGCATACGCTCGGGCTATTGTCGGGTTTATCTTGTTGCTCTGACGGAATACAAATCTTTGGTGGCTGAAATAAATATTTTTATGAACTCACAGCTAGACGCTATTGTCCTCTGCGTCATGCATGGGTAGCTATAGTTGCAGATGAGACTGGGTGGGGTGGGGGTGGGGTGGGGGTGGGGGGGGGGGGGGGGGTTGTTTGTTAAATGGACTAGCTAACAGTGGCATTTAGAAACTCTATTTTGCTTTGTTGTCACAAATCGCGTACTAATAACATTAGAACACGGAGTTTGTTGTTTCCACTCAGAGTTTGATTACAGGAGCAATGAATGTCTCGGTTGAGCAATCTCACAACGCCGGCGTCTTGGCCACTAGGGCTTCTGCGTGAAGGGGTTAAACATGGTAATCAATTCAAAGTTCATTTTTCCATGGCTATTGTTTTTATACGTGCACACACACACACACACACACACACACACACACACACACACACACACACAAATACTAATCTATTTAGGGTCAGCCCAGAACTCAACTTTGAGGCGAGCATCAGTAATCCAGTGCCATGTACCTTTTTAGTAATACTGCCCTCTCTCACACAGTTAACTGAAATGTTTTACAGTATACACATAATTTTCAGTCCACTGATTTCACTTATCTCTTTCAATTAACTTTCCAGGGAAATGGTGTAGCAGTTTACAATGCTTCTGAGGCCTGTATGTGTGTGCGTGCGTGCGTGTATTTGTTTGTAACACCCCCGCAGTAAAGAATGCTTATACATAATAAAATGCAATTCATATATTAGAAACTAACGTCAGCTGTGGGCCTGTTTTTTATCTAATGTTATGTATGTATTGTCCAATATATTTCACCAATGAATGCTTAGAAAAACAAAGCACCGGGTGCTTTATACTCATGTGTACTATATAACGTGCCTGTACATATATTTATATGTTATTGCTTCTACTGAAACATCTAAGAGCAGTTTTTATTTGAAGAGATATTGATGCCGTTGTATAATAGCTACACGATTGCCCACAAAGATTTGTTTTCTATTTACTTCACCGTGCTGTATAGTAAGAGATTTTTGAGTTTTCACGATGTAGCCTGGGCGTAATGATGGCGTGTTTACATTAACAGTCTAAAGCTAAATCCAAAAGCATCACTTCAGACAGATGCATGCAAACACACACACACACACACGCACACGCACACGTGAGTGTATTCACAGGATTTACAATAATGTTCTTTACGCAATTCACATGTCATTAAATTTAATTACATCTACTGTATATGCTGCTCACTAAACAATGGGACACATATTTTGAGAAGAAATGCAATTTAAAAAAAAAACACTTATCAAGCATGAAAGGCCTTTTATGTAAGCCTAATAGCTTGTTGGAACACTGTTTTAATATAAGATAAATTGCCATAGTTAGGAAGTAATTGTGTTTCTACCAGCGGCCTAATACGTTTGCACGACTGTATGTTGAAAAGCATTTCAGATTGCGTTTCCATGCCTTTGTTGAACCTGTTAAGATAAAATGTAAAAGACCTTGCTGGACAACTGCATTGCTCTTGGTCATTAATTCTCTGTTTAGGTTGTCACAGGGCACATCATTTCTCTGTCGCTAATTAATTTCAGGGTGAATTTATGCAGCAAATCACCACCTCTTTTTTTTATTTAAAGATGAAGGACACGAACAACCTCTTCCTAATAGGCATCTTTCGCTAAAAGCCCAGAGCCAAATACAAGCATGAACATAATTTGTTTGGCCCACTTCCAATTTAACTTCAATGCACAATTTTGCATCTTTAATGAAAAAAGGCAATATAGTGCTGTTTAATTGTAATATAAAAAAGTTCAAAATTTTTTAAAAGCTTGCTAAGAACGAGACACATTGTAATTAGGCAGCATTTGGATGAATGCATTTTATCTGCGTTTCATATGCCATTATTGGAAGTCCTGAAATAGGCAGACACTCCATCAGCCAGATGAGTCCCTCTTTGCGATGAGACGCAGACAGTCATACTGTAACCCTCTACACCTAGGAGGGTTAAAATGCGCATTTTCTACTTTATGGTGCACCTCATATATCACATAAAGTCCTGTATTTATCTTTTTTGAATATATAAAATATGATTATCAACTAATTGTTTTCATGAATGCTGGTATGTGGTAGAAGAACAAAAAAAAAGCAAAAATCTAATATGGGTACCCCAGAACTTACCGTCAATTTAAATCTGAGGGGATCATCAGCAGTGCTGTTTTTTATTTTTATTTTTATTTTTTTAAAACCACCTCCCAATAAAACCATCATTATTACACAGTTAAGCGAAATGTTATACCCATACTTTACAGTCCACTGATTTAATTAATTTGTTTCACATAACTTTTCAGGGAAGTGTTTCATTCATATTCATTAAATATTTGAGGCGCATGTGTGTGTGTGTGTGTGTGTGTGTGTGTGTGTGTGTGTGTGTGTGTGTACTTGTTTGTGTGTTGGTTATATTGTCACAAGCTACACAGCTATTCATATGTAAGCTATGTTCCTGCTCGACCACTTCGCTCTTCTACAGCAGGGTGACTGGCACTTCCCCCCCTCCGTGTCAAAGGCTCTCGCTTGTCCCGACTGCGGAGTTTTTCCACATTAACACCTCAGTGGTGGAATTAACTTCCCATTCCCCTACGTTCTACTCCAACCCTGCCTGCATTCCGTCGAGGCCTGAAGACACACCTCTTCAGACTCCACCTTGACTGATATCCTCACCTAGGAATATCAGTTCCCTGTTCCCTGTGTTTTCCTGTCTGTTTATTATAGTTTATAATAGTATTTGGAATGGTTTATAATAGCAGTTTATAATGGTATTTGGAATGATTTATAATAGTATAGTTTATAATAGTATTTGGAATGGTTTATAATAGCATAGTTTATAATAGTATTTGGAATGGTTTATAATAGTATAGTTTATAATAGTATTTGGAATGAAAGTGTGGTGTTGCTGATTTGCCCACAGCTTACTGTGAACTACAGTCAACGTTCATTGCTAGGGATAGCTGCTACATTATGCAAAGGATGTGCCTTGCCTTGTCTGTTCTGTAATGATGATGATGTCTCTGTACGCACTTACTGTACGTCGCTTTGGATAAAAGCGTCTGCTAAATAAATGTAATGTAATGTCTATACAGTCAAGAAAATACACACTGGAGAAGGATGTTTTCAGAGTAATAAAAGGTTTCAGTGACGTTGAAAGAACGTTAAGTGAGCCTCTGGAATGTTGCATGATATCCAGGGCGGACTCCCTTGGTGAAAAAAAATTAGGTTTATTAGAATTTAATGGGACAGTGCATTAACTAGTCTCTACTGCAACCAAGTCCCCTGGCTCAATTAATTACTTGCTATGAAATTACGAAATTATAAAAATCATAAAAATTACACATAATTACCCATACCGGAATTACAAGGAGCACTGTGGATAAATGTGATACTCAGCTTTGTAGGAATACAGTCGAGATGTTCAGAATGTTGATGAAATAAAGATTAAGACTAATTAAGCCATTGAGATGGAAGATAGGCAACAAAAGCACAGAAGCCCTCCAAGTTTGGCATGTTGGCTCTCACTCAATGACAGTAATCAACTAATAAATCATGGGAAAACATTTCAATTTTCTCTCAAACGGCTAAATGTAGACCGTAAAAGTGATAGGGTGCGTCCCAACATTCTTCACTCCCCACCTCCCTTCCTCCACTCCCCCACTACCACTCCTCTCCTACCCAGAAGTATGCAAAACTGCCTGAACGTTTTGAGTACAATTATTTATATACAATATACAATGTACGTACTTGACATTGCGGTTTGCGTCGAGACATTAATTAATATGGAACCATTAATACGTAATTAAGACGCAATCAGCAACATTAGATTAAAACACAAAGATCCGTTTCCGGGGCAAGGAGGAGAGGAGGCGGTAGTATTGGGACGCAGCGCCAGTGTAGCGTGGTGGGCAGGGAAACTGGGCTCGCGACTGCAAGGTTGTGCGGGCGTGTCTCCCAGGTGGGGCACTGCCATTGTACCATTGAGGAAGCTTATCTTTAACTCAGTAAACATCCAGCTTTGTAAATGGTTTGTTTGTAAAGATCCTAAGCTTTGCAAGCCACTCCGGACAAGAGCGTCGGCTAACGCGCTAAAATGTTCATGTAAATGAACGACAGTCAGAATTTGTTTTAATGTGCTATTCACATTATCGCACACCAATCATTTAGGGATCTCCTTTTCTTTTATTTCTTTATTTTTCAAGGCCAGTTTGCTTTTGAAAGTGCTCAAAAGATCTGAGATTTCTGTCAGAAAGACAAGTGTGTTAAAATGTCGAAAAAGTAATTTAACGGCTGAATTATAAAAGAACAGTGAAGCAATATCATGATCAGCAGTGAGCAATACACGCGGTATGATTCAGCAAATGGCTCTGTGCGTAGCCTGTCTTACAGGCCTTTCACCAAAATAAATGAATTAATGGAAAAATATTTAAGAAAACCATCAACAAATGAAGAATGTCTTAAAAGTGAAATATCCTTGTCTGTTGATTTTCTCCAGGCAAGCGTCTTCTCCCGTATGGCTTAATGATCACACAGTATAACACAAGGAAGAATTTGAACTCCAACAGTGTTGTTTATGCTCTGTGATGGACTATAACATTTCCACTCCAGGGGCTGTTGGTAAATGAGGAAAAACGTTTCAAAAAAGCTTGTCAGCCGAGCGAACACTCGGTTCGATTGTAAGAATAAACATTTTGATACCGCCTGTGAATTGAAAGCCTTGGTCATGCAGTATAGCCGTGCTCTCGCCCGACTGACTGGAGTGAGTAAAAATACCTTCATTTCAAACCCTTTTTTAAAGCAAATGAAAGGACAAGTCAATTATCAGTCTGTAGCTTGCGGTCACAATTTCTCCCTGACATTGGGCCTCATTCACCAAGTATTCTACAAACAAATGTATTCTTAAGACGTTCTTCAAAATGTTTTTATGAAAATTCTGGCATTCACCAATGTTTTCTTATTTGGGATTATTTCTTGGGTAGGACAGGAGCTCAGAACGCAAACATCAATTAATCCCGAAATGTTTGTGAAAACGTTTTAAAGAAAGTCTTAAGAACAAATTTGTCTGTAGAGTGATTGGTGGATGAGGCCCATTAACTTTAACATGCAATTAAAAGTGCATTGTCCTTGCAAACAAATTTATTGAATGCCGGTTTTTTTTGTAATATGGTGTACAGAGATCTGTACTCAAGTTGCTTTTTAGAATAAATGTTGATGTTATTCAAAAACATAAATATGCCAAACTATACAGCTACTGTCTGCGTATATTGGGGTGTTCCCGAAGTCCAATACCTTGTTCGGAAACCACACGGCTAATAAACCCTGAACATATAATGACTATCCAAACATCAAGGTTTATAATTATTTATTTAAAGGCCCACACACATCGGCATTGCTCTTCCTGGTTTTTGTATGTGAAACGCCCACAAAATGTTAGCAAAGAGCAGTGACATAGTGTCCCAAACCCCGCCCCCTGTCTGTACACATTCGGATTGCGACTCCGACAAAGTATGCATTGTGCTCATGTGGTACCTAAATTATGGTTTCACTGTCTGAATACTTTTTTGCATTTAACTATGTATATATATCATGACATGCCGTGCATATACAGGAATATATGCCATGACAGGGTGGTTAACCCCCTGAAGTGCCATATATTATTGTATGTGAACTGACATAGAGTGGATTATACGTATCTCTTATACCATGGCTACAACTAATATGCATGAAAACCTAAAATTTTCAAACTTTTAATCAAGTACAAAATTAAAAACATTGTGTGCACATCCGCCACTTAGCTAAATAGAGCTCCTCTGGTAACAGTAGATGGCAATAGAGCTTGGATTCTAGAGTTGTCCCACCATTAGCTAACAATAGCTTTTTATTTATTCATTTTAATTTAACCTTTACTTACACAGGGTAGGTTGACTGAGCATAATTCACAGCTCAATCTAGTCCCGATTATGCCGATTGTCCAGGGGCTTGTGCTAGCACAGCGCTCAATGACATTCTCTACGGCTCCTCTCCGCCATAAATGGGTCTTCACACACTCATCCCTTTCTTTATGTTGTCTTTCCCATTATACCCCATTTATGTGGCAGACACTCCTAACCAGAGTGACTGACAATGGGAAGTACATGAGTGCATTTGAGTGGATTTCCTCGTTTTTATACTGTGCGTTATGTCTACAGCTACACATCTGAAATAACTGGTTTAATATTTGACAGAAATGGCAGGAGGGAATGAAGCTGTATTGTCCCACTGAGGTAAAATAATTGGTTTGTGAGAATGACTACACGGTGGGTGAAGTAGGAAATACAAAATTTAAGGAAGATATTTACTAATTATCAGAGAATACTGCAGGTATCAGAAATGCATTTAGTTACAGCCAGTCAAATACACATTTTGAATGTTTAATCAATCAATTTCCTTTGCTCGGGAAAGCAAAACCTCTGTGCTAGGCAAACCCAGTTCTCTCCATATTAAAAAAAAAACTATGAAGTTGCCCATAGTAAAGAAGACTTGAGCCTTTTTGAGCTCATCCTGGAAGTTAGCAGACGGTCCCTAACTGGAGATAAACAATGAGACATCGGGAGACAGCGCAGGGAAACACAACTCAGACTCTTCAGTCAGACTCCATTTATTTTATCTGGTACCCCTGTCACATCCCCCTTTGTTGTCCCCCTGGAGGGAATCTGTCAGTGGTGGTAGCGAAATGGGCACCTCCTTAAACGCACTCCCACAAGAAGCAGGCTACCCGTGCAAATCGGCTACCCTTGACCAGTGCCTCCCAATGAACGAATGGCATTTCTGTTACGTAGCCTTTTACCGCATATACAGAAAAACACAGCATTTTATATCAGCACAGTATCTAACAATACAGTTTTTTTTTTAATCTATCATTTTACTTTAACCAGGAAATCCCAACCTTAAACAGTATAAACTCACAACAAAGCCAACACAGGCTTTTACAGCACAACCTTTAACAATACAGTATTTAACAACAGCTTTTTTTTTTTTTTTTTTTTACAGCACAGCCAATACCTCATAACGCACAAAGAACAGTTGTTTCCTTTAACTACAGAGCCTTTACAACACAGCCTTTGCACATCTCAAATGGCATATACAACTGACAACGACAGCTGGTAAATACAGAAATGTCGATGTGACTCTTCTTAGCTGTTCAGTATCTGCCTGAGATTATCATCCTGTCGATTCAAGGGCTTTGGCATATAAAGCGAACCACTTAATGGCGAACGACTCTGTATGATTGTAAGGAGTCCTTTCGCCCATTCAATATCAGCACATAGGCATTAGACCCACCTTATAAGAAAATCAATATGATCATATTGGTTTAACCAAACAATGTGCAGAATGAATATAAAAGGTTATATAAAAGGTTCTTTTAATAAAATCATTAGTATATTGAATTACAGAAAGTTGGCTCTGTGAGAATTGTCTAATTTACCTAGACAAGATAAACTACAAAATCTATAAAACAGCACATTAACAGGCTTAAATTAAATGTCAACAAGGATTTACTGAAAAACTGCAATTATCATGTGGATTGGAGTAGAGCTCTTGGAAGGGTCAGTTCAGTCAAAGTGCAAAATGGCTGAGTTAATGCTTTCAATGACAAACTAAATTCATTTTATGTCATTTGTATGTCTCAGTCTGAAGATTTTGTGCAAGCCATGGCAAAAAGTCAACCCTATCTTGAATATATACTCTTTAAAGTTATATTCATACTAATTCACACTTATGAGAAGGGTATTGTGCCTTCAGAAAATCTATGTATGACCATACGTGGCGCTGTAATGGCGACATGTAGTCCAGCTGTCTCTTGTGTTTGTGTTTGTTAATTTGAATGTGTTTTGTTGTGTCGGGCTTTTGTCTTTTTTTTTTTTGTTTCATGCGCTGTGTGTCTGTTGTGGGACGGGGAAGCGGACTGAAGATTTTTCAGGGCACTCCGACTGCTGGCAATCTTCAAAAGGCAACCAGGGAAGGAGAAGATAATGCGGGGGAGGAGTGAGGTGGTGACTGGGAAGGCTGAGCTCCGTTTCGACAGTGGACAGAGACCGCAACACTGCCTGTAGCCTATGAAGGAAAGTCGTGGAGTTTGTGTGTTGGACTGGTTGATGACATTGGACATCTCGGGGACAGCGGGGGCTATTTTAATCATGACGTGTGGCTGTATATATATTGGCATTTTATATGTTTCTTTGTGTGTTGTGGGTCTGCCCCACTGTCTATGTCTTTTTTGTTGTTGCTGGTGGCTACAACTGAAGTTTCCTTTCGGGAAAATAAAAGCTATTCTATTCTATATCTAACATCTTTAGAAATATATATTTTTAAAAATGAACTGATTGGCTGAAATAGCCACATCAATTTGTATAAATTATTTATAAATATGTGGATGTAGTCATAGACATTGGTTTAATTTCAACTTTGGGTGAGACAACTTATTTTTAGCTCATATGTTGTTAGAATATTTGGGGGGAGAGGGGGCAATTAATTCATATGAAAATATTTGGGGTGACATGTCTCCCTGTCTCCCCTCTCACGTAAGCATATGGATGTAGTAATGAAGGGGTTATAAATGTTTCATAAAGGCCTAATAAATGCATGTTTATACAAAGTGACACCAACTGATGTATGTATTGACATAATGTACCATAGGTGAGCGCAGCTTTGAGTGAGCTCCACAGCCATTCTCTAAATCAATGTCTATACATACAGGAAAATAAATGCACATGCTATTCCGGGATGTATTGCACCATTAATTTACACCACACGGGGTGGATTACCAGCTTCCACCAACGATCATTTGCTATCCGATGGGCTACACATAACCTTTGACCTTCCTCTGCACACTGTTTTGATACATTTCAGTGACATATTTAAACATTTTGTCCTTAGCAGGACAAGAAAATGAAAATTATTTATTGTGTTGTCTCCATCAACACGAGGCATATGTTAACTGATTACACCAGTGCTTCCATCCGAGCTTGGCTATAGCCATATAGGGTTACAGGATACTAGATTGCTTCTCCCTGTTTACGTCCATGGGACCATTGCCTAAAGCCAAGTCTATGGGACAGCGAATTGTGTTTGTTGGCCCGTCTTATCGCCGCAACGTCCCCTGTCTGCTCAGAAGAGCGGAGACAAGCCTGCGCTCTGCCCCGCTGCCAACCGCCGTTTCTGGTCGCTCCAGATTACGCTGGCGGAGCCTTGCGGTCCGTGACCTGGAAGAATACACCTCCGCAGCAGGCAACGATGGCAAACCGCAGATGTCTGATTGGCCAGAGGAGTCGCCGGTGCGTGGTGAGGCAAGGGCGATCCCGCAGGCCGAGCCCCTCCCTCCCTGCGTGTCACATACATCTGGCTTCAGTCATCACTGGCACATCAAGGTATGATGTCGATCTGTGGGGTGCACTCAAAACTCTTGAACTGTTTCTTGACGTGATAAGTTACCCAGCTGCGCCAGTTCTCCGATCTTAGGGTGCGTCCCAATATTCTTCACTCCCCACCTCCTTTCCTCCGCTCCCCCACTACCACTCCTCTCCTCTCCTACCCGGAAGTATGCAAAACTGCCTGAATGTTTTGAGTACAAGTAGTTGCATGTACAGTATACAATGGTTTTGCGTGGAGACTATTTGTAACTATTTGTATGTAATATGTAGCCAAATCGGCAACATTAGATTAGGACACAAGGATCGGTTTCCGGGGCATGGAGGAGAGGAGGTGGTAGTGGAGGAAAGGAGGGTGCATTTTTCGAGTTTTGATATGCACCCCGGGAGTCTGCCTCAGGTCAGTTCCCTCAAGCTAAGTCCATGGTGCAAAGTAATCAGGATCTTGAAGCCACTGGTGTCCTCCAGGCAAACCAAGGCCGATACCTGCGGTTGCATGGGCGGGCATTAGAACGTCATGCCCACTGAGTCGGCACTGGGGGAAAAAATGCACTGCCACCGTTCTCTGCATCCTGAGGGGACTGCCACCGTAATGACAAATCCAATATCAGGAAGATCAATATTTCCTTTCCAAAGGAAAACCATCTTGCTCTGTGTAATTTCATACGCGCAACATTAAACACAGTCGTCGGAAACCCGAGGGCGCTCTTAATTAAACTATAATTAGCCATGATATCTTCTGCCATGCTAAATATGGAAGGACCGAGCAATCTCTTAATGCGAGATAAGTCCTCGGATAAACCCGCCATGCGTGCTGCACTCTTCCTCTGACGCACGTTGAAATAACATTGGTCGGGCGTTTTCGCGACGAGACGTCAATTCAACGTTGCGAAAGTGTTATCGAACCGTCCCAAATCAGCTGTTTTGGGTCACCTGACCAAGCTCGATATTCACCCTAATCGCAATGTGCTTTTTGAACTTGGAGTGACACTTCACAAAAGTAAGATCTTATTAAAACATTTATTTAATTGGTCCCTTTATACACTCACCCATCCACTATTTTTATTTAACATGAGAGAGGGGACTTTGTTACTTGCGATACCCAGAGTTAAGAAAAATTATAGTTCCTTTTCATTCATTTTCTTGAACCCCTAGGTGACAATTTTGAGATAATAAAGGTATCTAACCATATTTTCCACAAACAAATTATCTAAAATACAAATATATAAAATATAAAGGTATACTGTAGACTTAGATACTTGCACCAAGATATAAGATGCAAGTAATTGGATGACACCTCAAAGCTCAAACTAAAGTGGAATCACACATTTAATATTTTGCAACAATGCTAAACTATTTCATTTAACAACTAAAATGCAATTAAATCCCATGTTCCTTTCCCTTACATACAACTGTGAAATGAGCAGTGTGTGAACATAACTAACTGAAGCCTGGAATCAGATTATAGTCTATTGTTGCCAAAAGGTCCCAAAAAATATAATGATCATAATGCTTAGCTGCAGTTTTGATGCACGTCTCAACTTAAATAAATGCATAAGAACGAGTGGCGTTGACAGAATGATGCAGGAGCTTCTGCCCTTTATTCTGAATCAAACTAAATGAGCGTCGATCTTGTAATGCTGTTGTATATGACGAACAATGAAACCAGTTTGTCTGACTGACGTTACTAAACTGGACCGCATCAGCATTGTTTCTTAGGTTTGTATTTAAGTCCGGTTTTATTGATCTATTCATCATTCGAGGCTCATTCTGGCTGCGTGTCAGATATGCAGAGGTCAAGACCACACCGACCGTAAGTGGTGCTCGCATAAAGCTATTGCATTTTGGGCTAATGTTACAGCATTCGTTTTCATTTGCAAGGTGATCGCTGATCCTATTAGTTATGTTGCCGTCGTCGTTTACAGTCTCTACAGGCACTATTCTCTTAGTCCGTTAAGTCTCAGATTTAAGTGCAAGTCTCAGTTTTAGCTGAATCAAAAAACAGGGTAATTAGTAATCTTTTTTTTTTATATCTGCGCAGAAGGTTAATATAAATCGATGCCATTTACACTCCATTTTAAGAATGCGATTGATAGTTTAGTCCTATTATGCAGGGGTGGCAGTGTGGCATAATGGTTAAGGGAACTGAGCTTGTGACTCTTGTAGACATTGTAGGTTCCATTCACAGTTGGGTTACTGCTGTTGTACCCTTGATCAAGGCATTTAACCCTTTCATGCATTAATTATTACAAAACAGAGCAATATTTTTTTCACATCAAACTCCGCATGTGTTTCACCCGCCTAGGTCACAGAAATGTGCCCCAAATGGCCCCTTGACAACATAGACCACACATGCAGATTACAACTCTTAATGCATGATGTCCACTTCAGTGGACAGAAGTTTTTCGTATACAATACAAGAACTACGGTAATTTTTTGTTATAAAATATAACTAATTATTCCCTAATAAGAATACATTTTTTTAACATGCTCTGTTCTCTAGGAATAGAAGGTTTTCACAGCTACACCAGAGGGAGTTTGTATGTTTCCACCTCCACCTGCCATTTTGACATTCACTGTATCAAAACTCGAAAAGCCAATAAAATGTAACAAGATGGAGCATATCAAAATTTAGGCAAAGGTGCAAGGAATCTGCTCTGATATTGTTTGGAGATCACAAATGTTTTTGACTATGTTAAAATAGACTTTGAAAAGCCTGTCCACTGTAGTGGACTCCATGCATGAAAGGGTTAATCAAGGTTCTTGCTTCAGTAAATAGTTGCATAAATGGATTGTATGTGAAATAATACAAGCCTTGCAATTTGCTCTGGATAACAGCACAAATGCAGTGTTAAGTAAAGGTACAGTGGCCAGCTTTGGACATCCCCAGATATCAGCCGTAGCCTTCAAATCTGCCCAGGTGATATGATCCGATCCAGTTTCCTATATGCCAAGCACCGTCGTATCTCGACTTAAATGTCATTTTCAAAACCTATAAATTATAGTATTTCTCAACCTATAAATTAACAGAAGAAAAGGAGAAATAATTGTGGAGGTAGGGTTACCCACGCTGCCCCAGGGCTTCAGGTAAGAGCGACTCGTGATTGGCGGTCCAGTGGAGCTAGGCTCTCTTTATCAAAACACCTCAGTGGGGAAGCGCCGGCAGGTAAAACTCCCACTGGGCTGTCCCATGCTATGGAGCCCATTCTCTAATGAGACGTTATTAGAGCTGCAGGGACGTTTCCAACCGTGACCACTCCTTTATGCATTAATTGGTGCATTATGCAAGCTAGGCTGAAGCAACAACGACAAAAGAAATCCTGAAAAATACCAAAGGAAAAAATTTACAAAACAACACAAAGACCTGGTATGAAAGGGCCGTAGTAAAACATTGTTTCGCTATATATTCATTCTGCAGCCTTTTGTAACACGTGTGACTTAGTGTTTAACAATATAACTAGAGAATCCTCTTAGGAGGAAACAAGTGAGCTAAAACTAGTGCTAATACTCTATACTACAATAAACTACTCATAGATGTCCCATAAAAAACTAACATATTAAGTAGAAATGCATTTGAGTCTGCGCGTCCGCGTGTATGTGTGTTTTTAATGCTCTAAGGCTGGGATTCAATCAACATTTTTCCTCAACTTTGACTCACTATTACATGCAAGGGCTACTTTTGCTTCAAAAACACAGTTTTGCGAGTTCATCAATCACTAAAATTACCTCGTCAAACTGTGCTTGCACAGTAAAAAGGTAACAGTTCAGAGTAGCATTTATTTTCGAAGTCAAAGTTAAGGACGTGTCTAAATTTTTCAGCCTTAAAGCGTAAACACACACACACGCACACACACACACACACGCACACACACACACACACACACGTACACGTAAACAAAGAACCATTAATAAATGAATGTATCCCTTTTTAATCAGAGTTTACCTTGTATCTAAGTTTTCTACCTTACATCCGAGTCCCATATTTTCCATCTGTGTGAATAGGCTGATTGGAACACTGCTAAAAATGACGGGGGATCAATGAGAGAATGGTTGCCGGGTACTCGGGGACCAGGCAGCCAATCGGAAAGCAGACACAACCCGATGTGTCACCCCGTTTTGGTAATTGGCCTCACGCTGCTTGTGGCGCGGGTGGATTCTGAGGCAGCTGTATCTTACAGCGATGATTCACTGCAAGCAAACGTCAGGCGCCAGCGAAACATGCCCAGTGACCGGGGACAACAGCAGCGCTGAGCATCTGGGAGCCGCGATCATGTGATTAATCAGAAATCATTCCCGCTGCAGGCGTGCTACTCGGGATACGGGAGCGATCATGATTTTTCTTTTTCTTCTTCTTATTCTTACGCCATTATCACTGCTGGCGTCAACGCCCGATCTCGCCACTCACGACTGATTACAAAACCGCAGGACAAACAGTGCACAGTGAGTGTATAAAGGGGCCAGCTAAATGACAGCACCCCGTCTTCCGTGAACGGCGCCCGTCTGCGGTTGCGTGCGCACACGTGGGCGAGCGTGAACACGCGTGGTCGGTATGTGCTCGTGGGCATGCACTTTCACGCACAAGAGGGGGTTCGTGGAGTCGATTATGGACACAATGTGGCAGCGGTTCCCCACGTGTCTAAATTCAGCACTGCTCCCACTGTGATTATGGTCACACAGACACAATCTCCTCTTCAGAGACATTTTTTCCTGTTCCTCCGCCAGACTACCCCCCCCCCCCCCCCCCCCCCCACCCCACACACACACACACACACCTCTTGCTAGATAATGTTTTTCAGTCCTCCACAGTGCTGGCGTGCAAGGATAGTGGTCACACACCATTGGTTTGGTGACACGCTGGAAAGGTAGAAATATATTTTTAGAGTACTGTCTGGTAGATGCTGTCACACATGCCCAGTGCTTTGTGAAGATGACATTTCAAAACCTCCCCATCTCCCACACCCCACCCCTCAACCAAAAAATAAAGATTTTTTCTTTTTTTAAATACCTCAGTGAGAGCAAACACTTCTATTTTCTACTTATTTCCAGCTTTCCTCAATAAAATGATTTATTAAAAAAATTATTTAATCACCCATATCATTTCATCATATTATTTTGCTAGATACAGCCAACAGATGTCAGCACATAAATTAAAAGCTAAACAAAATAAAAAAGGCATCTCCATAATATTATACATGGCTAGGTCCAATAACATTGGCAGCACAAATAACGTTGCTAGGTTGACAAAACTACACTTGTGAATTTATTATTATTATTATAATTTTTTGTAGTAGTAGGAGTAGGAGTAATTTGATATGTGTGTTTATTGTGAATATGTTTTGCAATGTATGCTTTGATGTCATGGTTTTGGACCCTGTTGTCCCATGCGGTCGTTTTCCTCGGTGGCCACGCGAGGGCGCTGCCCTTTTGGTGGATGCTTGCTCCGCCCTGCTGAGTTGGGGGAGTTTCTGGTTAGCGTTTCACCTGTTCGTGGTTCCCTGAGAGTTATATAAGCCTACCGTTTCCTTCGTTCGGGGCTTCGACATTTATTGTTAATTGTTATGTACTGTGGTGTTATTGTTGGCTGTGAGTTCTCGTACCATTTTGGCTTCTCGCCTATTTTTAGCGTCTCTTTTTAGAGGCAGGGCTTATTTCTTACTGGCTTGGTTGTTGATTATCTCGTAGAAGTTTGGGACCGTAAATCTCTGTTCCATTTCGCCTCGTCTCCTTCATTAGTTTTCTGAGAGGCTGTTGTGCTATGTTGCGTAGGTCTTTTGGTAGCAGCCGTCCTGTACGCCCTTTTTACCTGCGAGACGATTGTTGTGAACTGTTGTTCTGTTTCGTTCTCCGGGTGTTTGTCTCTTTATATGGAGCTTGGGCGTTGTTGTGGACGTGTTTGTGTGTGACTGCGTTAGGGTTGCCACCTGTGTCTGACAAAAAACCTTGACATATCGACATCGAAACCTACCACGACATATTTTGCATAATCTATCCACTAAACATGGGGACTCGGACTTGAGACTCGAGTCTCGCTTCAGTCACATGCGCAGTGATTTGAGACTTCACCCTGAATACTGACATACCTGCATACGTACATAGGCTACCTGACAGGCCTACTGCAGATGCAATTAAGAAATATAAGGGAAAGTGTTTTATCTTATGAATCTGTGATATTTTTTGAGAAATAAGAAATCTAACAATGTGATATATTTGTTATGAATCTAATGATCTTTGAGAAATAATTTCAACTTAAAACTCAGAAGAGAAAAGAATAAGAGAATGAATTTATATTTGGAGAAATATTATATTTGAGAAGTAAGAAATAGGCCTATAACAGAATGTGATTTATCCTTGGCCTATTTGTTATGAGATTGTTATGAAGTTGTAATGCCTAACATATTATTCATCATACAAATGTTCATGTTATAATGATAGTCTGCATGTATACCATGATTGTTGTTAATTAAAAGCAAATAATAGTCTTATTTTGAAGGGGTGTTAAGACTTTAATTTAAATAAATTTGAACAAGTAGCCCCCCCCCCCCACATAGTTTCTCATTCTTCTGGTAGCCCTCAGTCTCAGAAAGGTTGGACCCCTGCAATAAACAGAACAGTTGTAACCTATGTAACATGTACCTATGCCCTGTAGATTACTGTATTCTAATGAAAAGACACAGCTTACCTGCTTAGATGATGTCTTACTGTGTGCTTGTAGTTGGTGTTGCTCCCTCTTGTCTAACAAACAGGTTGAGATTTGACTGTGTGCTGGTGCTTGCTGGTGCTCTCTGTTGCCTACATAGGTTGAATTTTGATTAGAATTGCATTACACATACCTAATCTCTCTACAAAACAATATTTACTGTAATTCACAAAAAATACATATTGTAATTTTATTTCACTACATATTTTACACATGGAAACATTTCAGTACTGAAGTCTTCCTGTAAGAAAACTGTAGTTAAATTGATCTTCCTCACATGATTAATTAGTTCACATACAGGCTTCATCTTACCTAGCCTTCCATGAGTATTTGGCATTCCCCTTTGCTGCAGCAAGTAGTTCTTTCTTGTCTTCAATGAATGCCTTGAACTCTGTGCAGGGTAGGTGGATATTCAGCCTGACTTGTAGTTCTGCCTTCACCATTGCAACTGACAGTCTATTTCTCTTGTCAGTCCATATGTCCTCCATATGACTGAATACTCTCTCTGCATAGGCATTGCTCACGGGTATGGAAAAAACAAAGGCAACTACTTTCAGCAGCTCAGTAGTTTCAGGAGATTTGCTGAAAAAATGAGCCCACTTTCTGTCTGGGGTAAGGTCACTTGGAATGGTGTTTAAGACTCCATTCAGGATGACTACATCACTGTAGAGCTGGTCTTCATCAAAATCCAGGGCTAATTTCTCCACTAAAGCTTCCAGGTCAGACCACTGGAGTGATTGCCCATCATTAAGGCTGAGACAGCCAATGTGTGCCAGAAGCTGGTCATTGAAATCAAACTTATCCTCAAGATATTGGACTGCCTTTTCAAAGAACCTGTCTACCAGGCTTCTGAACTTCTCCTGTTGCTGGGGTGAAAGGCTCCTCAGTGTCTGTTTTGCTTTGCTGCCATAGAATTTATCTCTGCGTCTTGAGGTCAGCTGAGTGCGCAAACGGTTCATCACAGAGTGCACATCAATTACAGTTGCACTGTCTATCACTCTCTAGGACTCTAATAGCTGAGTCAAATTCTTGCATCACATTGTGTACGAACGCCAGGATGCATTCAGCTAGAGTACAGTTCACAGCATCATCTCCATCATTTGCACCACAGACAAATGTCCAGATGATACTTGGACAATCATCCTTTCCCAGGGACACAAAGTAAGACTTTAAAGCTGGCCAGCACTCTAGAATTCTCTGAACTGCTGGCAGCAAAGACAGCCAACGTGTGGGCACATGCCTCAAAATATCCCTGTATTTTGTATTGGTGAATTCACAGAAGTCTTTCAGCATTTCTACTTTTTTAGCAGATGAGCTAAATTCACTGTACACCTTTAGCACAAAGGCTTCCACGTCACAGCCTGCAGCACTGAAGATGCGATTGGCAGTCTTCACTGTGTTGTTAATTAGGTGACACTTACAATTGCCCTTCACTATGTAGGGGTTTGCGTCCTTCAGTTTCTGGAAAACCGACTTGTGCTGGCCGTAATTCACTGACGCATTATCTGCGCCATAGGCACTGATCTGACTGACTGCCAGTCCATTATTCTCCGTAATTCTCACAATCTGTTTAAATATGCCTTCGCTGGACTCGTCTGGGTCGTCATAAAAATCTAACAATCCATACTTGACACCCTCTGATGCACAGAAAAACTGGACGGTGTAGGGAAACAACTTTGTGTGACCAGAGTTTGATGCGTCTGAGCACACAGCAAAATAGTGTGCTTTCTGCAATTCTGAGGCAAGTCTTTGCTGACTAAAGGGGGCGAGTACGTTTTCAACCAGAGCCTCACTTTTAGTCCTACCACAGGACATTTTCGTAGCAATTTCAGAATCACTGAAAATCTTTGCACTGACTTTAACACCACAGTCGGTAGACAAATAGCTGTGACCATGACGCACACCGTGATATGTAGCTGTTAGTTCAGCAACAGCAATTTTATCTCCTGAATTTTGCGTTATCATAAAGGACGAAATTGCTTTTGTCTGCCGAGTGACTAGATCACGATTCTGGTGTTTTTTTGTTTTCACATGATTATCTAGAGCCGTTTTGCCTTCATGCTTAACTACAATGTTCACCGAGCAAAGGGAGCATGTAGCCGAGAGTGGGTCACCAGGCGTTGGTCTTAGCCATTTGGAGTATTTATCATTTTTCATCCAGTCACAACTGAAATGCGTATACCGCTTCATTTTTCTAACTGGCCTGTCAACCTCTGTCCTCCTCTCATCTTCGTCCTCTGTCTCTCCACCCATGCTGTTCGTTTTAGGCTGCAGCCTGCTCACTTGATGCTGCGACTGCGTCTGCTAAATCGTCTCTGTCGCTCTCTCTCTCTCCGTCGCGCGCGCGCACTCCGGCTCAGCGCAGGCAATCGCTCTGGGTCTACCTATCGAATACTGGCGACGTCATGAAAATGATGCGTGCGCGCACACACGGAGAGAAATGCTCGCACCTGGCTTTGCCCATGAAAAACCGGGACATTCTGTGTCTAACAAAGTTCCCGGGACACACCATCAAAAAGAAGGACAATCCCGGGAAAACCGGGACAGGTGGCAACACTAGACTGCGTGTGTTCTAATTATAGCATCGGAACGTTAGCTCTCTGTTCCATTTCGCCTCGTTATATATTTATTCTCTGAGAGACCTGGCGTTTTGCTTCTACTTAATTCCGTGTTACTGTGAGCCAGTAAGTAGCCTTGGTACGTTTTTCCCTGTTTAGTCTCCTTCTCGTGGACTACGTTCCCCGTTGTTGTGATTCAGGGTTTTATTTATATTGAGAAGCTGTCGTGCTATTTTGCGTTGGTCTTTGTTGCAGCTGTCCTCCGCCCTTTTTACCTACGGGACGATTTTGTTTCGGAACTATTGTTCTGTTCGTTTTCCGGGTGTGTTTTCTCCTTGTGTGGAGTTTGGGCTAGGTTGTGGACATGTTTGTGTGACTGCGCGTAGCATGGTAATTTCAGCTCTCTGTTCCTTCGCTTTGTTACATTCTTTTACTGAGAGGCTAGGGCGGTTGTTCCAATCTAAGTTTGCGTGAGTCTTTTGGATAGTAGTTATGGGACGACGGTGCCCCGTCGGCTCACCTGTAAAATGTTTCTCCCTCCTGGGAGATCGGGTGTTTACCGCTTTGCTTTCTGCATTTGACTGCTACTTATTAAACTAGCCATGGAACGTTAAATCTCGGTTCCATTTCGCCTCGTTACATTTTTATTTACTGAGAGGCTAAGGCGGTTGTTCCAACTTAAGCTTGCGTTAGTCTATATGGATCGTAGTTATGGGACGACGGTGTTCCGTCGGCTCACCTGTAAAATGTTTCTCTCTCCTGGGAGTGTTTACCGCTTTGCTTTCTGCATTTGACTGCGAGCCTATCAATCTCGCCATGGGAACGTTAATCACTGTTCCTGTTCGCCTCGTTACATTTCCTCATAGAGAGGCAGGGCATTTATTTTCTGTTAATCTCGCGTTGGTCTAGCCGGTAAATGTCCGGTGCTGCCTGTCCTGTTCGTTCCTTTTCGGTGCCTTTCTCCTTTCATGGAGTTTTGATGATTTTGTTTGGAACTCATGTTCTGTTTCATCTTTTGGCGCATGTCTTCCTGTGGGGAAGATTGGGCGATGCTGTGGACACGTTTGTGTGTGACCGCGAGTTTGAGAATAGCCTGGGAACGTTGGATCTGTTCCTTTCGCCTCCGCTATTACGATATCGTATTATTTTTGCAATGTTTGTTTGTGTTTTATGTTTGTCTTTTCGCTACTCGCCCGTTCTGATTTGTCTCGTATCCGAGACAGGGCGCGTATTTATTTCTGGCTGTTCAGATTCCTGTCCTTGCGCTCTACTTAGCGTTAGACAGTTAGCCAGTTAGTAGCGTCTGTAGGGTGTTTGTTGTTCCTTGTCTTGTCTCCTCCCTTATCTGCGGGTATCCCGCCTTAGTGGCCTAAGGGCTTAATGATTCCCCTTGCTGCGTTTGGCTCCTCCCACCTCACACGTCACGCCCCATTACATTTGAGAATAGAAAAATTACTTGTGAATAGTAGGAGTGTGCCGACCTCGCTATACTGGGGAGCCCTGATACTCATAATCGGATGACAATTGAATCGGAAAAGTACGGAAGTTAGCTAAAATGCTATATTCACTGAGGGAGAGACAGCCTGGGACCGGTTACCACATAGACACATCAGTTTCACACACAAACAAGTGTGAATTACATTCAACTTCACAATTATAATGACAGACAACAAGAATAATTGTGTGAAAGCACATGTATAGCATTCATCTCACACTTGAGAAGTTCTTTCTCTGAATTATAGCACACCCTTCAATGAGAGATCTTTTTTAGCACTGAACATGTAGTACTTTCGAGTATCTCGCCCCTATTCTCTCAACTTTTGTTCTCTGCGATGTTCAAGAAACAGCAGAAACCAAAATACTTCAATTACTGATTGAGACTAGTTCTGATATCAGGTCATCAGAGACACCAAGGAATTTTCTGATGTCATGGTACCACCTGTTGTCATGGTTTTTAACCCTTTTTCCCTATGCAGTCGTTTTCCTCAGTGGCCACGCGAGGGCGCTGCCCTTTTGGTAGATGCTTGTTCCGCCCTGCTTAGATTGCGGAGCTTCTGTTATAGCATCCACACCTGCGCGTGGTCACCTTGAGAGCTACTTAAGCCTTCTGTTTCCTTCTTTCGGGGCTTCGATATTGATTGTTGATTGTGATTGTTTGTTGTTTGTGCTGTGGTGTGTTGTTTGGCATTATTTGTGCTGTTTTGTGTGCGGTTTATTTAGCCCTTTTAAAGTTTTAGCCAGTATGTTTGATCTAGTGTTTTAAGGAGACCGTTTTGCTCCGTTGTGCTCTGTTGTGCTTTGTTGGAGTTTTGCGGGACTTGCCTTTGTGCTTTGAGCTTTCAGGTTAAATTCCTTTTTTTGTGTGCTCGTTTCAGTCTCCGCTTTCTGGTCTTTCCTTTGTCTGTTGCCTAGATCGTTTGCCCTTTGCTGTCTCTTTCTCCTCTCTCTGCTGTCTTCTGTGAAAGCAAGAGGAGTCTGTTTACTAAGAGACAGGGCGTTTTATCATACTGACTTTAGGGCTCTGTTTATTCTTAGAGGCAGGGCGTGTATTTTTGTTTGAGCTTGCGTTAGACTGATAGCCGATAATTCTGGTGCTGCTGTCCTTTCGTCCTTCTGTACCTTTCTCCATATATGGAGTTTTGGGCGATTTTGTTCGGAACTGTAGTTCTGTTCGTCCTTCAGTACATGTCTTCCCATAGGGAGACCGGGCGATGTTGTGGACATGTTTGTGTGTGACTGCGAGTCTCAGAAAGTAGCCTTGGAACATTAATTCACTGTTCCTTCGCCTCGTCACATATTCTTTTACTGAGAGGCTAGGGTGTGTGTTTTCAATTAAGCTTGCATTAGTCTTGTTGAATAGTAAAGTTATGGGAAGACGGTGCTCCGTCGGCTCGCCTGTAAAATGTTTCTCTCTCCTGGGAGATCGGGCGTTTACCTCTTTATGTTTTCTGCATTTGACTGCGAGCCTATTAAACTAGCCATGGAACGTTAAATCTCTGTTCCTGTTCGCCTCGTTATATTCCTCATCATGGAGAGGCAGGCGTTTATTTTCTACTAACTCGTTTTGGTCTTTTAGCCGGTAACTGTCCGGTGCAGCCTGTCCTGTTCGTTCCTTTTTGTACCTGTCTCCGTACATGGAGTTTGACGATTTTGTTCAGAACTATGGTCCGGTTTCGTCTTTCGGTGCATGTCTTCCTATGGGGAAGACTGGGCGTTTTTGTTGACAGGTTTGCGTTTGACGGCGAGTCTGAGAGTAGCCTTGGAATGTTAGATCTCCGTTCCTTTCGCCTGCTGGTATACTAATTCGCATTAGTTTTCAGTGTTTGTTTGCTGTGTGTTTTGTTTGTGCCATTGTGCTACTCGCCTGCTCTTATGCGTCTCGTTATCGAGACAGGGCGTTTTATTTCTGGCTCTCTTTAGTCACTTAGCTCTTAGAAGTATGGGAGCCCAGTGCTTTGTGCCATTCGTCTTGTATGGTTCTCTTACTGAGAAACCTGGCGTTTGTGCTTTTACTCATTGGCGTGTGACAGTGAGCTGGTTAGTAGCTTTGGTATGTTTGGTGTGTGTTATTTGTACCATTGTGCTGCTCGCCTGTTCTTATGCGTCTCGTTACCGAGACAGGGCGTTTGTTATTTCCAGCTCGTTCTCTAGTCACTTAGCTTGTAGAAGTTTGAGAGCCTAGTGCTTTGTTCCATTCGCTTGGCTTGGTTTTCTTAGTGAAAGACCTGCCGTTTGCGCTTCTACTTATTGGTGTGTGACAGTGAGCCGGGTAGTAGCTTTGGTACGTGTGTTCTCTGTCTTGTCTCCTTCCCTTATCTGCGGGGTTTCCCGCCTTAGTGGCCCTACGGCTTAAAGAATCCCCTTGCTGCGTTTGGCTCCTCCTACCTCACACGTCACGCCGCATTACACCTGTTGGAAAATAAAAAGTGAAGACCCACCGTACCCAGCTGCTGCTAAAATAAGATATGATACCTTTGCTGTTTTTTATGACTTTTTCCATCCTCTGATTAGATGGCAAACAAACTTTCTCCAGAACTTTATAGAAAGCAGGCGAATGTTGCTAAACTCACAGTAGGCTTGTCATGGTGTCTTGACACCGGTGTTACTTCCCTCTGAAGCACTGTTGATACAGGTATTACCGGTATCAAAATTCCCTTTCACGTGATAATTGATCTCAAGCTGTTTTCATGTTTACCTTAATTAACAAGCGTGCCAACGATCTGAATAATCCATTGGCAGGTAAACACACAGCTTCTTTCTTCACATCATGTTAGGGAGATTATATGATAAATTCAATTTCGAGAAATCTGAAAAAATCCACGAATAGTCTCCATGTGTGAGTGAGAAGAACAAAGAGTAACCTACATGTATCCACAATGTTAAATAATGTCAATTAAAATGTGCACATTTCTTCGATGCAAATAACATTTTATTACTTGACTAATTGAGAAGAACTAGCTATATCTGATGGTATTGACATTAATAATGTCAATGTTGAAGCTCTGCTGATGGAGCTCTATTTATTTTTTACTTTTATTTTTAAATTGTATTTTATTTTTAATTTGTGTAAATTACAAAATGCCGGTATTGATGGTGTGGTGATAACTACATGGTGTAGACTCACGCACTGCCGGTTCAACTGAACACCGTGACATGCCTAATTCACTGCAATATTTTCTTAAACTTAGGCCAATTGTGATATTATACATCTTAATTTTGTATCCTCTAAAGAAAGAACGATGTTCCTGATAATCTGCCATACCAGTGTTTCCCATTAATGTATTAAAATGTGGCGGCCCACCACAGTTTAATTTCAACCGCCAGAGTTTCAAATTTATCACAAAAAAAAAATCTTGAAATTGTAGGCTGATGTTCGCAGCGTAGCCCTGTCGCTTCAAAAATACCCTCTCTTCACCCTGGTCGATGCCCATCCCCCATGCTTACACACAAAACCCACCTCACACAGAGGCTGCATCTCCTCACGATTCAACGTGGTTAGTATGTTTGTGAAAGTTGTTTGCGAAAGTTAAACCCTCTTTGGTACACTATAATGGATGCATATTGTTTCAACATTAAGCTTGCAAAGCTCTCGACTGTGTTACGATATTAATTTATCATCAGCTACCATAGCAAGGTTATAAAATACTAATGTTATCTTGCGAGCTAACCTGAAAATAAAAACAAAATGAATATACCTTAGTTCATGTATATTGTATCTCGTGGAAGCTCATACTGACGTTATTCAAGGGACATATCAGGACGATGTAATAAAACGCAACCTGCTGTGCTCCCCCGAAATATAGTTTCCCTTCAGTGCAGGCTCTCAGTTTTTTTTAACAATCTCTGTCTGGCATGTCCGGCTCGTTCGGCTATACATCATACAACAGGATCGACTTTTTAAAATGACTTTTCTACGAAAAGACAGAGAGAAGACGAAGGAAGAATCAACAGAGGTAGCAAAGATTTAATATTGAGCCAATCGGATTCAGAGGCTTTCTTGTCAATAAACAAGTATTCAACTTATTTTTATTGTAGTTTTCAATCCCACTTAAGACAGGGCTGGGCATTGCACTAGAACAGGTTAAAATGCATTGTGATGGTTTCTGTATTGTCTACTGACGAAAGGTTTTTGACTTTTTTTATCAGACCACGTTTCTAGCTAGCTGTCTAGCCAAAAAAAACTTGCCAAAATTCAATATATTTCACGTGTTCCATTTCCCATGTTCCAATCACAAAGAATTGTGGATCTAGTGTTCAGATCCAGCACGAAATTGATACATTTAGCTGTAGAAATTGACAAAATTTTCCCAGTACGGGGTCCACCCACCACAGTTTCAGAACATCCAGTGGGAAACACTGCATCCTGTAGGTTTTCACTCCAAATCTAACACAGCACAGCACCTCATTCGTTGAGCTGCTAATTAGGAGAATCAGGTGTGCCAAATTAAGGTTGAAATGAAAACCTACAGGACGGTAGATCTCCAGGAACAGGGTTGGGGACCACTGCTCTAAAGAGCGGACTACATGTGTATCTCATCTAATCATGGGTGGGAGCAGGACTACTTCATGCACATCATTCGTCACTGACAGGCAGCTAAATTAATGAGCTCCCAATGATCGGATGACAATCGTATCTGTAAAAAATATCCATAGCGGGTTTGTCCGGCCTATCTTTAGCGAATAGTGAAGTACATTAAAAAAAATCACTTCAGTAGGTTGGCACTCCTGTTCAGATCTTGCATGTTAAAAGGTTAATTTCATGGGTAAGAGAAGTACTGCCTAATGTACGTGCAGATACAGTTCATAGGGGCAATATTTCTCAAACACAAAGGACCAATGGAATAAAAAATGAAATGCTTGAATAAATCAAAAAAAGGTTAGTTATATATGATCTAAAATATCAAAGGGAGAGGCGACCTTTAGAAGGTTAACCTTTGAAATGTAGTTGCGGAGTTAGCTCTTGAGGTAAACCAAGCTTGTAATTATCATACCGCTGAGCTAATGAGTCTTTAATGACCAGCGTGGGGGGTAGCTACCCACACAGACCTGAGCAGTAATGGCACTGACAGTCATTATCTCCAGGTGCCAAGGTACCTTTTCCTGTACAGCCATCCAAAATCGATTTCTGAGACCAGAACGGCGACGGCAGGGGCTATGCAAGTAGCGGCCGGAAATCGAAATTCGCCGTACCGCCTTTTCGGACGCCGGTTAATATGACGGTGATGTGAAAAGGAAATGCATCCTCTTTCAGCAGATAGTCTACATCTAAGCTCACGTAACAGATTTTACTTCATTTATCCAAAAATAAGCCGACATGCAGAAGCCACGCTAGAAAATGTAAGTGCACCCTCACTGCTTCCATATCAATTAAGATGGTAATTGGAACCAGCTGCTGCTAATTAAGTGCACAAAATTAGTTTGTCGTCAGGAACTGCCACCACCTGAAACTTTTACAGGTTCAGTCTGGATCGTTCGGGTTCGTATAAACACTGCATGCCAAGGACAAACGATTTCTGTTGATCTCAGAAAAAAAGGAATGTTTGCTCTTGCAGCAGTCCGGGAAGGGTTATAAAGGCATTTCCAAACAATATGAAGTCCAATATGGAGCATATCCCAGAATGCATTGGGCGAGAGGCAGGCATACACCCAGGACAGGCCGCTAATCTATCGCTGGGCACACGCACCGTTCACTCACACAGTCATATCTATGGTTAATTTAGTCTCCAATTAGCCTAACCTGCCATGTCTTTGGACTGTGGGAGTTAACCGGAGCACCTGGAGGAAACCCACACAGACACGGGAGAACATGCAAACCCCACACAGAAAGGCCAAAAAATATGACTATTATTATTATATAAGGTTAAGTCTTTTTTTCAAAGGCTTTTAAGAAAGGTATCAGTCATCGTCCTGATAGCAAGACTACGGAATCACAAAGCGGTGAACAGAATGTAACCTTTACATATGACATTCTGTAAATGTACATTTAGCATTCCCTCTGCATTAATCTTTCAAATGGCAGTGAAAATAAGCTTTGCTTCCCCTTTGTTCAGAAGCTAGGGAGAGGTGATATTAAATGATTATGATTTTACAGAGAGATGTGAATTTCCCGCAGTGGCTGTTAATTGAAAATCGTCCAGACTGTTAATTACAGTGGTATTTCTCCAAAATGTCACTCAGTTTATTAAGATTTCCGCCGGGCCGAAAGGAAGATATGCACACTGTCTTCCTGTGCAGCCATGACCGAAATACAATAATCCTACCGTGGGTGCATTTATTCTGGTGGACCATCCAAAGGTTGTGCATTGCATTAAGCAGAATGTGGTAAAAACAGACATGCCTATTCATATCATCTTCATGAAGTCTCAGCAATCTCCACGGTGATCCAATAAGCTCAGGAGCATAGAAAACAGTGAAACAAATCTAAATGAACAGATGTATGCATATGCAGGATACATCTCTTGTCTAATACTGGAAAGAAATATTTATGTTAGCATTTCTAACATGCTTGATAAAATTTATATCAATGACCATGATATTTCAAATACATTTTTTTTTAACCTGAATTACAAAACTAAAGACCGTACTAAGGCTGTTCCTGAAATGACCCTTGTGAGGTAAATAAATAAAAAATAAAGTAAAATCAAGATAGATTCAGAAAACCGGAGGAACATGCCTTCTGGGAATGTTTTCGCTAACTTGTGGGAATGCTCTGAAAACAAAGACATATCCTCTCGCAACATTTTTTCCCTGTCTACCCTAGCTTTGATCATTTTTGTATTTCATCAATTCAATCAACACCCCTCCTTATATGCAGTGGAGCAAAAAAAAACAACAAAACAGGCAAATCTCACACAAATCTCATGCTGTGACTGTCTGACCGTGTCCTCACTTTCGGGAGATTAACACTTCAGCTTAATAATTAAGGCTTTCCCATCATTGAGGGGACTACCTTAGACGGATTGCGCTCGGTTCCGAGGGCTTAAGTGAACAGGGAGAGGGGTCCCGCGCGACCTGACAGCGGCTGCTTTCACGGTTCATTCGGGGGCGCGCTCTGTCTGGGCACCCGAATCGGCCCGGCGGAGTCAGGAGGAGTGATGGCGCACTCAGCGCCAGGTTAAAGTGAAACCGCTGGAACTGCCGGGCCATTACCCGGCATTTCCCATGCCCATAATCACGGTCATCAATCACCAAACTTCCCATTTCCATTGACCACAAGGAGCGTGGCGTGGGCATGGCCAGGGAGACAAAGCTCATCCTCCATACAGATATACATACACAGTGTGTAGTATGCTTTCTTTTTTTTAAAAGAACAGGGAGTCTGCCTTCCGTATGTATATTTTTTCACTTTTTTATTCAGAAGGGAGGTGGGTAGAGAGCATTACAGATAGAGCTAGGATCACCTTACAGAAACTGCAATGGCGGGGAGTCAAACCTGGGGTCAAACGGGGTAATTCCTTTTCTCACGTATTCACGTTTGAGACCTGGCCACCCTAGAGACCGCACCACATGGTCTTCCTCATAACTGCAGTATTGAGGAGAATCATAAACATAATGTATTTTACGAAACGCGTCTGGTGAACTGCGGGCACTCGGTAGAGAACCTTTTTTTTTTTTATAAGAGTGGAATAAATTAGGATTACTTCGCTTGTTTAATGAGTTTGTGCTTGACGACAAAATTCCACACAGTAGAGTTATAACTTTTTGGAACGAGATGGGGGCTTAAAACTGAAGTCATTTGTAATTATTCTTTTATTTTAAGCCAACAGTGATTGCTGAATGTTATATTACCACACAGTGAAGTCATTTCAATATTAGGACTATTATAAAAGTCAACGGTAATAACAGATGGTTTCTGTATTAAAGCCGTTATTGAACTATATGTTGCATAAAAAATGTGCCTTCCCTCCGTTACCTCAAACTCAGCAGTGAAAGTATGACCTTATCATTACAAAGCAGACGTTCACAAAAACTGAACCGGTGAATGAAAAAAAGTTTATTCAGTAAATGATTTACTCCATTGTGACGTCGCTTTGGATAAAAGCGTCTGCCAAATAATTGTGACGTAATGTAATGCAGAGGTTTCACGCCTTTATTACGCTTATGCTGGGGATTAGCGCGTATATTTTATGGCCGGCTGAAAAATGCCTTAGTAATAATCTATAACAAAATTACTGATTGTTAGTGGATGCATTGTTCATGTTTATCGCGCATCGATACATGTTGATGAGTGATGAACAAGTCTACAAATCAGATAGAATTTCCCTCAAGGTCACTAGCAGGGATGTAAACAGCATTCCATCTCAGTGATGCATACTGTGCCCTTGCGAGGATGTTATTTTATCTGGCGACCCTGGAGCAGACTTGTGGTTGGCCGGGACTCTCTGCTGTTCAATGGTCCATGATAATGCATGCGTCCACCAACCTGCGCATTGATCTGACGCCCGAGTTTATAATTCGTCTGCAGTCCATTGCATCTCCATGATTGTCTATTGCCTATTCCTCTCTCCCGTTATGGCTTTTAGACAAGATACTTCCTGAAATGATGTCCCACCTATACAACTCATAATTGGGTGATTTTTAAACTGTCAAAGGTTTTTATTCTTACAGTACCTTGGCAGTCTGGTGGAATATATACAGTATATATATATATACCTCCAGTGTGTAATAACATAGGCTATAATAGGATGAGCTTTTGCTCTCTTTGTATCAGAATGGATACTGCATTGATTTCACTAATCTTTCCAGCTGTATACTGTCACCAACAACCAATCCATCGAGACTCAAGATCAACGGACTGAACATTCTTTGAACTGATTCCAGAGGCCGCGTGAGTGTGTAAGCGTAGCGTCATAGATCGTGCTTGTGGTTCATTTAATACATGTTTGTGTTCGTTGTTGGACCTGCGCTTTGACGACGGCGTTCTCGTCCATGAAACAGGGGGGCTGAGTGAATGAGATTATGCATCCAGGTTTACAGGTCAGAATCTGCTCTGGGTTGAGATACGACCATTGCGACGCTGCCCCCAAACTGCCGGAGAAGCTGAGCTCGTAGCGATAAGAGAGCGAGTTCATTCGGACAGCGAGTTTCAGGCTCCTCCCTGGACCGCGCCTGTGTCCGTCTCCGTCCCATACGGCGGTGCGATGGACAGCGATGAACCCGTTTGGTCCCGCTACCAGCGTTTTCCGCCATCTACACTTTGGCCTAGATCTGACAACAGGAGGCGGAGGGTCTGTCACTCGTGTCCCTGATTACACGGGAGACGCTCGGTGGGAAGGGCGCCAGATAAGAAAATTGGACACGCCTCTCTCAACAGTATTTGGGAATAGGACATATACAGTAAGCCGGATAAAGTGATTAACCAAATGCATCATAAATAACAAATGCCTCAGGATCACTGTGCTAGTCCCTCCTTTCTCTTGCTCAATTAGGAGCTTAATCAGTAGCTAAAGTAACATGCATTGATTAAGTTAATTTATGAAATGGCCATGAATATGCCTAGTAGTCATATTAATATCACTGCTACTGTATTCGTCTTCTTTAGGACGGCAGTGTAGTATAATGGTTAAGGAAGGACACTGCCATTGTACCCTTGAGCAAGGTGCTTAACCTGCATTGCTTCAGTGTATATCCAGCTGTATAAATGGATAAAATGCTAAAAACTTGTGTGAGTCGCTACGGATAAGAGTGTCTGCTAAATGCCTTTAATGTAATGTTTAATTATTTATTATGTATTATTATTCCTGTCTTTCCTGTCATTGGGCTACTGATTTGCCTCATTTCTTGTGTCTTGCTTTTTTCTGATCTATTTGTTTTTCGTTTTTTTTCTGCTTTCAAAATCGTCTCCCATTTGTGACCCCATGTGGCTTCGGCAGCGGCAACACCGAAATTTGGGAACTCAAACCTCAAAAGAGCAATGCAAGCTCTCTGGCATTTATGCTCACCCTAGCAACAGCCTGCGATGGGAAGCACACGCCTAATGTGGCCGGACCAAAGAGACGGGGGCATCTAAATGGACATGAAATGTCTAATAATCTCCATCAGGTACAGGTATTCTGCAAAAACAAATAATAATAAAAAATGGACCATCGACAAAAATACACGGGCGTTTTAGCACTGGAGTTAGACGGGTCAGTGCTTTACTTCTCTTCTCTTTCTGTCTTGTAACGTGGATACTCCACTGTAGGTTTGGAGAAACACAGTCCCTATGCCCTTTGTCAGCTACTCTAACATTACTAGGGATAGCTGCTACAATATGTGAAGGACGTGCTTTGTCTTATCTGTTCTGTAGTTACTTATGATGACCTTTCTGTATGCACTTATTGTATGTCGCTTTGGATAAAAGCGTCTGCTAAATGACTGTAATGTAATGTAACATCCTACAAACTGAGGAATGTAATTTCATGAATAAATAATTTCTTTCAGACATTGATCTGTGGAATTGGGCACTCGGTACATACAAAAAAAACCGCATCCTTCTTTGATAGAAATATGCAGCTCTCCAGTACTACGGCTGAGTGGCCCTGCGGTGACTGTGGCCCTTGAGTATCCGCTGCAATCTCCCGGAGCGGGGATGAGTTTTCTCTATCCAGGACACGCTCCAGGACCGAAGTTCGGTAGCGCTGCGGATATTACAACCACAGAGAGCCGAGGGGTTGATTCCATTTGCTGGGTCAGTGGCCCTCCGCATGCACTAAGACGCTCAGAGATCAGGGCCGGTCGGCCCCGCAGACCCGGGGCTGAATATGTTCAGAACCGCGGTACAGCTGCCGTAGAAGCCGCTCGATGAGCATGTCCGACAGAACCGCTCTCCAAGATTAGGGGATATTAACCCTGGCCTTCCAGGACACTGCACTATTGGACACTGTAATAAAAGGCTGTGGATATTTGAGTGTCATAAAGGCTCACTTTCCTTGTGAAAGGGGCGTCTGAGCTGTGCTCCCCCCCCCCCCCCCCCCCCCCCCCCCCCCCCCCCCCCACCGTCGTCGAATTAGCAGTACGTCGCTGCTGCTGTTGCTTTGTCACGTTTACCGAGTGACATTTCCCCCAAATTCCCTTTCCAGCGCTCGGGGCTGCATTACATATTCTTGTCAGTTATTTTTTTTTCCGTCTGACTGCCGCGCACATTTGAGATATCTCGGCTCCGCTTGATTTCAATAAGCCGCAAGTTGTGTTTATTTCCCTCTTTGTTTCGTGTGAGTTCTGACAGTGAAATAACAGCGCAGTTCATCAAAGCAAAAAATAATCCTCATTCAAATGAGCGACGGACCGTCGCGGAGACAGAACAATTGCGTTTCACAAATGCGCAGCGGTTTTCGGGAATGGGGAACAGATGACCAACCTTTGTGAGTGAATGTATCATGATGAATTCATCAAAAACAAAAGATAAGGAATTTTCTAGTAAACAACCCTATAGGGGTGCAGAAGCCGCGCTCTACAGGAGTGTCGAACTGCCATATTTGCCGAAGTTTGGGTTGAATATCTTCCAGAAGTGTTCTTCAAAAGCCTGAAGTTCAAGCCTGAAGCTTACTGATCAGGAGGTCTGTCAGGACTTGTCTCCATATTCAAAACGCAAGCAAGACAGAAAAAAGACTTGACAATCATACAAATCTGAAAACATATAGGAACTCAGCCATTAATATTAATGCAGGCAATTTTAAATCTATTGTACCGTAAGGGAACAAAGCTAAGTTATTCCTCTCCCTACATAATTTCCTCCCATTGAGAACGTACACGCGAATGTAGGCTGTGGGGTTGCCTTATTCTCCCTGGAGCTACATGGGAAAGCACGCTTCTAACGGCGCTATAAAGCCTTCAGCGTGTCTTTGATCACTGTAATGAGAACAGAGCTTCAAAACGGAAACTGTGACACTTTCAGTGCAAGCCTGCTGTTATAATTGACCTTTTCCCCATGTTCTCACGTGGGAATAAAGTCACATTATTTGAGAAATCGTGGAGCATTTTTCCGCAGCAAGATGGACGTACGTAAAACTCGCAGTGCAAATTGCGGCCTGACCTGAGTATGTTGGCACGTCAACAATCTGCATGAAGATAGTGTCTTATTTACTATGGCTGTAGCTAATTCGCAATCAGTGAATGGGACTGCCTACTAATCACATTTTGCATATGAAGCAGAGCTTAAAAGTCATGGTTAAAAAAAACTCCCATTTAGTGCGTTGAATATCTTCATTGGATGTCGGCAGCAGAAAAATTCATGGCAGCAGAGTTTCCAGAAGTATGCCTTTAGTTTATGTATACCTTAAGTATGAAAACACAGAGAACCCATAAAATTAAAGTAATTTTCAATACTTTGATGAAGTTAAAATACATTAATAAATAGTTAAAATGTTTAAGACCATTAAGAAATGTGAGGTCGCCGTAAATTCAAGGTGTTTCGCATTTTCCCCACGTTGAATATTAATAACAGTTGAATTAAGATACACACGTTTTTTTAATTGACAATCCATGTTATTTTACTGCATTTCTCTTTCCATTTTAAAAACAGCAAAATGTATTTTACTACGTTGTTTATTCACGTAAAAATAGGGATTTTTTTACTGCGTAGTATTCCAACTGTAGCGCCATTTGTCGCATTCTTTTACTCAGAGTTTTATACATGTGGCCCAGATGTGAGAGAGTGTAATGTCGGAGCTTGACTATTGTCGGGATGAAGTGGGAACTTTGTGTGGAAGGTTCTAGGTTATTGTTTATTTCTTCTAGGACAGTAATTGTTGATTGCATGACTGCTTAATCTGTTCTATTTGATTTCTTTCCCGGGGAGTTGAAATAGTGTGATTCTTGTTACAAAGATTATCTCAGTGCATCTTCAAGTCCTATACCTGTGTCTCTGTCTTGGCTGTGTCCTGATTTACGCAGGCTCTTTAGAGGCGGAGAAATTTAGTGCAGAAATCAACCCTTGGTAATTGCATGAACTTTTGTCAATTCAACGGAATACATAGTCATCCATACTTCTGTCTCCGCTCCTTATTTGCACAATCCTCTCTTAAATGCATAAGACCCTGGTGCTAAAAGTACTGAAGTCACATTTTTAGACAATTCAAGTTGAGCATAGAAACATGTTGTATTTGTTTAGCTAAGTCCACCCTATAAATATTGTTAACAGAAAAGGTGCCTAAGCAATGCATGAAAACAGCAAAACTTTAAATGGCAGATTTTATGGATCAATGATATTTTCGGATTTTTGATTTTCTCAAAATAGACATTTTGTGACTTCAGTACTTTTAGCACCAGGGTCTTCGATTGGGATTTCAGCCGCATGCGCCTGTGACACATAGCATGCATGTTTCTGGGCAGAATGTGTCATATATGCATCTGAAACTAGTCGCAAAGGATTAGTACATCGGGCCCTATGTGTTTTCTCTCTGGATTTCTAAGTAGCAGGCAGTATTTTTTTATATTATTTTTTTTTAATATGCTTTCTATATGTCATGAAATGTCAGTCCAGTTACTTTGCACTTGAGCGCTACTGATTTTGACATGGAATAGGTACTTAGTCGAGAAACACTGAGACACTTAACGTGGCCAAGCTACATATAATACCCATAGGCATTATGACAAAAAAGGTCAGCCAGTAATCCAGTCATTAGTAACACCTACATTACCCTACCTAACATTTATAAGCATTCATCCATATTCATATTCACTTAAGATTGGTGTCACACAGAGAAAATAAGGAGGTTATTGAATATAAAATCTGTGACCTTTTGCACTTAATTTTTAGATGGTGTTATAATTTTTTTTGTTGTTGTGCAGCTGTGAGTGAGCACAAGAATGTTCTATTGTTAATGAAAATGGCAGTCTTCACTAATGAGCAAACTAACTTTCAACTGTCATAATGCGCAGAGAAAGACAGGTGCCTATTCTCTGCCTCACAATTTCTTGAATATTACATTTAGGAAAACATTTATAAACACACTCACAAATTGATGACACCATAACCCCAAACTTCACTTGCAGAGGTACCATTTTAAGTTGTTTCTGACCTTTGCCAGAAGCATATTGCAAGAAAATATGAATTATTGGTCTGTGTTAATAGGGAGTCACAGAGCTCTAACGGGTTTGATTTGTTTTGCAAAATCTAAAATGAAAATCTACACAGAGTCAAAGATAAGGGTAAATATTAAAGAAATCCAGGGTTATGTGCTTTGACACATTTGATATGTCATCTTTCAACAAAACATATTCACGCTTCAAAAAGTACCGTCTTTGCTTATAAATGAATGTCATATTCAGGTGATACCCACGCTTCATAGCGGATAATGGAATGCGTACTATTTTCTTTCATTTTTTAAAACTTTTATTTTCCTTTCCGTCAAACGCACAGTATCTGTTTACTATTTGGGAAATTATCATGTGTTTAGAAAAAGGAATTCATTATTGCTTCCGAAATTGAAATGCTTTGTCCAAATTATCATTAGGCCACTTGTGTGATTAGGGTAGTACGCTCTTCTCTGTGGTGGATGCAAATTAAGTAGCTACAGTATAAATTATCTATTTTAAGTGGCAAAATAGAACCATCACAGATAGTCATTTCTGTTCTACGAGGCACACATAAAACCTTGATGAAAGCCAGCAGGTCGTAAGTGAAGATGTATGACTGTGCCATATGGTACGAAATGCCTCCTTTTTTGGGCCAGAAGTGGCCTAATCTTTTTTCTTTCTTCACTTTGCCTTGATGCCATACCTTACTGTGAAACAGTATATGGATGGGAGAATGAGAGTGCTATTGGGCTGTACTATGTGAAAATGAGTGTGCGTGTGTGTGTGTGTGTGTGTGTGTGTGTGTGTGAGTGCGTGTGTGTGTGTGTGTGTGTGTGTGTGTGAGCGCGAGAGAGAGAAAGAGAAAGAGAGAGGTTGAATTTGAGAGATTGAGACAGGCTTTATCCTCTCCTGCCTCTGTCATCAGGGATATAAGCCTCTAAATTCTTTGCACAGATAAATCGTTTTCAACATCTATCAGATTCTGTTAAAAAAAGGGGAAAGTGCTCCTGGGTGAAGTCTACCCCTGGAGAGCTTGCAGTGTAATATGTCTCTGTGGAACATTTTGGGAAAGGGTATGAGCTAAACTAAACTTCCACATCTTTCGCACGGCATTTTTGCCTGGAACTGAGATTCATTTATGGTTTTCTCAGAAAGAGGGGAGGTCGGCGAAGGAAAAATAAACTTGTTATGCAGTCCTTCCCTCTTAAGTGCAACGAGAAGTTCATGGTGAACATGTACTTTTTAAGCATCGCAGAGTTGAGGTTATCAGCAGCTTTTTGCAAATGTCAGACAGTTAAAAGTTGTCATTGCCAGTTTACACAACCTTTACTTCCATTTCACCAGTGTATTACGTAATCATCGTGTACTTGTTTTGCACTGCATTGCCTTATTCTTGGCTATTTCACTGTATCAATTAACATGACATAACCTTCACTTAAGCAAGACAGGCGAAGACGCCAGAACTACAACAACCATGTGTCCTGTCCTACCTAGGATTTAAATCCTGTTTACAGATCAGTCCCCAATCATGACGCTTACACACTTTGTAGTCTAGTTAGTATGTGTATAGATGCTAAATCGTGTGATATTCCAAAATCGTGTGCCTTTTGTAATACCACAATTTCAGTTTTCTTTTTTTGAATAATGTATATGCCTGTCTAGGAATGGCTTGCCTAAACACATTTGTTTTAAAGAAAAGAGTCTGTTTTAGCCCACATACGCCCTTGAAAAAGAAAACATTCATATAATATGCAAAAGCATGTTACTGGGTGTGGGTGAGCGTTAATCTACCTTCTGTTTTGGATGTTATTGGATGAAGGAATGCTGAGATCTGGAATTACTCCCAGGTGATTACACGTACTGCTTGTTGGTGGCCTATGGTAGTGTAAGCATGCGTACCATAGGTGGCCTATGGTAGTGTAAGCATGCGTATCATAGGTGGCCTATGGTAGTGTAAGCATGCGTATCATAGGTGGCCTATGGTAGTGTAAGCATGCGTATCATAGGTGGCCTATGGTAGTGTAAGCATGCGTACCATAGGTGGCCTATGGTAGTGTAAGCATGCGTACCATAGGTGGCCTATGGTAGTGTAAGCATGCGTACCATAGGTGGCCTATGGTAGTGTAAGCATGCGTACCAAAGGTGGCCTATAGTAGTGTAAGCATGCGTACAATAGGTGGCCTATGGTAGTGTAAGCATGCGTACCATAGGTGGCCTATGGTAGTGTAAGCATGCGTACCATAGGTGGCCTATGGTAGTGTAAGCATGCGTACCATAGGTGGCCTATGGTAGTGTAAGCATGCGTACCATAGGTGGCCTATGGTAGTGTAAGCATGCGTACCAAAGGTGGCCTATAGTAGTGTAAGCATGCGTACAATAGGTGGCCTATGGTAGTGTAAGCATGCGTACCATAGGTGGCCTATGGTAGTGTAAGCATGCGTACCATAGGTGGCCTATGGTAGTGTAAGCATGCGTACCATAGGTGGCCTATGGTAGTGTGAGCATGCGTACCATAGGTGGCCTATGGTAGTGTAAGCATGCGTACCATAGGTGGCCTATGGTAGTGTAAGCATGCGTACCAAAGGTGGCCTATGGTAGTGTAAGCATGCGTACCATAGGTGGCCTATGGTAGTGTAAGCATGCGTACCATAGGTGGCCTATGGTAGTGTAAGCATGCGTACCATAGGTGGCCTATGGTAGTGTAAGCATGCGTACCATAGGTGGCCTATGGTAGTGTAAGCATGCGTACCATAGGTGGCCTATGGTAGTGTAAGCATGCACTTTAATGCCTAACACTGGACAGCCTCTACTCATGCCGGACGGTTATCATGGTCGTAATAATGACTCGTCTGCATGCCGACTGTGATTTCCTATTATGATTATGATTTTTTTTAATATATTTTTTTCCTGAGTGCACAGATCCTGAAAACGCACATCTCTACTCAGTCTCTCTGTATGGTTGCCGATACCCACACTGGAAAACCCTCACCCAGCCCCCCCTGAATGAAGAACATATTGCCGTTTCTAGAGATTTGATGAAATCCTGTTGTCTGAGGTAACTATACCGCCTTGGGTGTGCTAATGCTCTGAGACTCCGTGAGCCGTGGAGCCGGAACAGCTGCTGCAGTATTGCTTTCGCCTGTGTATCAACTGCAATAAAATCAAAGGAAAGCATCTTGCACTGTAGACTGAGCCACATCAGTTGTTTAGCATTCTCCGTTGGCAGCTGGGGGGGGGGGGGGGGGGTTGGGGCAGACGGGGTTAGGGAGAGGGAGGCGAGGTGGTGGAATTTTAGCCACTGTAGTGTTCAAGATATCATCCGTTGACTCGTAAGGAAACCTTTCCATGTGAACTGGGATTAAAGGGTAACAAAGCATGCTGGTTTAGCTAGACCCTGCCCCCTTTTGAAATTAGAAAAATTCCAAAATCTGGGTGCGATAAGGTAATAATATAGGGGCTGAGCTCCAGGTATCAAACCACGCCCCAGCAATTTTTTTTACTAGTAGTCAAAAGCTAATTTCTACTCTGGACAACACTCTCTCTCTCTCTCGCTACCTTTCTCACTCATACACACACAAACAAGCACGCTAGCTCCAGCTGCTGCCGAGCCCCAAGTAGCCGAGGCAGAAGCAATGGTGGAGAATGAGAGGATGGCCAATGTTTTGGAGTGGTAGGCGGCGGCACGCATAGCCTCGTTTGGGCTTATAATGATGCGGCCAGCTAACAACAAATCAGGCGCTGTACAAATAGTTACCCGTGGCATGTAGGCTACTCATTTTACACAGGCTTTAGGCAATCACACTAACATTACCTGCAAGATATCAACAATATTGGTTTCAATTTCAACGGGTGCACATGTGGTCACTGCACTGAACTCTCTCCAAGAGAGAATGTCTGTTGTAGGGACGTTGCAAAGGTAAACATGTAGCATGCATATAATACAACTCCTGGCTCAACTATGCTTTCTATATTTATTTACATTTTTAAAAAAAATAAACTAGCTAGCTACTTGCTAAGGAAGACTGAAAAACAAGGGACTATCAAGCTCACTATAAAAAAAATACCAAAATAGGTTACTATAACTTACTAGAATATTCAAAAAAGCAAAACTGTAAGCTAGCTATATATATTGCTCGCTCGCTCTCTCATATCTCCTCTCCGTCCACGCAGATCAACCACCAAACTATATCTAAAACAGTGAGATCAACTGCTGAGATTCACTTTTATAGCTGGGGCATAGCCCACCCTCGCTCCAAAACTTTAGGGCATAGCTGTACAATTTTGTCACCGGGAGAAATACGTCAGCTGGATGAAGTTTCTGGCCAATGACAGAAGTGCAGTTCTCTAAATCCACTAGAGACACTTTTGAGCCACTTCAAGATTTGGACCAGGATCAATCAGTAACACTTAGAAAAAAAACAAATGTATAATGTATAACACATTCGCATGCACACATTTACATACACAAACTCATGTATACTCACTTAGACACACCTACATACTTGCACTAACACATACTGTATGCCTGTACTTTAACACATACACCCACGTGCAAACATAAAACTCTTACGCAGTCATACGCACATTCTTATCCACACATCCAAACATACACACATGCAAGGACACAGACACACACACACACACACACACACACCTAGGCAGTGCCGCACTTGTATGTAAAAGACAAAGTGTCCTATGGAGCTGCATGCCGTGTAGCAGAGAGCCGTTTCCTTCCCCCAAGCCGTGCGCCCCCCATGCGCAAGACCACCGCAAACTCCGCGTTCACCTTCACCACACGCTCTCAAACACGGAGAAGCCCATTGGACACATTCACCACGCCAGGGCTCCCGCCCGCACACAGCCCAATCTGCAGGCTTTCTGTCTGAGAGGGATAAGCACAGGAAAAGCCTGCATTTTCTTTTATATCCTTCATGAGACCTCGCAGTGAGGCAGCCACTTTCCTACCTCTCCTTTCTCTAGCCCATTTCACTGCTGTACTCTGGGAACTAAAAGAAGCCAGCTCAGAAAAAAAACCAAAACACTGCTATTATTCCACGAGCTTTTCTTTAAAAGCCAGCAGGGAGACATACGTTCGATGCCTTACCTGCGCGTGGAGAACCGGGGGCTCTGCGCGGCAGGTACTTATCGCCGAAGCTGAGAGCAGAGGTGGCGAACGGCGGGTCTTTCGCGGGAGGAATTCCAGAGCTCCCGTTCCCTCCAGAGATCTAGGGATAGGTGACGCCTTCCTCTGAAAGTGTGGCCAACACCTCCGTGGAAAAAAAAAGAAGAAAAAAACCTGTCCTCGATTAAGTCAGGGAAGGAGACGCAAATGGGGAAGCAGTCAAGACGCAGATACACTCTCTCTCCCTCTATCTCTTTTTCTCTCTCTCTAACTCGGGCTCTATATATCTCTCTCTCGCTCTCTATTTATCTCTCTAACTCTGCCTCTCTCTCTCTCTCTCTCTCTCTTTCTCTTTCTGTGTGTGTGTCTAACTCTTCCTGCTGCAGAATCAATCTAGCCTGATGGCCTTGCATTTCATGAGCTAATTATCTGGTGCTTCAGATGAATTTTCACAATGTTTCTTGTACCGAAATAAGAAAATGGCGCCGACATTTTTTTTGGCCAGAAGTTGGCGTCACTTTCTTTGTCCGTTTTATTTTTCCGCTAACCCCGAAGCGATCCGCTTCAGTCGCCGAGCGCGGCCTCCGCGACACGCCCACGTTCAGTGCGCACCTGTCAAAAACGCATGCGGGATCGGCCGTCTGTTTTCATGCCTGCGCTCAACCCTGAGCGCGCTCTCTACACTTTCCGTTTGCGCTCGTTCATGCTGCGAAGCTAATGCGGGCTGACTGCTCCGCAGGAAGACTGATAAATTAAGGCTTATAAACAGTAGCGCTGGATTTACCAGCCATGTCGCATTGGTGACTGGTGGGTTATGTTGCAGCGATGCTGTGAGCTCACGCTAGGCTCCGTTAGGACGAATACCGTAGGAAGCAGGCATCTGCCTATATGCAAATAAGGCCAGATAAAAAACAGAAGGTGATTTCATGTACTGCAGACCTCAAACGTTCAAGCGGACAACATGCGCATTTGATTATAAATTAATTGCACATAAATTACTGTGTATCTGTTATACACTTTGCTTGCACCTGGTATATTCCACGAAATATGCAAATTACACTGCAACTCCATGCGAAGAACCAAGTAACTGCTATGTTGTATGAGAACATTTCCTGATATCAGTATACAGTTTAGGGTGTGAAACTTGAAAACATTTTTTGCCTGTATGCAACCCGGGTCTTAACATCAGTTAACCATTGACAGGCAGTTTTGTCTGTGTAACACAATCCAGTATTCACTGTAAACTAGATATTAAAAGTTCATTCAGAGGGCAGCAGTGCATGGCTTGCCAGTAAATTACAGAACATAATTTACATATTTTTGACGGTTTAACGGTTGCGGAAAATAACGGTCGTGGAAGTGCGGCTTACTTAGCTTATCGCTTCAGCATTTGATTCTTGGCCCATTACATGGGCTGTGTGCATAGTATGTGCATGTCTGTGTGTTTGGAAACCACTGGCCCAGTGCAGACAATCATGTCATTCTGACTCAATGGGCAGAACTCTAAAAGCACGGGTCCACTGAGGTCTTTGTGTATCGTATCGCTTGCATCGGAACCCTGACAGTCAGAACACAAGAGATCTCAAGGCACTCTCTGCTATGTCTGGGAATAGCAGTTGCACATTGGACAGATTCTCAGAGAGCTGCTTGTGGCAAAAGGTGTGGTGCTGTGCATTCACCTCGAACAAGTCTTAAATGAGGTAATGTGATGGTTTACAAAAAAAACACCACTGTTTTCCGCCCAATTTTAATAGTGTGGTATATAAGCCTATAAGCCACTGTGGAAAATGAGAAATGGGCCTCTGACCAGAAGGTTGCAGGTTTGAATACTGGTGGGGCACTGCTTTTCTACCCTTCAGCAAGGCACACAACCTGAATTACTTAAGCAAATGTCCCGTGGTAGATATGGGCCTTATTTAAAACAATGTAAACAGCCCTGGTTACGGGGGTCTGCCAAGCAAAAAACTATAACAATGCATCATTTGGAAAACGCACTGCAGAATGAAACTGTGCAGAAAACGGTACTGCAATGCTAAGCCAAATGTGCAAAACTGCAGAAGCTCAGACTGATACTGGTACTGCTTGTCTCTTGCTGGAAATAGGCAATTACACTGTTCTCCCTCAATGGTTTACAGTACACCTTGGGGAGTACCTTGGGGTGGGGTTGAATGTTTATTGCTACTGAGCATGCTCAGAAAGGTTTTACTTAAAACGGTTAAGCAAAATAGTTATCGCGTTCTCCTGATGCCGGTCGCTCATTTCATAGAGAGAAAGGAGAATGTTAATGGTGACGCCGATACGACTGGGTAATAATATAAACCGATGGACCGTGTAATACATCCATCGATAAAAACAGGTGTGTTCAGGATGTTTTTAATGGTGAGACTTAAATTATCTTAAACAGGATTGTGGCTTTGCCTGTAAATGTACAACGTTTTGTTTTGAGCCGTCTAATGCGCATAAATATTGCCGATTGCTTGTTCGAGAAATCTGTCTAAAATACATTTAGTGTTATTTACCGTGCTCAGTGTATTCTGGCCGGAGAGTGCGACACCCTCCTGTCAGGTAGAAGAAGCGGCTCCTGGCTCCTTCAGATCCCAGCCCGTTAAAACGCATCTGCGGTCCTGTATTCCGGCGCCTGCCTCGTTTAAAGCACTGGGACGATGCCAAGGGAGCCAGGCGCCTTTCGGCTCTGCTGTTCCCTGATTGTGTTCTCTCGTCTTTGCGGCCTGTGTGATTCATGATTATGGAGCGTCCACCGTGAGACGGTCCGCATCGATGAGACGCGGTTAGCGATAAACAATCAATGGCCTTTGACTCATGGGCACTCTGGGCTGAGGGTTCCGGTAAGCAGAGCCACACTCAGCCCTTCGCGCACAGATAGCCATACCGTTATACGGCTCGGTGGGAACCAATGACTGCTCACTAAAATGACTTAATATGCACCCCATTGTAGTTTGGTTTATTGTCATTTACTGTCAGATATCTCATTGTAACATAATGTATTATTATTAGGAAAAATTTGAGGAACAAAAAAGTAGGCCTACTGCTCTGCTTGTCCAAGTACTAAGGTAAAATCCGGTCCCGGTAGCTTTAGAGATCTTTAGAGAGAGCACTGTATTTGGGGCAATTTGTTTGTTAATGGCGTTCATATTGACAAAAACACAAATAATTAGGTAAATAACAAACATATAATGTGGTGGATAATAACATCTGGTGGATACCAGTTTTATTATTAAAGCCTCAGTTGAATTTTCTAGTCTCTGTCTCTTAAAACTCTTTGATCTGTATTAAATCAACATTTTTACACTTTTTCTTCACAAACTTACTTTTGCAAGTTAGTTTTAACGATTGCCGAACTCACCAAACTGTGTTTGTTAAAGAAAATAAAGGAACTATCATCACTTTTAATTGTTAAGGACAAATGTTGATTGAATCCCAGCCTTCATCGTTTTATTTTTCCCTCAGTTTCCATTGATTGTAAAATTGACCACAATCACTTTATCGAGCAGAGCTTGTGACAGCTGTGCTGTCTAGTGGGGCAGCTAAGACTTTGAGCTCATCTTACTCTGCAGTACAGTGAAGTTCCCCCTCAGTGTGAGTCCTGGATATTATGTACCCACAAGCGTCCATGGGACACTGGGCTAATCCTTGAGACGGCTCAGAAAGTTAATTAAACACCAGCTGAATGGCCACTCACTAATTAAGCAAATAATCCACCGGGATAATACACAAGTTTTTTTTTAAAGTTTGAGAGACTGATCGTTTCGACTATAATTAGCATCATGGTATTTGAGACTCGGATGAATCCTTGTACGTTTGTCTGCGCTGTGTTGAACATATGGGGTGAATCGCAGTCGGCTTAGCTGGAGTTTAAAACTCAGAGCTGCATCACAATTGGAACGGCTAATCCTTATTTTGCAGATTTGCATAGCCGTGCCGGTCGTAATGCAGTCCCGTGGTCTAGGACTTTAAACCTGAGGTTGAGGCTCCATTTTAGGACATCCTCAGACCCCGGCGTCGGTTTTCAGACATCGGACAAAACGCCATCGTTCCTCAGACAAAAAAGGCTTTGTGTCTCGGGAAAAAGATTGGCAAGCCTTTTAGTCTGAGGAGCAATGCCGTTTGTCTAAAAACTGATGCTGAGGTCACAGGATATCCCAAAATGTATTCCGTACTCCGGCTGAGCACGGTGCAATTGACCCATGGAGAAAAGGCTGCAGATGTGTCAAGTACATTGCACACACACTCACACGTGCAGAAACACACAAACGCACACACACACATGCTTACTGCAACAACCTTGGGGTAGCGCAGGGCATTTGTCACCTTAACATTATCACCCGTAGGCCTATGGGGTACAGAAAGGCAGCCGAAATACACCATACCTGACAGGACTTTATAAGAGAAGCTGTCTGCATTATGTACACATGTAATCTCACGTGTAAATGCTCGGACACTCATTGTGGATTTTTCCATGTCGAATTAGGTGAAAGGTCCCTGTATACGCTAGTTGCCATAGTATTCTTGCTATTTTTTTTAAACTCTTTTAGTCAAGCCCATTTCCGCACCTCCAGTGGCATAAAAAAAGAAGAAGAGAAACCCCAATTCAGGAGCATACCGGGTTGCTTCTAATTTCCCTCTTATTGCGAAGTGGTACTCATGAGAATTGGCACGTCATCTGAAGTTGATCTAAAAAGAAAACAAAAGTATATTATATAAATGTTTTTCTTCTTGATCGTGCCTGATTTTTTGTTCCATTTATTTATTTATAAATTTTTGGGGGGGAGGGGTGGGGGGTGACTATGTTCAAACCACTAAAGAAAAACAACAATAGACGTGTTAAAACTGCGTTACGCTGAATACATTAGTCATCGCTTAGCAGGCAACACATCACACCCTTATTCTTTTTTATTTCAACAAAGACCCCTTTTTGCTTTTTTCTATTGTTTTATTCTTTTCTTTTGTTTGTTTCTTGACAGTGTGAGACGTCGCATTTGTCTCTTAATTAATCTCAAGACGAATCACACAGCTATTTGTAGTACCATAATGGCTGCTGGAGCTGCCCCCCCCCCCCCCCCCCCCCACCCTCCTGTAATAAAACTTGGCCACCTCGTATGAGGACATGAAGTCAATGAGCTTGTTACATGTATGTAGCTCCAAATGTCAATTCTTATATAACGGAGTAAATTAGCTTTGAAAACCCTGTATTCCTGTCAGCCACCATGTCCAACTTCTCTGCCATATAAGGACAGCTAATTTCAAAGTTTTTTTTTTATGATAAAATGCTGAAGTAAGAAATCCCATGTACAAAACAATCTATACATTTTTTTTCCTCAAAGACCATATTTCACATGGGTGTCTAAAATGAACCATGTGGCCAAAGCATAGTCCGGTATAAACTAAATTAAAGGAGAGGTTTTAATGGTTTAGTCAGTTCCATTTATGAGCGACACCTCAGGTCATCGTCAGGGGTCATCCAATCAAATGTCCCCTTCTGCCCATGGGCACTTTAGACTTCAATACTGAGTGGCTCTCCACTGACGGCCCATTTGACGAGCTTCGGCCAGCTTAGGCCGCAGAACATCTGTCTCTCTCACCGGAATACGCATCCCGTTCCACCTTCCCCATCAGGATCTGGCAACCGCGGCGCTTACGCCGTCCACGGCAATCAGGTCCGCTCTGCTCTGCTCGGTCACGCAGACTCCGCAGCTGATGCAATCCCCCCTCCGCCCGCATCCCCCGCCCTCTCTCCCGCACTCTCCCGCACTTACGGACACGGCCGCAGATGGCTTTCCAGAGCCCATCAAATCAAAAGAAGCAATATTTTGCAATTGCACTACGGTTTCGACAACTGGGGGCATGATTCATTATTAGACTGGCACTCTCACTGTCCAGCGCAACGATGAAGAATGCACTGGTGTAAAGTCGCAGATTTTGAGCTCGTGTGGAAATTTGACCGCAGTGAAACGTATTAAATTCCGCCCCTCTCCCCCACGAAAACCCCGCCCGCGTATCGATCTGTGACTTAACCGGAGCGACGATGGGGGGCGGCCGGTCGCCTTAACCCCCCGTCCTGCACCTCCTCTAACCGTCTCCTCGTTTAAAAAACGGGATCCAATGACACACCTGTTCCCTCCGGCTGTTCCCTTTCAGTGACTGCTCAGCCTGCTTTCCATTAGCTCACCTGGCGTCTCTCTCACGACCGGAGAGGTGGCGATTGCCCTTGACTGCTCCTGGACATTGTGTCGGCTCTCATAATCTCGCAATTCCTTTTGGGGTTTCATTGTGTAATTTGGGTTCGGGAGGCACTTCACCGATGCTCTCGTTTTTTGAAACCCCACAAAGGGGATGACACTTCCTTTCTTCCTTTTCTCTCCTTTCCCGTTTCCTTTTTCCACACCCCTCTCTCACACTTTGGAGGACAACCTTTAACATAAATACATAATACATAACATAAACTATACAGACATTGTGCCGTACATGTTGGACATGTACGTTAAACAACATATAGACAGTAATAAAAAAATTAAAAAAATGCATTAATTAAGTAATAATAATTTGGTTTGTACCGGTAGATGTTAGACCTGCTTGGCTCTAGGCCTGCCGCACCTCCACCAGTGCCCATTCAGTTAGTAATAATAACAATGATAATTACAAGTGATAATAACTGTAATTAATTACATGTGTCCTTCTGTTGCTATACTAATTACACAAATTAACCTTACTCCCTTCCCTGGCTATCACTCCTTTATCAAAACTACGTTGCGTCGTCATAAGCATTGCAAAGACACTAAGATTTAAAAGATTAATTTTAATGCTTCTACTACTACAAGTAATAATAATAATACCCCACCAATATTTGATATCCCTCCAAAACTTTGCAGTTGTTGTACACATACACTTATTTCTGTGCTTTGTACTAACTGAAGGAGATGCTTCGCAGTCCAGATGATGTTTTGGCGAGTAAGTTGCTGACTAGATGTTTCGTGCATTATCACATCTGCAGAGGGTGCGCTGTACGCCCAAAAGGGGGTCAGTTCAGATCTTGGTGCTAGATGAGTCCAGACTCGATGTGGGCTTTGGAATTCACCCCCCGCGCTACCTGATAGCTCTTCTACATTCTGGATAATTGATCGATTAACGTCATGCCGCTAATTGGCCGGGAATTCCGCCTTCCTGGTGTCCCGTCCCCGGTCTGAACCAGACCCTGATTTAGAGGTAAGGAACGAGTCTGGGAAAATAAATCAAGCTGTCTGCGGGGGGAGGGTGTGTCGGTGGGGGCGCTGTGGATGACGGGGGAGCGGACCGCCATTGCGGTGGATCAGTTAGAGCGCGGCGCAAGGTGACAGATAACATGAAGGGTGGCTAATTGTCGAGCAGAGAGACAGCGAACACCCAATTTATCTTCACCCCCTCCCGAGACAGATGCCATTAGAGCGGAGATGACTCATTCATTCAGGAACCATCGACCAACGCGAAGGAAGTCAGGTTATTAAGCGCCTATAACCAACTTAACAAACAAGCGCAGAGACGCTCGGCGACGTGACGGATGTTTGGACTTCTCTGTCGCCATCTCTGTCACGCGGAAAAAGCGTAGATTTGGAGGGGATCAGACGTGCGTCCTCCGTCCCTTTGCAGCGTCTCCTCACGACCACTGAAGATGTTTTTTTGATGGTTTGGGAGGATGTCACTTCAGTTGTGCGCCCACACACTACTCAGAGGTATCGCAAAACACCTGTTCACCTTTATTTTGACACTCCGCGTGACATTATCTCTGCAGGTGCCTGGTGTACTTCCAACGGGAACGACAGAGAGTGACTAGGTGTCTGACGGCAGTCGGATCTGAAAGAGCTTGGAGAGGGTGGCAGGAGCTCGTCTTTTTTGCGGAGTCACTGCCATTGAAAACTGTTTTTTGGATTGACGGCGTTTGTTGACCAGCAAGATGACCATGGAGCCCAAGGTTCAAGAATCTGAGACTTGAGACTCTTGAAAAAATAAATCCGGGAGACAGTTTCTCAGCCACATTTCTGTTTCTTGTTCTCTGTAGTTATTTACACACAAATACACCTGCGGCCATTATGTTTTCTGCCCCAATTCCTCTGAGGCAGATCGAAGAACCTTCTCTATCTACTCTCCTTTTGGTACAGTAATGTTATAGGCAGAACCGGTTCTAGGTATAGATGACAAGGGCTGTGACCTAGAGTTCATCCTTCCTGTGGGTGGGGTGCCAAATTAAGGGGGGTGGGGGGGGATGTGTTAGCGTCCATGCTAGGTGATGTAAAGTACAAAATAGTATGTTTACATTGCATTTCAGCAATTGGGAAACAGTCTTTATCTGAGCATCTTTTACAGAGTGCAGATTTTTACACACAATCCATTTATGCAGCTGGATACTTTTAAATGAAGCCATTGAGGTTAAACACGTGGCTGAAGGATACAATGGCAGCACCCCAGCTGGGAATCAAGCCCCCAGCCTTTGAGCCCAGTTCCCCATCCTTTATATTACACAGCTGCCCAGTGTGAGGTGTGTTGACAGAAAGGCAGGTGTGGAACCCACAGCCAAAACACCTGCCGAAAGGCCATTTCACAGTCGCCAAAAAAAGCATGCGGATAGATGTCCACAGGGTCCGCATGGATGTAAATGATGTCACACCAGAAACGGATCCTGGGAAGGACGTCTGCCTAGAAAGTCCGCGCAAGCAGTCATTTTTTGTGTCCGCATGGACCAGTTGTTTCACCTGCAACCGTACCCTGCGTCACACAAATGACTGCATACTCTTCTTCGGTGAATGACGCCATTGTTGTTTGCAATTTGTGCACAAGAATTATGGGAAATGTTGTTTATAAAGGGGAGTCGCTTCCAGTACGCTGGACTATGGAAGGCAAAAAGTCCATAGACAGTCCATCTGTGTACGTGTCTGCTCCCTGTTTTCAACACTCTGTTACCGCCTTATGGCGGGCAGACTGAACTGGCCCAGTCATCCGCCCAGGAAACAATTTTCCGCCCTTCGCCCGGACAAGTCAACCCATCTGCCCGTACGTATCCTTTGGGCCCGGTTCTTTTTGCGATTTCCACCTTAAACCAACCGGGCTACTTGTTTTCCCATAAACCACGCTTGCTCTCGCACGCTTGCAAGCTAGGGCTCATCCCTATTCAGGTTACCGTTTTGCTAGCATTTTAAGAGAGCCGTGAAAGCTGACAGGGGGGGGTTTCATATCCTGGACAGGTGCACTCGCTATTACAGCGCCTCACCCCCGAGATTCATGCCTGCTGGCTTCTAGGAAAGGTCAAATTGGAGCTTCAATTTTGGAATATAAATGAAACTTGAGATGGGAAAACAACGTGGTGGGCTAGGGGGAAAAGGTGGGATTTAATGACATTCGAAACAAAAATGAAATTCTCCCAAACCGCAAATGAATCTGCCGGTAATTTATTCAGCGATATATTATGCAGGCTCTTCAAAGCACTCTTCAAAAGAAAAAAAGTGTCACCGTGCTAAGTACTGTAGGGTTAGCCCATAAATTTGGGGAATTATTATCCTTCTAAAAAAAAATACGCAGCAAACAAAAGTTATAAAGTGCCATTACGAACTATGTGAATGATGAGCCGAGATCAAACGGCTGCTTCTGAGAGACTAAAAATCTCTTTTGCCCGCTGCCGGCCGAGCGCGCGAGGATATGAAGCCCGTTGCCATGGACACAGGCGCAGCATTCCCTAAAGGGACATTTTCCAAAAAAATGCAAGATGGTGCAACTCCCTCCAAATTAAATCACCGCTGCCTTAGCCACAGATAAAAATGCAGGATGTGCAATATGTTGCTCTGTTGCCAAGCAATTGACTGCGTAAATTGCCGAGTAACAAATGCACTTTGAAGCACACAAATTAAAATAAAATCTTAGCTGTGGGACACAGCCTGCTAATTGAATATACAGTATATGTAACAAACTTATTTTCCTCTCTTTTAGAAGCCGCCGGAGCCAATAATGTGTACTGTCCCTGTGAGTGTGCAGCCGAGCCTCCCTGTAAAGGGACCTCGGCCTTTCAAAAAGTCTTGTCATTAATGCACTGACAGAATCTGAATTTCAATTAAGTGAATGGGCTGGTGCTATCTCATCCATAAAAAAAAAAAACTATATGGAGTTTCAAAGGAATTATTTATCTTGCGATATTCAAAGTTGCAACAAAGTCATATCACTGTGGCTATATTTGTGTTTGGAGAATTGAAAAAAAATGTATGTTTAAAGCTGAACATGCAAATGTTACTATACACTTGTAATAGTTGTAGTGAATGTCAATAAATATTTTCACAAAAATAAAAATAAATCAACAAGAGGTTTTCCTAGCAAGGTTGCAGGTTTGATTCCCATGGGGGCACTGCTGATGTATCCTTGAGCAAGGTACTTAAAGCTATACTGAACTTTGTTTGAACATAATGTTGTTTAGCTACCTGGCACTGATATTAGTCATAATATTCAAGCTCACCTTCATGAGTTGCTCCAGTGGTCAGAAACAGACCAATGAAGAATGTCTTTTCTCTCTCTACTTTCATTGCATTCACTTCCATTGCATGGTGAAAAAGCACACTTTTAGCACATAAACGAATGCAAACAGCGCGGATTATGCCAATATATAAAATCACGAAATCCAGTACCGAATGTTTGAAAAGGTAAAAAGCTCCATTCACAATATTTTACACTTTTTCGCTATTTTTTAAGTTGCTGCTATTTTACACAGTCCCACTCACTTCCTGAAGTGTGCGGGAGAAAACAAACCGAGCAGCAAAGAAGCTAGCGACAGTTGCTAGTTCTCAGAAAATAGTTCTTCAAAATCAAATCAATCAAAAATTGGTTCAAATGTTTCAAACGTTCGGTTCTGGATGTCGTGCTTTTATATATCGGCATAATCCGCATTGTTTGCATTTGTTTATGTGCTAAAAGTGTGCTTTTGAGACCTGTTTCGCCATGCAATGGAAGTGAATGGAGAGAAAAAACTTAATTCTTCGTTGGCCACTGGAGCAACTTATGAAGGTGAGCTTGAATATTATGACTAATATCGGTACCAGGTAGCTATACAACATTATGTTCAAACAAACTTCAGTTTGCTTTTGATCTGAATTGTTCTAATAAATATCCAGCTGTATAACTGGATTGTATGTAAGGGAAGTAAGCTGATTGAGGCACTCTGAAAAAGAACATCTGCTAACTGGCAACATTTTAAATACAGTGAGACTTGTTAAAAGAGAACCTAGCATAGCGAGGTATCCAAATGAGAACTAAAACGCCAGAGGCCTTCGTCACAAGACAAATGTCACGCCTGCACTGAGGTGTGAGTTGTTGTACATCAACCGTGATAATAATTTAATCTGGGACTCTACGTAGATGACTCCACTTGATCATACTTGGAAATATTATGGCATCTACTCATGGGATGCTCCGAATTGCTCAATGTTGACAAATATAATCATATAAATGACACAATTCATAAATTTAAGATCAACTATTAGAGTTAGGAGTAATCTATCAGAGTTGGTTTTACGCTGAACGTCATACTCATACATTTATAAATATACAGCACGTATCTGCTCGCTACACCAAGCCCGTGCATCTGGAAGCCATAGAATGTTCCGTTGCCAAGGTTACAGGGTGGCTTTAAGTGTTTAATTACCACAGGTCCCCTTTGTTCTCTTGCGGTTATTTCAGAATTTGTGGGGAGACAGGTGTGAGGAATGATGAGATTAGTGAGTCTGCAGCAACTCCAAAGGTGGGAGGTGGGGGGGGCATTGAGATTGAGATGGTAGAGCCAGTATGCCACTGATAAAAGGGAGGGAATTGGAATAAGGATACAAAATTAAACGGAAAGAATACAATTAAAGCTGGATTTGGAGTGGCAAAGGGATGTAGGCAAGAAGGGGCCGTTTCCCTTCAGCCTTTATTTTCTCAGAAAAGCATTAATCGGTAAAGACAGCCAGTTATTATTTTTGACGTGTGTGATGGAGATCATATCATACGCCTGAACTAGACACCCAGTTGAGGAATCAACTTCCCGTGGAGGTCAGGACAGCAGAATCACTGACTGTCTTCCGACGTCGACTGAATCCCCACCTTTTCAGACGACATCTTGGCTCCCTTCCTATTGCAACTCCCGGCATTAGTTTCTTATGTAATTACTTTATGGTTGTTAAAGCATGGTTTGCGGTTTTATTTGAATGCTAACTGTACAAATCAATTATTTGTATTATGGTTCTATAGGCTCGCTTACTGCTTTAATAACATAGTACGTACTTTTGATGGGCGGTGAGTGTTGTTAGTCACTGTTGCTCACATACTGTAACTTGATTAACTTATGTTTGTAATGGGTCGGGTTCGGAGAACCAGACGCGACAGGAAGGGAGTCAGAAAGTCATCCACTAACCGTGAATAAGCACAAGATGGAAGGAGGAAAAGGAAAAAAGGGCACGGGAAAAAAACCCCGGTTTTAGAGGCCAAAATAATAACCCCATATGGAAATGTAATATACTGCAGTATATTTTAAATATATTGTGAAGATAATTTTGATATATTTACAATATACTGCAGCATATTCTTTTTCCATAGGGGACAACCCCAAACGAGGGCGACGCTCGTAGATATGAGCAGAGAAACAGAAATGAACAGGCAGCTTTCCTGAAGCTCTTAACTGTCAGAGAGCTAGTACAAGACAAAGGAAAGAACAAAGGTAGTCCTCCACGAGGAACAGAGGGATAAAGGCGAACTTAGAAACAGAGTAAACAAACAGGAAAAAAGAATCCTAACTCTGTGTTGCTTATTTGAATCAACAAGGAATGCAATCTCTGAGTCCTATACCAATACCGGCTTTGTGGTGTGGCGAAATAACACAAAAGCGCCGTAAGAAGGTAGTACTGGCTTTAAATAGCCAGCAGGAAACTCGGAACAGATGAGCAGCTAAGGACCGGGCAAAAACTAAAACACGGAACGGACGGCGGAAAATAACCGCAATAGCGCCCAAACGCGGCTCCGAGGAGAAGCGTCCGTAGAGATAAGAAAAAGGGGCAAAACCATGACAATGTTCTCTTACATTATAAGCTGATGTGGATAATACTGTTCGGTAAATCTAACATATTGTAATGAAATGTACTTTCATGCAAGCTCAAAATTCAAAATGGCAGCAGTAGTGTTCATAAACGGATATCACTCTATGAATCAGGGAGAGGGTCGATGACAAAAGCCCAAACCAGCTATTGCTCTCCTCGAAAGAACTTTGAAGTTTACGAGCTCTGACAAGCTACACTGTCTGACACCGAAACCGTTGACGGGCACCGCGTCTGCCTGAACACTCCTGAATACTCTCTGTTTGCATTGCCTGACGCTAACTCTGAGATAATTCAAGTCTGCTCATCCGACAAACTGAGAAGACAAGAAACTAACTGATCTGACGATGGCTCTTTTTTTTTCTTTTTTTTTTGAAAGTGATGGAATTAATGAAGCATCTGAAGTCTCGATGTGGGGAACGGAGGAGCAGTTTGACACTGGTTCAGAAAATGTCATCCAACACTTCGAATGCACAGGCATCTGACACGCCAAGTAGCGCCAGCCCCTCATGAGCCCATTCCCCCACCAAGCAGAGTTCACTGGTAAAGGAAGCATCTGTTGGAACTGTGAAAAGATAAATTATTTCACCAAAGACTTCAGGTACAAGTAATTAGGATGAGTGACAAGTAATTTAGCATTTAATAACCTTGCCATTCCAGCTGTTGCACATAAACAATCAGTATGTAGTGACAAAGTTAATTATACATTATATTGACTGAGCTCTATTATAATCTATATTTAAAAATCTTTATAAAAATTAGAATAATTTCCCTATTTTCAAATCAAGGTTTCTAAGGCACATTGCTTCTACTTATAATTTACCGCCATTTATAAACTACACCTCGTCATCCTGATAATTTATTATTAAAACCATATATTATGTATCATTCAGCAGTTTCATTATTGCGATCCAAGAGTCACAATTTCATAAGCAACAAAACAGTGGCAATTGAAGACGTTGCTTAATAAAAGTAGATTTGTATTTACAATTACCTTGTATCTACAACGGAAATTGCCTAAGTGTTTATTACATACTTATAAATCCTTAATGAAGGCTTTACAGATTATTTATTTCAATGTATCACCATATTTTCTTGTGAAAGCCAACAATGGACCACTCTGTCAACAGTCATGCTGCCTTTCACTTTGCATTCTAATCTTGAGTTTCACTGCAGAATGATGTCAGTGGCTAAGGGCAATGATACATCAATACATCAACACCAAGCTTATCATTACAATTCACTGAATTCTCACCCGCTGAACAAAGATAACTGCATTAAGCACAAACAAAAAAAAGAAAACCTGAACACTGCCATGGACAATTTCAATAAGTAAGCAAATTAATAAATAATTGTATGCTGCATGCTAAAACTTCGGTCAATATAAAATGTGTGAGTTCATGTAAAATCATTGCAATTTTAAAAAGGCAATTTAGTAGAGATCAATTTGTTTCCAGACGTTATGCGACTGGAGGTTAAAATCACTATAAGATATGAAAAATAAATTGAGTGTAAGTTGAATTACCTGTCAAATAGCCTCATGACTATTAATGGGGTGCCGATTTAAGGGGAGCAATATTGTGCACGGCATCAATGTCTAGTCCAATGTTCAGCCATTTTAAAAAGGAAGAAACGGTCACTGCCTGGAAAGAGAGTATTAATAATAAAGAACATGCAGGAGGCTATGAGCACGCACACCGCATACAAATATTGTGCTGTAAACATGCAAACAAGCTCATGGTCTGGTGTGAATGAAAAAATATATGTATATATGCATACCTGTATCATCAGTGCTGAAGAAAGAAACAGAAAACCATAGCTGAACAATGATTAAAGCGTACATATCACTTGTTAGGAACTGCTACCTGCTCTGAATTTTCATAAAGTCCAAAAATGTACAACTGCATATCAGATTCATCACTACTGCTTTTTATATTTTAGGCATTTAGCAAATAGCAACTTTTTTCACTGTTTACATTATTTTCCATGTAATCCGTTTATACAGCTATACATTTACTGAAGAATTTAAGGTTAATTGCCTTGCCCAAGGGTATACTGAGGGTGCGTCCCAATATTCTTCACTCTCCACCTCCCTTCCTCCACTCCCCCACTACCACTCCTCTCCTACCCGGAAGCATGCAAAACTGCCTGAACGTTTTCAGTACAATTATTTACATTTACAATTATGTACAGTATACAATGTACTTGACATTGCGGTTTGCGTCGAGACATTAATTAATATGTAACCATTAATACGTGATTAAGATGTAATCAGCAACATTAGATTAAAGCACAAGGATCCGTTTCCGGGGCACGGAGTAGAGGAGCTGGTAGTGGAGGAAGGGAGGGTGCATTTTTTTACTTTTGGGACTCACCCCGAGTGTCCATTCTGGAAATTGAACCTGCAACCCCAAAGGTACAAGCGCAGTTCCTCAGCCGCTAGGCTACACTGCCGCCCCCGCTGCTGTGGTCGTGGCGTGTCCGTACGTGTGCTGTGGGTTCTGAGGCTTTTGTGTTTCTTTAGGATTAAATACTCTCCGCTGCCTGTGAACGGGTGATGCAGTGCGAAGCTCCGGGTCTTTTCTTTCATTTCCTTTAACGGATGGGTCATGGCGGAAATAGCGTGTCGCCCAGACCCTTACAAACCTTGAAGCCGTCTCCATTTCGCCACAGCCGGCCGGAGGGCCTCTCTCTTCCTCTAATCAAACTTAATTCCATCAATCACCGGGATGCCGTTTCCCGGCACCTCCGACCTCGCCTTTCGGCGCGCGGGCTTAAGCCAATTTACTGGGCCTTCAAAGGAACTCCTCCGCCGCCCGTGTCGATGGCTTGAGGGGACGGTTAACCGCGGAGGGGCGAGGTCGCGACCCCGTGCCGCGCGGCCCGGCGTGCGTGGCGTGTCCGCGGCGCCGCTGAGAGCGCGGGGTCCGCCGGGGACGAAGCGCGGCGGTGGTGTCGCGACGGGACCGTGACGTCCGCGCATCGGATGTGACATCACAGTCCTCTGTTCTTCTGACGGTCTCTGGGTCTCCCAGCATCTCTCCACTGTTGGACTTTCTCTGGTGGTGACATCCACACGTTACCTCAGGAGAGCACATTAACGGCCAGGGGAGAAGTCAAGATGCTCTATCCCTTTGAGAACGTTTGCTAGGGTGTTTAGGGTAGACTTAAGCACATAGAATGCTCAGTCCACATCTCTGGAACAAAGCGGTACCGGACCCCAGCGTAAGATCACGTAATTTCATCTGTAGATGATGTCATTTGTTGCTTTCATCACAAATATGAGAAATTGTGTGTCTTTCTGTTGTGTGTCTTTCTGTTTTATTGTTTTGGTTTTTCTTTTATATTCATATTGTAGCCCTTGGTGTAAAGTTTTGTGTGTTTTTATAGAATGTTCTTATTGATCTGCTTAGATATGTTTATGTACAGCACTTTTTTGCATGAAAGGTGCTAAATAAATAAAATAAACTTAAACTTGAACACACAAACACATACACACACACACACACATATACTAGTGTTTCTTATGTTATTTTTTACCTTTCTATTTATTTGCACTGTCATGGGATTATATACATGGATTACATATTGAGTTTTGAAGCAGTACAGAGCACTGAAAACAGGGACGAGTCATTTTAACATTCTGCTCCAATCTGTCTGCCTGACTAACAACTCTCTATCCAAAGGCTAACAGGTTACATCACATATGGGCAGATTAGTGGGGCTGATTTTCTTAATCCAAGAACAAAGGAGGCTTACTGAAGACCTGATTAAGTTCTCCAGTGTAGAAAGGGAGCAGGCAGCTAGCACCAGCCATTGTAAAACAACAGGGTAAAAAGTTCACACCTTGAAATCATCTTCTTACATAAAACAGAAACCCAGATTTTCAAAAAAAATAAAAAAGACTTTCAGAATAATAAATATGGTGAAATAGAGACACAGAAAACTAAAATAATTTTGGTTTTGGTTGCAACTTACATGTTAAAATCGAAATTTCACCCGTCAATATCTGAGCCGTTTTCGCACGAATTACCAAGCCACTTGGCAGGTCAACTCATCTCATCAATATCTGGACATAAAACAAATATGGGAAATATTGGTTAAGCCGTTTTCATACAATTAAGTACATAAAATATTTTCCAACGACCTAACTCAAATTCTACAACTGTAATCGCTAAAGTTGACATAGCGATATGTCGGGTGTGACATGGACCAATGCTTTTGATGGATGATATTTCTGTTTATTGTACAGTTTTTTTAAATAAACCTTTATAATTCTACGATACCGGAAATTAATTGTCCATTGACTTAACATTGGGGCATAAATTTGCTAGCAACCAAAGGCTAATTGAAAATTCTAACTATCGTTACCACACAGTCTTGTGCAATGCGACATTTCTTACTCCTCCCTCTCTCTGAAGCTTCCAAAGCGCACAGAAACTAGCCCATAGATATGAACCAGTCATAGGCTACTAACGTTAACTGTCACCTATTTTTAAACTAAAAGTCCAAAGCGAGTTTTGAATTTTCCGTATGGTTTAAAATTTTTCTGAATCACAAGACCTGTGGGCAAATCAACTTGAGAGAGCAAGGGGGATAACGTTATTTTGCTTAATATTTTGCCAGATCAGTGATCACAGCAGTTCCACATAACTCTGACCGAACAGCAACAACAGGCTAGCTACCGTTACTGAGTGACAAAGCTACAAATAATAGTACCAATTGAACCAGTGATGAGTACATGTTGTTTGAAATACAATAGACCAACATAGCTATAGAACTGTATAGCAGTCAGATATAAAAAACGGGGTACTGGAAATCCCTTATAGTGTAGAAAGCTGAAGTTTGGTGGTGCTCATTTGAATTTCCTGTCTTTTGACCAAGCCAAACTTCACACTTAAAATGTAGTTTTTTGTTATTAATACTGTATCATTTTGAATTGAAAATATATAATGAGTTATACAGTCTTCATTGAAGTTGGCGCTGAAGTTAATTTCCTGTATGATGAATTCAACATATTAAGGCTCAATGACAACACTAAAGCACTCTTTTGGAGCTCACTCCTCAACCATCTGTCATCCCTGTTCTTTACACTATAATTTCCATGGTATTTTGAAAATGATCTTGAGCTGCATTCCTGATATTAAACTGTTCCAAGCTGCATAAACAATGAAGAATGCTAACATTAGCTGTCCAGCTATCGTTCTATTATAGTTAAAGTTAGTCTATATGCATATCAAACAACAGTGCACACAGCTAGCCCACATAATACAAATCACATCACCCAGTGAGCAAAAGCTAGAATCTTGACATCTACAGGGGTGGAAATCCAGGTTAAGAGTCATTTTGATATGAACAGACTAAGTTAACCCCAATCTAGCTCAGGTTTTGTCCAGATATAGCCTGGCTACATCCTATTTGACTAGAAAACTTTCAATTAGCAAGGCGGCAGTTCTCCCTTGCGGACGCTAGGTGGGGTTTCAAATGATATTTCTCCTTTACGATTAGCAATTGGTGCTGCCGGAGTTGGGTGGAACTGTTGGTGAAGTCTATGAGAGCGACTTCTATTAAATACCAAATACTTGTACTTACTATGGTGTTATGCAAAAAAATGACCATTGCTATTACAAGTAATTACCTGGAAGTTCAAACACTGGTTTGGACCCAAATGCAGAACACTGAGACAGACTCAGGCAAAAACTCAGAAAGGAGTATATTTATTAGAGTGGTCAGCAAAAGACAATGGAACAGGGAAGGCTAGCTGACGGACGGGAAACAGGGTTGGCGAAATAAATGGGGCTGGGCAGGAGACGGGGCCGGAGCGAACAAGATGGGAAGCAGGCAGGACGGGCTGGAGCGAGGAACAGAAAACAGACAGGTTAGGTAGAATTGCAAAACAGACAGAATGGCCGTGGAATGTCTAGACGGAGCTGAGACAAACAACAAACTGGCAGTGAGTGAATGAAACTGGGGAGTTTAACTCTATAAACTTCACCCCTAGTGGTTGAGACGCATGCGTCTCAATTACAGTATTCATGTTCATCTGAAAATATAAACTACAGCTTTAAGAAAACCCCGTAAATTTTGACGCAGTATTTTTTTAAAGGGTAGCCTCTTCCGAAAACCTCAGCTTCTCTAGTTACACTGCAGTGCAATAAATTAGGCGGGCATTATTAATAGCCCAAAGCACTTACAACCCTCCTCTGGCTACAGCCACAGTCTGTAAAATGCACCGTTTATACACGCTAAGAAAATCATGTTGACGTATAGAAACAATAATATTTTTTTAAAACGTTGTACAAATGAGCAATCGCCGTTTTCCCTTGCTTACTGTACTATACCTGATGCACTTTCGGTTTAGAAGACACCTAATTCTCCAAAATCTCTCGTATAAATATGTTTAAGAAACTAAGTACTTACCAGTATATTCAGCTACAGCTGTTTTGTGATGAACCCTGAAGAGTTTATCTTGTTATATTTCGCCAAAGTCCCGTACAGTCGACATTTCCGCAGCGACCACCCCTCGCACTTAGGGCTGAAATACGTTGCTGTACTTGTGTGAATACACACGCGCTTTCGTACGTTCTTTTTTAAACGTATTTAAATACATTAGGCAGCGTATGTTATGGTTATTATATATATATACTGTATGTGACTATTCTGAAATAAATGTATTCTGTAGCAAATTTCTGAATGATACAGCTTCTTCTTCAGTTCGAACTTAAAACCATGGATGTGCAGGGAATACTTTTTTAGATATTGACATTTAAATATAACTAGTAGAAACCAGAAGGAAATTGCCTCTGAAGGGCCAAAGTAAATAGGGTTAAATAGAGTGAGGAACAGGTGAGAGTACTGATGGAATAATTAAAGTGCGTGCAGAATGTAAGCAGAGGGGGAGAGTGATAGGCTAAATGATACGGGGAGAAAACGAGGAAAAAAACGGGGAACCATACCCAGCCTGTACAAACACGGAACAAGACAGACAGGGTGAACTGAAAAACATGACATGAAACATGAGGAATGGGAAAATAGGAGAAACGAAAGGAAGGTGAACTGGAGGGAAACGGCGGATGTGACAGAAGTGTTAAAAATAATTATTTGGTGTTATTTATAAATGCTAGTACAAGTGCCCTGTACTTACCCTGTAACTCCTCTAATGTAACTTAAAGTGTCATACATTGTATATCAAGAAATGATGAAAATAGTATATGCATGGTAGAAGGTGTTGAAAACCAGTGCATGCATGCAGCTTAATTAACTGTAATGTGTTTAGTTTGCTCTAGGACTTTATGCTGTGTCCTACAACATTGCAATGTCAAAAGTGATTGTTTTACCATCAATACTCTAAATGCTTATTTACACAAAAGGGGCAGTGAAACTCCAGGTATTCTCAACATGATACACTGCTTCTTCAAAGGCGACAATACAGCACCCAGGAAACCTGGAATTATTTTAAAGGTTACTTTTGAGGAACGACTGTCTTATAAAAAACCATGAGGTTAGATTTTTTAAGCATCACCAGGGAGAGTGTAAATCTGATACTGAAATAGGTTTCCTGTTGCTGTTTGTGTGTGTGTGTGTGTGTGTGTGTGTGTGTGTTTAGAGGCCATTGTTAAACCAAAATTGACTGCATTGAGTATTTAAACAGTTGATTTGTATTATATAATGATTATGTATGTATGTTGTATATATATATGATGTATATATTGTTGGCGGTGGGCATTCCTTTTCCAAGTAGTAAGTAAATAGAAAAGATATATAATGGTGCCTTAGCTGTAGGCATTCACTTCACAGTGACCTATGCTTTTTATGGGAAACAATTTGAAAGGATGACGACCCGACTCCAACAAAACCCAAATAAAATTCAAACAGAATCACAAATCTCTTCTCACAGTCTACAGGTAATTACAACTATGTTTCAGAAAGGAAGCCCTGAGTTATTGTTAAATTATGTTCCATTTCATTTTATTTTTTCACATTCATGTATATTTAAAATAATAACATTTCTGTTACTTTGACACCTTCACTGGTAGTCCTCTTAATTCACATTCTGCACAAGCCGTTCATTAAATCCGCGTGTTAGGGGGGCTGTGAGTGCTAGGGGCTTTTACTGAACACATTTAGCTGCAGTTGGGTTGGAGGGGACCTGCATCTCAAGGTAGAATGCGCTGAGGATGAATACTAACTGCGAGGGCTTTCTGGTTGAAATGCCGTCGGCTTACATGCCACTGATAATTGTAAATATAATATGCTGGGTGATCCGGATTCAAGTCCTCGCTGCATTGACGATTAGCCAATCCGCTAAGGTCGTGAAACATTTTCAGGCTTGTGTTTGTCCGACCGACGCTTTATTGATTTGTCTGTGTTCGAAGCACCGCCCCCCCCCGCAATTAAACTCTCGTTTTGTGACACTTTCTGGAAGTCGCACGAGGAGTCACCTTGGACTTGTGTTTTTAATCACGGGGGTTTCCGACGCTCAGCATCGCAATCGTCCTCCGTGACTCCCCACCGCTGTTTGGTGATTGCTTTGAATTAAGGGAGGTAAATTGCTCTGCGATTAATGCGAGATAAACCGAGGACTTGCGGACGTCTGCATTTTCACTTTTCTCAGGGAGAATACGGGGTGCTAATCGCACTAATACACAAGTTTAATGGATATTAGAGGTTAGCGTCTGTCCATTAATTTACTTAACACCATAGAGATAGACTTTTGTTCCCTGTTGTACCTCTGCTGAGAGAGAGAGAGCGAGACTCTGTGTCTTGACACTCCTTCGCCATTCACATCAACTTCCCAGACTTATTTGAGGACAGATTGTGTCTTGATACCTTGTTTTCTGCAGTGTTTGATTCCAGTGGCACTTCTTTGATGTTGTTGTGTTCCTTGACCTCCAGTTACCTCACCCGCCATAATTCTTGTCAGAGACCCCCATGTTTCCTTGTGTGACTTTAATATCCTTAGTCTGCATCTTGAAAAAGGTCACTTTGACCAAAATAACAGTTTGTCTTGTTGCATAATACAGACCAAACCAAGAGGGTCAGGTGTGTGTGGGATGTGTCTGTTTGCACGGCTCTTGTTTTGTCTTGTTTTTGATAATTTCTTCTTGCTGCATGGCCTAGATATTTACCGTATGCCTGTAAAAAATCCTGCGGAAATGAGATGAGGTTGCTTCAGAAAGGTCTCGCTCAGTCTTGGTCTAACTGCCTTTTTTACGTTTGCAATTTCTCAAGAAACGTGCTAAATGCCTTCATAATAATCCTAAATTATTTACTTTAAAGTAAGAGAAATACCATTATGTTGGTATACTTTCATTGCAATTTATTTCATTTTCCCATTTGAACACAGGCTTTGTTTCTGGTTCAGTACATTAGTATGATTTGAATTTGGGTTCTGGTTCTTTAAATTGCATCCATTTGCTGAGTTCACTGTATTGGCCTTTGTGATATGAGCAAAATTGATGGTAAATCACAGCTTTCCAATTTCCTTTTCTTGCCAGGAAACATACTTTTTTTCACCCTATAATGTAAAATGAACTAATCTTGCGAAGGCAGTGAATTGTTTGCAGACCTGTTTCTCATCAATCATAAAAAAATAAAAATAAAATAAACCTCCAAACTCACAGAGCTAATGGAGTAACCACTAGCTGCAGCAACAACAGGACAGACTTCTTTAACCTTCCTATTATGTCAGCATTTTACTGCCAAGGTGTTGTTACGGGTCAATATAAAAAAAAAAACATAAAAGTTCCAAATATATATATTTTTTACACGTATTTCCTAATTTTCTGGGATGTCTTACCAGTTTCCAATTGGATGTCCACAATTTGAAATGATAGAAAAACAAATAAATAATTTTGGGTCATATCGACCCTAACATAATACGAAGCTTAAATGAAGGGATTTCCTTCAGGGACTGAAAATGAGACAGAAACATACTTTCTGGGAGTTGCAATATGGTGCATGTATGGGCGTGCATCGCCTGTCACAAATTAACAGTCCCCGCATTAAATCTTTAATAACATCCCGTAATTATTAAGGTAAAAAAAAAAGCTTTCAGAGCAGACAATGGGAACAGTCATTGAGGAATGTCTTTTCATGGCAGTGCTATTCAGCGTTAAAGGAATTAATTCATTTGCCATTGTGGCACTTTCCCTCTTTGTCTTCGCTAATTTGGGTGCGTAATATGAAGAGTCTTTTGATGTAGTAATGAACGGGAGAATCAGTTGTTTCACAGAGGAACATCCAATTGAACTGATGATCATTTTTATTTATTAATTCGGGCTGCCTTCTTTCAGTTCCCTCTGATCGTTCGGCTTTGATGCTGACTTACGTCAGATGTTGCTTGTCGTAAAAGTCTATCTTTGTCCACCAACAGGCTCAAAGCGTGACTTCAATTGAATTTGAGCGTACGGTGCATGATGGGACTACGGCGCGTATGGTGCATGATGGGACTACGATTACAAATCAACCCCCCCTACGCTGATATTTGCTTCCACTGTCTGCGCATGCTGGCAGCGGGCAGTTTGTTACCCCGGCTTAATAACATGTAGCGGGTAGGAATGGCTTGGCGTTATTTCCCCTGCTACTTCCGATAAGAGATGGGAGTGAGGCTCTCTTGGCTGGGTTCAGCCCCGGGCTTTTCCCACTGCTTTCAGCGGAGGCTGATATCGGTCAGTGCTGCTTGCATAGAGGACTTTTCAGCACACACATTCCACTGACCTTCTCACCTCCTGTGCATCAAAGCAGCAGGCTGTGTGTGTGTGTGTTTATCTGTATGTTGGTGTGTGTGTGTGTGTGTGTGTGTGTGTGTGTGTGTGTGTGTGTGTGTGTGTGTGTGCGTGCTTGTGTATGTGTATTTGCCTCGCGGCGGATTTCCAGTCTGTGACACGTCCAGAGTAAGCCGCAGATTAAAGTTTTATGACTGTCCTCCGGAATTTGTTTCTACATCCATCGATTGTTCTCTTCTGCAGTTTTTGGTAGTATTTAACCCTTTCCAGACAAGAGTGGAACATTCTGTGGTACAAAAACAGAATTTTATGAAAACATTTTTGAAGTAATAAATCCCTCTTACCTCTGGGGGTGACTGGCTTTACCTGCCGCAGTAAAATCGTCAGTCGAGACTTTCATTCTGTGGTCAGCTCTGTACACGGTGAGGCAAATGAAGATTTCATTGGTTGTGTGGTTTTATCTAGCGATCTGGCAATACATTCCTGCCAATTAAATCCATGAATCAATTATATTAAATTGTAGCTTATTTTGTCATCTGTAACTCGTTTTTTTTTTTTTAACTGGTGATTGGATGTGTAATGGTACACAGGGACATTTTGGGACTCTGGCTTTGTGATCATGGGACTGGGCCCTCTACTGGGTCACATTCACAATTAACACACAGACTGCTTGATCGATCAGGCACCGGTTTGGGCAGGAACACCCCCCTCTTTTGAGAAATTTTGAGGTAATTTTACTGCTGGTTCCTATTGTTGTTTGTATTTTGTTTTGCTATGTGTGTTTTGGTCAGAATAGCCAATTTCCCTGACCTTATAGTTTTACACTGTTAACTATTTATGAGACTGATAAAACGAGCTAACCACAAAATATAGTTTAGCGTATCACTAACACATAAGACGAACTAACCCTCGTTAATGGACTGTTAGCTTCTATATTTAGCCATCAAGTAATTAAAATTTCCTCTGATTAAGATAATGTCATAGAATATTATCCCTCATATTATACAAAGTATTGTTTCTGTTATCCATAATTGTAGCCAATAAAACACATTTCCATCATTTTTCCAAACCATTGTCGTGTCTACGTCTGTAAGGGTAGGTGGAAACAGACCCAGTAGCAGGCAGTAAGTACAAAAAAACAAAGTTTAATAAAGGGACAAGGCAGAAATCCGTAGTGCAACAGGCAGGGTCGAAAACCGGGGAGACAGGGCAACGGTACAAAAACAGAGTCCAAAGAGTAGTCACAGAACAGGCAGGGGTCGGAACCGGGAAAGCACAGCAGAGGCACAAAAACAGAATCCAAAATCAGAGTCGCGAGAACACAGGCAGGAGTCAAGACCAGGGAGGCGTTAAGGGGAACAAAAAGAAAACAAAATGAAGACAGAATACAAAAATAAAATAACAGGAGAAGGACGAGGGGTAACAAACTCGGAAACAGATACTGAGGAAACTAACAGGGTACTCGGAAGGTACTCGGAAAAATTTGTATAAACAAACCAACGGTGAGGAACTTGCGAAGAAAGACTGAGATAACAGGGTTATATACACAGAGGGAGACAGACATAATGGGAATCAGGTGTGCAGAGGCAGGGAGGGGAGATTTCTCACAGGTGAGAACAATGAGGGTTAACAAGGACCAATAATACAATAACAGGGGAAACGTAAGACACGAACTGGAATGCACATAGACACAATGATAACAAACAGCCTGGGGTTAGCAGGTAGACACATGCACAGCTGGGAGGGGAGGAACGCGGAAGTGGACACACGTGCAGAGAATGAGAAATCACAGATAGATGCAGGGATAGGATAACGAGGAGGGAAATGACAGCTGCAGGTAGAAACTCACGATTAATTAGTAATGTTAGTAGCGAACTCTAAAACCCTAATGTTAGTAGGTTAGCTGGTTAGTATTATATACACATTAGTTTGTTAGCAGGTTAGTATTAAATCTAATCTAACAGTTATGATTAGTACATTATTATTTTATAAAAATATTAAGAAAGCCAGAAGGAAGAAACCCGAATGTTCCCAAAATCACCCGAATAGTGCAATGACAAAGACAGTGAGTGGAATCTCGGGAAACATGGAACGCGGACTGACAAGGAAACAAGAGTGATGGAACAATACTAAACACAATACATAAAGTCAGGAAAATAATGAACACAGAATAAACGGAGGAAAATAAACAGACAATCGCGAGGGTAATGCAGGAAAATAGGCAAAAGAGATCAGGAAAAATAATTACACAGAATAAACAGACAGACAAAGTACAGGATCCTGACAACGTCATTTCACTAAGTTGGGCTCTACTGACGCATAGAATTCTAATCAAGTGTTGAACTTAATTTATTCTGAATAAAACGGACCAAACATCACTACAGATGGCAGAAATATTAAGCGTTAAGCCATTAAAACTTATGTTTAAAAATGAGAACGTTTGGTCTGGAAATGGTTAAATGTACACATAAGGAGATGTACATTACTCAGAAACATCAAGGTGTTTTGTCAGATAATCATGACACAGAAATAACTGTTTAGGACATATATTTATTTGCAAACTGAGAGATACGACACTGATGCTGCTTTGTAAATGAATGATATCGCACTGCTGAAGACATGTCTTTGGGCATGTGTGTATTTGTGTGAGTCTGTTTTCTTATTTATTGGTGTGTGTGTGTGTGTGTGTGTGTGTGTCTGTAAGTGTCCATGTGTGTGTGTTCAAAGTCATATATCCTGTTCTTAAAGCATTGCACCTTATGCCACATGAGTAAAGCTTGAAGGTCTGTTTCCCTCTCTAAGGTTTCCATGATAATAACCTACATCATATCCAAGCCTGGCAAAATGGAATTTGCTGCTGGGTTTCTGCACTAATAAAAGCTCACTTCTGCTTAGGTAAGGAAAAAGCAGATTTTCTTGACAGTGTGTCAAATGAAATCGAGACACAATGTGTTTGAGCATGTTTATTTTTGTTGCTTGACATGTTGGTCACACTTTACAGAGTAAACATTCCTAAATCTTCCATGAAGTGCACAATTTAGCTTCATTACCACAGTGTATCATCTTTATGAAGCTTCTATAAACACACTTCTTGCTTATCAAGGAATTCTGGTCAGGGGACAGACCATGCAAGAGCATAGATATCCAGCATAATTTAATATATTAGTTGTTTTGTCGGGTGAAAATGGAAGTTTCCTCATCTTAAAAACACACATTTGTACTAACCCCAATTCCAAAAAAGTTGGGACAGTATGTAAAATGCACATAAAAGCAGAAAGCAGTTATTTGTAAATTCTCTTTTACAGAGAAGATTAAAGATATTTAATGTTTTACCTTATCAACTTTATTGATTTTTGTAAATATACGCTAATTCCGAATTTGATGACTCCAACACGTTCCAAAAAAGTTGAGACGAGGCAAAAAAAAAAAAAAAGACTTGTAAAAAAGGGAAGTAAAAAAAAAAAATACTTGTTTACATTCCACATGTTAACAGGTGATGCTATCACGACTGGGTATGAAAGGAGATCAAAAGACTCTTGATATCTTATTTTGAGGTACATTTACAAGTGGTACTATAGCCTCTCTGCATTTTAATTGATCTCTATGGGATTTGTGGGGTGGGACTAGATTAATGGTTGGCTAAATGGCTGTAAGTCATCAAGGGTCTGTATCAAATGAGCTTCAAACCATCACTCAGCTACCAGATCTGCAGTAGATATGGATGGATAACTTGAAGGGTTTCTTCTCCTGACTTATTTTTCCATAGAGTTCAATAGGAAAATCTGTAAGGAGAAACGACCCTTAAAGTGATCCATCCATATGTACTGCATATCTGGCAGCAGAGCGATGGTTTGAGGCTCGTTTGATACCTCAGACCCTTCATGTCTTACAGCCATTTAGCCATGAGATCCATCAAATGCAGAGAGGTTAGAGTATCGCTTGAAAGAGTACCTGAAAATAAGATATCAAGAGTCTTTGGACCTCCTTTTACACCCAGTCATGATAGCATCACCTGTTTACCTGCGGAATAGTCCAAACAGGTGTTTTTTGAACTTCCCAGTCTTTTTTTTTTGCCCCTGTCCCAACTTTTTTGGAACGTATTGCAGGCATCAAATTAGCATATATTTACAAAAATCAATGAAGATAAAGGTAAAGATGATAAGGTAAAACATAAAATACCTTTTCTTCGTACTGTTTTTAATTAAATATATGTAAAAGATAATTTACAAATCACTGCGCATTCAATGTGCATTTTACATACTGTCCCAACTTTTTTGGAATTGGGGTTTGTATGTAATATGATGTATGACTTCACTTAGTTCACTAAACAGTTATTAATGTTTTTTTGTAAATGCACTCTCAAAATGTTAAGCTCAATGGTGTTTTATTTTTAAAGTTCATTTTGTTTATGCTGGCTGTCACAAGCTACGTTTAGGATATAGCAAAGGAAAATCAATATGGGAGACCAGGCCTGTTTAATACTGAGCTTGTAACTCCAAGGTTGTAAGCTTGATTCCCAGTTGAGGTGCCGCTGCTGTACCCTTCAGCCTGGTACTTAACCTGAATAGTTTCAGTGAAACGTGCTGGTGTATTACTGTATTGTATGTAAACAAGTAATCCGTGTAAGTCTCTCTGGGTAAGAGCATCTGCTAAATGGAATTTAATGTGATATCTGGCTATGCAACATCGAAGTTCGCGAAAAAGAACAGCGGCTAATGCTTCACCCTGGGAGTCTTTGAACAACCATCTTCTTCCGGGAGTAATGCTCCTGTTATCCAGTCAAAGATGAGTAGGTATTCCAGTGCAATGCTTTATAAAGATGTTTTGACATGCTAATGAAGGTTTGCGACATGCTAATGACTTGATGTCGAGCCAGACTGATGCTTTTTGGTTGTCCGGCAGTTTTTCGGGCATGACATCTTCAACAGGAGATGATGCACTGACATTAGGGTGGGGGAGGGGTGAGGTATGGGCATTTATTTTTTCAAATCATGAGCACATATCTTCTTCATTGTCACAAGTAAGTCAACCAATCAAATCTTAGCTTTCCATATAATGCCATTTTCGTTCGCTGCATGAAAATAGGCGTTTCTGGAAGATATCCGACCCATTAAATGTGAGTGAAATCTGCCGTGTGTTGGTCATGTGCTGTAGTTTCCCGTGCCGACGCGTATATTTCCGGAAACTTCTGCGCACTCCCGGACAACGTCTGTGATCGGGATTTCTGGACTCGCGTATTCCCGATTAAGAGAGGTGGTGAGAAGAACACAGATTATGTCCGTTTCCGACGGCAGACACGCATCCCCGAATGGCCAGATGCAGTCCATTTTCGTATCCGTGCGCTGTGGTGTCCGCCGCATAAACACAGCTTTCCGTGCAGTGTTTATTGACCACGTTGACCAGTTAACGACTGGTCTTCAGTTATGGTGGCATAAGGCTCGGGAATAAGCTACACATTAACACACTAACTGCATTAGCAGGTCATTAGAGCTTGAGTGCTAGCGCCTAGCTTCAGGCAATGGGACTTTTGGTATGGGTGCTATGTAGAAGCACTGAGCCATCACAAACACACTACTGGAATAGGCATATGATGAAGAGAGGGAAAACAAAGCCTTGAAGCACCTATAATAGATCCCTAAATCACTGCGTGAAGCTAAGAGTTTGTTTTAACCTTGAAAAAAAGCATTATGCTAATTCGAAACTACCCACACTAATTTGTTACTATTAGAACCGTACAACTCGTTACATGGAAAATATCTATCTCGAGGGAAATTCTCCTTTGCACACAGGAGGAACTGCTCAATTCAAAACAATTGCACGGTAAATTCTCATTATCGCCCAGATGCCTCCTTGAATTGATCACGGAAGACAGAACTATTTCTGCCTTCTCACAGATTTATTGGCAGCTTTTAAAATTATGGAGACTCTGACCTGCCAGATGCATTTCTGAAAACTAAGCATTTCAATTTTGGTCATGGTGCAATGAAATGCTGGCATGCGCTGAAAGAAAACAATTTAATTGCATAAAATACACAGCGTATGCATTTTTAAAATTAAATTTCTTCCTTCAATTTGTCAAAATTAATTTGAATTTTTTTATGCCCAAAAATGCAATTACTCTAGGGTCATGTGATTTTATACTTGACCTCTGTCTGAACCCTCCATTCAACTGTCAGTCACACAGTAGAGAGACCGATATTAAGGTTAATATCCTTTATATTTTCTTCTGGTCAGCTCAGAAACCTAAAGGACTGACCCCAATTTTGCCAGCTTGACCTTGCTTGTTAGTTTTCCAGTAAATCTGCTGATTGGCAATGGAGCACTGTCTTTTTGTTACTGGATAACTTGCTGTAAACCATCTGGAAGAGAACCTTTCTCCAATAAGGATTATCAGAAAATTTGAAAAGGTTTGGTGACCCAATGTATCACTCAAGCTATGTCCACCATTGGAAATAATTGATAATTGATAGGGGAGCATCAAGACTCAAGTTCAGAGTGCAAGCTGGACCTTGAAGCCCTGACATCATGAGGTAGAGTTTTGTCAATTAGTCATTAAACTATTCATCAGCAGATTGTTTAGGGCAGGACTAGTGTTACCAAGTCTGCTAATTTTAATTTATCAATAATTCATCAAATTATTCAGAATAATTCTGTATTGGCTTTTTTGGAAATATTGTGTACACAAGAACAGGTTCCCCTCTAGGTTATTAAGTCGCATTAAGACATTAGGCAAAATGGTTCCCATTCATTTTCATGCATGTCTTGTTGGACTTCCTTTATGATTTTTGCCTCACTTGAAAATTTCATGAGGATCTCCTCACATTCTCCTCATGCCTGATTAAATTTTTTTTTTTTTCATTTTAGAACATTAAGCCATATTAAGCTCTCGCTTTTGCTTAAATTAAGACTTGATTTAAAAAAAATACAACCTGGTTTTCTGTTACACCTATTCTTCTTATCCTGTAAGTACTTCTGGCCCTGTACAGTTGATTTAATCTTTATATTTTTATGTAAATTTTATCTCATGAGCCATGCTCATTTTGTAAGCCATTTTAAATTGTATTCTTTTATCAAGAAGTCATTTTAATTCATAAATTATTTTTCTTTTCACCGTTGCTACCTAAGTGCCCTAAATCTCAGAAGACTTATTATTCTGGTAACATTAAGTTGCACCTACAGTATACTTATGTAGTAGTTTAATTGTAACTAATTTGGTAACAAGAGGCTATTACTGAGTAACTCCAATGTAGGTAACATGGAACAGCAGTTAATGGCATTCTTAATTACACATGTGAAACAAGGCGAGCCCGGTTCATCTCTCCTGCTGAAATGAAATCATTCCATATCATCAAGACACGTTGTGAAATTAACAGGCAAGGTTTATTTGCTGTGTATCATGAAGAAGTGGCCTATGAGTGTAAATAAAATATTTCTAAATATTCACGTGTAATTAAGAATACCACTGTTGCTCCATGTTACTTACCTACGTTGGGATTACTCAGTAATAACATCTTGTTACCAAATTAGTTACAATTTAACTACACAGGTATAGGTGCAACCTAATGTAAGGTGTTTTTTTTCTTTCATCATCATTAAAGCCCTTTCCACATTAAGCCTTTTAGAACATCCCGAACTGTGGCAGATTTGAAAGATTTTAAATGGAAATTGCCAGAGACAGGCCTGGAATCCCATCTGTCTGCAAATTTCGCAAAATCACAACCCTTCACAAACTCTTCAGTTTCAGCCTTGTTTATGACATGTTTTCGAAGGACCTAGTTGCTTATTTGGCCGGTCGGAGTTGCCAATATTGGGCAGGGCTTTTCAACTTGCCCAAGAGTGAAATACGGCCTAGAAAATGTCTCTAATCTTGGCTGTATAATCATTTCAAAAGAAAAACATTTGGATGCATCAAAGACTACATCCAATGCACTGGCACAATGTTATCATTCCACACCTCCCACCATTGACAGATTAATTGGCTATTTTAAGAAGGCTTCTACCCTGTTTACATGCATACGCAATATGTCTCATTCAAACATTTTATAGATAGTATACGGGAAACGCTTGGCCCATATGTGTCATCTTTAAAAAGATAATTGCCCCCAGGGTGAAGTATTTGAATGGCCCTGGTGTAGGACATAGTTCTGGGAGTACATCAGCCAGGGTTCCACTTCAGCTTTTGTTGGGAAAATTGTCACTGAATCACAGATCATTTTGTAAGAAGACTGCAAACACTTTACACAAAAATAAAATAATATTTGAGCTTACTTAGAGCAGAACAGGTCATATTCACCTACAAAGCAAACCATCACTTTGATTTTTTTTATGCCAGAACACAAGATAATCCTGTTTTTTATTTCCTTCATGTAATTATTATTTTTATTTCCATTCCAAACAAAGCTAAGATATACCAATTTACCACTTTCAAAACTAAACAAAACAAAACCGTAAAAAAACATGTAGTATTTCCCCTGCAGGTTTCGAGACAGATGGCAGTGAGCCCTTGGGCCAGAGACAACAGAAGTTGACATGTCTTCCTGGTTTAAATTATAGATGGATAAAAGGTGCCATGTTACAACAGAGCATATCTTTCCAAACACTGATAAAAAAAGATTTACATATTCTTCCTGATAATTTTTTTTTTGTTGTTTAACCTTTTATTCGTACAACCTTAGGTTTTCCACTTTGCCTATCTCAATGATCAATTCAACCAAACTGCGTTACTGAAAGGTGAGACATAGACAAGGGTCGTAACGCCTCAGTCTAATATTAACATGTCTGTGACATTCTTGAACTGTTTGAAAGAGAGGATTTTTACGGCCATGCGCATCTAAAGTATTAGACCTGTGTTCAGTACTGGTTTGGAATTGAATCCGGATATTGTCAGTGTAGACTGTGGCTGGCAGTCTCTTGTGGTGGGACATATTTTCCCAGAGCAGGAGTAGGCAACCCTGGTCCTGGAGAGCCACTGGTTTTTGTTCTCACCTTAAATACGACAACTACTTAGACCACAGAAACGAGGTGAGGTGAGTTAACTGTGTAATCAACTGCTTTAATTGATCAATTAAGTGGCGAGTAAAACTAAAACCAGCAGACCCTGCGGCTCTCCGGGACCAGGGTTGCCTACCCCTGCTCTAGAGCATCGTCCAGGGAGGGAGGATTTCACTCAGTAAGGCCATTCCCCACCCCCTCGCTCAATAGTAGGTGGAGAGGCAGAGGATGGCTACAGAGGGTCTACACCAGAGGTGGGCACCGAGGGCCGTATCCGTTTCTGGTTTCCATGCCAACTTCTGGCCTTAATTACCTAATTAGCCCTAATATTTACGCCATCTGACATTTTAGCTACAATTCTTAATAAGCGCATGAATGACAGCCGAAGACTTCTTGTGTCCCTATATGAAACATTTGAATGTGATCCAATCTACCAGTGTTGGTGTAAACAGCCAATTAGCTCATTTAGCTGGGATAATTGGTGGGAACAAAAAACCTGCATACACACCGGCCCTCCAGGACTGGAATTGCCCACCCCTGGTCTACACACTTGTCTGCGTCCCCTCAAACCGCCATGCCGTAGCAAGAAGAACAACGTTGAGGCATTTGGAATTTGAGGGGGAACAAAATAGTGAAGAAAAAAAACAATTTGTCCAAATGTATTCTGGACAAGAGAGAATTGCGAAGATCACACATCCAGACAGAGTGCGCGCATTCCATTTCACAGAGCAATGGCTTTACTCGGAATGCTCGCAACGATTTCAGGTCATTCCAGACTCGAGGGAGATGTTGTTTTGTTTTTCTTCTAATTCCACGAATGCGGCGTTGCATCCCATTGGCAAAGAGAGGGACGCGGTTCATAACGGTGCGATTCTGATATGACAGACGGAAGAAATATCACCCGCCGTCTGATCGCTTTAATCCAAGGACGTTGCCGGCTTAATTATAGCCGCATTCTCATCATTTCTGAAATAAATTAGTTTTCAATAGAGCTATCATTGTCAGTGTTCTCCTACACTATTGTGCAGCAGTTTCCTTGAGTTTCATATCCAGCTCACTCAAACAAAAAAAAAAAGTAAAATAGTCAGAGTTCAGACATTTAAATTTTGCATCTGTTTGGCTTACACTTTGAAATGGCACTTTTGCGCCTATTGACTTAAAGCACCGCTGATCCCTCATGAACAATTAATGTTTGTGTGTGTGCGTGTGTGTGTGTGTGTGTGGAATACCTGAATGCTCTCACATCGATTCCCCTCTTCAGTATCACGATCAGGTACATTCCCACGTTTCAGAGAGCATTCCTTTGGCAGTAATTACCCATTGATGTATCGATCATGTGCTTTATGACTTTATGAAGCAATCGCTCCCCATTTTACTCGACTGAGTGTTTCACAAAGGGGTATTGTCTGTTCAGCACACGTGCTGGTTAATGGCATTCATCACTAACCCAAGCTCTTCCAACTTCCTGCTGTAGGGGAAAACCTATCAACACATGATCTCTTCCACAAGAAATCTATAACCTTATATACCCACACAATTTGTAACGATAAATATATAAGCATGTATGGAAAACCCAAAGGCACATAGGCTATCCATGCTTAACCCTGTATGACTGGTCCTCCTCTGTGTCTCCTGTATTTTATATGAAAGTTCTTAATCTTACAGATTGTTGGCTAGAATTAACTGTACAGTTTGCTACTTGAGTGGAATTTTATACTATGAAGTATTTTTCACTCAAACCGATGAGTGCTTCTGTCAAAAGAGTAATACACAAGTTTCTCAAAACACAAGTATGATTGTTTCTGTCTAAACCCGTTAGAAAAGGAACTTGTAATTGCAGCGTACGACACTAGTTCAGGGAACTGGGCTTGTAATTTGAAAGTTGTGACTTTGTGTAAACAAATTGTGTTTAAAAAAAAAAGGTGCAACTTGCTCTGGATAAGCTGCTAAATGCCAAAGGTAACTACCAATACGATTCCAGAAAAAGGTCTTGTCTGGATTTTATTATTATTCGTATTATTAAAAGGAGTGTGAACATCATATAAACACCATTATCCATTGCCAACATTGTTTCAAATGTGATAGATGGAAAATCATGATCCTCTAGTTTGATGGCAAAATCATATAATTCCACAGCATGAATCAGCACCTAACATTAATTTATACCCCAACCCTTTATACCTTCACTATGATATTCTTACTATGAGAAAAATGTGTGCATGTCATCTCAAAGTGATTCCCAATGCATGAACTGCACTCCTGTTAGCTAGAGTCAAATGCTCCACTGTACCATCCATGCTCTAAGCTGATCTGTCATTGATTGCTAACTTTACACAATCCACAAAGTGCACTGCTCTCTTTCTGTTAACCTCGAATAAAGCGCGATCGCAAGGTTTCCTTTGATGTGAACCTCATTATTTCAGAATGCCGGGGAGTATATTTTACTTTGATTGCAGCTGCCTCATTAATGTCACTTACGCATCAATCTGCACTAGTTGCACGAGCCAAGGCGGGCTGCGTGGAAGCGTCCTTCTCACACTGACGTTCCGGGAGACGCTGCGCGGGGCTGCAATTTGCCGAAGCACGGATCCGTCAATCACACGTCTGGATAAAGGAAAAGGGAGACGGATAATTCCTCTTCAGTGCTTTTGAACGTTTTCACAACTTGCTTTTTCCGACGTAAAAAAAGCCTCGTCTTTTACGCGCCGCTATCCTACCGCCCACGCTCATTTAAATGGTGGTGTTCAATGTTCGTACTTCTATATACTGCGTCACGGTGGTAACGAAATCAAAACGTGTCTCCCTTGTGTTTGTTATGCGCATTATTGGTTTTTATTATTTTTCTTTCACTGGTATTATATGCTAGATATCAGGATGTGTTCGCAGAGAATGTTCTGCTTGGGATACGTACACTATTTTGCAAGCCGAGCTAATTAGCTGTGAATTAATGTGTTATTAATTAAGTAACTAGTAATTATCTTGTTAGGGTTTGTGGTAGCTATGTGGCAGCAGAGATCGCAGCATCAATCCCTGTCTCAAAGCACGCTGGCATGCAAGCACTGGATGTTTATTAGCTTGGGGGGGGGGGGTAGTTCTGAAAACAAAACAAATTTATAAATTAGAATAATTACGATGTTGTATAACGCAGTACACAAGGGTCAGCTTGTTTTGACAGAACACATGTCAAAGACGGTGGAAAGGCTGACACGACTGTGAATTCCGTCTTCAAACAAGTTTTGCTCTTGCTGAATTATGCATTAGTTACTCAAGGCAAATTCATTATTTATCATGGCACACAGTGCATTTAGAACGCCGACAACTATTGGATATCCATACCAACAGGGAAAGGGCCTGGAAATGGTATTTATATTTTTTTAATCATTATTCTTTATTTTCAAGGGGATGATTGGGGATTCATGACCGTAACGGGAGGCCAACATCCCCCCCCTCGGCTCTTTTACAGATGCGGCAATATCGCGGGAAAAGCTTGTTTTCGTTCCTGTGCAGGTCCCCTTCACCTGCCCCCTACAGCCCCCCCCCCCCCCCCCGAGGGGGCCCATTCCACTATGTAATCACACATTAGGAGGACTAGGACTATCCCAAGCTCCCTCAAATCTCTTTCAAAGGGACTTAGTTTATTTTATCATCCTTCTGTGACTATATGCACTGTTAAGATGTTAGTGTGGCGCTGTTAAAGGTGAAACATTTTGTGTGTGTGTATGTGTGGGAGTGTTTAATTCCTCTGGACTGCTCTACACATTGGCTACAGCAGGCGTTCAATAAACAATAGGAAAGGCCTCATTAGTGGCCTAGGAACTGCCATCTCTTTGCTTTGTGCATAGTGCTGTTGTGTGCAAGGTTCCCCACTTTTAATGCGGACACCGATATTGTTTCTCTACGGTAATGGCTTGCTGCCCAGTATGCTAATTATCTTCTATGAAACTACCCCGTCTGCTCTTTACCATGGTTATATTCGCTTATTTATTTATACATTAAATGACGGTTGTCTTTTTGTTCATAATCTTTGGGGGGGGGGGGGGTAACCTAAATTAAAGGCAGAATGGGTTCTGGGCAGACAACTTTTTCCTATGTTAGATGCTAATCGAAACCAGAATTTTACACATTCACACCCGTGTCCACACACCGCGCGCGCAGGAACGTGCGCACGTAGACGCCCCACACACAGTAACTCGCAGTAAAAAGATTAACTCAGAATAACATTTTAATAACACATCCAGTCATTCTGTCATCTCGCCTGGGTTTGTAGTAATTTCAACACCCACGCTGAAAGGCAAATCAGGGCCCTGCAGTAAGTAATGCAATTCTTAAATAGATTACAGGTCCTGTGTACAATACGAGAGCATCAATAGTAATGACAATTATATATACAGTACACTATACGTATATATAATATATATATATATATATCCACCATCCAGACAAGATACTTCCAGTCTCATTTGTGACTGGAAGTCTTCAGCATGTATCTGCAGACGGCTCCTGTCTTAGGAGCCCAAGAGGAGAAAGGCCCAGCTGAATGTCTGTGGTGCTTGTAATGTTCCTGGTAAATCGAAACGCTTTTTTCTCACCAACAAGAGGGCTGCATGGGATGGAGAACAGCGATTTCCAGCAACCTCTTCAGTAAATGTACCCTTTTCAGTCCTCCTTTTCAACTTGCAGCTAAGAAGAAATACATTTGCTATGATTATCGGTATAGACTTGCATTTATGCATTACACACACACACAATGACTTGATCAAAAGCAATATAGCCTTGTACATCATAATTGCATGTATTAAAATTATTAAGTTCTGGTACGATAGCCAATAAGAGTGTGCGGTTTTTAACCCGGTGACCATTTTCAGTCGTATGATTCATCACAACGCTTCCTGCATAACACATCTCTCCCCACTGTCCCCAGGCTTCCTGCAAAACTCTAAAAGCATATCGCTGACACTTGGGGTGGAGAGGTCTTAGCTTATTTTTGGCGCGCGACTCATCTCTCCACACGAGCCCCCGTTACGTCAGCCGCGCGTTTCTTAGCTTCGCATTGCGCTCGCTATTGTTTTCAAAAGTCCGGTATTGTTCGAGCCCACTTCTGTTTGTTATATTTGCTCAGTGTTTCAGTAAATGGTTTACTTACCGCCTCGATCTCTCTCCTAATCTCTGCACCCCGGAGCCTTACTCCGCCCATTGTGTCAGTCAATACTTTATGGTGCATGTTCGGGCTCGAAAATAGTTTATGGATATATGAACGCGAACAACAATTAATTTCATGGTGCTGATTACTAATGAAACTATTCATTAGTATCCTGCATACAACAAGGATATGTAAAAAAAAAAAAAAGTATGTGCTGTATAGGAGGGAGAGGAGAGTCCAGCTGTGATAAACAACAGCGCGTCTGCAATCGGAAAATTACCTCTTCCCACATATTGCACCATAGCAGCACAAAGTAGCAAGCAGTTACACAGGTTTATTCATTTAATTAATTCATTTCTGCAATACACATACGCTTAAAATATCCCTGTATTGAAAGGAGAATGGAAGTCTTGCTGTGCAGAATTGGCCTTGACACCAAGACCATGGAGTGCAGTATTAGCAAGGGGTTATACAAAGCGACTGGCTAAATAGTGCTAACATTAAATAAAGTGCTGAGCGCTTCAGAGCAGCGACTTGAAGCACTCAATAAATAGTAGAGATGAACATCACCAATACTCAAAGGGGAACACAGTGCTGTTGCTGTTTGACTATAAGTCCTCCTTCTTATCTGCAACAATACATTTAATCCCGATTGACTCAGCTCCGAAACCATCTGATTGATATTTCTGCAATCCCTTCTCTTTGAATGCAGAGATAAAAAAAATGTCTTAAAATATAAATAGGCCTACATCAATCCATTTTTACAAAGAAAAATTACTTTTTAATATTTGTGAGTTTAATTGTCTTTGCAGCTACACCTCACATTACACATTTTACATTTTCAAGTTAATTTGTATTTTTTTGGTGCATGTTTTTACACATACGTTGGCACTCAATTGACGTTGTAAATATAGAACTGTAAAATGTTAACGTGAGATACAGCCGTGTTGTGCCTACATTCAATAGCGACAGGAAATCATTCATGCGAAAATCCAGCTATCAACACGACTGATTAAGGGCTGACATGTAATGTGATTCTTGCTCACTGAAAACTGCATAATGAATTGCATATTCAGTATGCGGTGCTAAAATGTGTTGGAGTGTTTACATATTGCATCGAGGCACCAATAGAGGAATGAGTGCCTTGTGAAGTGGTCTGGAGTTGCCCGTTTTAGATCTGTGTCGTACCTTCTGGGCACTGTGTGGTTTTAATTCATTCCACGGAAAAGGAATTAATCTCACATGCGGAGTGTTTTTTTGAAATGTATTTTTTATTATTATTATTTGTCTCCGCTCTTTCTCTCGTATTCACGCGAGCGTGGCATTCGAGGGAGCGTGGCGTTCTCGCGCATCTGTCTAGCTGCCCTACACTGCCCATTAGCGGTAGCGCGTCCGCGGCCAGGCTCCACGCACTTTGATGCGTCTTTAATAAACTTGTGTTTATGCTTCCCGCTCAGCTGCATGCGCGGACGCTACAGCTTTTAAAAACACCATCTTCACATGTTTACTTAAAGTGTCTGACAGCTTTTGCTAGCCCGTACGTAAATGTGTTCACTGCCTTTAAAGGGGAGAAAGGCACAGCAGGCCTTTTTTTTTTTAAAGAAGAAGAACCACTAATTTGTCTTGCCTTCATTAACAGATGAATGCAATGCAATGCATTATTAAAAAATGATTTTAGTCATACTTTCTCCCGGTTTGCAATGACTTATGGCTGCCACATGGAGCGCTGTTGGCTGCAGAGCAGTAGACCTACTACATGCACCTTTGCAAAGGTCCGCTTCCTTTAAATAAGTCTTGAGCAATTCAAGTTTTTTCTTTGTTTTCTTACAAATTCACCCCAATAATTTGTTTCCCTTTCAATCCCTCTTCTTGACATTTTTATTCATTCTCACATTTATTTTTTTCCCACACACTATATTTATCAAGCGTTGACAGCATGTGCAGCGTCAAGGAATAATATTCCTGAATGAACGTTGGGGCCTGGGACTCGATTCCCATGAAGGAAGAGCGCCGGGCCTTTTATAGGGACTGTAGCTGGATTTTAAACCTGGAACAGAAACCACTGAGCTGAGCTATAATTACAATTACAGTGCACTTTTGTCAGTCAATTTTGCTACAAGACTCAAGACTTCAAGGGTTAGTCTGCACGTGCTAGCATATTTTATTTGCATGATATCGCACATGTTAATATATTAGGTTCAGGCAAAAACAATACTGTGTAATGCATTTGAGAGAATTTCTAAACAGAAAAGAGATTAGAAATTCAATGACAACTTGGAAAGAGAGCTAACTATATGGATTAAGCCTCGTTAGTTTATTAAAAATAAATGATGACTCATACATAAACTGTAAATAATAATTATAAGCATTATAAGAAGAACCCCCCCCCCCCCCCCCCCCCCCCCCATGTTTTATTGCCTTTCCTTTATACTTTTTATGATGTGCTCCTTGGCTTTTCCAGCTGATGTTGATGTAGGCAGATGGAGATGGCTTACGTGGAGAACCTGTCGCATGTGCTCCAGGTAAGCCTGCTGTGTTAGTGGGATCCAGGTGGCTCATGGTTGGCCATGCTGGGGTTGGGTTCGATCCCCGGTATGGCCGGGAGGGTCTATTCCAGTCATGGGCGAGGAGCAGGAGGGTGGCTGGTGTTAGATCTACAGTACATGCAGCAGGACTATAAATGTAGGGGACCATGTATTTGTGTATCTAGTAGAGATAAGTGAAAAAACGAATTCCAGTTACCTTGTGTCAATTGGCATTAAAGTGACTCTTATCTTATCTGAACCTATCCGGACAGGCCAGTGATGTGGCAGAATGGGGCAAATAAAACAGTGAGTAACTCGCTTTTGAGAGAGAAAAATGAGGCAATAGATCTGACATTGTTTGAAGTAAGTGATGCGTCGCTGTATGTGATGTGCCAGCCGTGTCGTGGCCGTGCATTTAATATAACGCTCCCGCCGACCTACGGGAAACCTAGCCGACTTATACTGACCCCGCTCCGCGCGGGATAATCTATGTCGCACTTCTGCGGTCCCCTGGGCGTAGTTGGGCGATGATGCGGCTGAGGTCGAGGGTTGAACCCGCGACCACAGGGACCGGCCCGCTCTCGCGGTCAGTGGATCGGCTGATCGCCCAAAGTGGGTTTTATTTAAGCGTTCAGTTTCGGCGGAGCAATTTCATTTTCACAGGAGAGGGCCTTAAGGACACCGAGAGCTCGTTTGTCAGATCCTAATGACAGCGGCGTAGCCTAGAAGCGTCTGGCATATCTTCTACAGACGTGGAAGTTTTCCAAAGATCTGATAAAATGTGGAAATCAGATGGAAACAGATGGAAAGCCGCAGTGGCATATGCGATATATCAGGAGATCGGCCCACGTGCAGGATGGCAGGAGATTTCACACCCTAATGATAATTCCAATTCCTTCCTCCGTTTCAAATCTGCTTTGATACTTGGCCTCCTAAACACACCAAAAATGTAATTGAATACAATTTAGATCCTGGGGTTGTCCTCGAGCCCAGACTGTAAAATGAACATTTCTCTAATTGATGCTTTTTGAAAATAAATATTTAGATTTTCTGAAGATCATTTTTTTTTGTTTCCTTAAATTAGTTTTTTTTTTCCCAAGAGCTCAGAATGATATTGCTATTTGTGATTAACTAATGATAGAAAGCCATTTGCAATACAGGCTGAACACCTGAAATTACATGCGTAAAAATGAAAAACCCCAGGAGTAATATAGTGCTATGCTACGCTATAATATGCACTCACTGGTCTGTGAATGTGGTCAGCCAGGTTCTGACATTGCTGTTCACATAACTCAGGTTGATGCACTTATGTTCACTTGCATTGTAAACCATACTGGATAAGAGCCTCTGCTAAATTAGTGTAATGTAATGCAATTTAACGATATGTGACTTGTTAAGCGTGATTGGTGCTAACGAGCAGGATTTCTAAACCTTCAAACCCAAGAGTACGTTGACATAAAATGACCCACACACGTGCTTGGCTTTATGCCAAAGCAAAGAAACTGCCGCTAATCATTTGGAAAAAGTTTACGTTAAGAGAGAGAAAACTTTACCAGACGACAGATCGACAGTTGAGTGCCGTGTGCCGACATCCTGGGTGTCACTTAATGCATAAACAAACCAAGATTCCTCCCCCAGATTTACTCCCTCAACCATTAAAACTACATTTAGTAATTAACGCAAATGGCCAGGATTCAGCTGACGGCTGATGAGAGCGCAATTCAACCAGACAGAAGCTCTCAATTCTCCTGTTATTTTTAGTGTTATGAATATGCAGATCGTTTTATTATAATTCCGTTGATAGCTGGAGGTTGTGACACCGGTGGCGTCTGTAATGGCGATAGAAAAACGAGACTGCCGTGTGAACGTGCTGTCTCCTCCATTTGTTCCCTTGGTTTCTTCTTATTCTGCCTCCGTACTCACAGTAATATAAATCTTACCTGCGAAATTGAGGAAAAATAAATCATACATTACCTCAGGTAAAACCAGGTACACAGCTTCCACGTTCTGCGAATGCCTCCTGTTATTGTACATATTGCCTGGAAAAGGAACATGGTACTGCCACACAAGTGCAGCTTTTAAGCCCCAACTGTAACCCTTCCACTGTAAAACAGCATATACATGCTAACAGTCAGCATTCTCATACAATACTGATAACATACGCACTAACGATTCAGCTGCATATGTACATATGAATGTTGCGACTTATAAAAGGTGCCCACCATGAGAATAATAACATATATAAATGCAATACATGATTAATTATGTATAGATAATAATAATAAGACAAAGAGGAAGAAGAAGAAGAAGAAGAAGAAGAAGAATAAGGCCTCTTTGTTTGTGTCAGTGCTAATGCTAACCAACAGCTTTAGCTGACATATACACTTGAGTCCAGTATACAGAGGCTTCCTCCCAGAGGGTTTAAGTTTAGCTGACAGGTGAGGGCGGATAGGGACGTCTCACTGTTACAGGGTTGGCGCGCAGTGTATGAATTCAGTCACACACGAGGGGAGGGCAGGGGTGCAGTCAGTCACGCTCAGACGACGACGGGGAGAGAGAGGGGGGAGGCGCAGGTGCAGCAGCCAGGGGGGAACAAACGCGGCAGACAGTCGCTGAGAGACGCACGTTTAATTGTAGTTGTCAGTGATGGCCCACGGCCTGAGAGCGAAACTGTCATTTCCCTTTCTCTGAAATTAGCACATTAGGAAACACAATCTTGCTCTCCCAAGATTGTGTGTGTGTGTGTGTGTGTGTGTGCGCGTGCGTGCGTGCGTGTGTGTGTGTGTGTTTCAGGTATGTGTGTACACATATACAGTCATTTTGGTTCATGCATATGCCTTTGTATATTATGCATGCTAACTTGCATATGTGTCAGTGTGCAAGCTTTATATAAACACAAAGGCATCTTTTTGTGACATATTTAGAGCAGAGAGAGAGAGAGAGAGCCTTGCAAGCACAGCCAGATAAACAATGCATTTGAAGCACAGCCCTGGGAATCAGGGCACCTTCGCCTCTATCAGAAATACCCTCGGCGCAAGATAGACGTCTCTCCTGCCTGAATTAACATGACCCATTTATTTTCAGCCAGACAGTTGAGCACGGATGTGATTGGCCATCGCTCCATGAGCACGTATGAAGAAATTCCACGCGATTTGTTATGGCTGTGCCAACAATATTTCATAAGTTGTCATAGCTGCTACATATCCTGTATCGCGCCAAACTTCTTGGCAGTCGTATAGCAACAGAATAAGTGTAGCCCCAAATCTCATTCACAATTTCTTGAAAGGTAAGAGATCTCAGGTGGCTTGGAACGGTACAGGTGTTTGCAAAAACCACAGACTGGTGCCTCTTGCCAAGACACTAAACATCAGTTGTTGTAGCTTGAGCGGTTTGCATCACAAACCGGAGTCAACCTCAGTGGGCCTAGTCCGACATGGTCACCAGTATTGGGTGGGTACAACCTGACCAGGAATCATAAAGACCAGAACTTCCTCATAGTAGTTATGGGTTACCAGTTGTCATCAGTCAGTGATGTACCATTCAGCGGCCAATGCCAACACACCAGTAGAAGGCCTTTTGGTCTTTTTCATCCCTCCAGAATAAGGCTGAAGAAAACAGGGGTGAGAGAAAGTCGAAGAAACACTTACTGGATTCACGAAAGGCTAACAGGTATAAAAACAGCATTGTACTGTGGTGGCTTGCACTGTGGAAAATAATCCATGACTGACAGGCACAGAGCACGGGCACGGACAGGTAGCATAGCAGTCGCTCTGAAGACTTGTACAATTGGTTATTCCAAATATGGGGGGGGGGTTAAAACACCTTCCACAGCTGTAGCCGTATATCTCCATGTTTTTTGGCGCCAGATTTGATCTGATGTCGGTGCGCTTTTTCCAAATAAATAACACTTTCCCTTAACTTAAAGTAACATTCTGAAGCAAATGTTACAATCTTTGTCTCCTCACAGGGGATTTTAATGATTCAATTCGACACGATTCCTGTGTCGTGCTGAAGTATAAAATATTGACGATAATGAGCATTCTCAGTTTTATACAAGGCTGGGGATAAAACGGCGTTCAGTCGGATGGTATTTTCTCCTAACAGACTCCCTTTAAAAATAAATCATTCAGATCCAGAGGTTAACAACCGGGGAGGCACTCTATTCTAAGTACATAATTTAACCCTGAAAATGAATTACACTGGAGATAGTTCACAGTTTGAGGCTTCCACTCTGGATAAATGCATCTGGTCATTCAGATCCGAACAATAGGTCGGATGGACAGAATCCAGAAGCTCTTTTCTAGCTGGTGTCGGGGGGCAGGAAGCTTTGTGGGTTGTGACTGATAACGTGTGGTTTGGTAGGAGGCTCGGGGTTGTTCTCTGCCTGGGCTATCAGATAGAGCGGGTGAGACAGAGAGAGAGAGGGAGACAGAGGGAGGAGTTATGTGGTATGAGGGAGTGAGAAGGAGAGATGGCAAGGAAGAGGGAAGCAGGGATAGAGAGCAGGAGAGGGAGAATGAAAGCGTGAGGGAGTGAGAAGTAAAGAAAGAGACTGAGATACAGGCAGAGAGAGAGAGAGAGAGAGGCAGAGAGAGAGAGACAGAGAGAGGCAGAGAGAGAGAGACAGAGAGAGGCAGAGAGAGAGAGAGAGATACAGGCAGAGAGAGAGAGAGAGGCAGAGAGAGAGAGAGAGAGAGGCAGAAAGAGAGAGACAGAGAGAGGCAGAGAGAGAGAGAGGCAGAGAGAGAGAGAGAGGCAGAGAGAGAGAGACAGAGAGATTGATTTTTATGTCCCGTTTATTTAAACAATGCCAGGAACATATTTACAAGAAACAAAACCTGTCCTTCAAATCATATTTTTTTTCCTAAACAATATTTTAAAAAGGACAAAAACACAAAAAAAAATAAAAAAATTAAAAAATTAAATTTTTTTTTCCAAAGACCCAAATAAACCCCTTAGTACAATGTTTTTTTTTTTCCTTTTCCTATTTCCCTCAGAGGCACACCTTGTAGCCCACCTCATCATCAACTGCACAAATCGCCTCATTTACACACCAGACTTCCTTGAATTTTTTTTCATTGCTATGCAACTTAAAATACACATATTCAATCTTTAGCCGTTCCAAAACCATCCCCCTGAAAACCAGCAATGGATCAGTTACCTGCCCCTCTTCTATTTTGTTTCTCCTTGTGAGCCATATTGCGAGCTTTGCTTGTCCAAATAAAAAATTTACTATTTGTAACCTGTGCTTGTGCTTGACACTGTAACCTGGACCCATGATAAAAACCCCCATATCAAAAACCACCCCAAGCCTCCCACACAAGTTTTTCAGCAACACAAATAAGGCTGACAAGCGCTCACAATGGGCAAAAAGATGGAACACCGATTCCCCTTCCCCACAGAAGGGGCAGTCCTCCCCCAGTGCATGGTCAATGTGTGCCAGGTACCTGTTTGTGGCTATGGCTCCATGTATAATCCTCCACTGGAGGTCCCCTGACCGCTTTGGTACTGGAGTTTTATAGATCAATCTCCAGTTTTTTAATGAGGGGGTAAAATTTGACCCCAAACCCTGCCAAACACCTGCCCGTACCTGCCCCAAAGAGAGAAGGTGCCAAACCTTTATACATACTGTATACAAAGCCCTCTTGCTTATCTCCTTAAAATCGCCCAACAATGTAGTCCTAAAAGTTAAAAGTTTCCCCTGTTCTTCTTGCCATTCTCCCACCGCCGCCTGCACATGAATGGGTGGGAAACCAGGGGCCTCAGTGAATGAAGGTGTCAGAGTTCTGCCTTCTCCAGCCAAGGCAGACACCACCGCCTTCACTCTTAAAAGGGTCTTCTGTACCAGCCGCACAGAGTGCACCCCCGTCTGTGCGGCAATGTCCACTGCATCCCTCCAGCCACCGCATTCCGAGCTCCGCAAATGTTCCAGCTTTATAATCCCGGCCCGCACAAAGGAGCTCCTAAGGCCGGCCGACACTAGTGACAGTCCCAGCAGCGGTTATGGAACAGCGGCTCCTCTGTCCCCCAAAGGGTCCCCCGCTGCATGGTAAATATGCCTGACCATGCCCTCAGCACAGAGGCATAGAAATCTGAAAGGCCTGCATTCCATGGCCCCTGTAAGTCAGTCAGGAAAAGTTGCACATCCAACCCCAAAGCACCTGCCTTCCTCAGCAGCGCACAGGCGGTCTCCCTCCAGCTCACATCTGCATGGTAGAGAAGCCTCTGTGCAGCTTGTAAGCGGAATGCCATCACTCGACTCTCCAGGTCAATGAGACCCTGCCCTCCTTCATGTACGGGCAGATACAGCACTGCTGCCCTGAGCCAGTGCTGCCCCGACCAGAAAAAGTTTACAATGTTCCTTTGTAGAGCCCTTAGAAAGTCCTTTGGTGGGGTCAAAACCGTAAGCTTATGCCAGAGGGCAGAAGCCACTAAATTGTTAAGGATTAGCACCCTCCCCCTATAAGACACCTGTGAGAGGAGCCATTTCCACCGAGACATCCTGGCACACGCTTTGTCCAATGCACCTTCCCAATTTTTCAATGTGTACTGCTTTGTCCCTAGATATACCCCCAACACCTTCAGCCCCTCTCTCCTCCAGGCTAGGTTTTCTGGCAGCCTGGGAGGAGGCCTACCCTGCCATGCCCCACAGAGCAGGGCCTCACTCTTCTCCCAGTTTACCCTCGCGGCGGAGGCCTGCTCATATGTATAGATACAGCCTTCCAGAGCATGTAGGTCCTCCTGATCCCTTACAATTACTGTAATATCATCTGCATATGCTGAAACCTTTATTTCCGCCTTGTCTAAACCCATGCCTGGCCCCCCCAGACCCCTCAGTCTATGCCTTATCTGGCACAGCAGTGGCTCGATTGCTAATGTATAAAGAAGGCCTGACAAAGGGCATCCTTGCCTGATTCCTCTCTGCACCCTTATTGGTCTACTGAGACCCCCCGCTACCTTTACTAGGCAGGACACATCTTTGTATAGCAGTGTCACCCATGAAACAAATCCCTCCCCAAACCCAAAGGCCTTTAAGGTGTCCATCAGATACCCATGATCAACCCTATCAAAAGCTTTTTCCTGATCTATGGCCAGTAAGCCAAAGTTCAGGTCGCACTTTTCCGCCAATTCCATCACATCTCTAATTAAAAACAGGTTATCCCTGATTGTACGTTCAGGGATGCAGTATGACTGATCTTTATGTACAAGTTTTGCTATAGACATCTTAAGTCTATTAGCAATTGTTTTTGAAAGTATTTTAAAATCGGTGCAAAGAAGTGCTAGGGGTCTCCAATTTTTAATTAGGCACAAGTCTCCTTTTTTTGGCAGGAGTGTAAGCACTGCCCGGCGACAGCTTTGAGGCAGCTCCCCATTCCCCACACACTCCATTATGACCTCATATAGGTCCTTACCAATACATTCCCAAAACTTTTTGTAAAACTCGGCAGGTAGGCCATCAATACCCGGAGCACGTCCAGGTGCCATCTGATTTACCGCCACCGTAAACTCCTGCAAACTAATTGCAGAGTCCAGGGTTTCTTTTTCCTCTGGGCTAAGCTGTGGTAGATTTCTATGGAGGATGGAGAGCTGCTTTTTGTCTACCTGCTCTGCTTTGAACAGCTCAGTATAAAATTGCACTGTTACGTCACGGATTTCCCCAGGATTTGTTGTGACCCTCCCCCAGGCTGCTTGATACTGTGCAGCTCATTTTTTTCTACCGTCTTTTTCTCCAACTTAAAAAAAAAAAGAGCTTGGGGCATCCATATCATTTAATGAGCTAAATCTTGCTCTTACTAGTGCCCCCTTTGCCCTTTCATTCAGAATACTCCCCAGACTTTTTTTCTTCTCTTTTAAACCATCTTCCAATCCAATCTTCTTATTATTTATCATCTCCTCCTCCATTTTTGAGATATCCCTTTCCAGCACACTTACAGCCCTTCTTATTTTGGCCGTGCTATGTGCAGTGTACTGTTGGCAAAAATTTCTGATTTGTGCCTTCCCAACCTCCCACCATAATGATAAACTATCATAGTTTTCCTTTTCCCCCCTCCACAGTTCCCAAAATATCTTAAATCTAGCACAGAAATCCACATCCTCCAACAGTTTAGCATTGAATTTCCAATATGTTTTTATTTTAGACATATCCCGCACCGACAGTATTAATGTAACCAAGTGATGGTCTGTAAACCCTACTGGAAAAATACCAGATTTAAGGCCTCTGTTTCTTATATTTCTTGATATATAAAGCCTGTCCAGCCTAGCTGCGCTCACACAGCCCAACGTGCATTTCACCCAGGTGTACTGCCTCACTGCAGGATGCTGCTCCCGCCACACATCACACAGCCCACCTTTCGCTATCACACGTGAAAGGACCTCTGCTGATTTCCGATGAGGTTCTTCTCCATTTCTATCAATTATAAAATCCAGGGTACAGTTCCAGTCTCCACCCATCACCACCACAACATCAGAAACAGACATTTTAACTAATTCTTGATTTAAGCTTTCAAAAAGAGATTCTCTTTCAGAACCATTATTTGGAGCATAGATGTTTATAAACGCATACACCACCCCCTAACTCTCACGCGCACACTCAGCAGACGACCTTTCACTACCTCCTCTTTACCTAACACCCCTGCTTCTAAGTCTTGTGAAATAAGAATGGCAACCCCCGCACTTATATTTGAACCATGGCTCAAGAAACAGCCCCCTTCCCAACATCGTTGCCAATCCATTTCATTACATAGATCGCTGTGGGTCTCCTGTAAGAACATCACATTCAGTTTTTTTTGCTTTACTACCTCAAGCATTAAGGCTCTCTTAACCCCATCTCTGGCACCATTAATATTAAGGGAACCCACAGACAGTGTTTCCATTAAAAAATATAAATAAATAAATAAAATAAAAAGGAAACACAAGAAATAACGTGTCAGAAATAGAAAAGAGCGTGCAAGAAAAGTGCGCATTTAATTCAAATTTGAAGAAGCTAATATTTTCCGAACATTAGTACAGTGTTTCTTAAGCCGATATCGCTTCTGGCTTGAAAGAAACTCTATGCCTGCCGTCTTCATGTAATGTTTTGCAGAACGCAAAAATTTTTCCCCATCGGGAAAATACCTCTGTATATTAACGGTTTTTCCCTTCGTTGTATCCAGATAATCAGATATTTCCTCAAAACTATAGTAAGTCCCATCACCCGCTTGGCTCGCAGTTATGTCCGAAACCTCAGAGGAATCGGAGAGCTCCCCTTCCCCCTCCTCCTCCTCCTCCTCCTCCTCCTGCACGCTACTTGGGCCTCTGTTTAATCCGGATTCCACATCAACCATCTCTACCTCCGCCCCCTCTTCGGCTACTGCAGTATCTGCTTCTACACTCGAAGAGAGACCAATCGTCTCCATGGCCGGACCACACACCTCCTTTGCCGGCGTACATCCATCCCCCTTACCGTCCTTTCCCCTCTCATTTGACTGCTCCATTTCGCCCCACGGTCTCCGGACCCTCCCAACTTTACCCCTTTCCTTTGTTCTCCCCGATCTCTCTGCCGACCGAGGCCGTACGGTTGAAGCACTTGTCCCTTCCTGAGGATCATCTATATCGGCCTCCTGCACCTCCGATACAGCCCCCTCCTCCCCACATCGCTCATTTAACACCGTTTCCCCAGCCTGCCTTCTGTCTGACTCCCCATTCACTTCCTCACTGGCCTTCTCGCTAGAATTTGCACCAGATATGTTTCCTTCTTCCATATCCTCGTTCCTGTTCCTATCCTTATCCTTATGCGGACAGCTCCGCCTCATATGGCCAATATCGCCACACTCAAAACACCGTAAACTACCAGTACTGGCAAACACTAGAAAAAGTCGCTCCCCATGCCTCACCCGAAAAGACACATCCAAAGTTTGCGAAGCGTCTTTTAAAAACATAAATATATGCCTCCGAAATGACATGACATGTTTTAAGTCATCGTTCTTACACCCCAGGGGGATCATCCTCATTGTACCAGCAAATTTGCCGAAGCGCGACAATTCATGTTCAATTACTTCGTTTTTTATGAATGGGGGAACATTTGAAATTATTACCTTTGTAGCAGGTGCCGCCAACGGGGTTACCTGCACGAATCCATCTTTCACCCATATTCCACTTGCAATTAGTTTAGCCGCTATACTTACTTTTTTTAAAAATACCACCACCGCCTTATTCATTCTAGAAGCTGAGTCGATATTTCCCCCTCCTATCTGTTCCGCGATCGCGACCAGTACGTCTTGTACGGACGCACCACTCTCCACTACACACCTTACGCCGTGTTGAAGAGACATAGTCTCCCCGTCCGACTGAGACGCCATTACGGCGTCTCATAAAACTTTTAAACCCCGGAAAAAACTTCCTCCCCAACCCTAATCCTAATCTTAATCCCTAAATGATACCACTATGAAACAAGTTATAGACAGTGAGAGTCAGTAGGGAAAAGTTTAGAAGAAAACAAACAGACAATGATTGAAAATAAGTTTTCAACCAGCACCTCTCCCAAGAGCACCCTCCACCTCAGAGAGAGAGAGAGAGAGGCAGAGAGAGAGAGAGAGAGGCAGAGAGAGAGGCAGAGAAAGAGAGAGAGAGAGAGAGGCAGAGAAAGAGAGAGAGAGACAGGCAGAGAGAGAGAGAGGCAGAGAGAGAGAGACAGAGAGAGGCAGAGATAGAGAGAGAGAGAGAGAGAGAGATACAGGCAGAGAGAGAGAGAGAGAGGCAGAGAGAGAGAGAGGCAGAAAGAGAGAGGCAGAGAGAGAGAGAGGCAGAGAGAGAGAGAGAGGCAGAGAGAGAGAGAGACAGAGAGAGGCAGAGAGAGGCAGAGAGAGAGAGAGAGAGAGGCAGAGAGAGAGGCAGAGAAAGAGAGAGACAGGCAGAGAGAGATTATTTTCTCTGCCAGAACTGCCCTGGCCAGAGCTCTGATGCGTGCGTGTGTGTGTGTGCGCGTGTGTATGTGTGTGTGCATCAGAAACACATGTTGTTTTAAGGTAGACACATCTTTCTTTTGTCACAATTTCTAATTTCAGTAAAAATTTATCATTCTCTCAGCAAACAAAAAAAACCCAGCAAAAAAGAAAAAAGTTAATTATGCCACTGTGCTTAAATTTACAGAAACCAAATACCAGCGTATGTAACAGTAAAAAGGACAGAAAAAATTAACATAAGCAGTTAATATGCCGTTTAGCAGCCCTGCCACACCCGATTTTCAAACCTCCAACCCTTGGCCCACGCCAACCTGCACAACTGCTCTCTGTGCCGTTGCTCACCAGGGAAAACACATTCTCTGAATACTGAACAAATTCAATGTCATTATTTGCATGAATAACCGTGGTATTTATAATGAGCGCAAATCCGAACAGTGCTGTTATTTCTTTTTGCTGCGTCTTTCCAAATCTAATGGGCATTTTATTGCAGCCATCCTGCCAGGCGCTGAAGCGTTGGGTTCTAATCATTTTGACTGAATTCACTCCGGCTCTTCTGGTGTTATTGTTCTATAAGTAAATTTACAAGCACTTCCAAGCAAAGAAAACCAAGAAAGTCCATTTCTGTGTGAATATCTAAGATGTATGAACTTGCAGGGGAGAATATGTATTCCGCATTGCACATATCGCTGTCTCTCATGGCATGGTGACTACAATTCTTTCAAATTATCATTAAATAAAAAAATCTACCACAGTTAACACTAATAATATTACATCAAACATCACATTTTCTAGGTGCAACTACATTTCAACTACTGTAAGCACTGAACGCATGCACACACACACACACACACACACACACACACACACACACACACACACACACACACACACTCACACACTCACACACACACACGCACATGCAGGCGCACACACACAGATACACACAAACATATTCTTCAGGGAAATGTCATCCACTGAATTCACTGGAAGTATTGAAGGTGAATGTTTCCCTGCCTGTGTTTGCATTTCCTATTTAAAAGGGGGGAATATATATATATATATTTATTGTTCATTATAATGTTCTGACTTGTCAGGCCCACTTAAGATGCATTGTCAATTTGTGAGATTCGCAAGTTGATATAATGTTTTGAGCCTAAAAATAAATCTTCACAATACTGTACATATCTGGAACCCCTTGAGCTAAATATTTTGAGGGTGGCTGTCTAAAAAAGAAAACAGAAATAAATGATTGTCACACTGAGATTAGCGGTTTTGACAAAGGAAACAGGCTGGCACGTTAACTTTGTCACTTCAATGACGCTGACAGAAGGCTCCTGCAAACCTCTCGTGTAAAGCGATGAATCGCTCGGAGCGGTCGCGCACGTGTTTGCACGCGCGTGGGCGTTCGCACGGTAAGTGAGCTTCTCAGTTCCACCCTGTAGAGACGTATCCACTGGAGAGACGCAACTAAGCTCACGGTAAAGCCGACAAAAAAAGCATGCAAAGCTTACTGATTAGTCTATTAAAAAGTGAGAAAAATACGAAGGATTGAGCTTACTTCCCAGGTGTGCAAAGCACTCATATGTTCAACGTAAACAATTCATCTCAAGTTTATATTGAACCATATGTCTCCATGAGGGAAATTGACTTCTTAGACAAAAAAAAAGTTTGTCTTTATTTCATTAAAATTGCTTCTGCATTTATTTCAGGTAATCAAAGTGCCACAGCGTACAGCAGAGTCATGTTGGAGGAGCTAATATCTCTGTTATTGTGTCGCTGACATGCAATGATATGGCTAATGAGATTTCGGTAATGGACCGTACCATCCCATTGGTATTGTTGTGGAACGTGCCAGGCACGCTGGTGTGTTCGGTGCAAAAGCAGGAAATTGCTTAGCCCTGGGCTCTAGACAGTAATAAGCTTTGATAATGTCCTCGGGGAGCGGACGGAAGTTTTTTCTTAACAGTTTGTCTGTGCGTCGAAGCCTATCTGGTTGATGCCACAGCGATTCCGTGTGTCAGGGGGATTTCCCAGTCAGTTTCATATTCAGAAGGGGGAAAAAAGGGAAATTATTAATTATGATAGCGTGGGAACGTGGGACGCTTTTACTTGACGTATCTATGTAATGTAATTACACCAACTGGTAACATTGGTACACAAGTCCATTATAAACAGCGGTAATCTAGCCAGAGCTTACCGATTATGGCATATCCAGTAGTGTAGGCCTAGGGCTTTTGGCACCATGGGCTGGGAATGCCTCAGCAAGAATCAACGGATGCAAGTCTGCAAGAGATGCTGGAAGGGGCAAGCACAGCGACAGGAACCACACAATGAATCAACTAGGAACAGCAGATATAGACCGCGATGCAATTAACATTTTGTGCTTAACGTTTTTTCTCAAGAGAAACACTTTTTTTTGCGGTGTTTATTCCTACCGCATCCAGTGACCTGTCTCTTGTTGCATTGCTTTAACTACACTGTGCTTCTACACATTATTTTTGTTTTGTTATTTTGCAGGCACACACACACACACACACACACACATATTTACTGCTATTCCGTGATAACAACTTTGAAATTGCAACGTAAAACATTTATTTCGGCAAGACGAGAAAGGGCTTACAGCGTGCGGCTCTACCCAGATTAATTTATGCAGATGAAGCTCATTAATATTAAAAAAAGAATCGCACAATGTCTTCTCAGCTCTCAGCGTGAGAACAACAAACGTCATTATGCTCATCGCCGTTACGGAAAAAAAGAGCACAGCGTCTGATGTTGTCCGCACGACGCGTCACGTAAACCGGATGAAAAAGTGAAACACGAACCAAATACAAATATGAAGAAAGACCTCGGCGTCGAGAAACGGGCGAGTTTCGCCGGGGTCGGCGGGAGGGGGAACGACGAACGGGGGATTTTTCAGACGCCCACGTCCGTCCGCGTGCGCCGTTGTGACCTCGCGGAACGGCGCCGCGCAACACCGGCGGCTCGCGGTCGGCGGTTCAGGACCTCCGTGTCCGCGGCATGCCGTCGGCCGACGGGAAGCGGGCGGGTTCAAAGGCTTTGCGAATAAGGGGGGAAAAAAGGAAATCCGTCAGCTGCGAGCGACTCGCGTGACAGCGAGGCCAGAGCGTAAATTGCGACGTTTGTTTACAGGGCGAACGGGCTGCTTGATTGTAATGCCGCGCAACTCCAATATCCGCAATCTATCCCACTGATGATCTGGGCGAGACATAGAATTTACTCTGAGTGACCTGGGAGTGCATACTGACTCAAAATTGCAGATTTCAATTTGTAACAAAGGCTGAGATTAAAAATGATGCTTGATAATTTGTGCCTATGCTGGTGTGTCATAGGTTCAGTCCAATTGTATTGGTATGTGGATCCAACTGCACTAAACTGGGTGCATTAGTTAGGTGTGTGCATACGTGCATAAGTAAATTGCATCGGGAAGTGACTGTCTGTTACTGTAGAGCAGGGGTCCTCAATCTTATCCAGTAAGGGCCGGTGTGGGTGCAGGTTTTTGTTCCAACCAAGCAGTTACACACCTGATTCCACTAATCAATCACTACAGTCTTTGCTAAGGACCTTCATTAGTAGAATCAGGTGTGTAACTGCTTGGTTTGAACAAAAACCTGCACCCACACCAGCCCTTAAGGCCCGTCCACACCAAGAAAGATAACTATAATGATTTATAAATAAATCGTTTTAAAACTAATTCTAACTCAAGTGGATGGCGGAGTCCACACCGCAACCATAAAGACAACGACAGTGACGAACGATATCTTTGGGATCACTTTCAGAGCGATTTGATGAATGACAGCCAATCAAAATGCATCAAAATTGACAAGCTGCTGACAGCTGGAGCGCGCTGCTTGGTGCCACTGTTTAGAGAACGTTATCGTTCATCAGTGTGGATGCTCACACCGTTATCATTATAGTTATCGTTATAGTTCTTGGTGTGCACGGGCCTTTACTAGATAAGGTTGAGTACACCTCCTGTAGAGTGTAGACCTTCAGGAGGAGCCCCTTTAACCCGCTGGCACCCCCTGCAGGTAAGTGTCCACAATACACATCAGCACAGAAATACACTCATGGACCTATTAAGGTCTGTGGATAATATTAGCACACCTCTTTTCCCACAATAATTCAAGAAACATACAGTGCCCGCTAATCGAAACTGCCCACTAATCGAAAAGCCCATCGAAACATCCTCCCTCTTGCCTCAATCTGATTACGTACATTTCTTTGGCTCAGGAAAGACCTCCATATTGCCATCGGCAGAGATCTGTAAATAGATGAGCGCACTCAACTCGCTGTGCAGAGCGTCACGCGCCTATCCGATCCAGGATTAAAGAATCTCTTTCCGTACTGTTGCAGGGTCACCATTCATTCAGAAGGCTTAATAGACTCCTCTGCCCTGCAGTAGGCCTACTGTGCAGGCAACTCTACCCGGCTCCATTCAGGTAGGCCTGCCGGGTGCGCTCTCCACTGGCACTGCTGCTATACTGAAATTCAATTACCAATTCTGTGTCGAGATGACACAACACACACACATACAGCTCTCGCTGAATCACTCCTTTCATCACTTTTAAGTTCTAAGGTGATGTTCTGCCTCACCAACTACCAGCTACAGGTGTGTGTGGTTAAATCGAAAAGAGTATGTATGAACCCTTACATTAATCCACTGCAAATATGATGGTTTCATTTTTTGTTATTCACTTTACAGTTGAACGTTCATTACCCGTTTCCTCCCTGTGCCCATAATCTATTTGCTCGCTATTTAAGCGTAGGCATGTATGTATAAATATGCTTTTAAGATATTGTTAATAATGCACCTGAATGTGGCTGCGAGTTTTCTACCTGTTGTTATGATGGGGAATTCAGACACACTGTAGCTGTAAACAGGAAGCTTAAACTGTGCTGATTGGAAACAAAAGGTGTTACTTTGCTTTAGGTTTAAATGAAAAATCCAGCCTGTATTTTTTTTGTTGTTTTTTTTAAAGAAGGAAATTACAGCAATCGGCCAGTCTGAATTGTGTCTATAAGAACACCCTTAACAATCCAATTTAGAAACAAAGAGTTTGAATATCGCTTGCTGAGAACATTGTTTAGGAATAAAGATGTCGTTTTTGATTGCTTAGTGAAGCCTGCTGGGCCTACTGCAGTTAATGCATTCATTATAAAATAATAATAATAAAAAAAGCAATCAGGCAGGCGAGGTTTTTCTTTTGAATTGGTAGAGCAGTGACCTCCAGATAGTGGGACAACTACCAACTATCCTCCATCTAAGAATGCTAATCTCCGTTGTCTCTAGTACCCAACTACCCTCCAGCTAAGAATGCTAATCTCCGTTGTCTCTAGTACCCAACTATCCTCCACCTAAAATGCTAATTTCCGTTGTCTCTAGTACCCAACTACCCTCCATCTAAGAATTCTAATTTCCGTTGTCTCTAGTACCCATGGAAAGCATACAGCAAGAAGTGTTGCCTGTCACTGTAGCTGTCATGCCCCAAAACATGTGGTGCACAATTGAACCCTAAGGGCCTGATTTACTAAGACCTTTAGCATGCCCAAAACCTTTTAGCCTCACACGCAAATCTAATAACACAACCAATGATTGGTGCAAAACAAATACCTTGACCAATCATTGCTCATGTTATTGGTTTTGGTGTGCTAAATGGTTTTTGCACCCGCTAAAAGTCTTAGTAAACCAGGCCCTAAGAGTATAAATGTGTAAAGGCCATTGCAGCAATTTGAAACCTTAACTGACTCTACGCCCCTATCCGTGGGTTTACTGCCTTCTGGGTCACAGATGCATATTTTCGAGAGCTAGTAAGCTGAACCTTCGTGAATTCCCTGTCACGCAGATGGGTCAAAAAAAAAAAACATTTTCTGAATGGAGAGGTGTTATAAATCCTCGCTGTGTCTAAGAAATAGAACGTTGTGTTTTTCTTGAGGTACAGTTCCTGATGCAGTGCTGCTGGGAAATTAAATTAAACACATTAAATTATGGATTTTTTAAATCCATTGCTTTCCTAACACCCCGTGCAATTCAGGGTCACACATTATAAGTAATTCCATCAATTGAGCATAGGACCCTATTGATTAACCGGAAGCCCTATTTTAAAATAGTTTCTGTAAGGTATGAAGGGATAGAAAAATTTATTATTTTCTATGGTCTTGAGTGACAGAAACGCGGTGTGCTGTGTCCACGGCAAAGAATGCCACTACCCATCAGTGTTCTTATTAGGGCCGTAGCAATCACCATAAGCCCTCAAAATGGAACCCTCTCCATGCTGTTAATGAGATGGCCAAGGGTTCCTTTCCTATGACTTGTTTGTTTTAGCTAAGCAAAGTGAACGGAGATCCAACAAGTCTTATGATGCCTTCAGTCTTCCTGGCTTGTCATTTTGTCAGAGTCTCCAGCTCGTGCCCCATTGCCAGAAATATATGCCCTTCGTAATTGGTTAAGTAAAAGTGTATTTTCAGCTGGTCATATGATTTGTTTGGTATACTAAATGAACACCACTAAATGAGTAATTTGCTAGGATAATAACTTTTTGATGCGATAGTTTATTTAGATAAACATTCTTCATTTTCTCTTTAAGTAACTAAAAATATAAAACTACATAAAAGATGCTCGTCTATTGCTTAGTTTAAATAGTTATTTGAAATAGTAATTTAATCAGTTGGCGATTTAACTAAACCAACTGATTTAATGTATCCCCACCTGGGATATAACCAGTAGGCCCTGCAGTAGGCACCTTCTCCTTGATGAGAAAGGGTCAACATTTCAGGCACAAAATAATGTGTTTGTTATGCTGAATACACAACAAACACATTATTCATTCAACACTATGCAATGTGTGTTATTCAGCAAATTAAGTACATCTACAGCACACGGTATCCACATAGCAACCGGGACAATACTGCAGGCACGGGAAGCCATTTTTTGGCTGTGATACAGGTTTGTTGGCAACCAACCAATGCTGACAGCGAAGCAAGTAGCAACTTGTCTTCTTATTGGCGAAAGAGGAGCAAAATATAGACGTGACAAAGCTGGCAGAAAAAGAGGGTGTAAAACCTGAATGCTCTGCGGCCAGCTTTCTCCCTGTCCTCCGAGCCATTCTGTGCTGACGGACAACACTCAACTCCAGGCTCTGATGAGACACTTCACTGTAAGCAAACCTGCTAAGTAGCACTTTCCCAAAAAATAGAGGCCGAACGTCTAGGTCACGTCTTATTCGGGGGGTTTATGACGCAAGCGTGTTCTCGGAAGGGTGCCGTATTCGCCGCCGGCTGTGGATTTCCGGAGGAGTTCAGGCTGGCGACGAGAAAAGACACAGGTGAGTTTATCGCAAATCTTAATTCGGCTGTTCAAATTTTAACAGGCGGTTTCATCAAGTACAGAATCTCTCTTGGGAGGTTCAGTGGCAGTAGATAATAGTAGATTAGAATATAATAATATTAGAATGATAATAATAATAAAGTCAATTCTAATGCAATGATATATTTTGTTTACAACATTCACTCTACAAGCTCAACTGGATTTGCAGGACAGTGAGGAAAAAGAGTAATCGGCTTAAAGGAAAAAATAAATATGTACAAATTAGATGCAATAAATGGTGAGGTAAATCTAGAAGCAGAGGGAAACAGAGTTGTAAAGCTGGGTTATGAGGCATGAGGCTGGATTTAAATGCTTGACAGGGGCCTTTAATTAGCTTGGGAGTCAGCAAGTAAAGTGAGAGAGAGGCCTAATTCTCCATCCCTGTAAATGTGACCTTATTGGTCTACTGTTGAATAGTGGTGAATGTGGTAGGAGGCTGTCATCATTGGATACAAACTTCTGCGTTTCTCGTGCGGTATGCGACCGCCAGCACAATTAATGGGTAATGTTAGTCCAGTACCGCCGCTGCCTGATCTCGCAAAACTGTAATTGTGAAGAAACAAATAAAATGCTTTGCTTTTTAATTGATCACGACGAATTTGTCTTAAATCTCAGGCGCAGTTAGTCATTTTGTCAGCACCCAAACCTAACAATGGCCGAACATATCTTGACACAATAGTGAATGAAATTACATAAGGACATTATTGGGGCCAAGTAAGGCACGCTTACGTGGATGGCGCTCTTCCGTACGCCAGCGCTGGATGTAATGGTGTGAGCTGTGGTTACGAGGCTGAGCTATTTCTGTGGGAATGTGTAGCAGGTGTCATGTGACGGAGGCGATGCCTTCGAAGAGGAAGTCCCACAGAGGAGCGAAGCGGGCAGTAGCCGGTAGCCGCAAGGCCACGGAAGCGCCGCGCCGTACGCGCCACGGGTTTTGGAGGGATTCCGAAGCGAGGGGCGACCGGGGAGGAGCCCGGGGTCCCGGCGGCGAAGAGGGAAGGTCGAGTCTCCCTTTCGACGCGGGCTTCGAAGGTGCCGGCCGCAGGGCCGGAGGCTAACTCCCGGGTCTGCTGACTCAGAGAAGGAGGACGGGAGACGGCAGGCCCCCCGGTTTCGGCCGTAACTCCGACGGCGCGCGGGCGCTCGTTCTGGCCAGCCGCGGCCGGGGAGCCGTCGATCACCTCGCCGCCTCTGCCAGGAAGTAAAAGGGCACAGAGGTGTCCTCTCGCGCCTCTCGAAAGGCCGGGGTATCGTAATGCACAGCGTGGAAGCGGTCGCCATGGCACCCACGGATGATAACGACAGGAGAGGGATGTAAATCAATAACAATATTGATTAGCTGAAACTGCCTGTTAAAATTTGAGCGGCCGGTTTTAATAATAAGTATACTAACTGGAACAATTATCCTTTTGAATTATTGCGCTACCTTGCTCCGGGGCACTGTGCCAGTATCCCAGTGGATAATGCGGGACCACAAGCCTTTAGGAAACTCGTCCTGTTCCGTAACCACTTTATGACTAATTCAAGGACAGGTGATCTGAATGTAGAATTAGACCTGACTCCAGTTCGACATTCAAGGGCAACTGTGTGTGTGTGTGTGTGTCTTTGTGTGTGTGTGTGTGTGGGGGGGGGGGGGGGTTACACACTCCAGAACTGCTTCTTCCCTCCACTTTGCTTCATTCTAAGGGTGCGTCCCAATATTCTTCATTCCTCACCTCCTTTCCTCTACTCGTCTCCTACCCGGAAGTATGCAAAACCGCCTGTGCAAATAGAAGTGTTTGCATGTACAGTATACAACGTAGAGTATTCTGGGGGCAATTGTAACAGGGATCAATTGTAACACAATTTTTTGTTACAATTGTCCCCAACCCTGAACACATGAACCTAGCTAGCTTGCTGGATAGAATCTCAGCTCTAGCTTGTTTCAGATTGGTGAAATTTTATGGTGTTGCAATTGCCCCCAGAATACTCTACCTGACATTGCAGCATTGCTAACACGGAATTTGCCGCACATTAAGTTTTAGGAAGATCTTGACTGCAGCGTGCTGTCGGAGTTCCGTATCAGCTGATCCCCGGAAAGTGTCCTGCTAGTCATGACGTTCACTGTTCATGTTCTTCACCGCCATTGTGAACATGCTCCGGGGTGGAATTCAGAGGGATTTAAAGGTGTATGCACCGTTTCTGTATTCGGCACAGCGAAAACAGGGAATGGAACAGTTTTAATATAAATTTTTTTTCAATCGAAACATCAGCGATTGTAGTGATTACAATGCAGAGCCCATATAAACAAGTCAATGGCTGCGTTTGGATCCGAAATTTATCCTTTCTTCCTGTCGTTCCTTTCCTTTGCTTCAAGGGGGGAAATCCCCAAAATTCCAGGATGAAATATGGCGGCCACACCAAGTGTGATTCGGATCCGATTTAAGAAAGGGGAGGGAGTAATTATATTCCCTCGCTCCCTCGTTTATCCTCCCTTCCACCAAGGGTATACAATGCAAGCTTCCAGCAAGAAGGGAATCCCACAATGCAATGCTCCACAGGGGAAAAAGTTGGTGGTCACCACAGAACTATGTGGCGGTCACATTTCAACTCTGTGGTGTTGCACTTCTGAAATGTTGCGAAGGCGGTTCAGTTCCGTTTTTGTTTGTTTCTCGTCAATCCTCCCTTGCAGTGCACCTTTTAAGTTTGCTTGCTGCGCGTAGCAAATTGCGTCACGAGATAGCTCCCTCGAGGATTTGAATGCAGCCAATGCCTTAAAACCATTAAAAAATATATGCCTTTTTCAACTTTTTTCAAAATAAACTGTCACAAAATGTTTTGTAATGCCTTGTCTTACATCCTAAATTTTGTAACTTTGAGTCCTAACTCAATGACTAATGTAACACTTGCGATTACAAAAATTATTTGTCTCTCTATTTGCATTTGAATAGCATATAAAGCATACTTACACTTGGTCAAAGGACACCTCTATCCACACATTAATTGCTATAATGAATGCTGTTGACTTTTGATATCATTATTAAATTATCATCAGTATACATTCAGTACCCGCTTAATACCGCTTGGACCCATGCATGAACTGCAATGATGATTATGCTGATTAGGGAAAAGATTTGCAATCCAAAACATGTGCAAGTTATTGTACCTCAGTCAGTGGAATAATGAATAAAAGCTGTTGAGCAATGGTCAATTGGCAATCTCATCATTGTTTCAGTATTAAATTCACTATTAAATGACAATGTTGTCCTTATATACAAGCACATTTTGAGGTCAGTGCAATGCAAATGTGTGTATTGCACAGCCAGTTGTTTAAATGAATAATGGGGTGAAATCTAAATGAAATATGTATTGTTTGAGCATCACGTGTTTTTAAAATACCAATTAATGGAAGGACAGTTCGGAATTTAACCAAAGACAGCAATTTTGGAGACAATAGCGCCATGTCCAGCAGTGATTCGATTGGTTTTCACTCCAACCCTAACAAAGCGCACCTCATTCAACAGCTTGAGATCTCGCTGAGCTGCTAATTAGTAGAATTAGGTGTGCCAAATTAGGGTTGAAATAAAAACCTACAGGACGGTCGATCTCCAGGAACAGGGCTGGGGACCACTGATAGACAGCATATTTATTATTTGTTTTCAGTGCAACTAAATGTATTTATTTTTATGTGAATATTTCACATAAAAGTCCTAGCCAGCTGCATGAATAGCCCTTTGTGTCTTGTGAAACCTGGTCGGCAGCAGTTTTTACGAAGTATGCGACTTTGTTATCCTCTAGGTCCGTGTTATTCAAATCACTGCCCTCGAGGGCGGAGAACTGCTGGTTTTCCACCCTCCCTTTACCTGGGAGTCAGGTCTGAAGACACTCTGGCCAATCAGTGGCACTAACTGTTCAGTTAATTACCTGGGAGAAAGGAAACCAGGACCGGATTTGGATTTGAGGTCCAGATTTGCTCTAGCTGGTGTTTAACTCCTGCTGCAACCGTGATTAACATAGGACTAAAGGCTGCTACAGAGTGTTTAAAACAGGGAGCAGACGCGTACGCAAATGGACAGCCCGCCAGACTGTCATAAATTATTATAAGATATATAGGCCCACACCGTTTTAGCGATATGGCACTCTAACCCATGGCAGGCTACATCATGAATATTGGCACGTCTAATGGGGTTTGCCTAGTCACAACATCCCCTATAGCCTTGCCAATATTCATGATACCACAGGTTCTTGTGCAATATTGCTTGAATATTTATGCTGTTTCATCGAGTGTGAATTGTAGCCATGTCACTTTTGTGTCTGACTTTCCTAGTTACAAAAGGATTTAAACTGCAAACCCGATTGATTTCACTCAAAAATGGTACGTAGGCTACATATTGCAAAACGGTGCGATTTTTTTTCCACCTAGGGTGCCTTGAGGGGCTCCGTAGTTATCTTTATTTCCATGTGTTATTTATTTATTTATTAGATTTTTCTATTTGATTATGCTTCCTTGCTGTTTCCATCCTGTTGCAGAGATTCTTGACCAGCGGAAGAAAAAACATGAGACATAAATTTGGTCAACATGTCTGCCAATATATCTGCACTCTGCACTCAAAGTACAGGTCTCCTCTCTCCGGACTTGAGGCAAAGACGGGCTCTTTGAAGTTTTCTCAAAATGGCTCGCAGGGTGATGAAGTGTGATTAACTTGATGGCACACTATGTCAAGCTGTCTATATTCACAACTGCATGCTGTCAGCATTGTGAACCAAAGCTGTCCGTTGCTACAGTAAATAGCTTTGCTCTCAGAGTTAAGTGATGCTAATCCTTGGTTTCTCACTCTTTCTAGACAGCCTCACTCTAAGTAGTGTTTTTGCCGTCAGAGTTCTTGTGAGAAATACCAGGGCAGTATTTTATAAGCTTTTAGAAGCCAATGGCCTAATACTATTTTGACATTTTGTCAGTAAATTAAAAGTTATGAGAGCTGTAATAAGTATAGATTGCCCAGCAAAATCATTCAGCATTGAAGTACCTCAAGAAAGATGTGAAACTTAAAACTTGGTTGGAAAGAAGAGGTATAAAAAATTCAAGTATCCAGACACAAGTCATATTTGCCAAAAGGATTATTCAAAAGCAGAAAGTTTTTTGCCTGCCATCTTTTACATAATAATTCCTAATTCATTGCATAATTAGCTTGTTCCCTTAAATTTCAACATGGAGAAAAGAAAAGATTTAATGAAAAGGTATACACATTTCATCAAGACACAGTAACTCAAGCGCAGAATGTAGATAGCAAACTCTGCATACTTTTCATCTTACGGATGTTTATGAATGTCAAATTAGTCCACGAAACTGGTGTCAAGCACTGTGCGAGTTGAATTCAGGTCTTATTGGAATCTTGTGTTCATTATGTTATTTGTTGATTTTATTCTATTTATTTTTAGAGAAGATTAATATGACTGGTGCATGTTAAAGTTTTCTGGCAGCCTTATGTGCACACTTTCACAGTTATATTTCTCAGCGATAAATGTCACTGTTAAAAATAACATACAAATTAAAAGTCTGTACTTTATGAACAGTAATTAATTAAGCATTGCTACAAACTGTGAGGTATATTTAGATATTGTAGGGTATAAAAGACAGCTGGAAAGATTGTGGGGAAAAAAAGGTGTTGAAGTTATTTTCACAAAGGTTTTTCAGATAAATCCAAAGGCCAACTGACTGCTGGCTGTGTTTTTGATAGTTGGCAAATAATCTGTCATTATGAGAATGCACTATTTTTCTCAATATGCTTTTTCTAGTGGATTATAAGGAAATTCAGTGGGAGACAATGTACATGACATTTAGGTCCCACTTGACATTTTAAAAAGTAGAGAATAGGAGTCCTTGAGAGAATAGAGGGAGAGAGTGTGGTGGTTTATCTGAGGGTAGAGCTCCACTCCACTCCACTACCTGCTGCACTGTACACACATGCAGAGATTATCATGCATTTACTTGCTGTTTGGTTATTTTCAATTCTGAAGTAAACTGTCGAATGAAATATATGTCAGTATAAGACTTTAAAAAATGAAATGAAAGAAAGAAAGAAAAACTCTCCCAAAAGAGTGTTGAAAGTGAAATGTGGCGAGTTAGATTCTGGCAGCGCGCGTACACTTCCTGTGTGGCCCCACCAGTGGAGCAGTTTGCTCCACAGGGCCAGAGAGGACCTTCACTTCCGAAAGTGACCCAAAACTTTGCATAATCCACGTAGGTTAGTGTTCAAATCTATCCGGTCCAATCGCAGGAGGGCCTTTTTTAAATTTTACACATGGCATGCATGAGCTATTCCAACCAAGCTAAGTTCCTTTTACCCTGGGAAATGAAGCATAAATCATGTCAGCACTGCAGTTGGCGGCGCTTTGTGAGGCAGAACTGATAGAAATACAAAATAAAAATGCATTTAAGAGACAAAGAGCATTTCAGCGCGGCAGTGTGGAGGGCGTTTATTTCGGCTGACACCGACCTTTAACCGCGACGGCACTTGTGTGAGTGTGCTGCGCATTTAACAGCAGCACTTCCAGTGCAGTCAATTTAATCATTTTCACCTTTTAAAACTGGAATCAATATGAAAAGAGAGCTCCCATTGAGAGAGAGAGAGCCGTGTGTGTACCCCGAGTACTTACTTTTGAAAAGTAATTAGTACATTTCAAGCAGCCGGTGAACTTTCAGGAATGTTGGCGATGCTTGTTTACTTTGAGACAGTCTGAAACATGCTGCTGTTTATAATGACTGATTATTATTGCACAATCATTTTATTTATCAGAATGGTCAATGGTATCCATGGTATATTGATAATTGTTATATTGATTTCTGTTGTGGTGGCTAGAGAGGAAGAAAGGAAATACATAAAACTAATAAAATTAAGTCTTTTTAAAAAAATCTCATTTGCGGGTTAATTTATATGCAGAAGAAATAGGACGGCGCAAAAAAAGGGAGAACTGAGATTTAACAACCATCCGAAAACGGCGGTGACAGTATTGATTTGCTTTCATCCAGGTTCTGAGCTCATTTGTGATTGTGTGCTCACTAGAGCAGCCTCTTATGTCCACAGGGAGTGTGCTCAAAGAATGAGTCACTCAGTGAAAATGCTGCCTGGCTAAATTTGCATTGCCTAAAGTGCACTTCAGAGTCACCTCTCAATGTCCACTTTGTATTCTTTCTTCATTAATGAACTGACTTAATGGAGGAGGTACCAGGTCATTAACACGTTAAAGACGGTTCACAAACCCACTCTTTTGAGTGGGAAATGGGTCTTTCATTTTCTTTAAACTGCGAGATCGAACGTGCATTTGTAACACAAACCACACAACGGTTGCATGAGCTATAGATACAGTGTGTATTATGAAATACTGGATACGCACTCATAACATGAACACGTGTTCTTCATAACATGAACGCAGAGGTTGTCTTGCAAGTGCATCGTCAAAACTGCAGAGAAATCGCTGCACTAGTGCAGAAGAGGACTAAGCGGTCGATTTACTAAGATCCCAAATAAAGGGTGTTATTTTGCGGGCGCAGCCAAAGAATTTGCACGCTCTACCATTTCACACTTTGCAGGTGATCAACTAAAGGTCATTATGTAAACTCCAGCCGCAAACAGCCATATTTAAATGAGACATTTTTTCACACTGAAAAAATGAGAAAAATCCAACCTTTAATTGAAGTAAATTTATTCATCAAGAAATAATTATTTTTAATAAAACCACGTGTGCCACAATTATTGGCACCCCTGCATTTAATACTTTGTACAACCTTTCTTTGCCAATAAAAACAGCACTGAGTCTTCTCCCGTAACATCTAATAAGGTTGGAGAATACAGAGCAAGGAATCCGAGACCATTCCTCTTTACAGAATCTCTCCAGATCATCCAGAGTCCTAGGTCCTCTCTTGTGCACTCTCCTCTTCAGCTCAGCCCACAGGTTTTTAATAGGTTTTAGGTCAGGGGACTGAGATGGCCATGGCAGAAGCTTGATTTTGTGTTCAGTTAACTATTTCTGTGTTGATTTGGACGTATGTTTTGGATCATTGTCCTGCTGGAAGATCCAACGACGACCCAGTTTTAGTTTCCTGGCAGAGGCAGCCAGATTCAGATTTAAGATTTCCTGGTATTTCATGGAGTTCATCATGCCATGTGCCCTCACAAGGTTTCCTGTGGAGGGCCAGGGCCATTGGAGGAAAAACAGCCCTGCAACATCACGGAACCTCCACCATGCTTAACAGTGTGGATCAGGTTATTTTTGGTATAGCCATCCTTCTTTTTACACCAAAGGCTTTTTTCTGGCACGCCTTCCAAATTATCTGCTGGCATGGAGGGTGACGTTTAATGGTAGTTTTGGACACTTGATGACCCCAAGATGCTACTTTCCGCTGTAATTCTCCAACAGTGATCCTTGGGGATTTTTTTTGCCTCTCTTACCATCCTCCTCACTGTGTGTGGGGGCAAAATAAACTTGGGTCCTATTCCAGGCAAGTTTCTAACAATTCCAGTTGCTTTGAACTTTTTAAGTATTGCCCTACTGGTAGATATGGGCATTTTCAGGGGAGTAGGTATTCTTTTATAGCCATTCCCTGACTTATGAAGCTCAACACACTTTTCCCTCATTTGATTTGTGTGTTCTCTTATCTTTCCCATGTTGATGTATGAAGGGAATATGGCCTCTGTGTCACCTCATACTTATACCCCAGTGAAACAGGAAATCATGGATTACTGCTTGAAAGTTCCTAAACACTCTCATCAACTTTAAAAAGTAAAATATAAATGGAAAAAATGCTTCAGTTACATTTTGTTCATAATAATTTCTAGGGGTGCCAATAGTTTTGTTAATAATAATTATTTCTTGATGAGGGATTTTTTTTTCTCAGAATAAATTAAATGAAATGAAAAGGTTCTCATTTTTTCAGTGTGAAATTAAGCTAATTCACCAAAAGGTGAATTTTTTATAACCCTTTTTACTCATCTTCACCAGGGGTGCCAATAATTGTGGAGGGCACTGTAACTATGCTTACTAGCACTAAGCCTACTCGCACCATAAGTATAACATAAAATCACATTTCCATTTTATCATAGGTTTTATTTTTTTTATAAAGTTTTCGAATAGCATAGAATAACTTTTATTTTCCTGTGAGGGAACTTCAGTTGTAGTTACCAGTAATAAAAAAAAAATAAAGACACCTTTTTTGTTATTTTGGTTCTGTACTCTAGCACTTTGAGTTTGAAAGGATACAATGACAATGAGGTTGAAGTATAGACTGTCCACTTTAATTTGAGGGTATTTTCATCCATATCGGATGAACCATTTAGAAATTATAGAACCTTTTGTACATAGTCGCCCCCCCCCCCCCCCCCCCCCCCATTTTTGGGCATCGAAAATATTGGACAGTTTAACATAATGTAGAATAAAGTAATTATTTTTAATATTTAGTCGCATATCCTTTGCATGCCATGACTTCCTGCTGATGTCTATGATCCAACATTATGAAAAGACTCTTGATACCTTATTTTCTGGTACTCCTACAAGTGACACTATAACTTCTCTGCATTTGAATGGATCTCTATGGGAATTGGGGTGTGGGACTAGATTTAGCTGTAAATTATGCTGGAACATTATGGAATACATGGTTGGCGAAATGGCTGTAAGTCATCAAGGGTCTGAGGTATCAAACGAGCCTCAAACCATCACTCTGCTGCCAGATATGCAGTAGATATTGATGGATCACTTTAAGGGTTGTTTCTCCTGACAAATTTTCCTATTGCACTCTATGGAAAAATAAGTCAGGATAAGAAACGCTTCAAGTTATCCATCCATATCTATTGCATATCTGGCAGCAGAGTGATGGTTTAAGGCTTGTTTGATATGTCAGACCCTTGATGACTTAGAGCCATTTAGCCAACCATGTGTTCCACACTGTTCCAGTGTAATTTACAGCTAAATCTAGTCCCACCCCCAATTCCCATAGAGATCCATTCAAATGCAGAGTCTTTTGATATTGTTGGGTCACAGACATCAGGAAGTCATGGCATATTAACAATATATATGAACAAATATAAAAAAATTAACAAATATGAACAATTATTACTTTATTCTACATTATGTTAAACTGTCCAATATTTTTTGTTGCCTGAAAATGGGGGGGGGACTATGTACAAAAGGTTCTATAATTTCTAAATGGTTCATCTGATATGGATGAAAATACCCTCAAATTAAAGCTGACAGTCTATACTTCAATCTCATTGTCTTTGTATCCTTTCAGACACAAAGTGCTAGAGTACAGAACCAAAATCACATTGAATGTTTCACTGTCCAATAATAAACTATTCTGATCTATTATGAATCAGGTCTTCCATGACAGTGGAAATCTCTACTGCTTTATTGCTTTGCACTTGGGCCAAATACAAAGAACCAGAAAATAATTTTTCAAGGAGGCAAAAGATTATTCTTTCTGCCAAAAGATGTGCTAAAAGGGGAAATAAAATCATGAACATCTTTCTCAGGATTTAGTTTAATTAAAATATGAAAATATATAAAATATTTATAATCTATGCCTTCTTCACAGATAACGACTGCAGTCTGTCTCCCAGCATAAAACATTTTTTTTAACACAAGATGAAATGAGAGCCTAATGCAAACCGGATAATTTCAATGAAAAAAATATTCAATTTTTCATTGAAATTTTTTACAAATCAAATTATGTTACTATTGTATTATCAGTAAATCCATATAGATTGTGGGGTGGGGTTCATGTTGATGATTGGCAATTATTTAAATATTTCATGAAGTGCATTTGGCTGGGACTGTATCTTGCATTGATAATTTTTTGCAGGAACATTAATTTTCTTGATTTTCAAGATGTAAACTTCAAAGAAATATCAAAGCCAGGTGATTCACCACACAAGCATCCCCGCACTCGACTGGTGCGTGTCGATGGTCTAGCGCGTTGGAAGATGATAATGTATGTTCTTTATGCAGATCCCTGTCTATTCCTGGATGACATTTGCGGCGACTGACTTTACTGATGATGATCTGACGAAGGACTCAAATAATGAAAATATAATGGGGGCAGGTGGGAGTTGGAGGCGCATCAGAACTGCCAATCATTCTCTGAATGGATAGCTGGCATTTAAACAAAGAGGAGAGCAAATGGCAATGCACACGTAGCACGGGATGCGCTTTCTTCCACCCGCCTATGTGAACTATTTGTGTGAAGAGCCGAAGCGGTTTGAGGTTGGGGGGCTGAGGGACTCGGGGGGTGGGTGGAGGGGTACAACAGTGGCATTAATGTCACACAAACCATTTGAACACTTATATCCCTATATACGGCGCGAACGGAAGGTGCCCATGATCCCGAGGTTCCATTGTGAAGCTGTATTTCAATGGCGGTGGATTAGGCGCTCTGTTTGTAACTAATCCGCCCCTTCAAACGGAGTAAAGGGGAGCAGGGTTGCCTCTGTACTTCAGAGCTGCTAGTCACATAATGGCACATGAAGGGGGGGGGGGGGAATCCTTGTGATTACTTGTGAAAATCAAATCTTCTCTTCGGTCGCTATGAGTTCCGAAGGAGGCCGTTTGGCTTCGGCGATAAATCTAATCCTAGAATATAATGGCGGAAGGCTCCAGGGATTAACAGATCCAGTCCTATCAGGAAGCATCTGGGATTGCTCTCTCTGTAGTTAATGTCACATGGGCTCCTCGCAGCACAGGAATGAACAGCTGAATTCATTCCACAAGCTTCGTAAAACCCTGACCGATTATAAAACATTGAAACTGTGAAACCCGGCATTTTTTTTTTTTAATCTACCAAAATGAATTAAAAATGGGACATAATCAAATTTCCAATCGGACCACAATAATTGGCTTTGGGATTTTCATTTAAAATAACTGAAATGAATGCTAATATGAGCCTAAATGTGGCATTGAAGTATTTTTTTTCCCCTTTCATTTGAATGAAATACTACCTCATGACACATACTAACTGAAAATGATACAAATAGAACCTTGGTTAACTGGCAAGATAAAATAAGGCTTCACTGTATTTTATTATTATTATTATTATTATTATTATTATTACTATTTGTAATAATAATAACAATAATAATAAAAAGTATAAATTGTATTTATGTAGTGCTTTCATGCCATTGTCTCAAAATGCTTCACATTTAACCCCCATAACCACCACCAATGTCTAGGACCCACCTGGTTGATGCAGGGTAGCCATTTTGCCCCAGAATACTCACCACATCTTAGTTTACTTTGAGAGGGAAGATATTATCAAGGCAATTAAACTACTAATATATTTTATCTGAAAGGCAGGTAATATGAGGATGGTGTAGATGCTGTGAGCACACAGGCCTGTTCGCTGAAATATTATCCATAGTCCATCAAACAGGTGCCATGTCATTTTTCAAGGATGGGCTTCACGTTAACTTGTATTCGGGAATGACATGGATCATTGGAAGATTTATAAATCCGAGCCTTAATTCCAATTCCAGGTGTTCCTCACAGCCTATCTCGGAAGATGATTAGATAGAGGCCCACCATGGAAATTCATCACAGTTTAAATCAAATTAGCAGTGCCTTAATGATCTATTTAACGCATGCAGTATCTTGACATTGTACTTGACATTGAAGTCAGTTATCCAGACCTAAAATAATAACCTCCTTTGTTATAACTATGATTAGAAATGAAAGTGATTTGTGATAAGATTCAATGTGAAAATGTAATGATTAAGGTAATGCTGACATATTACTATGCATCAGATTACTACCTTCACCAGGTTTACATGTTCATTAGAGAGGAATTGCAATTGATTGATAGCACACTTCTATTGAATGTAGACATATTAAAAATGCTGACATATTAAGCACAATGAAAAAATAATCACCTGCCAATTGGTTATCTTTACTGTGTAGGCTTGTTAATTACAAATTACAGGTACAGCACCATTATCCATTTGAAGGTAACTTCTCTACCTGCAGTATTAGAAGCTCTCCAGCTGCCTCTGATATGCGGTTATGAAAAGATCGGCTACATGTCTCCACAGTGGATGTGTTTTTATAATGATAATTGCTGTTCTCTGAAATGAATTAAAAAGCTTTGTTAAACACTGTTGATAGGCCTCCTTTGTGCATATTAGGGGGAAAGTTCCCTTTTTTAATTTCAAAAGAAATGAGAAGTCTTTTTTTTTGGACTGGTGCACGTCAGTGCCTTTGAAAATACACCATGGCACTTTAATAAGATAAATTAACTGTGTTAAAAATACTTCGTTTTATCAATTATACTCAATTCACTTTGCGTTGTGGCATATAATGAGGATTGAGGTATGCTTAAAATCTGAGGCACTCTAGGGAAAGAAACAATACTTCTCGTTGCTCTTTTTTTTCCGCAGGGGAATAAATGACACATAGAAGTGAAAATATAGAATAGCTATAATAAAAGCACTGTGTGTCACCTTTGCCCGCCGCTTCAATGTGTTATTAATGGAAAAGCGTGCAGTTGTGATGTGGCTTGCACATATTTCTGAAGCTCGTAATCTCAGCATTTAAGTCCATTAGAAGTCCTTGGTTAGCTGTCGAAAGTAATGTTAGCGGCAGAAGAATTAAATATATTAGGAGTAGCATTCATGGATCATTATGAATCCAGGCCCTGAGCCATGTAGGATGGGCTTCCCCTGCTTAGACTGGTTCCTCCCGAGGTTTCGCCCTACCAGGGAGGGCCTCTGTCACCTTTAGTTTGCATTACGGGGGTTTAGGCAAGTGTAAACTTAGGTGTAGTGTAACAATTTTGTTTTAAAGTGTGCCATACAAATAAATTTGATTGATTATTACTTAACTGTAGTATCAAATTGTATATCAAATGTATACCTTTATACATATGTGATAAAAGAAACCCCAGTAAAATCAGCACTTCAATTTATTATTTATGCAATGTTGATGTTCGAGTCCAGCATTAATTAATTAATTAATTTGACTATGCCATTAAGAAGGAGACCAGGGTTGGAGATCTGCAAATCCAAATGTATGAGTGACGTGCCCCAAGGCCTAGCATTGACTGGGCCAGGACCCGCTTTAGCTGGTAACCCGAATGGTGGCACACAGTTGGCCATAGCAAAGTTTTGGTGGGCGTGATTTTTCCTGTTTCACTGCACACCAGTGACTCCTCTCCCCTCATCAGCTGCGACTTGGTGTACCTCTGTTGCAGTGGCTGCGCATCTCGGCTGGAGGACTGCAGGATGAACAGATGGGAGCTGCCAGCACATTTTTCAGTGGACAGTGCAGGCTAGCGTACAGATACGCACAGCGAGCGTCACACATGTATACGCACACACACACACACACAGTATGGACTATATCAGACACACTCACACATAAACTCAAATTAGAACATTTAGAGCTATTGGTTAGCTTGCCTTTTAAAAAATATATGTATCTTTAGGGCTTTATTGGGCAGCACAGTGTAGAGACAGGAAGAATGGGGAGCGAGAGAGAGGGAGAGACATGCGACAAAGGTCACGGGGCCTGATTCGCCAACGTCACGGCGCACAATGAACATGCATGTGGACGGTGTTCTGCAGGCTACGCCACCGAGACACCCGGTTAGCTCGCTTTTTTTATCCCAGTTGAGTTTGTTGAGCTAGTTTGAGAAGCTAAAATTTGGTATGATTATGACTGTTCGCTAAATACGAGAATGTATCCATTTTTTATTGCGCTTACTTATTTTATTGCGTGTCCCTTCAAAGATGACGGCCCTGCAGTCTCTGGGGTCGTCCTTTGAAATATTTCACACTTGGGAATGGCAGAAGCAGACTGCGGCAGCAGGGGCGGAGGTCTGTGACTGTCTGTACGCTGTGGCGTTATGATATGTGTCTCCATGGCGCCATTTGTCTCACACAGCGCCGGTGCAGCACACAGTACGCATGTCATCCTGTAATAGACTATAGATCTGAACAAGACACATGCGGGTTATGATTTTGCTTGTACAGTACCTGTGTATGGCTGCCCTGGCTATATGTTGTGGTAAAACATTCAGATTTATTATAATTATAACATTCTTCCACATATGTGCATACTCACTTGCTTCTGTTGACTTATTCTTTGCAAATAAATGCCTGAATGCAATCAATATGTGTTTCGACTTACCAATGAATGCATTTTTTTTTCTCTCCACAAAGGCAGTTTGGGGTGTTATTTTTAGTGATTTCAGAACTCACCACAGTTTGTGAATAAAGAAAAAATGCACTTCTATTTATTTTGAAGTCAAATTTAAGGACTAATGTTGATTTGATCTAGGCCAGAGTCTGGTATATGTTTGAGGGGAAAATAAATAAATAACATTAAGAAAACTAACGAGTTCTCATGTTGTGTTTAATTTAGAAACCATGTTTATAACATGACCTGAATCTCAATAATCAATCTTTAGCCCTAAACAATTGTACAACCATTACAAGCCCCGACAACCGTCTTTTCACTGAACTGTCCCTACATTGAGAGACATAGATGAACACAACAAAGAAAATCCATCTGTTCTTGTCAAATATTAAATTAATTGATAATAAACAAATAAGTACTCAAACATGTACACAAATAACAATCAAAATATATTTGGCAAAACTAGGATCAAACTTCATCCCAGTCGACATTTTCAAAGTACGTTGTTCCCTCCTACAATTAAACTGTTTTAATAAGTTTCCTACAACCTTTGTTCTAGGATTCAGACTTACAAGAAACACAATAGGAGTTTTATAGCAACATGAGGTCTAAGAAATAGGACAGTCCATGAGGCACTTTCAAGGATATTAAAGAGAGATTTCTCCCTTTGGAATTTTTTTTTCTTCTTTTTTTTCCCACAGTTATGACAATAAATTCAAAGATTCAATTCAATATTTCAAATAAAGATTGCAGAAATCAATACAAAAACAAATGTGGTAAAAATACTACAAAAGAAAACTGCAAATATTAATTAGATGGTTCTTTCTTCAGTATTTGCCAACATTTCAGTGAATGGTCCATCTTAAGAGCTCTCTAACTCTTTTATAAACACTATACAGCACCTTCTCAAAAACATTCATATATGACATTCGTGAATGCTTATATCAATTTAAGCAAGTTAAATTTATTTGTCACTGGGTATGTCATGGTAATGTCACTGAGGTATCGGCCGTTTTGTGGTTATTGATGTAAGAGTTTAGTAACGTTTATGTAATGCTCATGGAGGTGCTATGTAGCGCTTCTGAAAGAGTTACGTTGCTGCTATGAGGGAAAATTCACAGCTAAATGGGAGTAAAACTGAAGCATGAAATGATAAAAGCGGAAAGGAAAGAAAGCTAAGTTTGTCCTCTGTCTGCGGCGTCTCTCGTTAGCTCCGCCGCTTCCTCGTTGGTCTCTGCCGCCGGCGCCGGCTCCGCCCGAGGGTCCTTCCCGCTGAATATCCCCGCCAGCGTTTGGAAACGGGTGCCCCCAGTCGCAGAGGCGTCTGTAGTCCTCCTCGGCCTCGGCCGCCCGCGACTCGATGGAGCTCAGGGACTCGGCCACGGACCCGTCCCCCTCGTAGGCGAAGGTGACCAGCGAGTCGTAGGGCGGCGCCGACGAGTCCAGGCGGGACTCCCGCAGGCGCCGCTGGATGAAGTCCCGCACTTCGGCGCCGTCCGGGGACGGCCCAGCCGCCGCCGCCGCCGCCGCGCCGCCTTCCGGCCGGACGTCCCGGCGGAAGCCCGTCTCCCGCTGCGCCACGGCCTTGGGGTTGCGCAGGGTGCCGATGTCGAAGGCGTTGGTGTCCTCCTCCCCGCCCCCCCTCGTCGTCGTAGTGGATGACGTTGTCGCGGATGTCCTCCTTCGACGTCATCAGGGTGCCCTTGTCCTTCTGCCTTCTGAGGGCCACGTAGAGGACCACCATGACTAGGCGACAAGAGGAGGCCAGTAAGCTTAGGCTGTCGACACACGAGCGGCGCGCGTCCGCGCATGTATACACATCTATGTATACACATCTATGTATACACATCTATGTTTATTCATGATTCGTGTTGAACTCTCTCTACGACACATCTGGGATTCGCCTCATGCAAGTGTCATCTCAAACCCTCTTCACTGCATGCACATGACTGAAAGCTTGAATTGAAGAAAAGGCCCGTACCAGTAAGAAACCTGAGACAGGATAAATTTATGTCAGAGTACGCACACACAGTTTGCATATGATATGCATAAAAAGTACTACAGCAAAAAAAAGAAGGAGCTTACAGCTACATACATACGTATACGTGGCACGTGTTTGTCTGTGTTTGTTTACATACTGTATGCATGTGCATACATTTACGTAAATTTGAAATGCATTGTAACATTTCTCTCACGCTGTTTAACTTACCACTCGTCACCTAGTCTCATAAATATTAAATACAGAAAATATTACATCAAAAAGTATGATAGTGCTGTATGTACATAAATAAACAGACAGGCACACTCCCTCCAGATAGAAGTGAATTGGAGTGCAAGAGGGAGCTGACCCAATCGCATAAAGGTGTCATTTTAACACAAATCTACACTTCATTAGGTGCTTACATTACACTGTTTTTTTAAAATCTTTTATTTCTCATGTATGAATGATATACGAAGAGCAAAGTACTTTTTTTTATTACACGAACACCATGAAACATTAAATAAGGGAGAGACTCTCTGCGAGACGTCATAAAAAGAGCAAGCCTGCCCCAAAAAGATCTTTTAAAAAGTTATCTCGGAGAAAAACAGAAAGTGCTCCAGCAAACAGAAATCATCTCAAGCCCTTTTCCCCCAGTTGTTTTTACTCTGGGGCTTTCTGGCTCACTCCCCCTTGAAACCTCCTAAAATGAGGGTGCTGATGAAGTAGGCGTGTCTTTCTGACGTCCTGTTCTCCAGGCCTGGTTACTGCGTACTCAGATTGTGAGGGGAATCTAAGCTAGTTTACTGAAACACATGTAACTGGAAAAAAATTAATAAAATGTCAGTGGGGTTACTCACTTTCAACTGGGAATATAACATTAAATTAACATTAAATTACAATAATCAAATAATCTCGTTAGGTACGAAAATGAACCTTAAAACAAGAACAATTGTCTGAATTGAAGTTTATGACGCATAATAAGATTTCATTTTCGCACTGTGCCTGTGAACAGAGAACCTTCTAATTTTCACCCACATTATGTTGCGTGTTGGTGTTTTCCAATGAGCAATTCGATTCACATTAACATAAACACACAGTTCGATTTGATTGATAGTAACGCAAATCAGCACTGAACTGAGTAGGGATAAAGAGGTGTGCGTGCGTGCGTGTGTGTGTGTGGCCATGCGTGTGTGTGGTACAGTGTTTTTCAGGATTTAGCCTCCATTAGTTGCTCTGCTCTCTTCAGAGCCTTGTAATGCATGTTACATCACAGAACAGGCCTAAATGGAAAGTGTGCCCAGGGCTGCGTGCGGACGCATTCTTTGGCATCTGTCAATGCTGGCCCGTCTGGGTGCCCAGAGCCAGGATGAAAGGCTGTTTCTGCCGGCTTTCATCTGCCTCCCCGACAGCATACGCAAATACAGCAACTCCGTCATCGTAAAATTCAACCAGGGTCAAACGCTATCATGTTTAAACACTCATATTTAAAAAATAATTGACGTGAGGGAAAGGGTGAGAGCGTTTTAATTGCTCCCGTTTCTGGTGTGGTTATTTTCACGATTATATTTCTTCTTTTTTTTTTTTTTACCTCACGTGAGACTGCAGCTCCCTCTAGTGGCAGAGAGCAATGCATGCGATTTGCCACAGTGTGTTATTTTTTTTCTTTTTCTTTCTTTTTTTTTTTTTTTTTTTTTGGAAAAGCAGAAACAGAGGGTTCCAAATCCTTTCCTAAATAAATCCATGAATAATGGATACCGCAGTCTCAGAGAGGATGAACAGGTACGGCAGGAAACAATGGGAACAAAGACCTGCCCGTGGAGGATATCGTCCTGGTGCCACTCGCAAAAATAGACGTTATTCCCTGTGTGTACGTCACATATTTACATACTGGGGCTGCCAACGTTGCAGTGTTTTACACAGGCCTCGATCACAACTTAACCCTGTCAACTGATCCTGAGCGGAAAATAGAACATTTTAATTAAATTTAATGCTGGCTCTCCGCCGGAGGACAGAAACCGTGCGAATCTGTGAATCGCATTAAAATGTAAGTCCATTGGACCGCTAATAATCCCCAACGCTGTGCGATCTCTTGACAACTGTGAATAGGTCGGAGAAATTGACAGGAAGTGGGAAAGGGTGGCTCTTCTCTTCGCTTTCTCTAAGCTCGATTCTCGGTTTATTGCACGTAACGGGAAAATTCCTCCCACGCAGCCACGAATGCAGATGTGATATATGTTTCCTTTTTTAATAAATAGCAGGATAATTGCGTGCAGGAAATAAGCCCTTCAGGGGTGATAATAAAGTAAGTGTTTTCTGTGGAAAGGAAAACAAAAGCATTCAATGCATTTGCATGATTTAATTTGGCGCTTTCACATTGACTTTAAAGCATGTCAATAGCGCTCGTCTGCTTCTTGCTGAGTCATGAGCAATGAGTTGAATGTGTTAACTGCCTGTTTATTCGCACATCATCAAAGCTTCAACCAGGGGGTTTATGCGATGTGACAGAAACAGACGTTAAGCGTATTCATATATTCAGAACATTATCTTCCAAAAAACAAATACATAAATAAATACTAACACATCCAGTGAGTGTCTAGCCTCCAACAGAGTAATTAAATGGGAGAATGGAACAAGTCAGGGTGTGATTTCTGTGGAGGCTACTTGAACATAATCAGGACGGAGGTTTGTGAGAGTCATCACATGAACTGAGAAAGTCACCGCGGACGATAAACGCAGGTCCTAATGATCCCTCACGTAACTGTGACGTTTCCGCCTGGCCTTATTCCTAAATGTTTTATTTTCGTAGGGTAATCGGTTAATATAATAATGTGACTGCTTCTTAGTTAAAGAATGAATTTGAACTTCACTGAATGATGAACATTACACAAGTAGTCCCGTAAGGTTATGCCTCAAAAATGGGGCAAAAACTGCGTTTGGTGTTAGAACGAGTTGTTTTTCTTTCATTGAAGCCCTGGTAGGAGATTTTAAACGTTCTTCAAGGACCTTGAGGCAACCTCCGATATCAAATATTATGCACATTAACTAGGACACATTTGGATCGTGTGGACACTCGACCTTTGAACTGTGACCCCGAAGCGAGCGCTCACCCAGGAGGATGACGATGCAGACGAGGATGGCGATCAGGGCCCCCTTGCTGAGCCCCACGGGCAGGAAAACGGCCTCGGCGCTGCAGGACAGGAGCCAGCCGTCGCGGTCGCAGGCGCACACGCGCACCGCCAGCGTCCCCGTGCTGCTCAGGACCGGGTGCCCTATGTCCTCGATCACCACGGGCAGCAGGTAGAGGTCCTGGACCCGGCGGCGGAAGCCGCTCCGTCGGGTCACCACCCCGGCCGTGTTGTCTGAAGAGAGGCGGGAAACACAGGTCGGAGCTTATTCCCGCGCGGCGCGGGAAATAAAGGGCCTCGGTTCTTGGAGATTACAGCGATATATCAACGACTCCCCCCAAGGAATGCATACAAATGGCGGGGTGGAATGTTGCACTGTATCTGAAGTCATTCATTTTTTTAAAGGACACCGTTGTCTGAAACCACATCTTGGTTTCACAGTGCACGGCAGAAATGGCGGTGTGCATTTAACACCCTAGGGTGTTAAATGTACACCAGAAGTGTTATATTTACACTAGAATTTTTAAAGTGTGGAAAGCTCCGCTGACTGCTAATCACAATTCAGTTTTAGGCCCAACATCATCAGTGATACCGTCTCAGACAAAGTTCTCTTAAAAAGACTTAAAAAGACCATCGGTGTGTATGTGTGACCCTGTCACTCAACTCTGATTTTAGCAATGTGCTTTATCCCTGGCCCCTCCCTCTTGTGTCCCCCTGCTTTTGTTTGCTCAGCTCCTTAGTATGCACTTAGTATGCGCTCTTAGTATGCACTTTCCCCAAATACACGCACAAGGCCTGCAGGAAGTTGAAGACCGACGCTTTCACCAAACAGGATGTGAACGAAGGTCGAGCAGGAAGTCAACAAGGGCCCGCCACAGGTGCGTCTGGTACAGCGGCTTGACGGAAACCCGCGGACGGGCCACCTGGCCCTGTCACCGAGGAACGGGCGCCGCCCGAATGTTCTTGACAGGCTGCGAGTGCTCGAGGCGTTCCTTGACCGTACAAGTTTGTGTGCCTCACCAGTCTGTCTGTGTGAATCAGGCCCCGTCATCCGTCACCCGTCCCCTTTCCAGAGTTTGCAAAGCACCATGGGTCATCTCATCTTATTCAGCGCACCAGCGGTTCGTTCGAGGACAGCAACAGTTCATTCGCTATTTACTCATGCTTATTGGACCCACTCATCAAACTCATGTGACAGTTAATGCCTGGTTTTCCTGACATGCAGATGCCATGAAAGATTTCCACCGACTAGTTTAGCTGCTTTGGTTAGAGTGTCCAAAATGACAGCAGAAATGTTCACCCCCGCAAGCTTTCCAAGCCACTGTCTTTGCCTAGAAATAGATTGTGGGCGAAGACGCCGTGATATTTTGGCAACCATCTAGATGAGCTCATGTACAGCAGTAACATCTCGTATCCTCTTCTCCCTACCACATGACACTTCCGATATTGAAAGCTCATTTCAAAGGGAACACATTCACGTACCACTTGTCAGTACAGTACGCCCACCAAGAGCAGTGATCAGAATGCAAGCAGAATCCAGTGCATTCCAGATAAACTCTAAATGACATATTTCCCGTGGAACAGACACGAATGAACCTAGAACAGAATCCTGTCGGATAAACGCTATGCACTGACACTAACTAACCCGGCACGTCGTTTCACAACTATCCCCCCAAACCTCTATCCCTATTCAGGGTTTAAGGAAATCTTGCCAATCCGCCATTTTACGAATCACTTACTCCCGTAGTCCCGAATGGTGAAATTTTTGTCCTTGACGTCCTGCGGAGGAGACCGAAAAAAGAACCTCGGCCCCATCGGGGGGTTGTCGCCGTCCCTCGCCGTGATAGTTTGAATCACCTGATTACATAAATAAATATATGATTAATAAAACAAAACGATATGATAAATGATAATGTCTGAGGAAGAATAACGGAAAACAAATAAAATATAATATGATTCACCGTTAAGCGGTGGAACTGTTAAACAAATGCTAGCTGTCACATCTCCTCACCTTTTCATATTTTCAGTACACAAGGAATAAACACGGTCTATATATAGACGCTGTGAACATGTCACCGCTCTCATGTGGTTTTCTACAGTCCCCCCTCATTATCCTCGTCAGACTTAAACAAAATGCTGGAAAAAGGTGATATATTTAAGCGCAAAAATCAAGAGGTTCTAAGGGAACAGTATGATATTTCTTAGAGAGGTTTCATACTTTAACTTTTAATTATTAAGAAAGGGGGAAAAAGAACAGATCAGACAGACCCTTGTCTCTCAATTCTATACAGTACCAAACTAGCCTAATTCACTAAACACATTTCAATCCAGATTATGATTTTTTGCCCGTTGAAGGTCATGCTGTATATTGATAATTGTAATTGAAGACCCTGAAGTACTGAAGTCACAAAATGTCTATTTTGAGAAAATCTAATCCGAAAATGTCAGTGATCAGCCATTAAAAGTTTTGCTGTTTTTATGCAGTGCTTTTATGCACTGCAATATTTATAGGGTGGACAAACATAGCTAAAGAAATACATGTTTCTATGCTCAACTTGAATTGTCTAAAAATAAATGTGACTTCAGTACTTTTAGCACCAGGGTCTTCAATTGCTTTTTCTTTCCTGTATGGATTAAAATAAATAGATAGATGGATCATTTCCTGCCAGCGACCTGCTTTTTTTTTTTGGCCCTCACACACACTTACCTGTCCCGATTTTGAATTCTCACACACAAACGCCTCATAGGCCATGGCCAGCTCGGGGGGGAAACTCGTTGACGTCGAGCACATTGACGGTGACTGCTACTTTGCTGGCCAAGACGGGGTTATCTGCAAAGTGACAAAAGCAATACCCCGTTCTTTACATTTCATCAAGGTAGCTGGAAATATATAAAACGTAACAATGTAGGCTTCTTTGCCTTTCTTTGATAATAATGAACAAATTTAATCAAATAAATATATTTTACATGTTGGTTAAGTGAGGGTTATTTGTTTATTTTAATTTTAAATTTTCAGCCCAATCCAGAGCTGTACGTGTCCAATCCCCTGCCCAATCATGGATGTCCACACAGTCACTTTCCACGTGTGAGCCGCCCAGCCAGTTCGGGAGAGCTGGGACACGACTCTCCTCCGAAACATGCGCCATCCTACAGCTGGTCCTTTGCGCGTTGCAGACTGCAGCTAAGCTCACGCAGAGCAGTGTTGGAGGAGGGACCTTCCATATGCGGCTTTGACTTGAACGAGCCAGCCAGGAGCCCTCCACTGATGCCACTTGTGTGCTGTATACAGAGTGTCAAACGTTAAACGAGGGTGTCAGCTATTTAAAACCGCTGGATTCACAAACAGATTCTCACTTCCCCGACACCGTATGTCATGACTGCGACAGTGTGCAAATTTTCACTCAATCAAAAACCCGCAGAAACACGTGCAATAGAGACGACGTTTGGAGAGCTGAAAATATGCTTCAGATGTTTGGATAAGTCAGGTGGAACGTTTACCACATAGCCCTCAGAAGATCTGAGCTTTCTTTGGGGCGTGCTGTGGGTTGCATAACATTGCCAAAAGTCATGGATGTTTCCTGGACGTAAAGGAGGCTTGGTACTGAACTGCATGTGCCGATGCCAATAAATCCAGAGGCATCAGCAGAAGTGCTGCTTCATCATTTAAAAAATGTCCAAAACTTTGTCCAGCGAATATCTTTGTCCAGCATTTTTGCATACATGTGAAGTTATATTAGCAATCCGCCAAGGCGCAAACGCAGGTGGCTTTTGACGGCATGTTACGCCCAAGACACGCCTATTATTAATTAAGAGACAAAGTTCAGCCCATATTAAATTGCACCTTACTGTGCAATCAAATTATCTGCTGTTTAAATAGCAAAAGCTATTGAGCCATGCTCTTTAGGCCATGAGCTAAGATCGTTAATATATAGCCCAAGGTTTTTAAGTGGCAACTGTGCTCTAGCATTATATTAGACAAAATGTGTTCATGTGATATATGAGATAAGTAACAAAACATTTTATGATTATAATGCAAAATCTTGTTTGTAAATTCTTGAGATGGAATTGACAGCCTAATAGCATGTGCTGTGCATGCATTTATGACCTTGAATGTCCTCATTATTTTTGGATATTCATGATATAAAACTTTTGTACAAGAGACCTAGTTTTTCTTTTTCAACCCTCAAGAAATTGAGATAAGATGGAAGTCAGTACCTCCTTAAATGTGTGACATCGCATCTTAAATTATTTCTTTAAATCCTCTGGGTGTCTGTTATAGGCACGTGCATCACACGTGAGAAATACAACGTCAAACAAACACCTATGGTATTGCGATACTACTTGGTGTCGCGATACTTTGGGGGGCATAGTACCGCGAGGTAAGAACGAGGTGCTGCGACAAGCCTAGACAAGCGCATCGCTCACTGGCGGCTCCCGGTGGTCGATCGGGCCCGTTGCACTGCACGTGAAACGTCTTCCTCCAGCTGCCTGCGTAAACAGCACTTTTGCACCTCCGTGTGATAAGTGGGGGCAGGGGGGGGAGCAACAGAAATAAATTACAGATAAAAACAATAGTCTATATGCCCCTGCTGTCAGTCCATTTATCTAATTTTAAGTACACAGCAGACTACACTGGAGACAGCATCAAGCACTGTCAGCCCAGGTAGCGGTTTCCTCTTCACCGAACACCAAGAGGGTCACACCTCTACAGAAATTGTGCTGGGATGCAGCCAGTAAGCTGAGAGTAAATTTGTTGCGCTCTTTTTTAGCAAAACAGTAAAAAAAATAACAGGCAATAAGCCTGGGCTTTCAGTGCGGTGCAGTGGCGGCTGGGGCCAGTTCTCCTAGGTGGGGCTATCTCAACCGACCCTTATGGAAATGTAATATACTGCAGTTTATTTTTAATATATTGTGAAGATAATTTTGATATATTTACAATATACTGCAGCATATTCTTTTTCCTTAGGGGGACACCACCCTCCCCCCATGGCAATACGGTTTACGGTTTTACCAAAGCGACTTAAAATGACTACTTTTATACCAAAGCGACTTAAAATGACTACTACCATACCTACTACCATAAATGTGCTGTTGGCAAACTTAAGGAATATATTTGAATGCAGACCACAATTTTTTTTACTGCCTCAAGACAGGGATGGGAGACATGGCAAAAATATTCATGCCACAATTCTTTTCAGGCAGGATCGCGATCCACGATATGATCACGATTCTTTTGAGTTTTCAAGACTATTTTGCTAAGTTACTGAACAGTACAACCAAACTAATTTCCCTATTTAAGAAAATGTAGCCTACAAGGAAACAAAACCTGAAAGAAAAAAAACAACAGATTAAATAAAAATATAAACTAACTCAGTAAATGTTGTGTTCAATCCTGTCGCGGTATTCAGAGTAGGGCAGTAGAATCGCGGTGTTGGAAAAATATTTGCAGCTGGGTAACTGGTAACGCGGATCAACTATTTTTAGCAGTCTTTTGAAAACCTAATTTTCCACAACTTTTATATATACATATATGTATATATATCCCTTGTGTGGTGTTCATGTTTTTGTTACTCACCCAGTGTTCGCGGGTCTGGTGGACCCACAACATTATTGGGTTTTTAAAACAATAAAGCCATAACAATTGATGTAAAAATACTTAACAGATATTGACTTTATCTCAATGTACAAGCAATAAAGAGCGCATATAATATAATTAATATTGGCCATTTACCTCTGCTAGATCACATTTATCAATAAAAGTGCTATTAGTGCTTTTATTTATCAATAAAAAGTGCTTTTATTTATCAATAAATGTGCTATTTTGTGATAAATGTGATTTTTGTCAAAATAAATTATAATCAAGACATGGGAGGAATAAGTCATGTTTATCTTGAAGAAATATAAATGAACCAAGGTTTTCTTCACTATTGATGTTTATTGCTTTGAACTGAACAAATCTACAGACCACATGAGGGTGAGCTGAGATTATTTTTTGCCATACTGATAGATTCTTGTAAGGAGCCACACATGCAAAGCTATTTATTTGTTGTGTCCCTCCCTCAATTTGCAGCTGGGGTAGAGTGCGAGAAAATATTGAATGTTGAGATCAGGGCTGCCCAACCCTGTTCCTGGAGATCTATTGTCCTGTAGATTTTCACTCCAACCTTAACAAAGCACACATCATTCAACAGCTAGAGATCTGATTGAGCTGCTAATCAGTAGAAAGGTGTGCCAAATTAGGGTTGAAATGAAAACCTACAGGACGGTAGATCTCCAGGAACAGGGTTGGGCAGCCCTGGTTTAGATTGTTTTGAAATAACATTGTGCAAGTTCCTGCAAGACATTGTGTAGTGTCACACACTACGGTGAAGAGTGCGGGAAAATGAGGGAGCAGACAGGTTCTCAGTGCTATATTAAAACCTTGTGCGTGTGTATGTGTGTGTTGGGGTGTATTGGTGGAGGTTGGGTGGATGTGGGGGGTGGTGATGGGACTAGGCATTTCTCCCAATAATGCCTATAAAATGCTGGAGAGGATCGTGCTCAATCTGTGAAACATGATGCAAATCTAAAGGAGCAACCACACACGCACACGCACGCGCACACGCACACGCACACACACACACACACACACACACACACACACACACACACACACACACACACACACACAGCAGGCCCAGGTAGTAGGAAGAACAGAATGAAGGTACACAGCAAACCTTTTTTGTTTCATTTTTACTATGTTTACTTGTTTTCACCTACAATTTCTACACTTGTATTACCATCCGAACACCACATATGTAATATAAATGTGTTCTTTTACATGTTCATCACAGAAAATGAGCCAAGGCCAATGAGTCTCTGGTTGAAAAAATAATTAATTGTATCATTTTTATTTTAGTAAACATTGAAAACGGATCCCACAGACCCGAACACCACACAAGGGATATGTATATACTGTATACAGTGAACACCATAATTCATTGGACAGTGACACATCTTTTGTTATTTTGGTTCTGTACTCTAGCACTTTGAGTTTGAAAGGATACAATGACAAGGAGGTTGAAGTGCAGACAGTCAGCTTTAATTTGAGGGTATTTTCATCCACATCGTATGAACTATTTAGAAATTATAGAATTTTGTACATAGTCCCCCCCATTTTCGGGCATCAAAAAATATTGGACAGTTTAACATAATGTAGAATAAAGTAATAATTTTTAATATTTGGTCGAATATCCTTTGTGTGCCATGACTTCCTGATGTCTGTGACCAAACAACATCAAAAAACTCTTGATATCTTATTTTCTGGTATTCTTACAAGCGATACTATAACTTCAAGTTATCCATCCATATCTACTGCATATCTGGCAGAGTGATGGTTTAAGGCTTGTTTGATACACCAGACCCTTGATGACTAAGAGCTATTTAGCCAACCATGTGTTCCATACTGTTCCAGCGTAATTTACCAGAAACTAAGATATCAAGAGTCTTTTGATATTGTTGGGCACTTCAACCTCATTGTCACTGTATCCTTTCATACTCAAAGTGCTAGAGTACAGAACCAAAATACCAAAACATGTGTCACTGTCCAATGAATTATGGTGCTCACTGTATGTATGTATGTATATATATATATATATATATATATATATATATATATATATATATATAGCACCTGTATTCTCCTGACATAAACTACACACTAAAAAGGGATTTTGTGTGACAAAACAAGTCAATTTTATTGATTTGACGTCTCTATCAATTCCAAAGCTGAGATAGAAATATTTATTGTGCGGCAAGTACTGAGAAGACACCGGTGACACTATGATGATGGATATCTTCTCAGCTGTGCTATAACTGTGAATGGATTTCACAATGATGTGCCGACTGCACGGCTAAACGGTGGGAGTTACAACTACATGCTCTGTTCTGTCTGCACCAACAGATGGCACCAACATCCTACATAAAACACCACGTGAAGGAAATTCCTACAAATTTTATTTTAGTGGCTCCTGAGTAGAAAGACAAAAATATATATGCCGGTCAGAGAAATTACCTTTAGACTTACGGTTAGGAACGTGTTTTTGACAGTAAAATTATTTTATTTTTTTTAGATTCATTTGTAGACAGAACACAAACAACAAAGGCATGGGTGAAATATAGGCCACTAAATGGGGGGTAAACACACAAAGAAATAATTAAATAAAAAAGAAGAAATAAATATAAATAAGTAAATGAACATATAATGAACTAGTCTGCTTTTGGCTGTTTTAATTTACAAATAAGGTAGAATACATCACCAGAAGAAGGGCTACAGTAGTCCGACAGCTAATTACTTCCCCAACCCCCCCTCCCAAGATTTTCCCTTTTCTCCATGATCAATTCCATTATTCATGCTTGCTAGTTAGGCAACAACAAAAAAAACGATTAGTTTCAGAATATTTATCAATTAAATAAAAGTTGAGTGTCTCCTCTGTTTCCAGCTCAGCAGCTGCCACTGGGCATTGCAGAGCCTTGACTAATCTTGGTTTTGCATATAGCATTGTAACTCTGTTAGGAAGGGAATTTGCAAAGGCAGACAGTATCACTTGCGATGCTTGTGTGTTGGTATGTATTTCAATAATACGGATTAAGTGACTCATCCCTGGCCTGACTACACACACACAGGCACACACAAACACACTATGCTTCTGTCTCCATCGTTCTCTCTCTCTCTCGCTCACTCACGCACACACACACATACACACACACTCAAATGAATCATTTCTGTGGGTTAGAGTACTTATCCAGGTTACAGAGATCGCATCATCAGTGAACCTCCCTCCCACACACACACACACACACACACTCACACAATGTCTCTATTTTTATTGAAACCAAGCTTCTGGAGCAGTGTCAGTGTGCAAAACCTGACCAAAGGCCTGCTATTTGCTGAATCTGACTGTAATGACCACGAGGAACCCTGTAATGAGAATAACAAAAGCCAAACACTGAGCAATCTTGCTTCATATCCAGGGTTAATGTATTTACACAATAATGTTCAGCAAACATTGCCAGCTGTGAGGATGATGACTCCTATAACTCCTCTTTCTGAGGATTTCCATTTCCATTTGAGATAAAGATCTGTTACCTGTTCTCATTACTGATGTGTGTGTGTGTGTGTGTGTGTGTGTGTGTGGGTGTTTCACCTATTCTTCCTTTCCCTTACTCGTTCATGAATTGATTACTTGTGTGCAACACAACGTCATGTCATTCTGCACACTTATGTATATGCGCAAACATATCGCATCAATGCTCACACATTCTGTAACATATTACATCAATGCTCATACATTCTGTTGCGGAAGTGAGAACCTTTTTAAAATGACAATTTCTGAATCCAACATTTTTATCAGCTAACACCCTCATTTAATGTCTGTCACACTGAATACAGAACACAAGTGGCGTCAACGGTTAATATTCCTCACTTATCCAATGTATAAATTAAGATTTATTTGACTAAATGTAACTATTATCAAAGATATCAATTAAATCTCAAAATGCATTGATAGGCAGATAAACCTGTTGGATCAATGGTTATTAAACAGACAACTCATTACCAAATTAAAATTAAGAGATGTATTAATTTACAACAAGCATTCAACGTCTAATCTAAAGACGAAGGTTCAACTACATTAACAAACAATGAATGCTACCGACAGACAAGTTGCAGTCACAAAATAAATTAATGAAAGAAGACACCAGACCACAGCTTGTCTCTCCCAAGGTAATCCCCAGATGCACCAAAAAAAAAAGAGTCCAAAAACCAACATAGAGCAGAATATTCAAAAAGACCAGGGGCCACATGTATAAACAGTGCTGAGCAGAAAAATGCCCTCAGAAAGCCGCGTAAGCGAGTTTCCACGCAGAAATTCAGGGAATCTGCGTACCTCTGCACACGATGGACACCATATGTACGCAATGTTTGGAGTCTGTCTGATATGGCGACACCGTGACAGAAAGGCAGAGGTAGAACATTCAAAACTTCTTTAAAGCGGATTTCCGACTTTCACCCTGAGCGTTCTTTTACGCATTCTTTTACTCAGAGTGTTATACATGTGGCCCCTGGCCTCTCATTGTATTACAATATGTGGCCCCAGGGATGGAATGTAAAATGGCAGATGAGCTGTATTGCCTCAGAGCAAAGACAGGCCCACATTTTATGTAGGGACACCCCCTCTTCTCCTGCTCCATTCATACTTGATGAATAATCAGCGGGGGATGCGTGGCCTAATTGGGTGATTCCAAGTTAAAGTACGGAAGGGGGGTGGGGGGGGGGGGGGGGTTACTCATTAGTTACTAGTGACCTCAAACCATCAATCTGCTGCCAGATATGCAGTAGATATGGATGGATCACTTAATAGGGCTGTTTCTCCTGACTCATTTTCCTATTGAACTCTATGGAAAAATAAGTCAGGAGAAACAACCCTCCAAGTGATCCATCCATATCTACTGCATATCTGGTAGCAGAGTGATGGCTTGAGGCTTGTTTAATACCTCAGACCCATATAATTTACATCTTAACCTAGTCCCACCCCCCAATTCTCATAGAGATCCATTCAAATGCAGAGAGCTTATAGTATCGCTTCTAAAATAAAATATCAAGATTCTTTTGATATCCTTTTATTCCCAGTCATGATAGCATCACCTGTTTACCTGTGGAATGTTCCAAACGGGTGTTTTTTTAATTTCTCTCTTCTCAATTGTTTTGCCCCTGTCCCAACTTTTTTTGAATGTGTTGTAGGCATCAAATTTGGAATTAGCATATATTTACAAAAATCAATAAAGTTGATAAGGTAAAACATTAAATATCTTTTCTATGTACTGTTTTCAATTAAATATATGTAAAAGAGAATTTACAAATCACTACTTTCTGCTTTTATGTGCATTTTACATACTGTCCCAACTTTTTTGGAATTGGGGTTTGTACATTTACACACAGATGGGTGACAAATTAAAGGAAAAAGGTCCGGTGGCTCTATTATGCTGTGGGGAATTTTCCTGGCATGGTTTGGGTCCACTTTTCCCCTTCGAGGGAAGGGTCACTGCAAATCAATATTAAGTTATTCTCAGTGATCATCTTTATCCTAGATGTATTTCTATCCTGATGGGAGTGGTCTCTTCCAGGATGACAATACCCCCATCCACAGGGCACAAGGGGTCACTGACTGGTTTGATGAGTATGAAAATGATGAGAATCATATGCTATGGCCTTCGCACTCACCAGATCTCAACCTGATTGAACACCTATGAGAGATGTTGGACCGACGTGTTAGACAGCGCTCGCCACCACCATCATCAAAACACCAAATGAGGGAATATCTTTTGGAAGAATGGTGTTCCATCCCTCCAGTAGAGTTCCAGAGACTAGAATCTGTGCAAAACTAGAAAATCTATGCCTAGGTGCACTGAAACTGTCCTGGCAGCTCGTGGTGGCCGAACACCTTACTAAGGTCTTTATGTTGTTTTTTTCTTTAATTTGTCACCCGTCTATACATAGTGCGACGTTTTGAAAAATTCTTGCAACCAACTGGAAAAAAACGAAGTGCTCTTTCATTCTCTATGAAACTTTTCACAGAGAATGAGAAGGGAATCGTGACTCCCTAATAATGTACAATTTGCCGTCATACTTACTAACTTTAGTTGCCACAACAGAGATGTTGTGCTTTGCGATTCTCTCTCTGTCCAGGGCTTCGATGGTGGAAATTGTCCCTATTACTGGATCAATGTCAAAGTAGCTGTCTTGGTCCCTCTTCCAGTCGATGGAATACCTAAGATAAACATGATGTTCTCACGTTCAGTTCCACACAAGAAATGATTAACAAGTCCGTGTCATGTTGGCCATACAACAGATGAGTCAGTTTAGTTGGCTATGACTGAAAACAGCACAGATTCCTGGTGGGCCATAAAGCAAATAAAATACGACGACAGTCTATCGGGGGTTATTTTGAGTGTTTATACCATCATTTTTTAAGTAAAACTATCGTTGAATCCTTTACTTTGTGCTGACCTATATTATCTGTGGAAATACGGCGGCGGAGCAAACGTGGTCATTTGTTAGTCTTCTTTGTTGTTGTAGTCGACCAGTGCCGGCGTTTGTAGGTATACGTAAAGTATCGCTTCGCCGCCGTACTTCCACAAAGAATATAGGTCAACACAAAGTAAAGGATTCAATGATAGTTTCACTTCAAAAATGATGGTATAATCACTGAAAATAACCCCGATAGACTGTCGTTGTATTTTATTTGCTTTGGGTGCACTGTGCAGTGTTTAAGTGCGTTTGGTAGTGGATGCTAGCAGTTACCTTAGAGTTGCGCTAGCATTAGCAATGTGTGTATGTCCAAAAGAAGGGACAGCATGGAATTATCTGAAAATGGTTTCCATCAATCAACTACATCATGGGTAAGTCGTAATTGAGACATTATGTCCAAAATTCCTAACTATCCCTTAGTAAATACACTCGTCCATAGTGACAATGTTTCTTTCCGCTTGTACAACTGTCTGGCATTGCCTGCTTTGAACAAAAGCTAGGCAAAAATGCCAGCTAGAGCACTTACCTGAACGGGGGGCTAATGACGATAAACACATCGGACAGCTGACAAAACGTGCTAACGTGCTAAAGGTGCTTTTCAGAGCGTGGTGCTTTCCCTGTTCGTTTGTGTTAAGCTGTGCATGTTTTGGTACTGGCAGGCATCCGTGAGGCACTGGGCAAGGAATATATAAACCACAACCGATTTCAGCTTGCAGCGCATTTGAAACAGTTTGCTAAATAGTTCATGAAAGGTTTCAGTTTAGGCAAAATATGTAAGTTTGTTTGTGTACAATTCTGGACTCTCTCCTTTAAGCTATCTGCAACCTTCATAGATTGAATTTGCATCATTGTAAAATTTACCAGACTTTATTGTGAATTAGAATAATAAGAAGAAGAAGATTGAAAAAAATAAGCCCCATAAATAAAGGCAAAAAACAAACTGTATCCATTTTAGAACACTCACAGGGGTTTGGAACACAGGTATGGCGTCCGGGACACATACATGCACACATCTAACTAGTCAGCAGAGTGTTATATGCTTCCAGAAAAAGCATTTTCATCCTCAAGAAACCAAGCGTATCAACTATTCTATTTTTAAAACATAATCTCATACAAGCCCTACTCTATACGACTAATGTTTTTTTTTTCCATTATATGAAACTGGCCACAAATACCCTTTATGTATGGTTTGCAATCAGAGTTTAAGAAATGCCTGGCCATTTTATACTTGCGGAAATAAATTTCAACAGTAACGTTTGAAGTTACTGGGACCTTAATTCCTTTGTGAGTTCTATAACCCATACTCAATTTTTTAACAGTGCTCTGCACTGCCTTTTTCTCAAAATAGCCCCCAATTTACTACAAAGAAATCTTGCATGCTGTTGCTCTCCAAATATTTTACTTACATTATGTAATTTAGTTATGACCAGATCGTAGCAACTTGTGAAAGGTATGTGGTTTGTAATCTGTTGTTGTCTGTTGCATGAAGCGCTACATATATTCTTTATGGATTCATACTTTTAATGCATTCCCAGTTGTTTTATTTATAGAATTAATATGTACGGTATGCACTGTACTCTTCACAAAAGCAATATGAAAGTTATATCTACGACTGGAAACACTTGACATTAACTTTCAGCTGTACCCGTGTAGTTAAAAAACGAATTTGGTCACAAGAGGTTATTACCGAGTAACTCCCACGCGGGCAACATGGAACACCAGTTAGTGGTATTCTTAATTACACGTGTGTAACAAGGTCAGCCCTGTTACATCTCTCTTGTTAAAATTAAATCACTCCATATCATGTAGAAAGGAAAGCATTATTTGGTGTGTATCATGAAGATGTGGTCTATGAGTGCAAATACAATATGGAAAAATATTCACGTGTAGACTATACTGCAAACTGTTGTTCCATGTTACCTAGGTTGGAGATAATCAGTAATAACATCTTGTTACCAATTTAGTTACAATTTAATACAGGTATAGCTGGAACTTAATGTAAAGTGGTATCCTATGACTTCATAGTGAACAGCATTTGTGAATGACATATTGTTCTAAAAAAAAAAATACTTTTTCTCAGCACTATCCATCTAATTTATGCAATGTGTTTATTAAAACTCAGGCTGCATTTATAAATTTCAGAAATACAAAATGCAGAACACACATTTGCTGTTATCAGTTAGATCGTTTGTGATACACAGATGCCAGCATCCAGGTCAGTTTAATTCAAGCCACTGGTCGTTAAAATGCAGTTCACATTCTTTGCAAATGGAAAAAGTTGATTGTTTGCTTGCGGTACCTTGATTGCACCAGCTATAGGTGGAATGTTCAATGTTAATTCAACGCTAACAGAGAGTTTGCATGAGGACAAAACGGATCATATACCCTGACTTAATAGTGAATGATGTTTACTACATTAACTAACCTATACATGAATGGAATACTGAAATATATTGTAAATATATTTACTAGAAAGATAAATATATTTCACAACAGTTTCACATATATTGAAAGCTGCAATAATTGGTATATTTGGCTATATATTGTGAAGTGTCGCAATATCTTGACAATATGTTTTTCTATATTACAGTATATTATATATTAGGAGTAACTCGAGTGTATATTTGTTTTACCGAAAAGCCCAGTGAAATGGTTTTGAGGGTACCTCACGTCGCTGCCGCCGAAATCCAGGTCCTGAGCAGTCACTGCTCCGATGACCGTGCCGTAGGACGTGTCCTCGTAGACGTCCATGCTGTAGGACGGTCTGTTGAAGATGGGGGGCTCGTCCACATCCAGGACGTTGATCTTAACGGTGGCCGTGTCCTTAAAAGGACCCAGGTGAAGGAAGCGCGGGTCCAGGTGCGAGTTGGATGCCTCAACCTTGAAGGAGTACGACTTTTTTGTTTCATAGTCCAAACGCTGGGGGGAGAGGGGGTGGGAAACAATGGTGGCGCAGCATAATAGTTAGAGATATCAATGACCGCGTCAATGACCTTCAATATGCACTTATTGTACGTCGCTTTGGATAAAAGCGTCTGCCAAATAATTGCAATGTAATGTAATATAGGCTTGCAGGTTGTCAGGTGGGCCACTGCCCTTGTACCCAAAAACAAGGTACATAGCCTGAATGACTTCTGTAAATATCCCGCTGTTTCAATAGAAGTAAAAAGCGTAGGCTGTGTACGTTACTTTGGATAAGACCATTCCCTAAATGGAGGGGAAAAAAAACTATATACTGATATTCCCAAACATGCGAACATGTGCAAATTCTGCACCTTGCTTTATTTGGTTATGATTCAACTGTGTTGCTCAATGCAAGATTTATCCGTGAATGTAAATCTCTGCTTTCTATAACTTTTGGGGGCAAGGTCTCAGACCTTTTTTGTGGGCCTCCTTTTCTTCATAGGTTGCCAGGAACTCTGTGCCTGTTATTGGACACATGGATCCACAGTTTCACATGCAATTATTTCTCAAAGCACGATTCGCCTGATAGCACGGTGGTTGAAAAGTCCTATTTTTAAAAATGCATCCATGCTAACTTTGTACGGCAGTCTTACCTCGGGGATTGTTTAGCTAAACAGAGCAAGAAAGATCAACACAAAGGATCTAACAAGTCTCCTAAATGCTTGCGACATTCAATAAAAAAAAAAATCTCTGGGTTTAATTTCTTTGTAGAAACACACTTACTATTTTTAATCATGCTGAACGTCTGTCAGGGGAACAGTGCATTCAAGCACACATGCACGTGTTCTTTGTATCAGATTTTAATTAATGTCGCCTAAAACTCTTGCAAAGAACTCGTTTATACAACGAGACTATGGAATAATACATTTCTCAGATGCAAGAATCAATTTCTTCTACTGGAAGTATCAAATTTCATCAGACAAGGGTAGTGTGCTGTGAAAATGCATTCAATTTCAAGGGTCGTACACGGATGTAATCTTACGCCAACCAGCTGGATCAAAGTGCGATATAATTATGGAAAACCTTCTTGAACCACTGGCGTAAGCACATTTCAAAAGTTTCAATTAGCCATGCAATCAGTCTATGAGGTTAAAAAATAAAGACCACACTCAGTGCCACTTTCACACTTAATGAACCCATTCTTTTAACCAGAGGGTGTTATTACGAAATCATAATGAGTGTGTTAATGGTCGCGGACTGTGGAAGGAAGCTGACCAAGGGTCAGCACATGGCTCTTTGTTCAATTAAACCCAAGCTGCCATACGTTCGCCACGGCGGCTCTCGAACGGCCTTTCGGTGTTAATAGAGCACTCAATCCAATGCGTTCTCTGTGGACCCCCTTTATGAGGACTGGTAATCGCTTTCTTGGCCAGAAAGGTCAAAGAGTTGCTACTGATTCAGGTGGCATGTGTGTGTGTGTGTGTGTGTGTGTGTGTGTGTGTGCGCGCGTGTGTGTAGCACGTGTAGAGATAGATACTCTTTGGCTTTCCCTCTCCTTGTTTTATTGCATCACAGATGCTTAATCAGTCAGTTGTTTTGTGCTGACATAATCAACTGATGCCGCACTCCTATTGATCTCACTCTGATGCCTATATCTATGCACGGCGCAGAGAACGTGGACGATATGCAGGGGTAACAGATCTAAGGCCTCATTGGAGGTCTTCGGTGGAACCTTGGGATATGGGGGAGTGCAAAATTACATGAAGGAAATCTAATCTTCCACGTGGTTATCTGACCCTGATTCAATGCTCTCTTTTTTTTTATCACAAATGCAATTTGCCCAGTTCACTTTATGATGCTCCAATTGCCAAAAAAAATTGCATGTGCCTGTAAGTTAGGGTTTGCGACAGATGTTTATTGCATCCAATATAATATATATATATACAGTGCCCTCCACTATTATTGGCACCCCTGGTAATGATGAGTGAAAAAATTCTTCGTTTGGTGAATTAGCTTAATCTCACACTGACAAATTTAGAAAAATCCAACCTTTAATTTAAGTAAATTCATTCTGAGAAAAAAAAATCCCTCATCAAAAAATCATTATTTTTTAACAAAACCACGTGTGCCACAATTATTGGCACCCCTGTATTTAATACTTTGTACAACCTCCCTTTGCCAATAAAACAGCACTGAGTCTTCTCCTGTAACATCTAGTAAGGTTGGAGAATACAGAGCTAGGAATCTGAGACCATTCCTCTTTACAGAATCTCTCCAGATCTCTCCAGAGTCCTAGGTTCTCTCTTGTGCACTCTCCTTTTCAGCTCAGCCCACAGGATTTCAATGGGATTTAGGTCAGGGGACTGAGATGGCTATGGCAGAAGCTTGATTTTGTGTTCAGTTAGCCATTTTTGTGTTGATTTGGACGTATGTTTTGGATCATTGTCCTGCTGGAAGATCCAACAACGACCCAATTTTAGTTTCCTGGCAGAGGTAGCCAGATTCAGATTTAAAATTTCCTGGTATTTCATGGAGTTCATGATGCCATGTACCCAATATAATATATTCCACAACATTTTGTGTCATTCATAAATGACACATTTTATACTCTGTAACCACACTAGGCTTTATACTCTGAATAATCATTAAACATTTATATTGTACAAAATAAGTGCATGTTTATATAAACCACAACACTATGATTGAGACTTCATGAACTGTTAAACAGCAACTCCACCGCTAGCCTGTGGTGCTGTTGCATTTTGTTGTATTTTATTATGAATTGGGGTCGTCAGATAAAATATGACTTCTCCTTTTTTCCCTATTTGGAATGTCCAGTTTTATTCCAAGGGCGGTCTCGTCACGGCAACTGGAAACTTGGAAAATAAAAGTGAAGCATGCACCACTTTGCCCACTGTGTAGTTACAGACTGCAATGGCACGGTCTGGATGGGACACCAGACCCTTGGGTCTGCCCCTGGGATCAGTGTCTCAGCAGGGGATGGGCCACCCAGCGACCCCCCTCCCCCAATCTCATCTTTCTGCATTCGCTGTGCCGTAGGACGCCCCGGACGAGAGCATTCTGCCAAATAAGTGAAATTAAATGTGAAGCGGGCGCCTGAGGGTTAGCTTCGACGCAGCGTGTATCCGGAAACAGGCGTCTAATTCCGCCCCCAGCTCGCCACCCCCATTAGGACAAACAGAGGCTCTGCCTCTTGCTGTTACCATGGGGAAGGCATCGGCATAGTGCTGGGGGGTTATTTGGGGGGTCGGTGACAGAAACAAAAGGACACCTCTTTGTGTTACTGGTGGCGGTGAACCAGCAGCTTTGAGAAAATCTGTACAGATGGTCCCCACCTCCAGAACACCCCTCCCCCAAGCCGTTGCTGGGATACTCTAATGCGCTGCCACCGTCGCCTACCCTGCCCCCCGCGGAGCAGCGCGGTTCCGCCTGCCGCCCGCGCGGAGGTGTTATTTCTCTCCGCCCGGCCTCCCGCCGTCGCTGGAGTCCCTCCTGCCGCCGCCCGCGGCCGCCCGCCTTCGCCGCCGTCCGCCTCGCGCACAAAGGGCCCGAAATAACCCGCCGTCTCTGCGCCGCGGGAGGAGCGCCGACCCGGGCGTTACCGGCGGCGTCTTTCGCCCTCCCGCGCTCCGCTCCGTCTGAGTTCCTCCCCCGCCGGCCGCGGCCGCCTCGAATCCTCCTTTGATGGTTAGCCAGCCCGAACGGGACGCCGGTCGGACAAGACCAATTGCCTTGACTTTTCTAAATCAATCAGCGCCTGGCGAGCGGATGGCTCGTTCCGCGGGGCATCGTACAGAGGGCTCATATATTTCCTCAGTATCACTGCTGCTTTCTGATGCACAGGGAGAAATAAGTCTCTCTTCTTCTACCATTCTGTTACTCATAAGGGGACGGGAAGCGCTCTCGCGTAATTGACTGGACAAGGGAGCTTAATTTGAGTTTGTTTCTCCCGCTTTGTAAAAGACGGTGGTTAATTGACAGGTTTGCACTGGGGCCAGTGAGCTGAGGCAGCCATCCATAGCACTGTGTTGCCCAAGGCAGGGATTGTACAGCTCATCATTTTGGGTCCCAAGCTTCCAGAGGCTAAACCAGGCCACATTAAAACAGGATTCACATGCAACATCATTAAAGAAGTAAAAAAGTACAAAACATGTCACACGTTTGCTCGCTTGTTACAAGTGTAGTCGCTTCCTAGAACACGGAGATCAGTGTTGAGGAGGGGTTAAGTGAATTGAACTGATTACCACACTGACGGCAGGTTTGAATCCCTTATGCTTTCGTATTGTCTGGTCTATATCGATATCAGGGTCATTGTATGGCCAATATAGAGACATGTAAGCAATGTAATGCAATGAATGTAGGCCTACCTGACAAGACAAGACACTGCCACTGTCAATCTAAGCAAACAGGAATGGTAAAGGGATATAGATAGAGACAGCAACAAATGTGGACAGATCTAACCTGGATCAGGCTACTCAGATGTAAACCCACTCCGACGCATTTCTTCTTCTTCTGTTATTCTTCCAGCTGGCTTTTATTTACATAAATATGTGCATATTTTGTTCCGCCAGGTGCACAGGTGCAATCTCCCAACCCACCCCCCCCCCCCCCTCCACCCCAGAATCCTTACCTTCCTGTCCATCCATCCCCCCTGTCCCCCCCAATCTGGCGCTTCTCAGAGAATTCCTATATCGACATAGTGATAAACAGATAATCATCCGCTGAGCCCGGCGCTCCGTCAGATCCCCTTACCGCATCGCAAAGCTCTGCCAGACCTTAAGCCAGGCAGAACCGTGGATCACCGCCTCAGCATATTTTACCCAAGCCTTTTCACAATGCCTCCAACTGAGGGAAGATCTGGGAGACTGTACCTGCCTCCAGCCCCCACTTTCCCCCTCCATACAAGGGAGAGGGCACCAATAATTCAACCGGAGGTCTCCGTGGGCTGTTAAACTTGGAACACAACTCTGCAAAGTAAGAACTTTTAGGCCTGGTTTTGATTTCAGCTTGTCCTGAAGTTCGACGTGCAATTAAAAGTTTCGTCTTCGGAGACAATTAGGAAAGTTCGGTGATAAACGGTAATGAAAAAAAAAAATGCGATCACAATAGAAAAAGAAAGTGGCACGCATATTTATATTTTAAGTGATATTTACGGATTAATGTTTGAATACAGGTCCATGTCCTTAAAGCACACCACGTCACCCCCCCAGTCCCAACCATTCAACTGCTATGGTTCATGGGGCATATATATATACTATATATATATAGTGGTGCCAGGAAGGGATTTGGGGTGCCGCCCTCTACTGGACAGCACCACCACTACACCCAGGCAGGGGAGATAGCTGTGGCTAATATTAATCAGCCCATGTGCTCCATGATTTCCTTTAGAAAAGGGCCTGGTTCCCCAGGCCCAAGCAGAGGCTGTGTTCCATTATGCATACTTGCACTCTAATCAGTGCACATAGCGCCATTTTGTTTGTCATTAGTGCGTTCCGAACCGTAAGTATGCAAAAAGCAAGTATATTCTAAAATCCCAGGATGTGGACTTCCGTACTTGACACGACCCAGAATTTACGGGTTTTTCGTTCCCAGAGATCATTGCGCAAACAATAGACTGTAGAAAAATAGCGTAACAAGGCATGCAACAAAAACTGTCTTATGAGAGAGACAGTTTTGCTCCGTTAAAATGTAAAACACCGCAACCAAAATTGTTGCGGTAGCCTAACTATATGCTACAGGTGTGCCGTTTTTCGACTCCACTGCAGATTAATGCCCTGTGCCTTTCTTTTGCTTAATTTCTCCAGTTAAAATGTAAACGATACTGTGGATTGTGGTACAAGCTATGAACCATGAGCGCATGCCGTTTATAGCATATCGCGTAGCTTGACGAGTGCGTTTATGTGAAGGGGATTCTGCAGTGGACTCGAAAAACGGTGCAAAATTAAACCGGCTCCATAGTTAAATAAGCGTAATTTTTTTTTCGGAAACTGTACCGTTAACCGAAGTATAATATGTCTGCATTATATTGAAGGAGAAATAAGAGATCATTGCGCAAACAATAGACTGTAGAAAAATAGCGTAACAAGGCATGCAACAAAAACTGTCTTATGAGAGAGACAGTTTTGCTCCGTTAAAATGTAAAACACCGCAACCAAAATTGTTGCGGTAGCCTAACTATATGCTACAGGTGTGCCGTTTTTCGACTCCACTGCAGATGAACGCCCTGTGCCTTTCTTTTGCTTAATTTCTCCAGTTAAAATGTAAACGATACTGTGGATTGTGGTACAAGTTATGAACCATGAGCGCATGCCGTTTATAGCATATCGCGTAGCTTGACGAGTGCGTTTATGTGAAGGGGATTCTGCAGGGGACTCGAAAAACGGTGCAAAATTAAACCGGCTCGATAGTTAAATAAGCGTAACTTTTTTTCCGGAAACTGTACCGTTAACCGAAGTATAATATGTCTGCATTATATTGAAGGCATCTTGCTATTCCGTTTTACAGCTGGTATGAGATGATCTGGCCTGAATCCGCCACTGCTTAGGTCGGGCTGTCCATAACTGAGATAAAACGATTGCCTGATATGGTTTGCACACAAAGTAACTAGTTTCATCATGGCAGTAAAGTCTTAAACATTTGGCAAAACAATATTTATTGTAAATAATGCCATGCATAACATTTGCAGTTAATTTCAAATGCTTAGGCCTAATGGTGCTAACTGTACCGTAGCTAGGTTATCGAGTAAGGTAATTTGTGGAGGTGATTCTATTGTTTTTCCTGTGTAAGGTCAAAGGTAGGCTATTCTGCTGACTACGTCATCAAGTGTGTTCCAAAATTGAAGCATACCTGCGCTCTTGCATACTAGCAAGTGTGTTCTAGCTAGTGTAATTGGAAGTATGTACTATCGAGAATGCAAGTACGTAGAACGCAAGTGTGCATAATGGAACACAGCCAGAGTGTTTTTGGTTGGACTTTGTGTAGGCTGAATGCTGCGTGGTTTCTGTTCTCTGTTCTTCCCCTTTATTTTGGTGAGTGCTTTCAGTTTAAATAAAAGGCAACTAAACTAGGAGGCCATTTTGAAATAAGAGCTTCCCCTACTACACAGCTTCTAACGTCATCTCAGATGAAGAGGGAGTGCGCATTCCTGGGACAAAATAAATATAATTCCTCGCAGTTAGTTCCTTCCCTGTTTATTTACATCGTATATCAGTTTTTGCTTTTCCCGTAAAAGGAGGCATGAATTATGCTTTATTTATCTTTCCTCAGTCCTGGTTCGGTTTAAGTACAGTGCAGTGCTTCAGCTTGTGAACTTGCATGATCAATGTGTTTATAGTTTTTGGAGAAAAAAACAACACCATTCCAAAGAGGTTAATTTTCTAAGTTCAGGATTATCTTCAGATTGTTTCTTTTTTTTGTGTTCTGATAAGCAACTCTTACAATAGTTTTTTATACATTCTAAGGAAGAAAATTAAACTCAATATCAAAAGACAAAATCAATTTATTCTTGCACTTCTTCGTGGCTTTTTTTATAATCCAAGTTTCATTTTTGATCCTTATCCAGTATCAATCTCAACGGTAAAAATAAAAACGTGGAATTCTCTCTAATAACACCTAAAAGTGCCACTTTCAATAAAATATTCTTTATGACAATTTGATGCTGTGCTGAAAGAAAACAAAAATAGCATTTAAGTGCTTCACTACGTTGGAGTTAAAAGAGGAAACAAGCTTTTAGTGAAAAAAGAAAAAACCTAGCCACTATGCTACCCACGGGAGCTCAGCACAAACATATTTCAAAAGCTTTTATCAGTGAATCGGTACAACGGCACTGCCATTTTTCTGAAGACACAAGATTTTCATAGCCAGTCTGGAGATTTACTGCTGTCACGACCGGTTAGGAGGCAGCAAATCTCATCTGGTTGTGTTCGCCTATTTCTTCATATTTTCTGCAGAAGGTCTACATTAGTTTGTTTGTGTTTAAAGACCAAAACTATGTTTGATGCGATGCCTTGCATATATTTTGACAGGAACTATTATTTTTTAAATCTTTTTTTCAGTTTTTCTTTTGCTTTGTTTCGTTGTAGTTGCAAGATGCCTAAAGGTAAAGGATACTGGTTGGTTGGATGATTAGTGGGGCTATGTCTGCATGATATCTTACCTTTAAAGTTAAATTTTGCAGTTGATAAATCGCCCTGAAAAAAAACATTACTCCTTTTTACTGCATAGGGGAGATAATTCTCAGGCACTAAGTCAACATTTGTCCTTAGCTTCTTTGAAAATGTAAATGCAGTCATGATGGTTTGAATTTGTTTTGGTAATCACTAAATGTACTAGACTGGGTTTGTGAAGAAAGGAAATAGCTGTTGACTGAATCAAAGCCAACGCCTGTCAGCAGTTTCAGGAAGGTCCGCATTACCCACTACACACTGCTAGTGTTATTGTTCATTATTTTGAGAACAAATAATGCTACGTGTAAATTTCTGTGTCTGTGAATAATCTCAGAGAAAAGCATTTGCAAATAAAGGGCTGGAATTCTGAAAGGCGAGCATGCAACAATGGAATAAGAGGATTTCACTGCGAATGAACAGTTCCAAAAACAAGACCATCGCAACAGCAGAAAAGCAATATTAAAACTTTTGAAAAAGTGAAGGAAGAGCATAGAGAGAATGGGGCGTAGTCGCACCTTTTTGAGGATGACTATCCCTTCCTGGTGTTCGTTGGTGACGATGTCAAACATGTGGCCCCCGTCTCCGGGCACTATGTAGTACTCCACCTCCGCGTTTTTCCCGGTGTCTAGGTCATGCGCTTTGATCCTGCCCAGGGCTGACCCCACAGGTGAAGATTCGGGAACTCTGAGGTGAAATATACCTGTCATCCAACAAACAGGATACAAGGATATGTGTTAACCATATAATGACCACCTTTCCCACAGTTCCCTATGCTTTTACCTCCTGCAATGACTGCCTTTGACACGACTTTCACTGCTTCAGCCTTCCACGGACAACCTTTCCAAAAATCTTTGCATGGGCTCTACAATGACTACAATTCCCACAATTCTTTCTGCTTTGGTCATACAATGTCCATGTTTTGACCTTAATACAACCTATATTTTCCAATACTAGAGGAAAAGCCTCAGCAAGCTTAGAAGTGCTGACTGGCCTGTTCTCATCAGTACGCTTTCTTGTGTTTTTAATCACTGTGCATTCCCCCAAATTCTTTCAGCTTTAGCCATATGAGGACTGTCTTCCAACATCTCTGCTTATACAGGTTCCTGGAGTAGGCTACTTCTATCAGATCCAAAGCAAATGCTTGGCTGGGTGCACTATTCATTTGTATTATAAACATCTCTTCCAAAGGCTAATTTACTTGGCGCACATTTCATACATCACAATTGCGTTCCCTCAGGTTGGCTTACTTGCGCGCTTATAATTGCATCTTGGTGAGATGTTTCTGTTAAATGAGGAGTAAAATATTGAAAATTACTGAAGGGAAACTGTTCTCAATGCTCTTACCTGATGGTAAGAGCTAGACCAAGCAGCACCGCCAGTTGTACAGTAATCACTAATAACAAGCACAGTACCGTTACCATTCCTTGTACTGATTAAAAGTGCTGACACAGTGTATAAAGAGCTAACTGGACTCGGAAAAGCTAAGGAGATAAAGAGAACCCCATCTGTGCCGTAAAGTGACTTCAGGTCATGCTATGTCAGTTGAGCTTAACACAGTTTCAATTCACCATGATGTCCAATTCAAACATTATTTATCTATTTATTTTGGGTGGAGGTGGGCGAGTGTAGAAAGCAATGGTAATTTTATATTTTTCTTATGATCAACATGTCCTATGAAAAGACAGAAACCAACAATTAATTAAAAGTATTGTCCATCTAGCCAATGGCAGATATAGTCAATATCCCGGTAGTAGTCATTGTTGCCCAAAAAACTATTAAAACAAATCAGAAACATACTGTTGCTTTGTTCAGCATATCATTATGAAGAACCTGGCCTTTGTACTTTTTACTGAAACAACTTTATGAAGTGACAGCGATTGTTTTTTTTTCAATATGCTTGCCTATTCACTACCACTTGAAATGCATACAAACGTACAGCACCAAAATACTGAAAATAATCCCCATCAAAATGAAGTTGAAGTTGCTCCGTTTTGAAGTCATTTTGGGAAGAACTAAACTGGCCATGTTTTTCATGATGATAAGTTGCATTTTCTGAAAAGTTAAATATTAAAATACAGCTTTCTGAGCTGTATTTAATGATCTTAGCGCACCATTGCCATGAATGGGTTCCTGCTTGATCACTAAATGGGGTAGCAGAATGTCAGACGGAAGCATTGTTGGTCTTTTCATAGGATATGTTGACAATAAGAAAAATATCATAGTATGCCGGCTTATTCCTTTAAACTCAGTCAAGGACAAGACATTTTCATGCTACCTCAACTGAAAGTTGTACAATTTACATATAGCTGAAAACATAATTAACAGCAGTGTTATTGAGCAGAGAGTATATAAGAACAATTTTGTAGTTCTAGGCCCGGTGTCTACAAAACTTGTTTCCAAAAAATAAAAGGAAACTTTACATACTGATTTGCATTGTATAATGTATTTTGTTTGACGAAGAAAACATTGAAGTTTTTGTTTTAAAGGCAGATAGGAATCCCCAGCTTATGACTGTTTCCATTTGCCTAAAGGTGCATTTCTTATTAGCCATGATAACTAGGTGCGCGGCTACATTGCTTTTTACATGAGATTACTTATTCTGATTTCCCACTGCATCAGAGTGGATTACGGAAAATCACAAACTTCACAATAATTGCCTTCAAGAAATCCAAGGCCATTTAAGGACCTCATTTTTCTCAGCCTTAAATTAAACTTAAACTGCCCCTGAGGTCCCAACAGTGTAATTCCATTCTCCTTAATTTCATGATGGGTTCTGACGGAGATTGAATCTAAGTATAATCTCAATTAAATCTGAATCTAAATTGTAAAGATAATCACCATGAAATCTCAGGACAGCCCCACCCTTGACTCGCGCGCGCACGCACACACGCACACACACACACACACACACACACACGCATGAAGGCGTTTTTGACGTACTTTTTGAGAACCTGGGCGGGTTGTCGTTGAGGTCACTAAGGGTGATGTTGATGGTGGTGGTCCCTGCCAGGCCGCCTAGCTGCCCTCCCATGTCCTTGGCTTGGATGAGAACCTGGTACAGCGCCTTCACTTCCCTGTCCATGTTCGGCAGAGCCGTTCGGATCACTCCTTAGAGTCCGGTCAAAGGAGATAGAGATAGACATAGAGAGAGAGAGAGAGAGAGAGAGAGAGAGAGAGAGAGAGGCAGTGCTTCATCTTTCATCTCACAGCATGTTGGCTTTGACGACAATGGTAATGTGTCAAAATCCTGGAATTAAGATTTGAAAAGTGCAATCGTTAAGAGGCAAACACACAAGGCCCACAGAATGGAGCGAGGTCTTTCATAGTTGGCAAGAACATGATAGCCGGTCCCAATACCACGCTCCCCCCCCCCCCCCCCCCCCCAAGAGAGCATGTGTTTGTGTGGAAAAGCCTTTCAAAGGATATCCCTCACAAAGTCAGAGGATGGGACAAAACAGGATCCTTCAAAAATAGCTCCAAGCAGCACTGATCTCCCAGCTACCCTCTTATACTCCGCGTTTATTGTGCGCTTTCAAGCATGTAAGATTTGCTCTCACCAAGATCCTCGGTTCTGTGTGTGCCACAATAGGGATCTGTGGCTCCACTGGGGACAGAGTAATGGCTCAGGGTGAAGAATGCCATTCTTTTGTTTTACTCCTTTATTCCATATAACCCCCGCCCCCACCCCCCACACTGAAGGACAACTTGCAATTTCTTTCTTCCAATTTACAGATTTTTGTGTTACATATACGTATACATTCTCTGAGTAAACCTTTTTCAATTTCCAGGCTTTTGCCACTCTCACTGTATCCCGTCTGTCCCGGTACAGAAATAATCCGCCGTTTTCTTGCGCAGTGCAGTTCTCGGTCGTGCTGTGATGGTTTATAAACTCCTTAAATCTCTCTTAAAAACTCTACAGATTCCCCCTGAAAATGAATAATTCTGCCCAGGGGGTAAGCAAACCGACTGTTGTTCGGGGGCAAGTGCTGGGGGCAAGTGCCGTTGGTGTGAATATGCGGGCTGAAAATAGACCCAGCGCAACAAAGCATCTGAGCTCTTGAATTTCATACTTTTCCCCCCCCCCGTATAATCCTGTTGGGCCTCGGCCATATTGCAAAGTCTACCGGTAAGAGGGGAGCAATATAAAGTGGAGTTTTAGATCGTTCGAGGATCGGGCCCTTGCTGAGAGATCAATCTGCGTGTCGCTAATGACTCCGCTAGTCGTTTATACGAGCTGTAATCCCGTATAACCCGAGCAGCATAACCGCGCCGTCCGGCCGTAGATCATCGTTATTATCGCTATTATTGTTATTTATCAGGCAGATGTTCTAATCGGGGGAAATGTACGAGGCCATCGTGGATGGATAGAGTCGCCTTAATCGCACACCGCGGGAGCAACGGTAACAACGAGAACACACTGCGGAGCCACGGTCAAAAACAATCCTTCATCTTTTTCTTTGCACAGGGCTCACCATATGTTATTAGCATGGGATGTTGCGTCACCGTCTTGCATATGTATATTCTCAATTGTCTCTCCCTTCCTCTCTTTATTTTTCTTCCTCCCCTTAGAAAAACTGGATAGTTTGCTGCAAACTTGCAACTAATATGTAGTGCATTTGCCGCAAGCTAAATTTTTTTCCACAAAATGTCGCCAGAGATTTGTCAGAGTTTGCCAGTAGTGGTGAACTAAAGTCTTTGCGAGAAGTGAATGGCAGTTCCCGCAAAGCTAATTTGCGTGTGAAAATATGAGCTTGAACATTAGCTGGACAGCCTATATTTTTGTAAGAGTCTTTTTCTCTCTCTTCACCAAGTCTAGCGCTAAGGGTGGGCGTGTCGGAGCGGCTTCAGCTAGCCTTATGTACTCGTTGTGTACTTTAGTAAGGTAATAAAGTTGTCACCAGATGACAGTAAATAAATAAATATTGCTCACATCTAACAGTCACAAATCAGTAATGTGCTTACCTGTCTTAGGATCAACAGAGAAGTACGGCTGTCCGTGTAAGATGCTATACACAATACGTGCACTGTTGCCGTAGGTGGGGTCATCTGCATCAGTGGCGGTCACTTGCATGACATATGTACCTGCATAGCACAGAGGAACAGCTTTCAACATTAAGCCACTTAATGTGACTCAACATGTGCACTGAATCAGTGATGAATATTCAGAAATGTATGGCAATTATGTGCAAAATTCCATAAAAAATATTTCAGCATTGCAACATATTGAAAAATTTGAAAGCAGAAATGATTTGCCAGCATGTACTGGGCGAGAGGTGGGATTACACCTTGGAAATCCATCACAGGGCACACACACCATTCACTCACACACTCCTAACCTGAATGTCTTTTGACTGTGGGAGGACACTGGAGTACCCAGAGGAAACCCACACAGACACGGGGAGAATGTAAACTCCACACAGAAAGGCCCTCGGCCGGGATTCAAACTCCGTACCAGACTTCCTAGTGTGCTGTTCTCCATGTCATACTTTAGATACTATTTGAAGGGCACTTGATAGTTTTGGACATTAACACCTCAATCTCTTTAATTAAGAAGGTCCTTGATGGGACAGATTTCCCCTACAGGCATTTAGTTAAAGGAGACAGTAACAATCAATCAGGATTTGAGTTTATCCCTTTGTTTCAAATCTTCCCTTTAAAATGAACGTGTAAGTCAATTTAGACACCGTCTGTTTGAGATTATCTGTGTCACTTTGGCTGAGCGTCATCGTTTTAACAGAGGCAAACATGTTAAATTGAATCGAATCTGCAGTCATGCAGTTTGACCTGTCACAGTTTATCAAGTATACCAGTAAACACAAAAATCCACACTCTAAATTGACTTCAACGGGCAATCTCTGCCACAACAAAGTCTCCCTTCACCAACAGATGGTTAATAATTGTATTAAGCCACAGACGAGGGAGGTCAAAGCCTCAATCTTCTTAAGAGATTGGCATTCCACACAGCACATTTCTGAGATTTCTAAATTGAGTTTTCTCCCCTGAATAGACATCAACATCAAGTTCATCAAATAACTGGTTTCAACAATAGAGAAAAATCCCCAAAAAAAATGAGAGGGCAAAAATCAACATGGTTTGTAGAGTCTGATTTTTAGGATGATTGTGTCGCCATGGGGGGCAGCTTTTTCATGGAATTGTTGCATGAGTATCTTAACAGAATCAGAAGTAATGATGCTCCAGCAAGCTGAAAGTGAATTTGAATAAATGAAACATCCCTCGACAAGGCAGGCTTGTTTGGAGAAGCTCCAGTTTGAAAGCTGTGCAAGACTCACATGCAATTTTTACTTTATGGGATTAGCCATTTTCAGATACATTCTTCGAGGCACTGTTGTTTTGGGTAGAGACTTTGAAGGACTGCTCAGTATCTTTGCTCAGTTTCTTTAAAGGTTATTTCAAAAGACCTTGTGCAATCACTTTTTTATGGTCTTTTAAAATATTCATGAAGCCTTGAGAAACAGATGTATACATACTTTTCCAAACTTCTAAAAAATAAATGGGAAAATATTAATAAACATTTTTAGGCAAATCATGCCGTCAGAAACAAGGTCTCCATTGACCGATACCAATTCTAATGAATAATCAATAAACAAATAAATAAATACTCTCAATTTACAGTCTCAATATAATAAGTATTTATATCCCAGTATTTATTTTATTTGCTTCTTATTTTATAATATAAATATTAAAAAGACGATTTTCATTGCATGGGGTAATGCTTTTTTTTTATCCAGTGTTAGTGTTATCATTTAAATTTCATGCAAAATAAATGCAAATAAAGACTGTTTTAACTCACTATTAACAGCAAATGTATTGTTTGTTATACGCTTTCGCAAATGCCGTGCAGACGTCACCAACATTGCTGAAAACATTGCGTTTGCATTTGCGCAAATAACACCATGTCCAAGGAAGTGAGTGCAGGCCAGTGCATTTGGAATAAACAAGTATGGTCCAATAACAATACCACAGTGGGTCGGGCAAGCCAGCCAGTTTAGGAACAATTAAAGTCAATAGATAAATTAATGAATGCCATTATGATTAGCATATGCCGTTTAATGCCGCCCATTAAACGCCAGCCGTTCAGTCAACGTGCAGACATCATTCACAGTACCAGTGCACTATGACTGGGGCTGTCTCACATGAATGCTCTCCGAAAATGAACTAACAAAACGGCGTCCATCAAAAAATATAAACAAACAAATAAATAAATAAATCAAATATGCACTGGAAATCAGAACAGATATAAAGCACTGTTACGTCTCAGTAATGACTCTTTAATGGGAATAAGAGCACTGCATTCTCTGCAGGAACCAGTCCATCCATACCCTCCTCTCCCTACTCCCCTGCTCGCTCTTGCCATCCTACTTGCCCTCGCTAGCTCCCCCTATCAACGGCTGAATGAATTGCACGACCACCCCCGCTTCTCGTTTTCTACGGCACGGCGTTTTACAGGAAGTGAGGCGTTCTCGCGTTAATCAGTATTTTTTGGGTCAGTGATCATGAGGCTCGCCACGCGTTTGTCTCCACGCATCAGTCATCGGGAAGGAGAAAGGCGTAAAGGTGTTCCAGTTCGCCCTCCGCTTCAGGGATATATAATAATGTGGGAGAACCGTGCGATTCTTCATGACATATTATTCCTCCCTGTGGGGGGTTTTGCCCCAGTAAAAAAATTAATGTTGTAAAAAAAAAAAAAAGGGCGACTTGGATGCAAAAAAAAATTAATGAGGCTCTCATGCCGTTCTCAGAATGTTCTAGTATGCTATTTGGCCCTGATATAATTAGAACTGAATAACAGAATAATATCAACATAATAACAGAATAATAATAAGCTTGTGCTCATCATTTGATTCTAAATTGGGAGAAAATAATGGTTCATTTGAAACAAAATTAAATATAATTAAGTTCAGCCTTTGACACTTTTACTAAGAAACGAGCGTGGCAAATCCAAACCTTTTTGAATACATCAAACCAAGGCATCCGGTAACCACTGCCTGTCCGTCTCTGTTTATATGCATGGAATTTAAGTTGCTATAAACACCACACCATCAAAAAAAAAAAAAAAAGAGTTGCTGTTGCTGTTTTATTTTTGCCCCGAGTTGGAATACCCAGTTGTATTGACGGGGCCGTCGCATAACTGCGACATCCTCCTGCGACTGCCTCCGCGTCAGGATACATACTTCTGGCCCCTGTTTGTTTTCTCCTCACAGCACTGGAGGAGCAGTCATGGCTTCAGAGGAGCGCATTTAACGCGCCTCCGGCCGTGCGCGCGAGTGACCACGGGAGGCGCTAATGGCGGGAAGAGATTCGAAAACATTCTTTCAAAAATCCGGCCGACGAAAACCTTCCTCCTTCCCCGAGTGCCGCTACCGCCAATTCCTTACCCCCCAGCGGGGCTGCCGCCTCCGGTGACCTGACCGTGGGATGCATTATTACCCTGTACCTTATTAACCACCTGGACACCAAATTTCTCTTCCAAAAATCGTCATTTATTTTGGGGGGGGTGATTAGGTGGGCCCGGGAGGGGTGTCAGCCACCAATGCCGAATCACAGTGGGGAGCTTCCACAGTGAAGCCCGGCAGTGCAATGTAAAATGTAATGAGTAGGCTAGCTGTGCTACTGATAACCAGGAACCAAATGCCCCCCGGCAACCTTTTTTTCTCCGTCATTGCAACGGCTTTAGATTCAGACCCACGGCTCGTATTACGCTGGCCTCTGATAACACACGGAGCCTCCGTACAGCACGCGAGAAATGCAATTACTGCAGAGGGAGAGAGAGAGAGAAAAAAAAATCCAATCCTCCGCGCGGGATCCCGCAGCTTGGACCGCAGATGTTTCCCCAGTGCGTTTTAGGGATTTGCATAGCTGCCTATCAAAGCGCTGCGCTGACAAGCTTGTTAACAGGACACATGCGGGAAATCAACATGTTTCGCTGGTAGACCCGGGACTTCCGCGATGCCTACATCTGGAAGAAAGAAAAGTAAAAAAAAAAAAAAAGCAACCACCGCTTACAGCGTTTCACAGAGCACGTGCTAAAGATCAATGTTATTTATTTGTTTTGCCTTGCCTTTAGACAACTTATAAAGGTTATGAACCAATGATTAGTGCTTCAGCACATCTGAAAACATCTTAAAAAACTTGAATCACATCTTAAACTTGAATGTAATTATAACTAAATGTGGAAAATCAGTGAGCGATGCCCTGCAAACCGGAAGAGCCAAATGAGGACCTGCACATGGAACCAAATGCCCACAGCAGTCCTGATACAGGGATGAAGGGAGCTAAGGCGACAGGACTGTGATGACTGCGGTGCAGTTAAAGGCCATATCCTTCACGCTGAAAGGCCTTGTCGCCACAAACTAGTATTTTAGAGCTGCGCACAAAGATAGCACTGACAAGTGTGTGGGTGTGTGCGTGTGTGCGCGTGCAGAGGGAGGGGGAGAGATGGAGAGAGAGAGACAGAGAGAGAGAGAGAGAGAGCGACTTGAAAAAAACTGTCAATAATATAATAATTATTAAAAAACTGCACCTCTACTTAAATGCGCTGTTGTATTTTTGATTTCCTTACAGATTTCTCAGAATGGAAATGGCTTTGGCAACAGCCATGCATTATCTGCAGGAGAGATCCATCACATTTTCAATGTATGAATTGAAATGAGGTCTAAAGTACACAGAGGGAGAGAGAAAAGAGAGAGGGGGAGATATAGACAGACAGAACACAGACGGAAGGCATCTGCAAGAAAGAAAATGCAGCATTCTTTTGACTGGAGATTGTCGGTCGATTGTTAGTTGGAGGCCATTGTTGCTTTATGCCCGCGGGAATTACCCCTGGATCATATGCAGGTCTATTAAATGCACACATTTCTCACTTCCTTACAGCGCGTGGCAAAATGCCATCTGCGACATCACGTGACCTCTAGTCATCACACTATCCAGGAGCGAGCTACCCCCTGGGATCCCACCCTCATTAGATGTGATTATATTCTGTGACCCAAGGCAAAGTTGTTAATCAGGGCAAGCTGGTGTAACTGAAGTACTTAAGAGTTATGAAATAATAATAATAATAATAATACAAATAATAATAATAACTACAGCTTGTGACAATTACCAGGACCTAGATCTACAGTGCTTTCTAAAAGAATGTCAAAAAAATTATGAATAAATAAATAAATAACTGAATAAATAATTTATTAAATATTTATTTATTTGCCGTCTTGGAGCATCTATTCAACTCGACGGCAGCATGGAAGCAGCTTTACTCAGCGTTAGCTCAGCTTTAACAGCGTTACCTTCGTTTAAAATTATATCCCCTGTAATCCCTTTTAATAACAAGCGTTTTATGAAATGTTTACAGTGTCGGTTGTGTACTGTCTGCACATTATCTATTTTAAAATGGATAAAAATGACATTTAAGAAACCTTCAATACAGTTCCCAAAATTAAAGGAGGGGGCGGGCTGGCGTCGGGCGTGGGGGGGCCTGAGGCCCATTGCAGTGCAATGTAGCCTGACAGGGAAAGCCATGTTAAAAATGGGCCAGATGCACTTTGAGGAAATACTCTGCTTAACCCAAATGAGCGTGACGCTGAGCTTAAAGACGGGCCGCGATAACTTTCAGGAGAGGTGCTGAAAGTCACCTTGTCGTCCGTTCTGTTCCGCATCGTCTGGGCCAGGTCACCGCCCAGCGCTGAAACCCTTTATTTTTATCCGTCCCTGGGGAGACGGATATTCCGTTCAGCCCGCGCATAATGTGCTATTAGTCTTTGGTTTGGTGAAGTGCCTCTTCATGCAGGAATATCACACAGAGTCACATAATGACCAAAGGAACCAATGTTCAGTGTTCACCCAGCGGGACTTGGAGACGGTCGGTATTTTGAAATTGACGTTGGGCAAGTTATCAACACAGCAAATTTCTAAATTATATCCCTTCTTGGATATAACATATAAATATTGTGAGCGTTAATTTAACACTCAATTTTCTTGCTCTCAACAGTGATAATGGTAAAATGCCTCAGATGAAAGTCAATAAATACTCAAGTATTGTGTCATGTCCAAAACGACTGGTGCGACTTATGAATGAAAAGTAAAAATAAAAGTTTCAAAAAGTTAAGAAAACAATCAAAACTTTCTGCTGCTAATTAAAAACAATCAACACTTGGATTAGAGCAGTTTGTTAGAAACAGAGCAAATCGGAGTTACTAATGACTGTAATCCATAATATCACCGTAAATTCCAGTGTGTAAGTCACACTTTCAAAGTCGCCCATTTAGAAAACAGGGCCTTACCTACTGGAGACATCTCCGGGACGCTGGCAGAGTACGGCCCGTCCAGGAACCTGGGCTCGTTATCGTTGATGTCCTGAACCTTGATTACGAACTCGGACTCGGGTTCCAGGGGCCTGCCGGTGAGCAGGTCCACGGCCTGGGCGCGCAGCGTGTAGAAGGGCTTCATCTCTCTGTCCAGGCTCTGCAAGGCGTGGATGTCCCCCGTGGTCTGGTCGATGGTGAAAATGGAGCCGGCTCCCTCTCCGGAGAGGGTGTACTTCACAATGCTGTCCCCCTTGTCCAGGTCCGTGTGAAGCTGTTAGGGAGATGGAGGGACGCGTGAGTCCACCAAAAAAAGGAAAAAGCAGAAAGGTTTCGCACTTGCTGGGCTGTACAGAGAGCTGAAGTAAACTTATATTATTATTATTATTATTACTGTATTATTATTATTATTATTATTATTATTATTGCTTTTGATGCTGTTATTGCTTTTGATGCTCACTTTTTCATCATAATTAATATTTTATGAATTTAATATAATATGATCATAATACTAATAATAATAGACATTTTAATCATAATCATAATCACACATACGTTCACTATAATGTGAAACATCTGATTCAACTGAATGTCTTTATTTAACATGTTTGTGGGTTTGTCCACTGTCTCTGTCTTTTTTACTGCTGGAAACTACAGCTGAAGTTCCCTAACGGGAAAATAAAAGTTATTCTATTCTATTCTATTCTATTATATTCAACTCCATTGACCGTACGTCCTAACACAAGTCCACATACCTGTCTAATTGGTCCTGATAAGCAATGAACATTTATTCATAAATTATGACATTCTGAATTGTGGATTGCGTTATTCTCTCTTGTAAAATGTATCTGTTTTATTTTAAAAATATATAGTTTTTTATTTTATCAGTATTGCATTATAATTTCTAGCACATGCAGGAAGACAGGTGCTGAATTCTTATATTGATTAATATTAATCGACAACAAACTTTGGGAATCAACATACAATTCAATAAAGAGGGATTGCATGATCATATAAATCTGGTTGCTAATTTCTATGGTGGTATACTCAGGTCTACTCACGTCCACACGTTCCATTACACCGCACTTTAATACAGTGGATTTCTGCACTTGTCTCTTTTACTAAGGCGATTATTATATTAGTTTTTACAGAGAACAGGAAAGGAGTGTGATACCTTATCTTGCCATTTTTACAATATGGTAGATTTCACTTCCTTGCCTACGGAACAGCACACATTCCCAGGAAATTGAGAGTGAAGTCCCAAAAGGACAGACAACTCCTCGTTCCTCATCCTCAAACTTCCAGAGTAGTTAAAATCGCCATTGTTAAGGAGAACTGTTTTTGGCAATGTATTTACTTATTTATTTATTTTTTATGGAACCCCCCCCCAACCATTTAATTTGGTAATGTTAGTATTTATCCAATTTTTGAAGGGAAAAAAAAGGCACTTCCCCTCATTAATTGCAAGGGGAATATTGAGCGATCTTAATTAAAAATTCCATTAGGCCAACGATTCTGATCCACAGAATAAAACCATTCATTACCAGGCCAGGATCACAGAAGCGGACTTTATACGCGCAAGAAAAAATCCATCAACGACCGCTCAGCGGGGGGAAAAGTTGCGTCTGTTTGCAGAAAAGCTCGGGCCCATTTATTGAAAAGGAGCGTGTACGTCGATGAACAGCATATATTAACTGTTCGAACAGCCTTTAACTCTCTGGGCGCAGCGCTCCTCGCAACCACTCAAATTGCTGATTCACCGCGGCTTCGCAAATTGTGCTCGGAATACGCGAGGGGCGCCGAGAGCACGGCCCGAATATGAAAACCGCAGGCTGTAACAACGGGGCGTCATTGTTATGTGAAAGCACTCCTCTGGTTTATCAGGCGCCCCGAAGTTCGCCCGCGATGCAAGAAGTGCGCAGGTAAGCTGCGCAGTCGGGCGGACTGCGGAATGAAAATGAGCTTGCAGCATTAAAATGCGAGTTCCAGAGGATGAACAAAAATAACTTAGGTATGGCAATTCTTTGAAAAAAATACAAAACAGAATACAGAAGCATATATCTGTACTAGCCTGGCCTAGTGTTCGGTGACTATGAAACCGAAATATAAAGAGATTCAGCCATGCACTGATGTGTTGGAGCTTAAGATTCACATTCAAATTGGTGGTGGAGCATGGACAATAAATCTACAAATCCTGCAGGATAATTGGAATCAGGTAGAATATACAGTACATTCAGAATATAATATTATTGGGAATATAAGCTAGGGGATTTAAAATAATGATGCGAGAGTGAAGCTTTGTGAATCCTAAATAGGGTGGAGCTATAGTCAATCACTGACTAGACTGAAGCTTGACGTTTTCGCATAAAAGCAAAAATGATGGTTGGTTTTAATCAGTGCTAATACCATAGCTTTCATTCCATTTGTTATGTGGTTCATTAATGAAGTCTCACACATCCATTCACACTTTGTAAGCACATATACATTATGTATATAAGGTTCAATTATGTTGTGGTGTAGAAACTGTTGTGGACCCAAATGCAGAACTTGGAGGCAAACTCAGGCAAAACTCTGTGAGGAGTGAATATGTATTAAGTGCAAGACAGGTGAATAAACAGGGAAGCTAGGTGACGGGCTGGATACGGGGTTGGCGAAACTAAGGTGGGCAAAAACAGATGACGGGGCAGGAGCAAACAGGAACGGGGAGCAGGCAGGGCGGGCTGGAACTGGGAACAAAACAAAACAAACAGGCCAAAAGTGGCCGGAGAATGTCGAGACAGAGCAAAGAAAAACGTACAAACTGGCAAAGAGGGGAACTTAAATAGAGGGGGAAACAGGTGAGAAGGCAATAAGGATGATACAAAGGCCTGAGGAATGTATACGAGGGCTGATTAGATAATTGAGTGAGTGCGGAATGCAAGCGGAGGGGGCGAGTGATAGGCTGAGTGATAATGGGGAGAAAACGAGGAACAAAACGGGGAGCCATGCCCAGCCTGCACAAACACTGAACTAGACGGACAGGGTAAACTGAAAAACGTGACATGAAACAAGAGGGGAAAACAAGAGAGAACGAAAGGAAGGTGGACTGGGGGGGAAACGGCGGATATCACAAATTAGATTCAAATAAATTGAGATATCAACCTCACTATAACAAGCTGTGGGAAACAAACTCAAAACAACATAAACTAATGTGCCCATATTCATAAGCTGCATGTTTTAGTTATCATGCTGTATGCTGATCCAGATTTTTTTGAGGTAATGTATGGACGCTACCCATCCCAGGCTTTAAAAAAATGGTATACCACCATTACACAAACATTCATACATGGGCCTGATATGGGGAATGTTTGGGAAACCTGGTGGGCGACGCTCATTTCCACTTCCGTGAGGGCGCGGGAACCGTAAATAACGGCGGCTCCCCCCCGGGTGACCTCATGACGAAGGGTGCCCTAAAAAACCCAGGTATCACTGGACAGGTCAGTGATGAAGGCCGACATTTTGCTGTCGACGGGGGTTCGGTTAGCGTGATATACGCCCCGTATCAAACCGCTCGTGCCCGGCCTCAACCTGTTTTAGCGAGCTGAGCTCTTTCTTTCTCCTATCGCGCACTCTGTAACCCGCAGAAGAGAGAGAGAGAGAGAGAGAGAGAGAGAGAGAGAGAGAGAGAGAGAGAGAGACAGTGTCCTTGCGCACTGCTGAAGCTGAGCCCGGTGATAGATAATGATCAGTTTTGCTGTTCTGAGACCATTTTAGCAGCGCTTTCATTCTACAGGTCCATTCAGGGCGGGGACGGCCAGAGATTTCCAAGCGCAGTCTTCCCTCCCAGTCATATCTCCCCATTTTCCCCAGCCTTGAAATAGCAGCGGGTTCTGAATATAGATTAAGCCGAATGATCAAGGTGGTGAATGCATGCGGCCTGCTCCTGCAGCCGTAACTGGCCCGCTAATGGCTGGGGGTGCACGGCTATGTGCCGGGGTGTGTTTGGGCACGCGAGGTGAGGCGCTGGACACGTGCACCGCACTGCTCAAACCTCCAGGGCTGAATCTGAGTGGGAGCTAGGAATATGTCAAAGGATGCAAGACAAGAAGCTCTGTGTGTGTGTGCATGTGTGCGTGCGTGTGCGTGTGTGTGTGTGTGTGTGTGTATGTGTGCGTGTGTGACAGAATTTTTGTGTGGGTATTGTCTATGCATGTAGCTGAGTGTATGAGGGTATATTTGTGTCTGTATTTTTGTATACATGAATGTGTGTGTGTGTGTGTGTGTGTGTGTGTGTGTGTGTGTGTGTGTGTGTGTGTGTGTGTGAATATTTGCCATTTTCCATGTTTGAAGTGTTTCTATTTTTTATACTAAATAAAGGTGGGTTCATAATATGTGTGTACTGTACATATTGTGTATGTGTGTGCCCATGTTTCTTGTTTGTAGCATTGATGGGGTGAACAAATCAGTTGCAAGGTGAGTGCACTAAATTAACAAAACGTTTAATTGTGGCGGGAACGGTTCCGTGTGTTAGTGGTTGATGGTCGTTGTTGATGGAAATCCCCAGAAACCAGATGCCACTGAAGGCAACACTTGATGACCATCGGCAGCCAGAGTGACCATTTGGAGAACATAGTGCAGTTTGTCTGGCCACTTCCCTGTAGACCTGCTTGTTATTCCTTTTCATTCAGCGACCACTGTCACTGTTATTTCCTAAAAAGAAACAAAAAGTCCTATAGCAGACTATTTTTCCCCCTTTACTTGAAACAATATAGAAGCTTGATTATGCTTTTCAGACATTTTAGTGTCTCTAGCCGTGTGCGCTCAATGAAACCATAAATATTGAAATAAGATCGCTTCTTGGTTTTCAAAATGGAACTAAACCCCATACCTGCTAAAGCATTCTGTTCAGACCTGCCCATGTGTAATGTCATGCATTATGGCTATTCTCTGAGTAATGTTCTTCATTATGTAAATGCCTTGGATCACTTTGCAACACTATCCAATATCCCAAACTCTGAGAGTACAGTAAACCTGGGCCTCCCAGCTGCTATCACCTGGCTATTTAATAAGATTATGAAGTAATAAATAAGAAACTGTTTCTGGCTGGACTGAAACAAATGCCGCTAACTAAATTACCATACCCTCTGTGGATTCTGATTATTAATGGAAACTTGAATGACTCTGGGCATAAAACAAGATACAGTGCCCTCCACTATTATTGGCACCCCTGGTAAAGATGAGTAAAAAGGGTTATAAAAAATTCACCGTTTGGTGAATTAGCTTACATGTAATCTCACACTGAAATAATGAGAAAAATCCAACCTTTAATTGAAGTTAATTTATTATGAGAAAAAAAAATCCGCCATCAAGAAATAAATAACAAATTAACAAAGCCATGTGTGACACAATTATTGGCACCCCTGCATTTATATATACAATAAAGTAATAATTTTTAATATTTGGTCACATATCCTTTGGGAAGGTGTGGTTACTCTGAAACCAAACATGACCAGAGTGAATGTCCTTTACATCATCATCAGAGACCAGTCAAAGAACAGAGATTTTGATGGAGGTTATACATCGGCTGGAATGTCTTCCTTTTTTTAAATTCTGCAGTGCTTATCACTCTGATTAGCATAAGGTGCAAAAGGCTAATGCGAATGTGCATTCAACAGTACTGCACCCTGTTCAATGCAATAGTTTAGAGGGCTCAGGGGGGTCAATGAAGGATCAGCTAATTCCAAATTACATTGTCCCAGCTCGAAAACCTGTCACCCTGTGTAAATATATTCTTTTATTTTATTTCAGCTATCCACGATGTGCGTCTCGCTTCATTTCCATGTAGAGCGTGCAATCGCACAAGAGAAATAGGTGGAGAATGAGCAATGGGGTAGTTTGTGATTTGGTGCGAAGTGCGCGCATTTAGAATTCCGTAAGTTCCAATCAAAAATAATCGGCGCGCAGTTCTAGCTTAAAGCGCTCACGTCGCTTTGCCCCGGCTCTGACATGAAGTCAGGAAACATTACGAAGGCTCCAATTCTGAACACCAAAAACATCAATGTGCCAAGAGTGTGGAATTATGGGCTCGTGCATCCGTAGACAGTTTAATTTTGGGACATTAAGCATTGAGCCTCGTGTAATAGAATCGCTTTGTGTCACATGAGCTTTTACATTAGTTTTAACAGTTTTATGTGCAAAACAAATATCATATCGAATGTTGCAACGACGAACCGTGAATATCCAATCCCTCATACTGAGGTAAACAAAACCACTGATTTGGGCAGGAAACATAAGGAAATCGAACATGGCGACATAATTGGCATCAACCACATACTTACACAGTGCTGTCAATTTATTTTATTTTATTTTATTTTTGCCGTAAAACTGCAGACTCATTAAAAGGATAAAGAAATCACCCAGCACTCCATTTTTTCTTCATTTCTTAAACTGCTGTATTAGGTTTTGGCTCGATACTTCTCATGCACACAGCTAATAGACCAACCAACATATACATATCGGGTCATTAATCAACAAGCTACAGAACATAGACCTTCATCTATCTGTTAGGGGAGACTAAATTCCACACAATCCATCTTTATCAAAAAGTCATTATGAAATGGTTCTCAGTATCAGTAAACTAAAACTGATTAGGACATTAACATTTCTGATATATGGTCCCGCGGCAATTGAAGCAGACACCCCGTCCGTGATTGGCCAACAAAAAGAAAAACATATCGATCAAAGGAAACGATATTGGCTATCGAGATAAATTGCACCGTTATCCTTAATGGCGCCATTCGCTTTAGCGTTTGTTTCGTCTTTTCTTTTTAGCGGACGGTCAACTTTCTTCATCAGTCCCGATTACAACTGCAAAATGGCCTTCACAACTTCACCCTTTAAAAACATAACAAAATAACCAAATGAGTTACAGTCCATTAGCAACCCTGGTTAAATGATGTCCTGTAGGGTAATACTTTTGGATTACCACATATTCTGCAGCCACACGTTATTGTGGAAAACTGCTATATGTTGTATCGTTAATTATAATTAAATTGCAGTATTTATGTGCAGGGTTGCGCACATGCGATCATGTTATCACAAAGTTGACAGATAATCCCAATTCACCAGAGGGGATTTTCATGTATCGTCATGTATTTAATATGGCTCAGATCCATAGCCAAATTAAAATATTCAGACAAAACATAAGCAATCATTCGCTAGTACACAGTGTCCTGGGAGAATTGAAAGGTTTATTTATATTTCAATTGAAATTCAATTTTATATTTAGAACAACTGAAGAGGCAAACAAAATTGAACATTTCTGGTTCTCTGGAGGAGGTGTTGGGGTCTATGAGAGAGGGGAAGTGGCATATTACATATATTTCTTTTTTTAAAAATATATACATAAGCAAGCCAATGTTAAAAACAAATTGAGCCTATACTTAAGTATGTTTGTGTGTGTATGTGTGTGTGAGAGAGTGCGTATATGTCTTTGCTCATGCTTGCCTACATATACACTGTTTAGGGCGTTCAACACAACCCAGTCAAAAGCCTCTCTACATCTGCAGGCCGTTGGACACCCAGCTGAAGATGGCCCCTCATTACTGAGGAGAGCATGTGCCACTTAAAGGTCATACAGTGGAGAAATAAGAGGCGGAGGGCAGGCAGAGATATTATGTACTGTATATCCACAGTGAAATGTGTCCGAATAGCATGCTTGCATTCTCCACCCCTGGTCTGGACAGCAGAAAGAGAGGGGCAGCCACAGCAAAAATTCCACTATTTTATGCATTCGCTTTGCATATCCCAATTCACTGAGCTAGACCCCCGCATAACCAATGAGGGGCAATTGTTTCCTCTCACATCAATTTGGTATGAGCACCATTCTGGTGACTGGACAGAAATCCATAGTTAAGGAGCAAGGAGTGTTAAAGCTCTTCTTTAGGGTTCAAATAGTCCTGGCAAAGCTTTGGAGTGTGTTTCGGGCGATAAAGGACTGTCCCAGCGCCAAATTTCAGTTTAATTTAAAGTGTCTAAGGGGGGCGGTACAATGCACATCACAGAGATTTTCAGAAGCCAAGTCACTTTCATCCAAAGCAAGATCAGGCAGAACTAAAGCACCCACACCATCTGAAGACCAATATACCAAGCTACCATGTTCTACGAGAACAGCATCCGCATCCAGGATTCAAAGCCAGTTGAACAAAGAACACCCCGCCCCAGTTACTAAAACTATGGTCAAACGACAACTAGCAAAATACAGCCTTAATGGAAGAACCCCAGTTTCCAAACCACGTTTGGTGGTGGCAACATTCAGGTTTGAGGCTGTTTCGCCTATTCCGGAGTCGGTGGCTTACACAGGATCAACTAGGCACTGAACAAAGGGAAGTGCCCATCTATTGTACAGGGGCATGCCATCCCTTCTGGCTTATAGTTGTGCGGAAGAGGATTCATTTTCCGGCACGACAATGATCTGAAACACACATCAAAGCTTTGGCAGGCTTTTTGACTATTTGAGGTTCAAGGAAAAGCAAGGTGAGCTGACTTTCCCTCCACAGTCGCAAGACCTTAACCCCAATGAATATCTATGGGAACATTTGAAAAGAGGAAATGCTAAACAAACTGTAACATCACAGGATAGCCTCTGGAATGCTCTCAAACAGTGCTGGAATAATGTGGATTCTGCACAAACTTTAATGACAGACAGAATACAGCCGTAAATGGTGGCAAGATAGTTTGTTACAAGAAACAGGACCACATGTCAGTGAAAAACATGCCATAACATATGTATGAATAAGGTGTTGGGCAGCTCTTAAAGAGATATTTGGGATTTCAGTACAGTCCATGATCAAGTCAAAAATAAAATGTGGTCTGAAAATTACACAAGGGAAACTCGTGACCTTGCACGTGGCCAACATAATATTACATTTGGACAATCATCACCCATATATAGAATCGTCACCCACGTATAGCCAATGCAATAGACCCAGAGAACGTTACGGGGTAATGAAATTGAAAGAGGATCGATGCCCTTTTTTAATGACTACTGTCTCTTGTCCTACTCATTTCATGCCAGAACACCTGGAATTTATCCAAATCGTAAGTCGCCAGTCATAACTGTTGTAGTTGCAGTTAAGCCAAAGCACTCAATTCCTAACTGATCAACATTTTAAGTGACTAAATCCAAACCCAGTTAAATTCTATGACGCCACTTGGGAGATGTAAAAACCAGCAGATGAAAAAAGGCTGTGAAGCCTGCAGATGGTTATACTTCCTTATGCAATGATGCGTACATTAGTGCTCAGGCATACAGCATTTCAGATTCATGGGAGGTTCTGGGCAACTTATTTGTCAGATCCAGAGAGCTTTGGGGAGGCCACTATGCAGATGGTATAGCAGAATGCATGCTAGGCACACCGCCTGATTACTTAAACACTTATCTCATGAATCACTAAATGCTGCTGGAATTGCCTCTTGCTAACTTTTTTAGTTTGCGTGAGAGCCCTGTGTAACTTTCTATGACGGCGTTTTCGCTCGTACTTTACAGTGTATGTATTTTGTAAATACTGCCAGAGCATGACAAGGCATGAGCTCATCTTTGCAAAAACTATACAGCTTGTGCAACTGAAGCTGACAGGTAGCTGGAACCTGATTTACCAACGCTGAGGAGTTTTATTGGGTAGGGAGCTTGGGGATATCCTGTCAATTTAAATAATTCCTTCCTGGGTGAGGCTACGGCTAATTACAAATTGTCCCAAAGGACCTGCAACCACATTCAGCACTGAACTACAGCTGGACTGTCCTAAGTAATATAGTTCCCAATATACATAGAGATAAAAAAGATTAAATTGTGAAGTATGACAGAAACATCTTATTTTAAAACTCAGGCATTTCTTTCTTATTAGCTTGCAATTAAGCCACAACTGTGCGTTTTGCTCCTTCGCCAGAGAGTTATTTAAGCGATATTAAGAGTTATTTGAGCGATTAAGTCTTTAATAGGTTCAAATTAATCCCAACGTTGAAAATAAGTTGTTTTGTTCCACGCAAATGAACTATTTCCATGCCCGCATAACACAGAACCACAAAAACAGTGGCAATATAGTGACATAAGGCAGATGAAAGACAATGAACTGACATCAATTTTTAATAAAGGTTTTTAGTGGTCAGCGTATTCCATTTGCGGCAGTTGTTGCGATTTGTTTCCCTTGCAATGAGAAGCAATCGACTCCAGCCCTCGAGACGCCCTTGTGAAAACCCGAAGGCAATTGATCCCGTCTCCGTCTCGGGGTTAGAACGTGCGGAGCGGCCGCCAGCAGCGCCGGGTCGGGAGCGCGCGCGACGGAGACGCACGCGCGGGACCGTAAGCACTTTAAACGAGCGCCGCCTCCGGTTTAATCGTTAGGGAGAGGGCGGGAGAGAGGCTTGATTTAGCGAGCGACCACGAGCGGTGTTTTTTTAATGCGGCAGACGATTGCTCAGCGAGGGACAGTGGGACAGTTTATTTAATTTTACTGGTCTCTCTAAATCGTCCCCACAGGCGCACCTCACGTCGTGGGCTCTCCCGTAACGGATGGCAGAACTGCAGATCAGCAGTTAGTTCCTTTCTCTTAGCGGCTCAAGGGGCCGAATCCAGGAGTCTCGCTTATGGCGGATACATTATGCATGCAGTGGAAAGATACAACTCGGAAGCTTTGGAGATCGTTCTGCGTTAATCAATACTGTCATTCATTTTTTTACAAAGGAGATTTTAAATGTGGGACATTTTTTTTAATTGTTTTTTTAAGCACTGGTGAGATGAATGTCCCTAGTACGTTAGAGCATTGGATCTTGCGCTGTCGCCAGCGGTTTAACCCCACGCAAACACACACTGTAATGAGCATGGTGGGCATCTGGCGAGCGGTTTGTGGGGAGAGAAAATGGCAGACAGTTTCAAGCCAATCTTGGTGTAATGCGTAAGAATGAATCACTCCGTAAAATCTTTGTCCGGCCACAGTGGACACGGTGTCCATCTCAGTGTACACATACACGTGGATCTGAATCCAGAGCTATTGTTACGTCCGCCGCTCCCTTCCAGTCCACCTTCCTCTCGTTCTCCGTGCTTTCCCCATTCCTCTTGTTTCATGTCATGTTTTTCCTTTTACCTTGTCTGTCTCTCCATGTTGGAGGCTGGTTTCCCTGCTCGTTTCCTCATTTTCTCCCCAGTTGTCCCTCAGCCAATCACTCGCCTTCTGCACTCACACTCATTACCTGATTCACTCTCGCATACATTCCTCACGCCTCCTTCATTGCTGATCCCTCATTCACCTGCTCCTCACCTTATGTACAGTTGAAGTCTGAAGTTTACATATGTACACTTAGGTTGAAATCATTAAAACAAATTTTTAACCACTCCACGGATTTCATGTTAGCAAACTATAGTGTTGGCAAGTCAGTTAGGGCATCTACTTGTGCATGACACAAGTAATTTTTCCAACAATTGTTTACAGAGAGATTATTTCACTTTTAATTCACTATATCACAATTCCAGAGGGTCAGAAGTTTACATACACTAAGTTGACTGTGCCTTTACATTTTTAATATTTGGTCGCATATCTTTTGCATGCCATGACTTCCTGATGTCTGTGACCCAACAACATAAAAAGACTCTTGATATCTTATTTTCTGGTACTCTTACAAGCGATACTATAAAGTCTCTGCATTTGAATGGATCTCTATGGTAATTGGGGGGTGGGACTAGATTTAGCTGTAAATTACACGGGAACAGTCTCGTCGCCAGTTCGTTCCGTCAAGTTGTGTATGTTTGACGTGTTTTTCGGCCATTGTTTGTTTGTCAATTCACCCGCCTGTCAGTTCGCCCGCCAGCCTGCTTCCCCGTACCTGCATTATGTCTGTCTCCAGCCCTCCTGCCTGTTGCCAAGCTCCTGTTTGTTCCTACTCTGTCTCCTCATCTGCCCTTTGTTATTTGCCAACCCCCTATCCAGACCGTCACCTAGTCCCCCAGCTCTCTCGTTTGTTTGTCCATTTCTAATAAATCACTCCTGTCTGAGTTTATTTGTGAGTCTGTCTCCGAATCCTGCATTTGGGTCCAATCCAGTTTGGGGAAACGTAGCAGCTATCTCTTAATACTCTTCCCCATGCAGGTCTCCACAATGCCTATTTTAAATATGCACTTGGTCCATGCCTAAAGACAAAAGAAGGCCAATTAAGTGAAGTTGGCTTTAACAATTGGGTTTCATTTAATTTGCATTGGATCTGATGGCAGTACCAATAATCAGAATCAAACTCATAAAATATTTCAGTGACTTGATGGATTATGGGATCAGTCCCCAACCAATCCCGGAGATTTTAGAACTGGCAAATTCTGCCCTCTGCTCTGAGAGGTGGGTTATGGGTAATGGCTGGCCTCCTGTGTAGAGGGGGTGGGCGGCTACGGGCAGGGAGGTAACTATCTCCATTTTTATAAAATTCAGGATAATCCCTAACTATCTCAACTTTTGTACTTTTCCCATGTCAAAAGAAATCACATGATTAAAAACAAAGAACCGACAAGCAAGGCCTGCTTTTTGCGCTTCATTTGAATCTAATTTGAGAAGAAATGTTATGATTACACGCAAACGCATTCAGTCACAGGGGCATAGATTTTTGCAACTTAATCAGGCATGTGAAGAAAAACATAAAAGCACAAATCCACGTGTAACAGCCCGAACGTAATTATTTCCAGATAAGCGAGATTAGACGCGCTGCGCAACTTATTGCCCTCCCTTTTATTCTCTTATTGGTTTGACGAGTTGACGGGTGCTAATGCTGGCAGTGTTTTATCCTCTTTGGATCTGTCACACCAGGTAAACAAGAGTTGCCTGGCGTGCGCTCATTAATTCGGGCTGTGCGGAGGCCTTGACAAGTGAAGAAAATCCCTTAATGACTTTTTTGTTTTCTTCGATTCGCCCCGGCGCAACGGCGGTAGGTACGAGCGCTGACGTTTTCTCTCCGAGATACCCAGCGGAGGCGCCGCGTCACTTCGAGTAAGTCGTACGTTTGACGGTAAATTTCAAGAGAGGTTTAAATGAGAGCGCTGATTTGTAAGTGGCGCACATTATTTCAGCGCCTGATTTTTTTTTTAAAAGAGAGAGAGAAAAAACTATGGATATACTGTCCTCTCCTTCTTGAAAAATGAATCTAATTAAATGGTGTTTCTGATAAGGAGCCACACTAGTGCTAGCAGCTTTGTCAAGAACAAATGCCTCTATGCCCTTAGATCTTCTCAGCATACAAGGTAGGCTAATAGGCTAAGAGCTCCAAGCTGGATTTTCCGTGGCAAATTATCACCTACATGTTAAGTTGATTAAGCATTTTGCTTTAGTGCTGTATTTTTCCACTCAACTGAAGGTTTTTTGTTATATAAAGTTTAGATGTATATTTAGCAACTTTGAAAATAGTAACCACAGTAAGCTACAGTAGGATTTTATGAACATAGTGCAGTTATTATATATATATATATATATATATATACTGTGTGTGTGTGTGTGTGTGTGTGTGTGTGTGTGTGTGTGTGTGTGTGTGTGTGTGTGTGTGTGTGTGTGTGTGCGAATCTGTGTGCGTGTGTCCATGTGCAGTTATAACGTTTGAAAAAATAATGCATCATTGCAGAATGATACTTCGTTAAATTAGTGTCAACAGTGCCATAGCATTAACCATGACGTGCGATGGTGACGGAGCTGTAAGATCAATCCCAAGCCAGTCCAGTTGTGACTGGAGATATGTCCTTATCTTCATCCACCTTGGTGTCTCACTGCAGCAAGGGCAGTGCTGCTTTACATTCCTTAGGCGCGGCTTGACTTCTATTATAATTCCCCTGCTGCCTTTCCGTCTCCGTATCCGTCTTCGTCTTCCTCGTCCTAACGGCCCTTATCTTTGACGCGCGTTTAAATGCAAATGCGTTTGGGGGGGAGCACTTTGTTTAAGGCACCGCCTGTTATGGGCCGAGTATGAAGAAATTACTGATCCGTGGCCGATGCAAGCGTAATATAGAGCTGGTGTCACAGAACGTGTTTTGTTAGGTTGATGAAGTAAGGTTAGGCGCTGGCCTTGGGTGGGGATATGTACATAAATATACAAACTCAGTGGCACTGGTATGAATAGTTTTACAGCTGCCCCTTTTTTAAATATGATATCCTGTATGTGCTTCTGTTTATCTGTAGCCATGCATACTGGCTCCAGGAAGCTTATTTGATTCTTAGGGAATTAAAATAGTGTACTCTTCCAATCAAGCGAGCCAACAAACAAACAAACAAACAAACAAATTGCATCAAATATATTTCAACGGCAATGAGTTCAAATGATAATTATGTGTGTGTGTAATCATTAAAACTTTACAAGGTTTTCATTTATTTGTTGAGTAATTTATTTATTTACAAATGAATGCAAGCAGTGTTTTTTTCCCCCTTCAGTGATCACCGACATTAACCGTGTTTGTGGAAATTGTCTTTTTTTCCCAGCTCGCTGCCAGCTCTGTCTGAGGTTTCTAAACTAAACAAAATGGCCAGCGAAGCCAGCTGGGTGAACCGTAAAGACCTTAGCAAAGGACTTAAGTCCCAGGTTTATCCCCCTTACACCACTAAATGATATTAGAACTGAAAAGTCTGTTTCCAATCTGTGAGATAAGAAGCATCTGTTTCGCTCTCTGTGGAGTTCAGTGACACAGCGGCCTAAACTCGAGCGGTTTTTAAAACCCCCTGCAGTTGGCCTGTTGGGATTCTCCCTGCGTCCTGTTGTGATATATTGCACAGAAATAAGGGACTGAAGTGGGGCCGCTTATCTGGTCGAATTATATGCCGTAATACACACAAAAAAACAATTAGCTAGTAGCATGTGACCAATTTGATATGCGCATAAGCGGAGGGATTGTCCTTTTTTTGGTTGCACAATCCTTGACTTTGGGTATTGAGTCATTAGCCAGTGCCGCAGCGCTGAACATTGGGATTTTATAGAGAGAGCGGCCCTCCCGCAGATTAGTTAGGCCTCTTGGGCAGCGCTTTGTGATTTAATCCTGGCCTTTGTCTTTGAGGTGTTTGAATGGGAGCCTTTGAAATGCATGCTCTTTCCAGAGAATGGGCTATGCTTCCTGCGGCACTCGAGTGAGTCCATCTATCCATTACGACGTGCGAGCAGGGGGCGCCCTAATGCACACTCATTTAGCCTCTTCGAGGAAAAAAAAGTGCCTTGCTGTGCTTCGCGGTCAGGTGTGCAGTCCTCCAAAACATGAAGTTGTTGGTTGAGGGCCCCGTCATTTCTGTAAATTGTTTCATATTTATTTTTGTGCGGTAACGTTCCGCGCAGTAAAAAATGTTAGCCTGGCTAGCCCCGCTTTTATTTTATTTTTTTTATTTTTTTTTTTGCGTCCGCCGGTGTCGCAGTGCCGCTCGAAACGTTAATGACGCGGTGCAACTTATCAAGCCGGACGTGACGCAGGACCGCTAACAGTTTGTCTGCCACGCAATGCCAGAAATACAGAACTCCCTCCCCACACACCCCACCCATTATAGGATTTATCCCAGTGCAGGGAAATCAATGGATCATTGCAGCTCCATCCTTCTTAAACATTAGCGAGGCATCCATACAGAGGCTGCATTGGATTTCAATTGAGGCGAGTGATACCCCATCTCCCAGCTAATTGCTGCGGTAGCCGCGGTCCAACGTGCCCCCCCCCCCTCCCCTCTCCTCCCCTCCTCTCCCAATCAGGCTATTTGTGTTGACCCCGGCTGGAGACTGCCCCATTCAACACCAAGGCCACTGTCTGTAAGGGAGACAGCCCTGTCCTTGAGTAAACCCTGGGAGGAGGTGCTCCAACCTGCCCCGAAGGGTCCCACCACAGTTTATGCAAAGCCTGTTTTTCGTTAGGCCTTCTCAACGTAAGCACGATGCAATCCTGAGCAGGGCTCATACTACTTTATAAATTACATTACATTACAGGCATTTAGCAGACGCTCTTATCCAGAGTCTTTTTTGCATTTTTTACATATTATCCATTCATACAGCTGGATATACACTGAAGCGATTCAGGTTAAGTACCTTGCTCAAGGGTACAACGGCAGTGTCCTACCTGGGAATCGAACCTGCAACCTTTCGGTTACAAGGCCAGTTCCAGTTATAAATCATTTACAAATCATTTACAATCATTTACAAAACACCGTAAGAGCTTTGTATCAGCTGATTTAAGGTGATATATTACGTTTGGAACTGGTTTATCACTCTGTATTAGCTGCCATAGTCACATTTTGCTTGTTTTGAATTTTTGTGGATAATATCATAATTGTTTTATGTTTTTTTTAATGTGTAACATATGTTTACACGTATTATGTGGTGGTATGTTTGCATATCTGCATATTCTCATACTGAATGTCAGGCAGAGACTTTGACACATAGTTGAATACAAATGTCTTCGCTAGAACAGTTTGCTGAGTTTCACAATCAGCAAAAATTAATGCTTGCATTTAAACGTGAGTCAAACATTAGGACAAATTAGTAAAGAAAGAAAACAGTCAATAGTTTAAAAAAAATAACATATAACACTTACCTTGCCTACATACTGTGGGTCAGAGCCCATGTACTCTTCCAGAACAAAGAACTGGTTCCAAACCCAGCCCCTTTTCACTCTCTGAAAACCCGCCCCTCCATTTCTCCGCAGTCCCATCATGCTCCTGTGGTGTTCCTTTCCCAGCCTGCCTTGGGGTGGCGAGTGAAGAGGTGAGAGGAGGCCCTTGTCCAAGAGAAAGCAGAGGAACAGCAGAGAGCAGTTCCTTGTAAGCATTTGCAAACTGTGACGTCCAAGATCCCGTTAATTCCAAAAATATGTCTGCTTGCAGGATCCAGAACTCCAATCCAGCAAAGGGATTCTGAAGCTCTTGGGTTATCCAGACCACAAAGTTATCCAGAACACAGTGCCTGGTGGAAAACAGAGATAATATCAATGAAAAAATCCTACTTCAATTTTACCCATCTATTTTATGTTGTATACAAGTGAGATAATAATAATAATAATAATAATAATAATAATAATAATAATAATAATAATAATAATAATAATAATAATAATAATAACTTTATTTAGATGGTACATTTCAAATAAAGCACAAAGTGCTTTGCAGACAGTTAAATGAGAGGTAAAAATGAAAAACATTAATAAATGTAAATAAAACAAGTTAAGAGCCTCTGTGCACACAGATCCTCAATGTCATGTTCAGAATTTAATTAGATCACCACACCATTTGCAAACCATTCAAAAAATTATGTGATCCCACTCAATCCAAACAATGCAATCTCTATGCCTGTTTAAAAATGTTACAATATGTGTGTGCATGTGTGTGTGAACCCAACGCTGGAGTTGTCTTTCCAAAACGCTGACTACAGATTGACTTAGTATTGAATACCAGCATCCAGGGCCCTGTTTCATGTAAGCCGCTTAAAGCTTAAGCACCAGATATTACAAAACATCAAACACACCAGCCAAAACGACATTAAAAACATAATTTTTGAACTGAAATAAAGGCAAGAAGTAAACCCTAAAACATCTACTGCGCTTACTTTTTGTGCCCCACCTTTTCAGAATGATCAACTACGTAATAATTATTTGACGTTGAAGGAGGAATAAGTGAAATAAGCATTTCACAAAGAATTATGATTTGATTAATCTAACATTGAATCATATCGGAGAACTCCTTGTGACCGACGTTGTTGTTTTTATTTTGTTCTGAGGTCGTAGATCGCAAAATTACGGCGACACTGGAGAATGTTTGAATGAATGGACATTCATCGTTGAGGGTTGTGAAAAAGAGAAAGCAATCGTAACCACCGTCGAAACCTTGCCAGAGCGGCCAAAATTGAGAGTGGAAACCTGGCAGACAATTGCAGATAGGCCTAAATTAAATGGGTAAGAAGACTTGTATTCACTTAAGAGTGGCTCTTGCCACTCTCTCGCCCTTCTGCCTCCCCCAGAGAGTGAACCAGCCAATAACTGGTGAGACCCCCTCCCCTGACACTCACTTGGATGAGGTAAGTGTAGTTGGGGCGGCAGTGTAGTATAGTATAATGTAGTATAATGCTTAAGGAACTGGCCTTGTAACCGAAAGGTTGCAGGTTCGATTCCCAGGTAGGACACTGCCGTTGTACCCTTGAGCAAGGTACTTAACCTGAATCGCTTCAGTATATATCCAGCTGTATAAATGGATAATATGTAAAACAAAAAAATGCTAAAAAGTTGTGTAAGTCGCTCTGGATAAGAGTGTCTGCTAAATACCTGTAATGTCCAATTAATGTAATGTAAGTGCTTATCAAAGAGGCATTTTCACAAACCTGAATACGTAACAATGTAACATGTAAGCTATTCTCACAGGGCTTGGACCCCAGAAGCTCTGGTGGCGCTACTGGAGGGAGGACATTTGGAAACGCTATGAAAAGATTTATTAGCGATTACGTAAATATTACCATTGTGAAACCCTCTTGCCAAATCATATCAAATTCACCTGCGACTGCACACAAACCTTATTTAATAGTGTTCGCCCTTGTAGGGCCAGGAAATCTGAACACACTGATATGCCTTTTCAATGCGAGCTACCCTTTCCTGATTGCTCGGCATACTGCGGCTTTGCTGATATTTTCTTTTTGGTGGCTTTGATGTTTCTCATTTTATTTCCTCTTAATATTCATTTGTCTCTCCCCGGTTTAATTTCCTCATTTCCACTCCCGTATTTAGCCTATTGTGTTATCTTGTATCCTGTTTTGCTCGCTTTAATTTAGTTTGTTTGTATTCTCGGCCTGAAATGTGAAGCGCTTTGCGTTGCATTTTACACGTGTACGGTGTTATACAAATAAAGTTTATTAATATTATGTTTACAGCGTCGCCAACAGCGTATGCACTTTTGCCGGTGCGAGGAAGCGGAGACCAATATAGTGTCTCCGTCACTGTTAGGGCTCTGCTTCACTCCGAGTTGCAATGTGCACTCCTGTTAATTACTGGTGGTAAATAATTCCCTCTTGACTAAATCGGTAGTGCTCATAAAGATAATCGTCCGAGTGCCTGAAAGGATCTTGTCGGTCTCCTCTAAACAGTCCCCTCTAAATCTTTTTCTTAATGATGGCTTGTTCATCGACAAGAACCTCTTACAAATGGTGTCATGTCTACTGTTGGCGTATGTGTGATTTCACCGGGTGGTTTATATAGGCTATGGCTAGGCTAGGTTTATATAGGCTATGCTCATGTTATCCAGCTAATTTAAGCTTAAACCTGAGATTTTGCAGGTCTGGACTTAAGACACCGTTGCCCCGGTAACAAGTCTGGCTTAAATTGTGAACTCGCTTTGTGAAACTGAAAATCCTGGGTTTATCCAAAAATGTCAACAAACTAATCGGGTTAATTGAGGTCGCCGTGTATGTGAAACAGGGCCCAGATAGATAAATATGATGATCAATCTACTGAGCCTTGGATTTAATTTAATGTCACATACATCTTTTTATTTTCTTCTTTCTCTCACACCTGTTGTGAAATTCACTTTTTTACGGCTATATGTATATCCTGTCCAAATGTGTTACATCAGTTATATTTTTTTATTTATTTTTTTATGTACTTATATACCATTGGTAAGTATGTGTACGGCTCATTGGCTTACTGTCACTGTAAATTAATCTGTGTTATTTTAATATAATAACCACGCTGACTGTGTGGCATGCCAATTAAATAGAACGGTGTGAAACTGTGCCTGTTAATTTGTTACTTCAGCAAACCCTTTTTTGTCTGTGTTGAGTTGGCAGGCACTGCCGCGTGAGCCTCTCCCAAAGGCCGTCCGTTTGAGTTTGAGTGTCAGTGCGAATCACTGGAATGACGGGGGGAGAGAAAGGCATCTTTTCACGAGGGAAATTTGCTGCCTTCGCCGACATGTCACATACAAACGCGGTGATGAATCGAATCTATTACATGTCCCACCGCTGACCCAATTATCCAGATTACTGTCTCGGACACGAGCGTTGTAATTCCTCTGCCAATAATCAGGTCCTGACACTGAATTTCCACCAGGCTGTCCCCTGCGCAATCAGATGTGAGCTTTCTCAGCTTCGAGCTTGAAAAGGGCTGTGGACAGCAATGACAAGAAGTGACTGAGATGACTGGCAAACGTGTCTCCTGGGAAAGGGGGGGGGAGGGATGTGAATGAATAACATGTTATTGCTGGAATATTCAATGGAATATGAATTTTCAAAAGTTGGTTAAAATATGTTTTTTTCTCAGGAATGCCATGTTCACCGATTTACAAGTATTGATATTGAGCCTAAAAATACAGTTGGTTAAAATATGGGTTTTTCTCAGGAATGCCATGTTCACCGATTTACAAGTATTGATATTGAGCCTAAAAATACAGTTTTTCCTGCGTATCCTCGGTGAAAACGCCTGAATTACGGTGGAGAAACTACCTTTTTTCGAGTGAGAAATTAAAAAGGTTCCCAAGGCTCTCTCTGAATCTGTCTGGTCAACCGAGATGGGCCATTACGTGAAGCAATTTGCAGAGAATGACGCGGAAAAAAAATTAAACGAGACGCTTTTCAAGTCGGGCTCCGTAGACGCGCTCGGGACTCCGAGGTCCTTGCTCATCCGTGCTAAACGGGCTCACGGGCGCGTCGTAAACGGGGGAGGGGCCTGGCGATTTGAGGGGCGGGGGGGGGGGACGACTGTCCGGCGGAATGATGTCGGAACTGCAGGGCGAGGCGCCGTCGACAGAAGGCGAGGGGGCCAGCCCGCCGTTTTGCGGCGCGACTGTACAGATGGAGCGCGATGAGCCGCAAACGCGGCTCCAGATGTCAAGGTGAAGGGTCGTTCGTTTTCGCCGCCATTACTGCTTTATCACTCCTTTTTTTTTTTTTTTTTAAACGAGGAAAACGACCAGCTACCGCTAGCCGACCGCTAATGGTGATTGGCTGCGCGAAATCCCAAAGCAGGCAGGTGTGAGTTTTGGCCATGATGATGTGGATGAACTTACATAAGCAGCGGTCCATTTCGGTGGCCTGCATTAGGCCGCTCCCGAACAGCTGTACTTTAAAGCGTGGCTCAGACTTTGGAAGAAAATAAGAAAATCAATGTGGAAAGGGCTATTTTTCTTTTCAGACCGTAAAAAAAAACCGGTATATCAAAGCTCTTATAAGATTAGAAGGACACTGTTGCTATACTGTCAATTTTCCACACTTATCGATTTATATAATTATAGAGGTTAAGCCAGGAATCTCAAGAACGCAATGACACAGCACCAACTTGTCTCTTTCAGTCTGACAGGGGAGCTTTGCGACCTCAACTAATTTTGATTTTAATCAAGAGAAAGGTGTACGCCCCTCCTCCCTTTCCGTCTCTCAGATAGATTGATTTGTTTCTACCTACAGCACAGATGAACGGATCTCAAGTTCTAAAATGCAAGAACGATTGACCATCTTCGGTTGTGTGAATAAATCTTGTCACAGTGAAAGCTTCACAGACAGTATTGTTGTAAAATATAAAGAGTGGTTGTCTAAATTAAGGTGAGCCAAGGGGGACAATATACAGCACATTATGAAACTACCTCTCTCTCTCTCTCTCTCTCGCTATTTGTGTCATAGTGTTTATGACACCCATCTACTGAATATATGTAAACTACTACTTTATAGATATTCATACAGCATATACAGTATTTAATTATTAGCAGGGCTGTCTGCATACTGCACAAAACTTGTGGACCCAGAGGTCTTTAGTACTAGTGTGTGTGTGTGTGTGTGTGTGTGTGTGCATGCCTGCGTATGTGTCTGAGAGTGGGAATGCTTCATTTTATTATACGTGCACAGTAAAGAAATAAATGATGTGCAAAATGTCAAGTGTAGGACTAAAAACAGCAGCAAATGTTTCAAAATAAAATGCCTCCATTGGTGCGCTCATAGAGAAATATACATCATAAAACCAGCCTTTAAATTTGAGGTGTCATACTGATGAATAACTGCGCGGAACTCTTAACCGCCCATGACTATGCATGAGGGTGAGATCTCCCAGTTTAAAGTCCAAAATGCGATATGTAGTTAGCGCGCGGTTTAAAACTCCTCTGCTGTTCGTATCTCAGTGATGATCAGATTATTTGCCGATTTACCGCGCCGGTGATTTGGAATAACACCCTGTGAGGCCGAGCAGAACGGTGCCCCCGTCGCCGTGGATACGCTTTTACCTGATGCGAGGCGGCGGCCCGTCTCTCCGTCGACGCGACAGCGTGCACCTGCAGGGGCTGGGACGCCTCTGCGCTTTCGTCCTTTCCGTGACGGACGAGGCAGTTCGTCCAGAGCATGTCGGGGACCGCGCGAAACGCGACGGCTTCCTTCTTGCCCACTGTTCAAGCCGTGGAATCTCGTTGAAACGGGTTTACTTTCCCTTTTTGATTCGTACAAAGCTCCCCTCTTTCTTTATATTTCCACGTACGCATCACCTCTGTGTTTAGGGCATGTACAGTATATGCCTTTGGTGCACTTTGGTACTTTTTTTTTTACACCCTACACACTATGTGCCGCTGCAAGAGAGACCCAGTGCTGATGTGAGCAGAGGTATACCTCATTAAAAATAAATGGGAACCATTCCTTTTTGCAAGGACTAACGCAACCCTCACTGGCATTGTGCCACCACTGCAGACCCCAGTTCATCATTGACCAATGACATTATAGCCCAGACAAGATTTTATTTATTTATCTGAGACAGCCAATTAATGTATTCTCAGTTGTATCAGCCTTTGCAGCTCTGGTAGTGGACCGGCATGCAGGGAACTCAGGCAGATTGTATTAGTGTATCTAAATACATTAGACTTAAGTCCATTTGGACTAAATGAGCTTAATGATTGATCCAGTTTAGTAATTACGAGCCCGGATTCAGCGCAATCCAATAAAATGCCGCGCCTTCCCCGAGACGCCTACTTCACAGGATGCCTGCAATCTTAAATCCGTGAGACTTGATAGATTGCAAGCATTGCAGAAAAGCCGAAGAAATAGTTGCACTTTATTTATTTATTTCTTTATTTCTCCACTGACCCCAATCAAAACCAACCCCTGGGGTGCCTGAAAATCTGGGCAATCTACATCTAGGGGGGAAGAAATAATCACGCAGGGTGTCCCTCATTTAGCATAAAGATAACGAGAAAATACTTGTTTTTCTATCAACATTCTTTGCGGTGCTCAAACCGCAATGCATGTTTCATGAGGTTTTTATAACGGTATTTTACCGTGTCTTTGACCCGCATGGATTGCTCATTTGTTTGGAAGAAGCATGACTCCGGGGTGACTCGCACAGCATTTAGCATGAAATCACAATCGACTAAAATCAAATAAGGTAGGTTATTATAATCCATAGTGCACAGCTTTCAACCAGGTGCCGCAGAGTTGTGGCGGCTGATTCAAGTGCAAATCATCAGGTATTACTATAACTATAACCCAGTGAAAGTAATGGTCATATTTAGCTATTGGCTAGAGAAAAACTTATGAAGACACAGTCATGTTCCTCTGACACAATGTGAAATTATTAAATTGAGTGTTGGCTCTGATAAGATGAAGGCACGTATACTCCAAGCATGCACGTTTAACCCTGCAAATTACTCCAGTAAATACTGACCTGTATACTAAATTTAAAGAGAAAAAGTTTCCCTGGAAAGAAGAAGGTATTAAATTAGATCAGGGATGTCAAACTGATTCCATCGAGGGCCGAGTGTATGCAGGTTTTTGTTCCAACTGTGCCCTACACCAGCTGATTTCACTAATTAGCTCAGCTCTTCAACCAAGGAGGTGAACTAATTAGTGGAATCAGCTGGTGTAGAGCATGGTTAGAACAAAAACTTGCATACACTCGGCCCTCGATGGAACGAGTTTGACACCTCTGAATTAGATATTAGATTTTGCCAGTTTGACTGAAATGACATTGAAGGAAGAGGGAGCAGGTAGGGTTGTCACATGTAATTTTGATCTCAAGGTGTCATCTCGTTTTGGCGAAAGGGGATTTGCAGAGACTTCTTTTAATACAAATGGTCTGGTCACAGAGGGGCGGAGTTATCCATCACAACCTAAGATGGAGGACCAGCCTTTCCGACTCTTATCTTCAAAAAACAGTGCAGGACACAGATCCCACCAGGACGGCAATCTCAAATATGACACATTCAGGTGAATTGGAATGAAATATGAAAATCAATATAGAGTAACTTGTCACAGCCACGAAGCTTTGTGGCCTCGTTGGAATAATGAGTCATGTTCAGTCATTGGATTGTTGTGTCTGACTATCTCCTGGACATGGCAGTCCGGAATGGTTTATGTAATCTGTCCCAGCATGCATTATGTGTAGTGCCTTGGGGCTGTGAGAGTGCGATGCGTGTATTCGTAATTGGAATCTTATGTTCACAACACATTCTTTCTTATACACCATAAGTATCGTTGGGCTCAGTAATATGTAGCTGTTTGTCACTGTCCATTCGTGACAATGAGAACATGTGTTCTCTCTGGAATGTAGACATGTCTGGAATGCAGTGGAAGCTAAATTAAAAATGCATGTCACGTGATTACCAGCATAGCTTTTTAAGAGGTTGCAAATTTACCTGAAATTGAACTGAATCGGGCTTAGCTATTTTCATCTGAAACTTGACCCACCTGACTAAGCAGAAGTGCGGCGCAAATGTAGGTATTGCATATGAGCTCTGCCATTATTTCATTTATTTAAGTAAAAATATTCAGTTGACAGTTCATTTCTTCTGATAAAACAACGTCGCAGATACTTAAAAAAAATTGGACTGAGATCAGATTTCCAGAAAAAATATTTCCCCCACACACACAATAAGATATCAATACACAAACACACAGTATAATGTGCATTTTACAATGTACACATTAGAACAGTAGATTTATTATCTGTATAAGCTTATCCCTTCAAAGTGCATTTAAAGTCTGTTGCCCAGTGTGAGATAAGACACTCTTGTCAATATAATTTGTGCATACTTTTTTACAGTTGATTGGTATAGTTTATCTTGAGTGATAAGTAATGGAAACAGACATTTGCAGAACTGGACACTTTCTGCAATAATATGAGTGTCTGACCTAGTTTATGGATAAAGTATGATCTTCTGACTAAACGAAAACACATAATTCTTAAGAAAACAGAGAATTATCACAGAAAGATCTATACATTCCCAGAGAAAAACTATCCCATCAAGATATAAGTGCAAGGATTTTTTTTGTATTAACTTGACTTTCATACGGCTTACATGAAGCACAGATAAAAATCCTGTCACTACTTTATAAAGCCTTCAGACACAATCTCACAGTGCCTTATGACAGCTAACCATGAGTCATATACCATATTTGCCCCATTGCATTTCAATGTTTGCACAACAGTAATGCTGCCTCTTCTTATGCATTATTGATATTTTAGTAATGTAGTGCTAATGCAGGTGTTGTGTATGGATTATGACGTTCTTAAGAAGCTGCGGTTAATATGTAGTGGCTGTAAATAATTTTATAAAATAAAAGAATATATAAAATTTAAGGAACGTTGCTCAAGGAAAAAGTTTTCCAGTAAAACATCATTTGGAAGGTGGGTGGGCGGGGCATCTGCATAGACAGTCCTACAGAGGGACCGTGAGTCCTGGCTATTAAATAAGTGAGATAAAGCTGATTAATAAGGCCGTACATAATCTGGTATGCGCCACATGACTCATGTGAGGTACGTAAATGTGGCATTTCTGTGTGTCCTGCTGAAGGACTACCAGGTCTGTGGTTGCTGCTGGCTGCTCCTTAAAGGGGTAATAAACACTATATCAAATATTGTGAGTTGTAAAACCGAGCATCTTGCCTCCATTTCATAAATCACATATATGCTATTGCTTAAAAAAACTAAAATGTAATTAAGCCGTGCCACCGCATTTTGTGTCAATGCGCTGAAATTTACCCTAACCCTAACTGCAACGTTTTGTTTGAGCCACGCCCCATTCGTGATGTAAAAAGAGGTAAAAAACCTTTTTCTTTGCAAGCAAGTCGACGCCCCCTTTCTCCCTCTTCTTTATTGATGGGTATTCAGACTGCGCAAATTAACGTTAGCCCTTTAATTTCAAACGGGTTTCCGTTTGAACAGTTTTCATGACGCGTTACCGAATGGATCTATCGTCCCTCCCCCCAACTGTAACTCCTCCCTCCTCCCCCCTCCCGTCTGTGTTCTCTCACTCGAGCCCAATTCGCGTCTTTTGAAATTGTTAACTGGGTGGAGACAGAACAAAAGCTGGTGTTTATTACCCCTTTAAGGATACTGTCTGCACTGAGTGGCTCTTCTGGGATAGTTTCTTTAAGTATTACAGCAGCTCCTTATGGTTGATGCAATGTCATACTGGGATCACAGCTGGACTCACAGTAGTGCATCACAGTCCTCTATTTTGACTTTGCTACATTTCGTCGTGCCTGTTGCATTTTGGTATGCTGCCTAATCACATTATTTATAGGGCGTAAATAAACGTCACTTATAAACTTTTCTGCAAATGAAGACCATCTGGCCTCTTTCCTCCTTACTGCCGACCACAGTGACTACAGCTTGCACTGAAATTCCTCAAAATCCCTATATAAAAAACATCCGAATGGTTGAGGGACAGAGGAAACGTGTTCCTACGCAACAGATTAAATGTGATACTTTCTGACCGCAATACACCCATGAAGGTACTGTGCACACAGTCAATGATATTGCAATGAAAAATGAGCTGGGAGGTTGGTTGGAGAAACACACAGAAGACATGCTCTACGGCCTCACATGGCTGTGAACGGCCAACGCTCGATATGCCCAGCCAAACATGTTGTGTTATCAAACTGACCGGGCGTCCCTGTGTTTGGCTTAAAAGGAATATCCAGTCGTGCTGCATTCCCTTATTCACCCGCAGCCTGTGTGTCATTTCCCCCAGGATGCAATGGGATTTATGTCTCTCTCTCTCTGGGTAACTGAAGGATGTACTCCGGCCGTCTTTCAGAGCACGCTCGGGTGCCCTAGACACAGAACGCTCCATTACAAACCCCCCGGTGCCGCCGTCGAGGGAAGTCCCATCTCATGCACTGGTGCCTGCCTTTATGCATGACAGAGTGGCGGTCTCGCAAAAAAAAAAAAAGTGGTGAACAACCACTCTGACCCCACGAGACTGCTGTGTAGAGTAAAGAGACTGCTTTGTAAAGTAGAAATCGTTCCAAAGTTTAGGTCAATAGCAATTTAATTATAATGCAAAATAGTCTTTATTACAGTATACAAGATACCGGGTAATAGTAAGGCAGTTCAATCACAAAATAGTGTTGTGTGTGGTACAAGCTTTATACCCCAAACCTGAAATAAAATGCTGACATAAAATGCAGGTTCCTGTCCCTGATTGGGTGACAGGCAAACAAATGTATGTGGTGTGGGAGGGAACCAAATGGTTATTGTCACCTAGGCATGCTGGCTAACTCCCGTCTCACACCCTAGCGGTCAGACTCCAGGGGAGCCATCTGACTGAGGAAGCACTGAATACATCCGTGTGTGTGTGTGAGTGATACGTAGTAATGTCTACTGCAGTGGTCCCCAACCCTGTTCCCGGAGATCTACCGTCCTGTAGGTTTTCATTTCAACCTTAATTTGGCACAACTGATTCTGCTAATTAGCAGCTCAATGAGATCTCTAGCTGTTAAATGAGGTGAGCTTTATTAGGGTTGGAGTGAAAACCTACAGGATGGTATATCTCCAGGAACAGGGTTGGGGACCACTGGTCTAGTGTATGACTCATCACCAGTCAACACTGACTGAACCCTTTTGCTGTACAGAATTACTGGCCAGCCTTCCTTTTAATTACTTCACTTTATCTCCAAAACCTGTAACCGTGCAGGATCTAACCAAATGTCTCACTTCCTCTCACAAAATAACTTTCTCAGCCCCATTTATTCTGGCGTTATGGCTGCTCACTGCACCTAGACCTTTCTTTCCCTTACTGAAGCACTACAGTGAGCTAGAACATCTTCCCCATCTTCTGTTCTAACCCTGCTGGACCTTTCTACAGCTTTCAACACTGTAGACCACATAATCCTCCTCACCACCCTGAACCTGCTCGGGATCTCAGGCACAGCTCTTCAGTGGATTGAATCCAACATTCCCGGATGGGCATGTAATGTTTTCTGGGATGGTGGCTTGTCTCATGCCCAGGACATGATACAGGTGTCCCACAAGGCAACTTACTTGGCCCCCCTGTTCTTTTCCCTCATGCAATTTCTCTGCTTATGATACTGAGCTATTCCATTATTACCCACCACCTGACACCCAGGTCTGCAGGACATCTCATGCTGGATGGTGGGCAGACATCTTTAGCACAACCTGGCCAAGACTGAGGTGCTGTGATTTATCTCCATGCCCCCACAACTGCTTGACATCTCCTTTAATTTAGATGCTACAGGAGAGTTCAGGGCCTTTCTACTGCAAGAAGCCAATGATTGCCCTAGATTGCCAACTCTCCTTCTCTCTTCATCTTCTGATTCAGACTGTAGACCCAGCTGTTCAGACTGCATCTTTTTCACTCCCATCCCAATCCTGTGACATACGAAAAATACTGCTGCTAACTTGCATTAATGAACTGAATCACGCAAGACTGTGACACTTGCATTTGGAGAGTCCTAGCAACATCCTTTGTCCGTTTACAGTGTGCAAAGTAAATAAATAAGTTTGCATTCAGTTCTGGTCTGTCACTCATTAAAAAAACCCCAGCTTACATCTTTCCTTCACATTGCTTGATAAATTATTAATTTGCAACAGCATCCCGCCTGTTTTAGCAGATTAGTGGTAATTTCTGATTTACTCATTACGTTTGACATATTCTTCCTGTGAAAGTGAGAGCTTCATTAATCAAAGCAGTAGTGCTGCTTCCCAAGGGCTCACATGAGAATCATTTTAATGTGCAATGATGTATTTAACACAACTGCTCTTCAAGACAGTTATCTAACGACCAAGATACACACGCTCTTAGCGCACATTACTGGTGCTGTGAAAACAGATCGATTCCTCAATTCGCAGGGCCCTAAAACAGACTGATCTGTGCAGCGATCTGTTCCAGTCCATACGAGTAAGTGAATTTTAGCACCAACAGAAGAAAAGTAAATTCACTTGAACTTGTGAAGATAAGACCGTGCTAACCCGCACACACCAGGAGAGTGTGTGTGTTTGTGCGCGTGCTTGTGTGTGTGCGTGCGTGCGTGCGTGTGTGTGTGCGCACATGTGTTGCGCATGTTTGCACATGGCTTGCCTGTGCGCATGCAACATGTACCTTTGCGCATATGGGGAGTCCTATCTCCATTGCCCAAGTCAGTTATGCCAAAACAAACCTAAGCCCGGAACTTCATTACATGTTTCTTGAGTGAATAGTGCTTCCACACTGTTTCCATTATCTTTATCTAAATACCCCATAAAGATCACTTTATTTCACAAGCCCTACACCAAAGCACTGACGTCTAACTTGATTAGTGTTTAAAATTCCCAGAAAAACGAAGGGATCATTACTATGTTATTTTCAGACAAACTGCAAAAAAAAATAGTAACCGCATAAATCTTAGGTGAACAAGCTGAGCTGTTTGGCAGATTCACGTTGCCTATAGCAGATGGTGGGGGATGTTGATTCTGATGAAGCGCTGAACTGTGTAAATATGACACAGCGGAACGTATCTTGTATCTAAATGAGCTTGTGGTCTTCGCTGTGAAATTTTCCAGGCAGCCACTTAAATTATCCGACAAGATATTAGTATGCAATAGATGGCGGCGTGCATTCGCACTCACAGAACTGTTTTGAAGTATCAAGAGGAGTGCAACTGCTTTCTTATTGGCTACAGTTTAAGGAGGGTGTGTCTTTATTGCCACGGGTGACAGCTCATATCATTCACTGACTGATGCTCACAAGCTTTATGACCGTGACATGTGTGCTCCGTCTGGACACATTTTTAATTGCAGGATAACTACATATCTCTTTGTATTCTCCCCGTGAGAAGAAAAGACACTGTCCTCTGTTTACCCTGCAGCAACATAAGCTCCCTCCGATTGAACATTATTTTTTCACTCTTTATTTACATGTTATATATCTGCAATGACTTGGACCCCACTCTGCCATTGATTTCCATATTGTTTCATATTCATATTATAACATGAACGCAAAAATAAATTAGCTTTGTATTCATATATTATTATTATTATTATTATTATTATTAATTTGTATGTTTTACAGATGCACTCTTGGGCCTTGCGTAAAGAAATACTACTGCAGGAAAGTTATAAGATGAACAAAGATAGCCAAAGATAACAATTAAAAAATACATGTAGACAATCTCTGCAGAATACTTTGATAATAACACTGTACATACAACTATGCAAATACCCTGCAAATACACTGGGTTTTACGGTAGTGCATCCACCTGACCGTGCCAACAACGAATATACCAGCAGCACACAGGTCAGCACATTATGATTATAGCTTGTTTGTTCCATTGCTTTCTAATTTGGGAAGTCAATGTGGCATAAAGGTTAGGAACCTAGCCTTGTAGTCCTGAGCTTGTGGGTTTTATTCGCAGGTAGGTCACTCCCACTGCAACTAACCTCATTTGTGTCAGTAAATATCCAGCTGCATGAATTGATAATGAAATAATAATAATAATGGACAAAATAAAGTTTTATGATAGGACATAGTGCCTGCTGGACACTTGTGTTTTAATGTGTTCTAACAGTCTATCTTGCGCATTGTAATATAGATATTGATTAAATGAGCAGCAACGGGTCAATTTTAAGTGTCACAGCTAGCTGCGGTTGTGGCCTAGCAGTAATTTCAGATCAAATGCTGACTGTCCTGTTTTCTGGAGCGTGGGCTCCTGGAAAGCATGGGCTCCTGGGAAGCAAGACCAAATCACTGGAATGAGAGGCACTTTCAGCTATTTTAATTGTTTCTCTTAGTTTTTTTTTATTACAGAGAGCGAAAGTACAATGTGATTGAGATGCTTCCATGATGTAATGTGACAGCCAGAATTCAAGGACAGTCCTTAAACAGCAGTAAACAGCAGGGGAATGGTGAATAAATTAAGTTTGTGTGAGTTTTAGAAATTTGGGGTGGAGGGGGAGGGGGGTGGGGGGGGTCTGTGAGCCATGAGGCATTACGTGACATTTGAAAGACACTTTTCAAAAATAAATTAAAAAAATAATAATTAAAAAACGAACCCCCCCTGGAGTAAATACCTTGCATAGTTTGGACAGTAAACCACAGCGATGTCCCAATTGTAATAACGGTTGCAGTTTTAAGTCACGGTTGAATTGCTCCTGTTGGAGCTTCACCATACAGTAGTTCTGTAGATAAGTCACTGCCCAGGGGTGATGCGATGAATATAGACAGCTTTGCACACGGCAATCAGGGCAGCAAAGCAAGTCCGTATAAACATTTTTAGAAATCTTACCTGTCCGTCATGCATGTTAAAATGGCTGTTCCTATGAAAATGTAAGTGCTCAGTTGGTTGGACCATGCATGTATTATAGATGCATTAAAAGGTCTGCTAACGTGCTTGATGTGGCCACAACTGGACCCATTCCATCTGGATCATTTATATAGTATGCTTATTTATTTATTTTAAATGGTGTTTATTCCAGAGCATGGACCTAAAATCCCATTAAAATGCTTTTGCAATACAGTGGAATGCCGTCATGAACTGGTCAGCTTCAAAGATGGGTGGCAGTAAGTCAAGATTCACCAATATGGATTACTGTCATTCCCTTACAGTGTCGTCATCTACACTCCAGTGGGGAAGACAGGAAGTGACACGTTCTTGGCCCCATCTGCCTTCTCCTTTTTTAATGTCTGCTCACATGTTATTTTCGGTCACTTACCTACAAATATGATTTGGCATATTCACTGAAATAATAATATAAGGTATTACTATGGTTATGTGTTTATTTTTTCATGCATCAATTTATTTTGCTTATTTTTTATTTGTTAATTTCCTCTTGCAAAGCACAAATTGCTCATTTTCCTGACTTGACTCTTTTTTTGGCCTGCAATGTATGCATTCCAGTCACTCGAGGCTATTTAAACTGCCAAATTTCAAACACAAGAGGGTTTCGGTCTTTATGTCTGAGAGGTAAACAGGCTGGCTTTTCCATTTCAAGTTCTCGCAAAACATAATACTCGCTTAAACACGCGGCTCAGATGTAAGGACACCCCTGATCACAGTCAGATCGAATCTGGGCCTTACGTCTCTCCAATGAAAGGATCCTCAAAGGTGCTGCCAATCTTTTATCTTAATCCTGTTACAGTGCTACATTATTTATGTGGTGGAATTGAATTTTTTAATTTTTTTTATTTTATTTTTTAGAAATGTATACTGCTTTCAACTTTTGTAGCTCAGTTTAGGAGCTGGGTGTTTGACGTGTAAAGGGGGCGTGACGTGTGCGTTTGGAGGGACCAAACGCAGCAAGGAGATTCTTTAAGCACTAAAGCCACTGAGACGGAGGGACCATGTAGATAGGGAAATATAAGGGGTTAACGCAAATCGCAAATGACCTAGTTCCTACTCACTGGAGGGAAATACGGGAACTAGGAAAAAAGGGGCGTAACCAAAAACAACCTGTATAACCGGGCGAATGTCACAACAGAGCAACACATCTCGAGCTCGGAAAACACGAGCTAAAAAAACACTGAATACTCAAAACGTATACAAAACAGTGAAGAAACGAGAAACTAATGTGAAATGGTAACGAGAAGGCAAAAGGAACAGAGATCTAACGTTCCAAGGCTACTTTAATAGACTCAGTCACACGCACACATGTCAACAAAATCGCCCAGTCTCCCTATAGGAAGACGTACCGAAGGACAGAACAGCAGTTCCGGACATTTACCAGCTCAATGACTAACGCCCTGCCTCTCAAAAAAGGGGAAGGTAAACGAGAAGGCGAAAGGAACAGAGATCTAATGTTCCATGGCTACTTTCATAAACTCGCAGTCACACGCACATACAGTATGTCAACAAAACGGCCAGACTCCATATACGGAGACAGGTACCGAAGGACGAAACAGAACAGCTGTTCCGGACATTTACCAGCTCTATGACTAACGCAAGTCTAATAGAAAATACATGCCCTGCCTCTCAGAATAATAAACAGCCCTGCCTCACCATATGCTGAAACGCCCTGTCTCTTAGTAAGGAATGATTACATAAATATACCCACGAACAAACAAAGACTCCTCTCGCTTTCAAGGAAGAAAGCAGACAGAGAGAGGAGGGGGAGACAGAAAAGGCAACAAGTCTAGGCAAAGAAAGAAAGGAAAGACCAGGAAGCGGAGACAGAAAAGAGCCACGGACGACAAGTCCTAATAACTACACACACAAAGGCAAGTCCCGCATTACTCCAATAAAACACATAGAAGCAAATAGGTCTCCTACTGAGCCTAGACCTAACCATACCGGCTAAGGCAAACAGGGGGCAAAATAATACCACACACCACACAGTGCAAATAACGCAAACAATATCGAAGCCCCGAACGAAGGAAACGGGGGCTTATATAGCTCTCAGGCAACCTCGCATACGTGTGAACGCTGATGAGAACTCTGCGAAAGAAACGAGCCAAAACTCCACTAAAAGAGCAGCGCCCACACGTGGTGACCGAGGAAAATGACCGCAAGGGAAAAAGGTTCAAAAACCATGACATGACAGTGTAATGCAGGTGACATTCCTGAAGGCAATGATATGAACCTTAGGTCTATGTCCATCTAGATAAGTGCTGTAACGACTACACTGCATCTTTCCTTGATTTAACACGAAAAGTAAATTAAATGAATATAGTTCATTCTGTCTTTGCCTTCAGCCTTTTTTTTTTTTATTGTTAAGGGCACCCCTCCCTTTTCCTAAAAGGTTGCACCTTAAGAATCGTTGCTCAGCACGTGCCTCAGAACAGACTCCACTGACAAACAAATGTTGCGTCTCAGCATCCGCCGACCATCCTCCTGTGTGCGCGGTGCGTGCTGAATGATGTCTTGCTGCGTTCTTGCCTTGTCTTACCTGACCAGCAGAGAAAGAGGTACGCATGATGAAATCACTAGTGAAAGTATATAATATCCTCAACTATATATATATACAGTATATACTATTTCAGCTAAACAAATTAATTAGCAGCTATACTTTGCTAAATCAGTTAGCTCTAGGCTAGCTCGCTAAACAGCATCAGCCACATTTGTAGCCTAGGCCTCTGCTGCGTTACTGTTTGTTTGGCGCACTATTAATCAATTTTGTCATCATAATATTGATCAGGACAGGACATGGGCAGGAAGATAGAAAGGGGGTACAAAGAAAAACAGCTGATAGTGCTAAATTAGCGCAGTTCCAGTGAGCAGAAAATAGACGGGGCGGAAAATTTCACCTTAAACTGATCCACCTGTTTTCGTTAATTTCCCCTGATTAACAAGTGTTAACTATCTGAATAATCAACTGCGAGGTAAACACACAGCTTCTTCACATCATGTTTGAGAGATTTACTGATAAATTCAATTTAGAAAAATGCCTTTTAATCACTTAACGAAAAAGATACGCCACTCTGTTAACTTCCACATCCTGCAATAAAGGCTATCTAAAAAAGCCTGCACTTCAGGTCGTTTAAATCACAAAATCTGCGCACTGCACATCTTTGCCATTAATATTAGTGTGAGCGCAGAGAACGAAGAGTAATCTACATGTATCTGCAATTTTAAATAATGTGGATAAAATGCGCACAATTTATGGTGTCTCTGAATTAAATTATAGTGTGCGCATGCAGGGGTCTATGGTGAGATGTAATTTGAAGAGACGGTATTGCGTGCGATCGCGTGCACAGGCGATGCCCTTTTTTTTTTAGCTTGAGCCTCTGCCCCTACAAAAGTCTGCGCACGACCCTGTACTTGTCATTGAAGAGTAACGCACTGCTCTTTTTTCGGCAGAAATGCAGTGCACATCCCATAGCCGAAAGGAACAAATATTTCCCCTTAACCTTTCAGCTGCGTTTCAGCGACCAACCAGAGATAGCAGTGGCAGGGCTAGGCGCCAGATATCCATATGCTGCTTTACAAGAAGAAAAGGCCTATCTACTCATTACTGGGCAGTCCTGAAGCATAACGCCTATTAAACGTCAACTCCGAGATCCATATTCAAGTCTTTTCTTCCAGTCAAAGAGGCCAATTACTGCTGGATTGTGTAGGTGACAGTTTATCTCGCTGAGGCGTACTTTGCTTTCCTTAGCCCTCTTTGTTTTCCGGTGGCCTAATTGCTCTTATAATGAATAACTGTCAATACAAAGAGGTAGGGCTTCATTGCACACACCAGCCGAGGCATGCTATTGCTTAGCAACCACTCTGCATGTGTATGTAGCCTAGATTTTGACTACCTGCAAGCCATACTTCTTCAGAATTCTCGACTGTAATGAGACTTCTCTTCACCGTGCTAATGATAACCATAGGTTCTATATCTATGATGATAACGACTTCACTCCAGTTCTATTGGGTAGGCTACTTCTGTCCAATCGAGGTGCTGTACTTTCAAGTAAATGCAACTATTTTGAGCACGGGCACATTTGTATATACAGATCCTTTCCAAAAAATTAGAATATCATGGAAAAGTTTTTTTTTTTCCATAATTCCATTCAAAAAGTGAAACTTTCATAGATTATAGATTCATTACACACAAAGTGAAATATTTCTAGCCTTTATTTGTTTCATTTTTCATAATTTTGGCTTACAGCTCCAGAAAACCCCCAAAACAGTATTTCAAGAAATTAGAATAGTGTGTCGAAAATCAGCATTTACTTCAGTTATTTCAGATAATTAATGTTTTAGACTGAGTGTCACACTCTGTACGTGGTGGTTTTTGAAGCGCTGACTCCAGCCTCAGTCCACTCCCTCTGCATCTCCGCCAAATTTTGGAATCGTCTTTGCTTGACAATCCGCTGAAGCCTACGGTCATCTCTTTTGCTTGTGCACCTTCTCCTGCCACATTTTTCCCTTCCACTAAACTTTCTATTGATATGCTTGGACACTGCACTCTGTGAACAGCCAGCCTCCTTAGCGATGACCTTTTGCGGCTTACCCATCTTCTGGAGGGTGTCAATGATGGTCTTCTGGCCAATTGTCAAGTCTGCAGTCTTCCCCATACTGAACCAAACTGAGATACCTGTCCAATTTAATGACAAACCTGTAGAAAAACTTTGCAGGTGTTTTGAGTAAATTAGATGATTAGAGTGTGACACTCAGTGATCACAGGCGAAAAGTAACATTCACGCAGAAGTTCTTTCAGTCGCAGCACCTGGCGCTCCAGGCTGTTGTTGCCACAAAGCCCTGAAAGGGACAACAGACTTGTTTATTGACAAATACAGCCATTAGCACTGATGAGCATGAGGAAAATGCAACTTGCAAATTCAGCATGTCTTCAGCATCAGGAATGGCATTCCTTCAGATCCAGCTACTGTACGTGACTCATTGGCAAACTTCGACCTTGCCATAATTAAATCTCGATGCCGCTTTAATAACGTTAAACCTTCCCAACTCCTCTTTCCCATTTCTCTGTAGGTTAATTTAATCTTATTTAATGGGGCTTTTCACCCCAGTTATTAGTGGTGCACAGCTATGGGAGGTTAGGTCCTCAAACCAGGGAATGAATGTTAACAGAGGCACTCGAAAAAGAGAAAGTGTTTGATAAATTTCACGCCAACATAGCCCCCTGATCTCAGCTCTTCAGCGCGACTCATACATTATAAACCCAAACAATGAGTCAAGGCTCTGTTCAATCTATCCACAGAGCCATTTGTCTGCAACTTTGACTGACAAATCCATCACCCCACTCCCTGCTTCATTGCCTCTATAACGGTAGGGGGAAAGCTGTCCGTTTTGTCTTCTTGAGTGTTTTAACGCCTCCTGAAAAACCATGGCCTAAAATAACATTAGGACCACTTACACAAAATGCGCATACTCTCGCAACGGGTGGTGGAGCTGTCGCTGGATGTGTTTGACTTAAAAGCCACTCTGTCTTCCGCACACCGGTTCCCCCGCTCATTACGTAGGCTACACTCGGTTATTTGAGAAAATGTATGCCGTGAACCTGGAATCAATTAATTGCAAGCGGGAACACACAGAGGAGTTCTGTTTTCTTTGAAACTGACATTAATTTCTTAGCCGACATCCCTGTTCGTTGACAGACAGTTCAGTTGACGCGTGTGAGGCGACGGCGGTGTTAGTCACAGCCCCGGCATTCAGAGATCACCGCTTCGATCTGCATTTTGAGCCCTTCTTCGCCTCGTTAAAATAGATGCGCCCAGCTCATTATTCATGATTTAAACTACAAATAATTTATCAATGTTCTCATCTATCAAAGCTCTTGCACAGAGAGCGGTGGTGCATTATAGGTCTCAGATCATACAGCCTACAGATGTTTCCAGTGGCCACTGTGGTGGGGAGTCACGTGGGTAAAGCATTGTACAAAAAGTTAGCCAGGGCAGTGGCACTTCAGCCAACTAAGTGACTATGACTACGCTGCAAAAAATGTTTGTATTTACAAGTGTTTTATTAATGAGACTTAAAATATTTTTTTATTCTTCTCCCAAGTAGGAAATATTACCTTGTTTTAAGTTACTTTTTGCTTGACAAGTGAAATTATCTTACCCCATTGGCAAATCTTGAAATGAGCAAAACTATCTCACCTCATTGCCAATCCTTTTGTCTTATTTAGCAAAAAAAAAAAGTAATAGAAATAAGATTTTAAGACTAAATATAAGACTAAAATGCTTTTTAAGACTGACGACTTCTTTGGTTTTTGCAGCGTACACTGCAGATTGGGCACCTGCAGTCATCCTGATGCACCAGTTTTGCTAGACATTTCGTCCCTCTATACAGTAGCTGCAAGCGGGTCAGCTGACAAATTGCGGAGTGAATTGACATTCTCTGCCGGGCGCACGCATCACAACAGTGTGTCCGCCGCCTTTCGCGGCGATTACGCTCTAGATGGGAGTGGCGGGGGAAAATAAACGTGTAATAAAAGTGTAATAACTCTGCCTCTTCCCGCGTCCGCGTGTTTGGATAATCTTCGACATGGATCATTGTTAATACCCAGAAGGTGGCAGAGACGTGATGCGTCGTACGTGCTCTGAGCATTGCGCACGTTTTACAGCTCCGCCATTGGGTGACACTTATGAAAAAATGGCATTGGCGACATCTAGTTATTTGTGTGTAATATGCAAATTGGTTATTCTCATACACCTTTGGACCAATTGCAGAGAGTGTGGTCTAAAGTGAGTCAGTGTAAGTGATTTGTATGTAAGTATTTTTTTTTAAATGTGGCTACGACAATGTAATGTCAGAGTAGCTAATTGTGTCCTTCATATGGAAACTAATCATGCATATGACCTCGGTCAGTATGCGTTAAACTATTAATAATTAATGCTACCATTAGGAATAAGCTTCTCGATTAAAAACACAATCGCTGCTGATTGATTACACTACCCATTTGTATTACTGTTCATTCAAGCTTCACAGCCCTGTACATTCATTTCATTACCACTTATTGTTAGAATTCATGAACAATTAGTGGACCCCTGTCCTCCTAGTTGAGGGGGGGGTTTGATCGCAGACTTATTATTATTTTTTTTAAATGTTTTTCACAAAATAAATTAATTTTTTTTCTAAAGCAAACGCATTCCCTTAGCATTACAGCAACAATACTACAATTTATTAATTAATCATCCTAGTCACTTCACACTGTACCCATACAGCATCACGGTTCAGTCACATGGGGGTTTGAACCGGTTTTAACAGCTGGTCATGTAAACCAGACTCAGACGAGAGACAGGGCTGTCAAAAATGTAGCGGTTTTCAAGGTTGATTAAATTTGCTCATGCTAACTGTCATATAGTTGATAGAACACACACCTCTAGCACAAAAATGCAGATTACAAGATTTAAGATCAGGTTTCCTTCAGCTTTCCTTCAGACTTTCTTTCTGCTGGGCCTCAGGAGGTTGAGAGAATATGTGTCATATACAGCAGTTTAAAAAAAAAGACAATAATCTAAACTGCCAAAGAGTCAATGTATAATTTAGCCAACATTTGTCTGTATAGTTTGTTAGAGGCTAGAAGTCGTGCACGTCTCCAGACAGCTGCAGCTAAACTGGTCAGACAGGTCATACAAAATACTGTGAAAATGATACCCAGTGACCCTCCTCTTGGCACTCGACAGCAAAGTGATGGATTGTGGGTAATGGCTCTATGATAGATTGGTGTCTGGTGCAGGTGGTGTGCTTATACATCAAGACCCTTCACACCACAGAAATTGGGATAAGCTATGGCCTTATGTGGCCCTGGCTTTCAGCGCTTTACCCTACTTGAATTATTGCTCAACTTTATAAAGTTGAAATGCGCAGAAATATCGGTATTATAATTGTAAAATATGTGTATGTAGCATTCAGTTGTATAGCTCCATTAGCAGCTGTGGGCAATATTAGTACTTACATGAGATTCAGGAAAAACAAACAGTTCAATGGATCTAAAATCAACAGATAACCTAAAACAGATACAAAAAAAACAAAGGAGACCGAACTGTTCCTTATGTTCACCTTTTCTCTCTGGTTTCTTAAATCAGATGTACTCCTTATTTTTATTGTAATTATCTATTTTAATATTCTCCTCATATTCTGCATTATTTATGTATTCCTACAGCTCTTTAGCGGACTTAAGAGAGTGATTTGCTCTCTCCCGTTCATCGGTTCACGTCTTTAACAAATTGCCATGCTCCGATTTGTGAAATAAAATAGACAGATAAATAAATAAACCCACCAGAAAAAAAAAAAACAGCAAGTCTGTTTCTCACAGCCACATTCCCCCGGAGACAAATGAGTGGTTTTTGAAAGCGCGACACGCTCCGGCAGCCTCCCCCTGCCGACGGAGTCAACAGCGGAATCGGTTCGGTCGAATTAAAAGACGGCCCACGTGAATTCCTCTCCGGTCTCGCGACGGAGCTAGGAGCTGAAAAGGCTTGCCGGGAAAATGCGCAGGCTTGCTCCGCTTCCCAGAAACTCAACCTTGGCTCCGGAGGACTGCGGCATCTGCGAGCTTTTTTGCTCCTCGCGCCGACAATTGAACCCCGCTTCCGCCTGCGAGCTCCCCTCGCTGCCCGAGCCACATTAGTCACGTGGTCTAGCTGTAATTACACCTTGGATTCAACCCAATGCAACTCCCCAGCCTAGTGTTGGTATTTTAAAGTAAGTACGAAAGAACACAATTCACTTAATTCTGATGCAACTGTGGTTCACCGTAAGTTCTTCATGAATAATTTTCTTTTGATTTAATATTTCCAACATATTCAAAACATACAGCCACTACGTACTCAGTCGAGAATGCATTATAATACCACGGCGATAAAAAAAGGAATAATATGGACATATGTGTATTAATACGCATGCTTATAATATGCATACACATGCATTACTCTTTTCTAATATTAGGAATCGCAAACTCTGAAGACTAACAATTTCACACCTCTACAGCATGAGTGCAAATGGCTGTTTTTATTCCGTAGCGCTTCCTGAGTGTTATAGCTAAAAGATGAAATCACAGTAGTACACGATTGGACTCCATTCAAACGCTGTCGCGGCTGGAGCCCGTCCAGCTTTGGCCCACATAACGTGCCTCCTCAGGGTCCCGTTCATAGTCTGTGTCAGTACAGCTCTGGAAGGTATATCAACAGAGGTTGGCCTGTCAACGAGTTGTCCTGTTTTACATAATGCTGAAAAAAAAGGGTGTTGAGGGAGAAAAGGGGATTTGGCTCAAATTCACAGTGAATGTACAAAAGAACGTCATAGTTGATTAGCAGCCCTACTTCAGAATGAGAGGTAATATCTGCACTGCAGGGGGGTGGAACACATTTTCCGATGAAAGGGCTATGCTTTGCCAGGCTTCGCGTGGCAAACAGATAAATGTAAGCACATGAATAAACATAAGTGGGTGATTAAAAAGAAACCGCGGCCCTTGTGTAACTGAATCGCAAATTAAAAGCTCTCGCTGAATATCTATTATTTATCATTTTTCTAAAGAGCTTATTTAATGAACTATAATTTGAGGCTGGCTCCAAGTTGTTCCAAGTAAACATTTTGACAAATGAATGATTGAGTGAAATGTATCGCGCCTGTTCATAAAGTGAACGTTACGGCCTGCGTGCCTTCTCCAGACCTGCCACTCCCATGATTATTTCAGCTATTAGCTTTGGGAAGCCGGCGCTGCAGTCCATAAAACCTAATTGTCGTGATTAGCCACGAAATCAGGGATAATAAGAAATGTAATTGCATTTGACTTTGTTTACTGTTTTCACGGCGTGCTGGAGAAACCTGCCACCCTTCTTACAACTGCGCCTCGCTGCCTTGAAGGAGAGCAAGGGCGTTTATTATTATTATTATTTTTATGTTGTTTTTTTTGTTTATATTCATGTTCCCAATAATATGGACATATCCAAAGTCCCTTTGTGTTCAAATAGCTATATGATGCAATGTGTACAAAGATATAGTTACAATTAAGATAACCAATACCAATGGGCATACTTGTTACATATATTATGTTCACTATTCATCTCTCTCTCTCTCTCTCTCTCTCTCTCTCTCATATCCTTTGTATACAGTACATACACTGAAAAACCCTTGTCTTTTTATAATATATTTCATCATAGCTCATGATAATCTATTTTATAATATGTTGCCAATGAGCTCATTTATGTTGATTTATGCTGATTTCTCATCTGTATGTATGCCCAGTGTTGAGAAACAATGGCCACTGTTGTCAATGTACTGTACTCTGCATGATGAATTTGACCTTGGTCCCAACTGGTCCCTTTCTCCGGATAACAGTAACATCTGCAGGCTTTTGTCCAGCCAGGCACTTATCCACTTGATTCAACTAGTCACCATTTTGATCGAACCAATTTAGCTTCCCTCTCTGTTTCGGACAGTTTTATTGGCTTAAAGAGACCTGGGAGAAGCAATGCTCAATGGGTCATTTTCTCCTGAATTTCTCCCACTGATGGGATCGGCCATCTTTGTTAGATTTCCGTCACCTCATTCACAGAGCTCCCCCAGAATAGATGTCCATTTCATTCTCATGGACCAACCCACTGAAACAACGTGAGATCACCTGTAATTTGTGATTCCGGGGGAATGTGAGAAGTTGGGCAAACATTTAAACTGTTTCAGGTGGACTAGCCCACTTACACTAGCGTACCATTAAAGCTTCTACTTTTCCAAAGCCAAATTCCAAACTAGTGATGGCACAGAGCTTCTAAGTGGGGAGAGGGCTTTGTATTTAATGGGATAAGATCCTGTTCTCAAGTCCAAAATAATATCCGAGTCTCAGATCCCGACCTCTATATCTACAGGGAAGGACATTTCGATATCAAGAGAGTTACTAAATATGTCGAGAGGACAATGGAAGGACTCCTAATATTTATGAAATAATTTAAATACCATGGGCCGGATTTATTAAGGACACAGTCGCAGCACAAAACTTTGCGGTAGGAGACACCTATAAATATGCGGTAGGAGACATCCATAGCAATGCGCTAATAAATGGATACGCAGAAACCATACAGGCACAAGTCGCGATATAACCACAAGAAAAATAAAACTTTACGCGGTATTACAGCGTTGTATTACAGCATATACAACAATAATGGAGAGGAGAACATTTTGGAATGACATCACATACAAAATTAATTTATGAACAGTAGAGGCTGTAAAGAAAAAAATGGCGTGATTTTGGAAGTTTAGTGATTTAGAACTTTCCTACAACATAATGCGGCAAAATGACACGGTGGTGAGCAAACTAAAGAAAGAATGGCCTATTAACACTGAGAGAACAAAAGGTGTGACGGAAGAAGACCACAGACCATCGGAAGGTAACTGTATTCACAATTAATTATACTGTAAGCCATACTGAACGCGTATAGGCAATTGTTTAAATTCACACAAAAAAAAGTTCTGCACGTGCGTGGTTAAAGCTAGACTATTCATTCGGCTCACAATGCACACAGAACCGAAAGCCATGTACCGAACCGGGCTTTCATCGGACTTTCAAGCATGTCGTAGCGAAAAGTATGTCGTGAAACGTATCGTGAAGATATACTTGCCATTCACGACGCTTTCCCGAAAGTGCTCGTAACTCAAAGAGATCGTGAAATGTGTCGCGAGTTCAAGACAACAATTGGACTAGTCGTGAAATCTCAAGTGTGTCTTGAGATGCGGAACTACGTGCAAGTCACACCTCTGCAGACAGTCTTTTTTTGTCAGTTAGGTTTGATCAGATTTAAAACGAAAAGCAAAGAAAAAAAATATTCAAAGATTATCATAACTCTACGATGCTTTTGGGAAAGTGACTGATAACGATGTGTGATGCTTTCTGTGGTGTGAATCGGCTTTTCTACATCGACCTGTCGGGTCTGTGTTACTCAAAGTTTGTCATGAAAGTGTGTCTTGAAATATTCAGTCCACGATATACTTTGGGAAAGAATCGTTAAAATTAAAAGACATGTCTTCAAAAAGATTGTGAAGTGTGTAGTCAATTCTGAAGACACATCGGAATCGGGAAAGCCACCCCCGTTCGGTACGAATCAAGGGGCCAAGACTTTCGTTTTGAAGCTCATTTCCTGGTTGGGCTGGGAGCGGCAATTGTGCCGTTGCTCACTAGCGCCACTGCGATTGGCTCCAGTATAGGTCTTTCACCATGTAAGTCAATGGCAGCAATGTGGTCAAAATACTCAGCCAATACATTTTTCCCACAAAAAAATGTAATTCCAATAGGTGCCTTTCCTTCATCTAATGCCTCTGCATGTGCTGATTTTTTTAAATATTGTGTCGTTTGGACAGGGTATTCACATTTGTTCAGGACCAATCAGAGGGACAGGTTGAGTCCTCTTCAGCTCCACGGAGCAGACGCAGTTTGTACAAACGGGCGGCGAAAAAGACATCCGGAGCCTCAATTCAGTTTTTACAAGGCCGTGGAAAGGCAATGGGTGACATCACAGTGGCTTTGTCCATATTTTTATACAGTCTATGGTACGAATACATGTACCGTCACACCCCTAGAGAACATGCATGAGCTTGCATAGATATGGAGCAGGTATTTTCGCTATCAGAAGACCTGCATCAGTCTCTTTCGTCGTTGACGTGTCTGTGGGTGTGACGTCTTATCAGAAATGTGGCCCTGTCAGAAATGATGGTTTTATTACTTGATTGAAAAGAATTGACACGGCCGAGTATTAGGTGAGGCCATTTACATTGACCGCGGTCAATCTACGGTTCAATGAAAAACTTATTTTTTGTACTCCAAACAAAAGCGGCTGTGGAGACTGACGGGGCTTAGCCCCCATTACTGAAACACAATAAAGCTCCGAAAAGGCTCTGGAGCTCGGCTTCCTGTCCAACCGTCGTGCACGTCTGCTCTTTTCTGCTGTAACTCCGTCAATCAGCCGTAAAGCCATCAAGGCCTCGCTTCTAAGTCTTAATAATGACAGACTTTACTCTTAAAAGAGCCTTTCCAAATGTGACACTCACATCCCTTTTCCAGCAAGAAGGTGAAGGATGCATTCTAGAGATGAGAAATCCATGTTCAAGGGTGATTTGTTCTACGGGGCCTCGAAAATGGGAAAGTACACGAGTGAAACTGATAATCGCCGCATACAGGATGCACACAGAAGAGTTTATTGTTATTATAAAAAACAATGCGCTGTAATAGTTCAGAGAATCCATAATAGAGTATTTTTGAAGCATTTTTTTTTCAGATGGGAATGTTCATTAATGGTGCAAAAGAGCTTTGCCCTACCTGTACCCACCGTAATGCTAACGCTACTGACCGCCAATACTAGCTCACCCTAGTAAGACTAATCTGGATCAGAAAAAAAGCACGGGGTCTTTATGGCCATGTGATCCAGTTCAGGGCTAAATCTGGATATATGGACCGCGCTTGTCAGAGCAGCAGCTGTTTCCGACTGAACGCTTTGCGTTAAATGTATTTAAACATGTCAAAACTCATCACCGCAAATCCCCCCCACTACGGGTTAAATTTGTATCCGACGGCCTGATGTGGGCGTGCATGAAAACAGCGTGCTTCATTCATTCAGGCACGACGTGCAACGGCTTTTATTCCCCGCTATTTTAGCCAGTTCCTGATTACTGGTGCAGTTTGTGATTACTGCCTGTAAGCAGTTTTTACTCTGTCCCTATTGTCATGCCACTTGTACAATACACAGTGGCTTGGATACAATCTAAATTTACCCTTAACTCTCAATTAAAGGCAGGAGTCACTTTTTCAGGTCAAACGCGACGATGCTGAGCTCGCAAATCTGTCTGTAAATGGGTAAAAAAAAAAAAAAAACACACGCACTTGCATTTATTTGTAAGTCAGAGTTAAGGACAAATGTTGACTCGGCTCAGAGTTGTGTTTATCTCAGCACTGTTTCATACAATGGCATTTTGCACTGGCTTCAAGAGACATCAGTTCTCCTTAGTTTTGACGTACAAATAAAAGTTGTACTGATGGCCAAACTATGAATAAAAAAGTTATAACAATAATAATAACTTGCACTTATTTATTTACGATGGAAAAATGTTAATTTAGTCCAGGGGTGGGGAAACCAAAAAGGGCCGGTGCAGGTTTTTGATTTAGCCCAGCACTAAGGCACCTGATTTAACTAATTAATTAATCATGGTCTCCGATTAAGACCTTGATAATTAGAATCAGGTGTCTCAGTGCTGGGCTAAAACAAAAACCTGCACCCACACCGGCCCTTTTCAGATAAGGGTCCCCACCCTTGATTTAATCCAATCCCTTTTTCCCCCAAAACTTATGATTTTTGCTTGAAATAAAAAAGAACTTCCACTGACTAAATAATTGTCTGTGTATTTGAGGGGGGTGTAGTTATTTTGACATTTCCATGGATCAGTCGGTGCAGAAATCAATGGTTTTGTACGCCCTGAATTAATCTCAGCCTTCCCTTCCTTTGAGAGTACGCCACTCGCTCCTCCATCCCAGCGATCCGGTACAATCCTATTTCGCTCTGGGATGAATGATGCTCTGTCACCTGACATGTTTCTTTTTTTTCTCCGAATCCCAGGTGAACGTCCCCTGAATCCCTGAACGTCGATTCACTTCAAACTTTCAGATAAAGCACCCGTAGTTATGAGAATGCTTTCTTTCCCAAGTAAACCATTTTAATAGCGATTTCAGGTGTGATACACAAGGCATTTAAACTTTACATGAGTGTACCGTCTATTGAGTATGGCAGATGCATCTTCTTTTCACTGCTAATGTATATCTCCCTCTTTTACCTCTGTCTTTAAGTTAGTAGTTCATTCATTCACTTTTTTTTATATCTCTGCCATCACACGCAACAACTCAACTTACCAAAAGAGGGAAAGTATAGCCACAGTATATCTATGAAATGTTACAATTTTTTTACTTGATGCATTTGACTGCTTGAGCATAACATTGGTTCTTAATCATATTTTCTTTCTTCATATTCAATAAAACACCCATGATAGAAACAAAAGCTATTGGCCATAATTAGCTTTATAGATATAGATTAAATTACACAGGCCATTGATTCTGTACAGCAGAGACAGGAATAATTTCAAACAGCAAGCATAGTCCAATTTGGAAGATGTGGGCCTGTATTTAAATTATTTAAATCTTTAATTATTATTATTATTATTATTATTATTTAGGTAAAGTAGAAAGTTTTTTGACATGTGTCACTTATTTGGACAGAATTTATAAATTTTAATCTCTGAGAAAGCATATGAATATTTCTTCAGCTGTTGCTGTCCGGTTGAAAATCTACGCTGTCTCAACTGTGCAAATACAATTACATTCCAAGAGAAAAACAAGCAAAATTTTTTTTTTTTTTGTGCAAGCTGCAAGAAGCAATAAGTCATACTACAATTTCCTAAGCTCCTATGCAGAGATTTCAAACATGAGCTGGCATGCTGATAGTTCACTAACTGCACTGAGGAACTCGGCAGAAGAGCAAAACAATATTTAATTGAAACAATCTTCCTCTCCAGAAAAATAGATACCGTTATTACCAGTTTCAATTATAGCGGAATTAAAATAGATGGCAGCCTTGTTCTGTTATGTGTTATTGAAATTTTGCATTTAGCCCACACAACACTAATGAAGAAATGCTTGGCGTGCAAAAATGAGCACTTCCATGTTGTCTTTAATAAAGTGATGAATGAGAGTCATATTCACACGCACAAAATCCATGACTCATCATAAGTCATTAAGGATTTGAATGAGTCAGCTGTCGTAGGTGAGAAGCAAAGTGAGCCGGGTCCTTTCCTCAGAGCCATAGAAGCAGACGATGTCCAGATGAGTAGCTAATGCTAATGCAAATGTGGTGGAAACCCTGGGGGGGGGGGGGGGGGGGGGGAAGCAGCGCCTCCATTTCCCCAATCCTGTTGTGGGTATGAGAAGGATTGTAAGAAAAGAAAATGCATACAGAAACCACCCAAAGAACAGAGAGCAGCTCTGTCCCTGAAACACATCCCTGGCCCTTGGCTGTGTGCGCGTGTGTGTGTGTGTGTGCGTGTGCGGTGCCGTGCGTGTGTGTGTGTGTGTGTGTGTGCCCCCACCACTCACCTATCACCTCACTCGCCCTGCCCCACCCAGATCTCGTCCCTGCGTCTACACTGTCTACACCAGGCCAGACAAGCCTTCCACCCCCTGCTTGAACCCATGCGTTTTTTTTTGTCCTCATTCACCGGAACAAGCTCACCCTCCGGTCAAATTTGGGCTGCGGCGCAATGCAGGAGACCTCAGATAAACAGGCAGCCTGCTGGTCTCTGCGCGGTCAGGGATGCGCTCGCCTTGTCAGAGGCTCGATCAGAGCTTCACTTTTTGCGGGAAAAAAGGCTTTTTTTTTTTCTCAGTCCGCGCTCTTCTCACTCACACATTCCACATTCACACCTCCCGCCAGGGTGGTAGACGGCACCCAGCCACGCCAGACCCGCCGGTGGAAAGCGACAGCTCGAAAAAAAACGAACCTGAACAGTAACCACAAATAAACCCGGCGAACGTCTGGCTGTGCTACGCTCGCGCCGCGATGCCGACTCGCATGAAAGTCTGCGTGAAATCACGGCCTCTCTGTCCCCGGCCGTGTGGACGTCACGCAGGGGGGGGCGTGGAACGATTTATTTGTTATCCCCCCCCCCCCCCCCCCGCCGCAGCTGCCGACAAACAATTTCATACTTTCGCCTCCCCGGCCTCCCTTGACGCCGATTGGAATACATCGCACCCATTTCTCGCCTCCTCACAACGTTATGTCAAGGAGACTGGAACAGTTAGGCGCTGTAATGTGTTTTCGGAATATGCGGCTCGGTTTCAACGTAATTTTTGTTGAAAGATCACCTGGTATTATGCGCATGTTCAGCCCTTGGAGGCCAACTTCACTAAACAGGCTGCTTTGGAGCTACTCAAAGTGTATTTTCACGCTTTAAAACACAAATGCCCCTATACCAGCCGCTGTAAAGCCGCCATTTCATCAGACACTTCCGTATACAAAATATCCGCCTTCAGACACAGAAACGGTCTGCCCCCAATCCAAAACATACGCTAAAACTGAATTAATTCAAAAAGCCCCGGAGGATGAACTATTCCTTTAAGGACTACCCAACAAACAGTGGACATCCCAGGGACGTACCATTTTAGTCCCCTCAAAGTTATGATGTGACGTTCCCTAGGGATGTCCTAAAAACATTACTTGGTTATTAAAGTCCTACGATGGTCACTGTTTGGTTACAATATGACTTTTAATTTAAGTTTTTCAGGGACGTTCAAGCAGCGTCCCTATCCGGCTATGATATGACGTTGTGTTCATAACATTCATGGGACATTCAGGGACGTTCCTGCGACATCTGTTACTGGTTACAATATAACGTCATGTAATGGATATCTGGGGGACGTTACTAGAACGTCCCAGGAACGTTTAGAAAACCCTACAAAAAGACGTCAAGGCGACGTCCTGATGACATTTCGAGACGTTGAGGGGATGTCCCGGGGGGACCTCATTTTGTTAGCCGGGTAGACTGTGGAAAGGGAGAGACCAAGAGAGGAGACAGAGATCATCACAGACCCCGCGCACAGATGCCACCGCCGAACGCCAACCGCCAGTTCCATTCCGTTCCAGGAGACTCGTCGCGTCATCACACTCAAAGTTCACCAGCTGTGTCCAGGGCCCAGACGAACTCCACCAAAATGTTAAACCACTTAATTTAGAGTTTCATATCTGAGCGCTGACTCCTAGGACTTAAGAGGACAGTGAGACACAAGGTAATGATGTACTACATGTATTACAGGCCTGTGGACAAGAGTAATCATAAATAGCGCAATCCCTTACCTGGGGGGGGTATACTAAGAAGCAGGATTATCAAGTTAGCTGGATAACTGCGGAACACCCGGAACCCTCTCAAATCTGGAACATGGACTGAAGTAAAAAGAGCTGTTCCGGGTTTTACTCAGTGCAGTTATCCAGCTAACTCAGCAACACCCCCCCGGTCATGAACCTCTCCGTGTGATATAGTGGTCAAAACTCAAAGTCAGGTTGAGTGAAGATTTGACGATATTTAATGCTAAATAAAATTAAGCCCTAGTAGTAGAGTCCCTGAGGGAGATACAGAATCAGAGTGGTGACCTCACAGGACAGGCTCGAGCAAAAGGACAGGCTCTAGCAAAAAAGTGCTTATACTCTCTCCTCGCGGCACAGCACGGTTATTTTTAAAGCATTGTGTACGGCCGGTGGGGGCTACTTCCTTTTAAAAAACACTTGAGTAAGAAGTGGAGTTCCCTCTTCAGCAAAAGAAAAACTAAAATTCTCTGAACCAGCAAAATAATCTTTTATGTAACATTCCAGAAACCATCATTGTCAGTAGCAAGATGCATCCAAGTGCTTAGCGGGAGCAAAAAATAAACCTCTCATGAAAATCAGGCTGGACATTCTAAGATGGCAAATCTGCCTGTATCTAACAAGAAGACTGGTTACGGATATATGCTGCATAAAGATTTGAATCCATGGCTCATTGTAAAAAAAGAAACATAAAACACATAAAAAAAATATGAAACAAATAAGAGAAACAATAAAAATACAATCTGGCCGTCTCTCAGGCGTTATTTATTAGTTTTGTTATAACGCACAGAGATAAGCCTGAGAAGCATTGCAGAGCGATGACTGTGCCCTTGAGACTAGGGTTGACGTGCACTATATTTGCCTCTGCTTAAATTCATATTTGAATGTGAATTGAAAAATCTGGCAGCTTCGTGGCTTTGTAGAACGATTTAGGTGAATATTCTATACCTTTTTTAAAGAGTTATTCACACAAGAATATTTTGCATGCGTGCACAATCTGGATCAGTTGCTTGCTACACTTTTGTAAATCATGATTTTATATGACTCCCTATTCACACAACTGAAAAGAAGGCAGTGCACAATCACAGATAACATTATATTTAATCTAGAAATAAATATTTAATTACAGAGCCATCTAGCTACTTAGTTGGCAGGGTGTTGCTAGTTTGCTCAAGGATTGGAATTTGATTCAATTAGCATTCAGTGTAGATAAGACACCTATATTACTACTACAGACATTGATATTTACAGTATGTCTGTGGGACAATCTTTGTCTCATAGTAATAATAATAATAATAATAATAAATTCCTTGTGAAGTTTGCCTTTAACATGTATTCCATGAGTAGTGGTAACAATAATGTTAAAATACAGTGATAGCTGTCTGTTAAAGAAAGGCAGCGATGTTTCATTTGATGGATCCCCCACAGAATGCCAGAGGCAATCATGGTTGAAATGACTGATTTCCTCAGACACAGAAGGTCTCCATTGCTTCTCCGTGCCTGTACTCATACACACACACACCTCATGGAAATGGCTGAAATGTCAGGTTTCCAACCACAGTCATCTGAACAATGACATCCTAATTATCAATTTTTGCAATGTCTTTCAGAACACTTGTCAGGGACAAAATGGCCGCACCTTGATCTCGGTAAGTATCACAGTGGTCTTGGATTCAAAGGTGCTTGATCCCAGGTTTGGGGACCCATTATACTCAAATGTAATTATCACAGTGTGCCTGACGTCAGAAGCTAATCAATATTGGAGTAGGCGTGAGACAGTCAGACTCCTTTTGTCCTGAAACTTCATTACACAAGGTGCATAAGTCTGGGCAGTTCCACGAGGCAAATAATGGGTGATTGTATGCTTGTACACATTTCTTTGGATGTGAAAGAATATGCAGTCCAGAACTCTTGTGGATCTGTTGTGGAATGTTACTAATATTATTATAATTATTAGTAGGGGTGGATGGGTTGTTATGAACATAATATTGTTTGTTTTTATATGGAACGAGCAAAACTTAACCAGACATTTTTAGGAATTTAGAAATCCCGCCTGGATGGATATTTTTGGTTCCTTAAAAAAATGTCCATGAAAAAGAGGAGGTCTGGTTGGCCTAGCGAATGTAGCTAACGTTCACCGCCAGCTAGCCACCGATGGGGGCGGCAGTGTAGTATAATGGTTAAGGAACTGGCCTTGTAACCGAAAGGTTGCAGGTTTGATTCCCAGGTAGGACACTGCCATTGTACCCTTGAGCAAGGTACTTAACCTGAATTGCTTCAGTATATATCCAGCTGTATAAATGGATAATATGTAAAACATGATAAAAAAAAGTTGTGTAAGTCGCTCTGGATAAGAGTGTCTGCTAAATGCCTATAATGTAATGTAATGTAATGGCTAAAGTTGGCTATCGTTGAGATAACATCACATATGGTAGTGATGATAGCTAGCTTTACTGAGAGCTCCAAGAACGGCATCTTACAGCAGAGCGGTCTGAAGCGCTGCGTTGTGAGCGCAGGGATATGTACATAATGCATTTGTCTTTGCTGGTTTTGGGCATTGGAAGAGGGACTAAAAACTACTCCTCCCTCCAATCTTTCAGGGTACCCGGTGTCTGCATTACAGGTACCCCAAAAACAGAGTTTCACCATCCTGATTTTCAGTCAGCGACTGAAATCATTCCAATGGTTTCAATGTACTGTAAATATGTTCCTGATTAAACCCCACATCATCAAATTGAAATCACATAATTGGACCTCATATTCAGCATTCAAATGGATTCTGGGATAAAAGAGCACTTGAATCATATGCATCTGTGGCTACTGTTGGGACTATACTGAGGTCCCAGATGCTTTCGTAGCTAAAGTTAACATAACCAGTTCCCTTGACAGGGCAATCCCTGGTATGAATGTTTTTAACCATCTGGAATGGGAGGAAAATTATATGAACATTACTGACATGAAGTAACTTACGTAGATACAAATAGCTAGCAAGCTGCTATGAGATTGCGCTGTCCCTTGTAATTTTGTTTGCTAGCTTGACACTGTCCACTAGCTATATATATTTAGTTTGATTGGTTTTAAGATCAAACCACAGGTATTCACACATTAGCTAGTTAGGCAAATGTTCAATTTTATGTTTTCTTGTACAAGTACTTTCTGAGGTAAATTTTCATGTAGGTATCCTATCCTGAGCTCAGGACTTGACATGATTGAAACGGAAATAAACCAATTTTGCGACAGCTATCCTTCAGCTTCCACCGGAAAGGTACATAGCCTATTACTACTAGTTATTGTGAGGTCATCATGCTCTGTCACCAAGAAGAGGCATTCAGTCCAGTGGATTGGCATAACCTCAAATCGCATAACATCAACAGAGCTGCAGGTATACCTTATGGTGATGTTCATGTTTTATTTGAGGAAAAATGGCGTGGTAGTATGCAAAATATAGCCTACTAACTAGCATTAGCTAGCTGCAGTACAAAGAGTTGGGTCAATTTTAAGGTTTAATTACAACCGTTTTTATTGTTTGTTTGCTACCTCATTGAAAACCCAAAGACAAGTATACGAAAGACACATTGGGCCTCATGCAAGAAACACCCGAACGCACAAATTTGTTCTCATGGGGCAGGTATGAACAGTTTACGCAATTTTATGCCATTCACCATTTTTCTATTATTTTGGATTTACTCGTGGGTGAGGTGACCTGTCGTATAAGTTATGTACAACAGCCTGTTATTCGCCAATGAAAATAAACTATATTATTATAAATTTTTTTTTTTTTGTTTTATGTTTGATTATTTAACAGAAAATATGAGTTTGCTCACCATCATCGCATTACCATGTTTAAATTATCCTGTTATTTTGTGTTTTTATTGTTAAAATTATGTGATAATTGTTAAACATTTATTGTAGCGTTTACATAAATGTATAGAAAGCACGCTGCATTTACCGTCCTCGATCGAAAACAACTCCATAAAAGTCAATAGCCTAGATGCAAAATACAACTTGCAAAAATGCAACTTGTCCTCGCTCGCTGCCTGGTTGAGAGGAGCGCACAACTTTATTGTGAAGTCTGATTATTCAATATGATATTATCAACTTGAAATACTAAATTACTAATTAGCCTATAACATATATTTTTTATTTTCCCCCATGTGATTCACTGGCTGAGGCCAGGAAAGTGCACAACTCCTTATTGGTCCAGCAAGACAGTGCAGGTGGGACGTGTCTTTAACAATGTGCTTATGATTTTTTTTCCCTTTTTTCTCTATCCCTATATCTCTATCTATCTTTTTAGGCAAGATGCCAGTTTAATGAATGTATCTCCCAGTTACAGGGACAGGACGGCTGGCCCTATATGGCATTTTCGGGGCGTTAATTGTGCAAAATAGGGAATTCACGTGGATGTGTGTTCAGTTACGAACCGGTGAATTTGCACTGGCCGTTAAGAAGATTTCTGGAGGTTAAGAACGTTTGGTGAAGTCCTCGTACGAACATCTCTCAGCAATAAATGTAAGAGAAAGTTAAGAGAAAAATAAGAGAAGGTTCTTGGATGAGGTCCATAGTGAACAATAAACCGCTTTAAATTTGATATTCATAAAGTGTATTTCAGCAGCCTCAGACAAAAGAACATTGAGCTGAATCGATTGGATTGACAGACACTGTCACTGCTTTACATGGTGTCAAAATTACATTTTGTTCAACCTTTTCCGGATTGTTTTAGTCTATCCATCAGGTAGTCAACATCACGTGTTCAATACGACCAACCACAGTCTAGTGTTGACTCCTCAATGATTAAAACAACACAACTCTAACTTCATCATTGAATAGTAGCAAGTAAAATCATACATTGATTCTCGTATTATATTATATTATATATTATTTTATGTATTATTATGGGTATAACTTGGTTTAAAATATGACTGTAAACCCCTTATTATGGTAAAAAATGCAGGAGTTTCTCCATTATAGCCTATGGGGAAATTGAGAGGTGCATTGCACTGGATGACATATCGGTTGCTGCAACTTCGGCAATAGAAGTGAGCGGTTACGTCCATTACATATGATAGAGCACTCACGCACAGGAGTAGGCATCTCTCTGAGTGCCATTTTAGTTATTATTATAATCATAATAACAATAATTATTATTTATGAATAAATGTGCTGTGTTAGTTCTATTAGTCTTCATAAACAGTTTTTCTCCTGTTGGACTTCAAATGGCATGTTGTTGTTAATGATGATGATGGTGATGATGTCAGCGACAACAAAGCTGATGACGATGGTGGTGATGATGATTATTGTACATTTTACCACTGAGAATGACTAGAATGCTAATTTTATTAAATGGTAGTTTAAATGAAGCTAAATCCCATGTGAGGTCACGCGTTACTGACAGCGCAGATACATCAAAAATAAGTCAGTGCCATAAAACGTCAGTTCTCTTTCAGCTCCGCCGTGGCCCTGATCTAAAATGCAAGTTCCCTGTTCAAGTACGTTTCAAGTGTCACCATTATCTCGCCAGCTAAAGGTTATGGGTCAGAAATAATGAGAGCGGCCCTCGTAATCAACAGAAAAATCACAAAAATATTCTCCAGGGCTGAACATCATTGTTGGGCTTTTGGAGATGCTGACCGGATCTGTCAGTTGCATAAGATAAATTACTTTTCTACCCTTGAAAAAAAAAATTGTCCAGAGGCCTCAGAAATCTTCTCAACATGAATGTTTTTTTTTTTAAAGAAAGATTCATGTTGAATTTTTCTCTCAGTCTATATATTTGTGAATAAGTGTGCTTATGTGTATGAAGGCAGTGTGTACAGCATTTGCATATACAGGTATATATACACACACACACAAAATACAACTCATGGGTTCTACTCTTAAAGGAGCTATATGTAACATTGACACCGAGCGTTTAAAATGGGTACTGCAATCCAAAGTCACAATATTGGAGAGAGTCGAGACACTGAACGAACACGAGCGCAACATTATATTTTGAGACGAGCTTATTCTATTTTCACAATGACAAGCGACGACGAGTCCTACACTGTAAGTTGATCAGCTAATGTATACGTTTGCAATTTGTTTATTATTTATTGTTTGCAAATTATAAACCAGCTCATGTGGATTTTTTATAACTCTGTCAATGTTAGCTAGATGCATGGCTGGCTATGTTTACGGTCACACAGATATAAGCTAACATTAGTGGTATGTTTAGCGAGTAACTATATACATATATAGGTATATTTAAATCTTTAGCTAGCTAGCTAAATGGAAACGATGTTGAACTTAGCTTAGGCATTCGTAAATCGGCTGTCGGAGTGCCGGAGTACATCTGGTTGTTCGTAAAGGGCAGGGGACTCGGAGTCAACTCGGAGAATAGTGAATCACACAGGCCAAAACAAATACAGACGTTCCGACCCGGAATGGAAATTTCAAAGGACAACATACTGGCTGTAGCATTGTTGTCGGAGAAGCCAGTATTTCGACTTAGCATGTTTCCTTAATCTCTGATGACATATCATGGTCATTTTATGATTTAGTACAGTAAATCTGTTACATATAGCTCCTTTAAATCTTTTTAATATACTTTTGGGGTGGCCTTTGTATCTTGGAATGGATATTACACACACAAACACACACACACACGCACGCACACACGCACATTGCTCTGACATTTCCGTATCTGCACGCACACAATCACGCATGTCAGCCTACGTTTTGGTAAATGCCGGCTTCGGCGTCCGTCCTACTCCGGTCCTCTTTATGCCCTGTTGAAAAGGCCAGAACTCCAAACATGGCCCATGTCTGATTATTATTGAATTAGCTATAATGGTAGCGCGCTTCCTCCAGATTCTCAGTTCTGTTGGGGTCGTAGTTCAGACGTTACATCTGCAGTGTTGTCATCCCAGTGGGTGTTGATATATTCTACTCACACACTTCCATCTCGTTGCTGGATCTACCGCATTTTACTAACCGGCTTCTTTTTTGTTATTATTATTTATTTTTTCAACCGGAGCAGAAACCCAGACAGAGCGCACTTAATGAAAACCCATGAGGATTTATGAATCAAACAGCAGGCTTAAGAGAAACCTACTGCATCCAACCATTGGACATGTTGGGCTTTTGCAGTCTGTGACAGTCTGTGCTCGTCTGGACTGGTGTGTGTGTGCGTGCGTGCATGTGCTTGTCTTTGCGCGTGTGTATGTGTGTGTGTGTGTGTGTGTGTGTGTGTGTGCTTGTGTGTGTGGGTGTGTGTTTTGTGTGTGCTCGTGTGTGTACGTGCGCATGTGTGTGTGCGCGTGTGTGTGTGTGTGTGTGTGCTTGCGTGTGCACGTCTGTGTGTGCTTGTGCGTGTGTGTGTTTGGGTCTGATTATTTCCCCTTTAAAAGTCACCTGTGTGACAGTTCACACAATTGATGATGGGTAAAGGCATTGATTCCAGACCCCCCCCCCCTCCGGCACAGAGAGGAGCGACTCTGCAGGGAGGCCGTGTCTGCGGGACAGCCACTCCGATAAGACCCGCTGGTTAATCTCGCCCAGCAGGCGGCGAGTGGCACCCTGGGACCGTGGGTGGAGGCGGGAGCCGCGTTGTGGGCGGGGCCGGGCCAGCCGAGCCACGCCGCGAGGCCGGCAGGCGCAGGCGGGCCTTCAAAGGAACCCCAAACAAAAAAAGGTACGTGGCGCACTCTAGGCTGGGATTCAATTAAGGGCCCTGTTGGGGTCTGCATTTTTTCCATATCATTGTGAACAATATCACACATCCTAATAGGTGTCATTTTAAAACAAAGATCCTTTGTCTTTTGAAAAATCGCTGCGGCGCCCGTGGACGCCCACTCTCCCGTTCCGCAACCATCGATTCCTCCACCGTTCAACCGACCCCCCATTCTCCACCGGCCCAGCAACCCCACATTACAGCAGTGCTCAGGGTCTGAAATTTGGAAATTACAGTGCAGAGCTCCCACAAACAGAGAGTGTCCATCAATCTCTCACAGTAATCCAGAGCTTGTGAGCCCCGGTCGTGCGCGGCGGCAAATGGCAACAGACAGCGTTTACTCCTGAAGGTTTTCAAAGGGATTAGCAGAATTTTATTTTTATTTTCCTTCTCGCTCTCTCTCTCTCTCTCTCTCTCTCTCTCTCTCTCTTCTCCGAAGGCGGCTGTTCTGAGGCGGCAGCGCGGACGCGAGATGTGAGGCGCGTTACAGCCGGGGCTGTTTCAGATTCAGGCTGAAACATTTCAGCGGCAGGAGAAAAGCTCGACTCTAATAACTTTATCACGCTCGACTCCCGGACACCTCTGTAAAATGAACCACATTGCGTTGGTTCAAAAAGGGTGAGGGGGGGGGGCTCAATTTTAATCAGGTGTTGAAATTAAATTGCAGCCATTGAGATAGTTTATAAATATTCATGACATAACATTGAACGAAACTTTGTCCAACCGACGCGGATGGAACATTTGAATATCGAACATGACCAGAATATGCTCAGCTAACCGTGTTTTTTCACTATAAGCACCTGTATGCTGTTGTTGAATCAGCACAGCCTACGGTTTTACGCTTTGCAGCGTAAAGAACAGCATGTTGATTAAATAATGACTTATTTAAAAAGAGGGGCTTCAGTGCGGTTCTGTAATGGCGGCCGTATTGAGCGCAAATTGGGAGCGAAGTGGTGAGTCACACAGGACGGTACGCCTGGACAAAGGGCCCGATGGGACCCAGATTTGCCCCTCCTTTTTCCTACTGTGCTGATTCATTTGGGAAATATTTGGTCAGTCAAAACGGGACAGCTAATAACAACCTTTTGTCTATGTACGGGGGCTACGCATCTCAGGTCCCTGGATGACCGCAGTCCATAACGCTCTGCAGCGGCGGTGGAAGCCAAATTGGGTCGACCGAGAAACCACGATGATCCGAGTCACGTGTTTCAGCGCCTGGCTGGACTGAACGTCTACCAAACACTAATCCCTCCACCGACCGAGGAGAAACGAGCGGCAAATCAAACCTGGAATGTCGACTAAAGACGAGGCTCCCAAGGCTCTCGTTGAGAGCGCGCTGAGATGTGAGCCCCTGCGGTCTCAAATCACTTGCTGGGAGGATGCTGCGGCAGCAGCCAATCGCAGGCTGGGCTCAGGCCAACACAACCGATCGCGGGTTCGGTTTATGGCAGCACAACCAATTGCAGGCTAAGTTCGAGACAGCGCAACCAATCAGTGCAGCGCAACCAATCGTCCCTTAATGGGTTACTCTATTCAAAGCAAGACCATCGAAGCCGGTTTTCTAATAATTTCCAAGGTACACAGTTGATAATGAACAGATAAGTGGCTCTTTTTTTTTAACAGTAGACTACTAACCGTTGTTTTTGTTTTGTTGTTTTACTACATTGACTTATTTTTGTCTGTCACCCACTGATGGCATGTTTGGGTGCATCAGCCTTCGCCAGAGCATTCGCAGAGCAGTTAATAACAGACCACAGGCACAGATTGTTTCTGTACAAGCAATCATAGGCTGAGTTCAGTACAATCCTGCATGGAGTGTATGTTTCAGATGTTTCCAAACCAGTCTATAAATATACAGGGAGCCCTCAAGAAATCATTCTTTTTTCTTTTTTTTGTTTGTTTGTTTGCAAGTGGATTACATCATCATCAATTTAAAAGACATCATTACCCAGGGCAATGTTGCTTACTTTTCACACATTATGAGTTTACACAGTTGGATATTTACAGAAGAAAATCACATTTTAAGTACTTCAATCCAGGATTAAAAGACAGAGTTTAACTCTTGATTTGAACCACGCACATTTCGGTGTAAACCAAATTCCCGGAACCCACCAAGGCTAGAATGAGGATTCAAACCAGAGCCTCCAGACGCAAGGCCACTTGAGGAAGATCCCTTCCCTCAACCTCTTGACCAGATGTGATTTTGTTCATTTCACTTCATTCTCTACAAGCTGAACTGACAAACATGTGCACAGGCCGTCTGTGAAACAGGGTTTCCCTGAAGTATCCAAGGACAGTCAAAAAGGTGTTGCAAGATGCGCGCCAGTTAATGGTAACCCAGACAACCCTAAGACTTTCCCGCTACGCAGGCAGGGAATCACTCACGCGTCCTATGTCAGCTTAAAAGGGCATTCTAGAATGGGGCCACTCTGGTTTTCACTTTTCAAATATACATGAGAAAAAAAAATGGAAGAAAACCATGTCACATGGTTCCATTAACGGGTCAGCGCAGATTTCAAGCTTCCCAGAATGCTTTACTCGCCCGTCTATAACGCACCGCCACATTTTCTGAGGAAACGCGGAATGTCCAAGCTATTCATCCTTAGCAGATTATGTCACAATTTTCCATCCATTTCGGAATCAACAAGGGACTGACACGTCACATTCACATGATCCCGGACGGAAATCTCAAAAGACTGTTGACTAATAGGCCTGGGTACAGAATGGCACTCCATGGGTGCGTCCCAATATTCTTCACTCCCCACCTCCCCTCCCCCACTACCACTCCTCTCCTACCTGGAAATATGCAAAACTGCCTGAACGTTTTGAGTACAAGTATTTACATGTACAATATACAATGTACTTGACATCGCGGTTTGCGTCGAGACATTAATTAATATGTAACCATTTATACGTAATTAAGATGCCATCAGCAACATTAGATTAAACCACAAAGATCCGTTTCCGGGGCACGGAGTAGAGGAGTGGTAGTGGAGGAGGAAAGGTTGTATTTTTCGACTATTGGGACACACCCCATCTTCTGTAGCCACTACAAAACTTTGAAAACTTCCATTGTTCGCTCTCATTTTCTGCCCACGCTGCCTAAGGGCACACAAGCCCTTCAGGGAAAGAGAGAGATTGGGCCTACAGACGCAAATAAAAACGCAGGGAGACGCACTCTCTCTCTCGCCTTACGAAGCCACAACCAGCCGTTGCTAACTCTGAGTCAACGTGCTCTTCTGGCCAAGCTACCAAAACAGCACCCACCAAAGGATGAGTTTATTCACTAGCTACACTTCGCTCTCGTTCCACAACATAGCGACGAGTGAACGGCCAGTTGAACGTGCACGGCCTACATTGACGTTACCTCCCTGCGACAGCGAATCCGCGAAGGTTCCGGGAACGGCTTGCTGAAAGGACAGAAGAACCCGTCGGCTGCACCAGCAGTTCTCTCCGGACTGCCCTGACACAGGGGCATTGCCCATACCACAGAGTTTTCCTCAGACATCAACCAACCAAGCCACACATGGATCCATCTGCGCACTCCAACATTAAGGAAAACTAGTATAGCCTCTATATATAGTATTTTTTTTTCGAGATGGTGTCAAAGCACCAGCAGCACAACCAACTAATCCCAGTGCACAAGTAAATTTTGACATGTATCCAGTTTCATATGCAAGTGTTAAAATTCACTCATTTGAGTATGAAACTGGTGCACAAACGCACACATTCTTACGTACAGATGTCATTGGATGTATCAACACGAGACGCTACGGGCCCTTGAGTTGTTAGCCAGTACACACTTAGCGCCACAGCCAGTCAAAGGCCTTCTGGAGTGAAGAGAGGTCTCTCCTGTACATTCCATTTCATTGTCAGATGTCAGATATTCTTCTGTGTCAAGTAGAGGCGAGGAAAATATTCATCGCGTGCCCTTGGACTTGAAGTGTCAGTCATTTATTTCTGCTTTTGAGGCAATTAGCCTTGAGAGGGATCTACGAGTGGCTAAAATGCGCTCCGAGCCATCATAACCTCGCCATCGTTTTCTTATGTGTGCCGTGTGTCAATCAATCGGTTCAAAAACACTATTAAAATATTCCAAAGTTCCCGAGTAGCCCTTTTTTGAATGGAAAAGGACATTGGGACGCTGCAAGAGCTGTTCTCTTTTTTTTTTCTATGATTCATAATTCAGATTTCCCGCACTGGTTCAAAGAGTTTATTGTTGGCCGGGCTGATCGTGTTCATGGTTCCTCGAATGGAATATATTGTTTAGGGCGTTTGTTAGAAGGGGCTTACTAACGCCATGTCCTAAAGCTGTAACGTTTCCTCTGTTGTAATGCAGCATTCATTAACTTCCCCCATAAAACAAGGTCCCCATTAATCCCGCATGTTATTGGAAAAGCACGACAGACAGTGAAGTACAACAGGAAAATACAATATTCCAGTGAATAATACATTACATCAGTGTGGCATGAGAACCCAGACACTGTAGTGTAGTCAATGTACGCATGCACACACAGACACACACACATACAATTTCAATCATAGCATATGTATATATACACTACTCACAAAAAGTTAGGGATATTTGGCTTTCGGGTGAAATTTATGGAAAATGTAAGTTCACGCTACAGTGATATTATACGTATCATGAAAGTAGGGCATTTAAGTAGAAGCATGCAATGGTGATTTCCTCATCTCAAACAATTTATTGAAACAAAAGCCAACAACAGTGGTGGGTATACCACAACAAAAATGTCAATGTCTCAATAACTTGTCATGTGCCCTTGAGCATCAATTACAGCTTGACAATGACGTCCCATGCTGTTCACAAGTCGACTTATTGTCTGCTGAGGCATGGTATCCCACTCTTCTTGAAGGGCGGCCCTCAGGTCATTGAGGTTCTGGGGTACAGAGTTACGAGCCTCTACACGGTGAGTCAGCTGATCCCATAGGTTTTCTATGGGATTCAGGTCTGGAGAAAGTGCAGGCCACTCCATTTGAGGTACCCCAGTCTCCAGCAGCCTTTCCCTAATGATGCGACCTCGATGAGCTGGAGCATTGTCGTCCATGAAGATTAAATTAGGCCTGTGTTGTTCATGCAGGGGCACAATGACTGGATTAATGATGTTATTCAGGTAGTATGGGCTTGTCACTGTACCATTCACAAAGTGTAGGGCAGTTCTGTATTGACTAGACACACCTGCCCACACTGTAACACCGCCACCACCAAAGGGTCGTCTGGTGACAACAGTGGCTGATGCATAGCGCTCTCCTTGACGTCTCCAACATCGTTGGCGGCCATCATTTCTGCTCAACGTGAATCGACTTTCATCAGAGAACAGCACTGAGGTCCACTGGTCCCTCGTCCAGCGTAAATGCTCCCTGGCCCATGCAAGACGATGATGCCTGTGCCTGGTGGTGTGGTCAGGTACCCTTGCAGGTCGTCTAGCACGCAGACCACGCTGATGTAAACGGTTTCGAATGGTCTGACGTGACACTTGGGTGCCTCTCACCTCCCTTAAATGTGCCTGGAGTTGAGTGGCATTCATCATCCGGTTCCGCAGGGCACTGTTCACAATGAAGCGGTCATCAGTGTGGGATGTGGCCAAAGGACGTCCACTTCTATGCCTTTCTGTGACTCTTCCAGTCTCTCTGTATCTCTGTTGCAACCTGCTGATGACACTCTGTGACACTCTAAGCTCAGTGGCCACTTCCCTCTGAGAACATCCTGTTTGAAGCCTCGCAATGGCGAGGTACTGTTGATCAATTGTTAGGTGTCGTCTTGGTCTCATGATGTCAAAATGTGAACAGCATGATGAAGAGGACTGTTTAAATACCAATTCTAATTGAACCAGGAAATTTATTGGTCGATTCATGGATCAAACACCTGTTGTGAATTTTGCCGTTCAGCTCCTTGTTAGAGAACAGCAAGTTGTGCAAAAAGTACTGAAACATTGAATAGTTGGACATGTGCATTCAAAAGTTTAGAGAAGGTCAAATTAATTTCACCTGTAAAGGTTATAGTGCATTTTAGGTTCATCCTGAAATTTCACCCGAAAGCCGAATATCCCTAACTTTTTGTGAGTAGTGTATAGTATATATACTGTACATACATACAGACGGGTGACAAATTAATGGAAAAACAAACATAAAGTGTCTTAGTGAGGTGTTGGGCCACCACGAGCCGCCATTACAGCTTCAATGCACCATGGCATAGATTCCACCTCTAGTCTAGCATAGATTCTAGTCTCAGGAACTCTACTGGAGGGATTGAACACCATTTGGTGTTTTGATGATGGTGGTGGAGAGCGCTGTTTAACACGTCGGTCCAAAATCTCCCATAGGTCTTCAATTGGACTGCGAAGGCCATAGCATATGATTCACATCATTTTCATATTCATCAAGCCATTCATTAACCCCCTCATACCCTGTGGATTGTCATCCTGGAAGAGACCACTCCCGTAAGGATAGAAATGTTTCACCATAGGATAAAGTTGATCACTCAGAATAACTCTGTATTGATTTGCAGTGACCCTTCCCTCTAAGGGGACAAGTGGACCCAAACCATGCCAGGAAAATTCCCCCCACAGCATAACAGAGCCACTCACTGTAGGGGATTTTCTTTTAATTTGTCACCCGTCTGTATATGAACACTTAATTGAGTAGAATGAGAATTCAGAACAGTAGAATGCTAATGTAACTAAATATCCTTTTGTCTAGAGCTAATATCCATCTCACAGCAACAATATCTCTGCATCAGAAAGAAAAGAACACAGGCTAAAATGAGATACAGACAACTAGAGCACAATCCCCACAGTTCACTCTTATTGTCTTGGTGTTAATTTTACAGTGAAAACACACAAATGAAAATCAATTTTAAAATATAATATATAAATATAAAATATAAATATAAATTAAAAGATGAAATGTACCTGCTCGTTGCTGTTCATGTGCCGTCAAACTAAAGGACAGGATGACAGCGAAAGGACGTCTTTATTAACTTCCCCGCGGTCGGTCTGTAAAGGCGCATGTTACGAGGTGACAACTTCACCAGAAATCCACTGACCCCTAGCGTCCGCTCAGCGGCGACGTCGCTCGTTCCTTAGCGCCGCAGACGGACGATTCACTCTACTCCGCGCGCGCTCCCAAAGACGGAGTGCATTTCCCGTTTATTTATTTTCCCGAGCCGTCAGTCAAGACAACTTTCCTCGGAAGCGTGCGCCGGGGGAAGGTTTAAACGCGAGCGCGGCGAGACAGAGCCGGCTAAGTTCTGCGTCCCCGCGTGACAAACTCCCCTCCCCGACAACAAGAACGACCCTCTTACCTTCTGTCACCGACCGCTCTCTCACCCCCCCTGTGCACGGAAGATAGTTTCCACTGAACTATTCCCGGCCGTAACGCTCTAGACCGTCGGAAGGAAAAAGGGCTTCTGTCACAGTGTCTGTGACGGCTGGATCAGGAGTTTGCAGTTCCCTCTGTAAGTCTCCGTCTCCCTCTCACCCCCCCCCCCGACCCCGACGTCCCTCCCACCGGCTAATTCCGCCAATAATTAAGAGTCACTTACCTTGATTGAATTCCCGTCTGTCACGTGGAGTTTGCGCCGGCTTAATCCAAATGGTTAATGACAGTTAACAAGGCGAGCTATCCCGGGGCGCGAAGCACGGAGCCCGTAAAAAAGCAAACGACTCGTCTCCAGCTCCTCTCTTCTCCCCTCTCGCTCTCTTCCCCTCCTTGCTCTACCTCTCACTCGCCCTCCCTCTCACTCATTCTCAGGCTCCCTGTCTTAATTTGCCCCCTCCCTCCTTCACGCTCTCTGTTTTTTCTCTTTTCGCTCTGTCTTTCTTTATTTCTTGCTCGACTGTCTCTCTCTCTCTCTCTCTCTCTGTCTCTTTCTCGTCACCTTTTTCTCACCACTCAACTGTTTTTTTTTTTCAACTGTTTGTCACTCTCTTGTCTCTCTCTCTCTCTCTCTCTCTCTCTCTCTCTCTCTGTCTCTTTCTCGTCACCTTTTTCTCACCACTCCTTCTGTGTCACTCTCTTGTGTCTCTCTCTCTCTCTCCGTACCTGTCTTGCTGTCTCTCAGCTCTTTTCTCTCTCTCTCTCTCTCTCTCTCTCTCTCTCTCTCTCTCTCTCTCTCTCGCTCTGCCTGCTTTGTGTGCAGTAGCTGGGTGCTTGCGGGGACTAGTGACAGAGAAACAGGAGCATCAGCACGTGTCCCTGCGGTGTCAGGGTAAAGTGTCTGTCTGGCGCGCGGTACATGGTTGGGGGGGGGGGGGGGTTCCACAGGGCTCAGTCCGGCTCAGAGAGCCCGTCAGCGCCCGCGATCCTCATCAGGCAGATTAGCACATAACCCCCACCCCCGCTCCTGCACGCAGCCGCTGATCTGATCCGCGCTTAGCAGAGGGGGCTTATTTTACTGACACGGCACCGCTCGTCCGCAGCGGAGCTGAGATGGATGTGTGCGTGCGTGCGTGCGTGCGCGTGGGTGTAGCTGTGATCGTACGTGTGGAAGGGAAAGTGTGCATGAGTGACTTTACAGTTTGTGAGAGAGAACCTTTTTTTTTTTTTTCATAATAGCTATATGTGTCCGAGCGTGAGAGAGATGTGTCTGCGTGTGTGAAAGAAAGTGGGAGAGAGAAAAGGAACGTGTGCATGTGTGTGCATGAGAGAGAGTGCGTGTTGAAAATATTCAGGGATTTCAGTGTTTTATCCAAGTAAGAGCATGAAGCCTGCACTGGCTTTCAGATAAGCATTAACTCTCTAATAATGGGTATACACCACTCTTCAGTTTTAGCACAAATGCTTGAGTGGTTTTTAATATTTAATATTTAATACCTTTTGAAGTGTGAAGTCCTTGTTATGGGGTGACCTATTTTTGGAATCTACACATTTTGAATCCTTTTCACATTCCTGGCACCGTCGCCTCCAAGTCCCCGTTCATTTTTTGCTCTGTGTGCCAAAGCTGTGTGTACAATCTCCATCACAAAGGAAGGAGCTGGAAAGGTAACCTTTTAAATGGGATTTTTATGTGAAAGGAATGACTAAGTAGGACACACATTTATCATCTGAAAGGTTACTGACATGTTACAATTACAAACATATAATTCATCTGAAAACCCCAGAAGCGCGTGGATATATTGCGTTTATGGCTGGTGTTCGTCCCAAAAAATCTCATAACTTTTGATTTATGGGTTTGAAAGATTTTTGACTTGAGTATTCAGACGTTTCCAATACTAGGATGCAATAGAATATATCAAACTTAAGACTTGAGTATTCAGACGTTTCCAATACTAGGATGCAATAGAATATATCAAACTTAAAAAAATAAAAAAATAAATAAAATTCCATCCATAGACAATTAATACTCATTTGGATATTATAACAGTGAGGAGGATAATTTGCGAATGGACATTGTCCTGTAAATAATCTTTGTAAAACTACATATTAATGGAAGACCTGTCTCCCGGGCAGTAATTAAAGTTCCCAAGACACTTATTCCAACAAATAGAGGTGTTCCCTGGAATCCTGACACAATTCCCCAATACCCTTTAAATGTTTGCATCTATGATGTGTTTTCAACCTGCAGTTACACAGGGGTTTTAAATGCCCCAGTTAATTATTCTACTGGCATTTTCCAGTATGATTCACAAGAGATAAAATATATAAGTTCATGAGCGACTCAGAAATTATGGCTGCTTTGAAAGCACCTACTCTTCTGAGGATGTTCTTTTAATATTGCAGGAATATTGTGCTATACAGTTTTGCGGTGAAAGTTGTAAAGATTGTCCAGTTTTATTCTGATTGGTGGGTGTAATTCCACCCAGCCGCTAAAATCCGTTGTTCTGAAGTTTTAATGGCGATTCATTTATTTTGTTCCCTTCACTTATTACGCATCACCAAAAGGTCAAGACGTAATTGAAATGAATGTGAGGAAGAAAGTAAAAAAGTATTTGCATAAATTAGTTTCTCAACATTGTGGGCCCTATCTTGGCGATCTTGGCGCTTAGTCTAAGCGCATGGCGCTAAGTCCATTTAGGGCGTGTCCAAGTCTACTTTAGCTATTTTAACGGCGTGTTTTTTGGGCGCTAAGCACGGCGCAAGGTGCAACTGGGCTGAACCTAGTCTCTTCATTAATTATAGGTGTGTCTTGGGCGTGACATGTAATAAACCAATCAAAATGTCATATCCCATTCCCTTTAAAAGCCTGCTTTTCCACCTTGGCGGATTGCTTATGATGGCGAAACAGACATGCTCGTGCGTGTTTAGTGCGATCAAGGAATTGGCTATATGGATCAGTAGCAGTAGTAGCATTATGAGTTCCCGGTAATTCCTGACAGTGCTGTTTACGAAATATATCCTGTTAAATTTTGTTAAAAGCACCTGCAACAGCTGAGAATAAGCGACCAATTGCTTCCTTCTCACCTTAGAAAACGCCAAATTAGCCTGCTTGTTTAACGAATTTCGTTTGATTATGCAATGAACTCATGTTCAAGCTTCATCCGAAGTTCATTAGGCTACCTGCATTCTAATTTTGATTAATAACATAACTAACGTTATTTTGCCTTAATGATGACACTAAATAGGCTACAACAAATCTGTCAGGTTGGCAACCCATAGGTTCAGCATATTTTCCCTTGTTTTATAATGTCCTGCTTATGGAAATGTGACCAACCTGTTTAACTGGTAGCGTAATACTTTAAAACAATTCACTTTCCCAGGAAGACCGTGAAAAGTGCGATGTACAGCAGGGGGAAACAGACCTGCTCATGTAAAGCGAACATGCAGATAATGGAATTAAAATTAATTGTAAATTAATTGTGTAACATGCTGCAAATTTCGTTTCTAATTAGACGCTTAGTTCTCTTTAAAATCTTTTGTTCAAGTTATGGAATTACAGGTGAAATCTGCGGGGTTTTAATAAGCTGAGGGTATGGAAACCTTGTCACTGTAATTTAAAAAAATATGAAGGACGAAGAATAGCTAAGGTTAGCCTACAATTCAGTTAACATGATGACATTTATCTCCGTTTTTTAACCATAGTCTATCTAAAAAACATTATGCACAGCGAGTCCGCTGTAGCCTAGGCTATTTGAAAAAACAATAAAAGCAATATTCACTGGACAAGGTTTTGAACTTTTTTTAGTCACAAACCATTCTATTTACTTACAGGCTGTATTCCTAGATAAACAGAGCTGTATTGTAATGACATCTGAAGCGCATTTTCAGAACGCAAATGTCCGTCTATTGCAGTACGCGAGTTTCCATTGAATGACAATTCACGCATTAGGTGCAAATGACAATTCACGCATTAGGTACAAATGACAATTCGCGCATTAGGCTTGATATAGGTGTTATCAGCTCCTTTTTAATGGATAGCCATTGTCCCGTACCATCGCACATCGCCTGGATGTTGATGGAGTGGGCTGAGAGCAATGTAATGTGGCATCGTTTCCCTTCGCTGAGGGAAAGGTATGTGGACCTATGGAACCTTTTATTATTATGCATTTTTGATATAGCCTACACAATAATAATATTTCACATTGTGATCTAGATATTTTAGTCATGCTTGTGCACGCCCCTGTGTGTAACAGACAGGATGGTATGCGCGTTGTGCATATGCGCGTTGTGCACACGCCTATGTAGACGCACTTATATGCGCCGTAACAACTGCAACATGACTTTAGACCAGGTTTGTGGTGGTTCTAGCGCAAGCGCTTTCTGCTGGCTCAAGATAGCAATACGCCAAAAATAATCCTGGCCACTCCTCATCTTAAGACCAACACGCCCAGTTCACTTGTGATGGCGCAAGAATACATGCTAGTTAAAGGACGTAAGCGTTAGGCGTTATTATGGACCTAGCGCCGGGTGTAAGATAGCAAAGACACTTGCGTTTGGGTTAGCGCCGCTTAGCGCTGGGTGTAAGATAGGGCCCTTTGAGTGACAAGATAGAATCATTCCTGTGTCATGTTATCCGCATGCTCTTCATAACGTACGCACACGCACACGCACACACGCACACACACACAAACACACACACCCAGGGAAATACTGGCTTAGAATACAAAGAGAATTTCCATAAGCGGGGTTTGGATCCGTTCACACTGAAGTCAAGCCTTTGTCCAGCCGCCATGACGGCGTGCGTGCACTTTCTCAAAATAAGGGGAGATGCCAGGACGAGTTACCTCATTTTAAATTAATGTCGTGCACGGAGACAGATGTATCGAGTCGAGGTTGCGTCTCCTTTTTCCCCTCACTCCGGGAATGACAATAGTTGTTTATAACTCTGCTGGCGCTTCGGTTTACCGCGCTTTATTTGTGTTGTCATCTATTCCACGCCTCAGAAAGCACTGTTTGGGTTCAAGGCATCGCGTTCGTCTGCTTAGCAGAAGTCCTTATGTGCCTTTTGTGTTTTTTTGTTTTTTTTTCCGTATCCGGGGCCCTGCGTGGATTTACATTATTCCCCTTGCAATTGAGGTGAAGCACCTCGCGCTCAGCCGCAAGAGCGCTATCAAACCCAAAAACCCTTTCACCCGTATTTGTTTTCCTTTCAGTGTTTTTGTTTTTTTGACCGCCCATGCCCATTGAAGTCAGGCTGTCTCATCGCTGCACCGCACTGCCGCAATTTAGGAAAGTGCACAAGAGCATGCTCCCTCCTTTTAAATTCATTCCGCCGGCAGCCTTGTCCTTTAACTCCGCCACACGCTTCTCCTGCAGCTGAACGGGGGCACTTGCGGTCACCCGATCGACCAGCGGGGGGCGCTGGCGTGAGAGGGGGGGGGGGGGGGGGGGGGGGCTCTGTCAACCTGACTGACTGAAAGCCTCCCGCCCTGCAGGTCGGCTCCGACCATAGACTGTATAAAAATACGGACAAAGCCACTGTGACGTCACCCATTGCCTTTCCACGGCCTCGCAAAAACTGAATTGAGGCTCCGGATGTCTTTTTCGCCGCCCGTTTGTACAAACTGTGTCTGCTCCGTGGAGCCGAAGAGGACTCAACCTGTCCCTCTGATTGGTCCTGAACAAATGTTAATACCCTGTCCGAACGACACAATATTTAAAAAAGTCAGCACATGCAGAGGCATTAGATGAAGGAAAGGCACCTATTGCAATAAAATATTTTTGTGGGAAAAAGTATTTTGACCACATTGTTGCCATTGACTTACATGGTGAAAGACCTATACTGGAGCCAATCGCAGTGGCGCTAGTGAGCAACGGCACAATTGCTGCTCCCAGCCCAACCAGGAAGTGAGCTTCAAAACGAAAGCCCAGTCTTGGCCCCTTGGCGCCGACGCGCTCCGGATTCAATGCAGTACAATCCACTGAATCGCATAACGGTTTGTCAGAAATGATATCAGAAATGTCGTTCGCCAAGCCAGAGTTTGTTCTGTATTAACCCTTTAATGGCCGCTCAACCGTTTGGTAGAGCACGTTTTGAGTCTTGATATCTTGTTGAAAAATATGTTGGTCTTAACTCCACCTGATTGAGCCATTTCCACCACGTACACCGATAGAGATGGCTTAAATAGGTGGAGTTAAGTCCAACATATTTTTCAACAAGATATCGAGACTCAAAACGTGCTCTACTAAACGGTTGAGCGGCCATTAAAGGGTTAAAGTTATATTCTGTATTACAGTATATGTATTTCTGTGTGTATTATTTGTTGTGTCCTGTCCCCTATCCACCTGAGCTCGAGCCGGATGAACACATGAAATTTGCTGACAAATGGGTTATGCTATTAAGCGGATTCTACTGTATAACCCTGGGGCTCATCCGTGCACTAGAAAAGCGTCTTAACAGGGTGAGCCATCCATGTTCTCTTGTGTGATTAATTAGACTTGGGACGAGCCTGTAGTCTGAACCGCCCTCTCTGGGCAATGCTGTTTTGCACTGAGGTCACCAGAGACAGCGCTGACCCGGTCCGAATCCCACATGGGACCAAACCCCCGTCCGCTATTCTTAATTTCATTTTGCAATGGCTTGTATCTGCAGCACAGATGGTAATGACCAATCACTGCAAAGCAGTGCTGCCAAGATATAATGTTGGCAGCGCATTTAATAAAGTAAGTGTAATCAAAAAAGAACATTTAAATACACATATATACCCCCCCCCCCCCCCCCTCCTGGCTGTGTTGCAAAGCCATTACAGTATTATAATATAGAAGACTTATTGTAATGTGATTGTCTCTACAGGCGACAATACATACGTATCTGCCTATTTATTATTTATTGAATTGTGTGTGTGTGTGTGTGGGATCATTAATTTCACAGTGACTGAGCTGTTAGTTACCCTTCAGGTGGTTCAGTGGATTCTGTGGGCAAGACTAGCATTAACTATACACACACATACATGCTCACACACACACACACACACACACACACACACGCACGCACACAGTCATAATCCTTGCTCCTTGGGCGGCAAAAGACTGATCTCACACTCATTATTATACTTATTATGATATTATTGTTTGCCTGTGTATGTGACTTACTCAGTCCCCTCCTCAGTGTCTCAGCCTTGGAGTCTCCTGCATTGTGTTTGCTTGTGTGTATTCTCCAGAGTCTCTTCTTCTTCTTTGTTTTCTGTATTCCAGTCCTTTTGTAGTTTATTTGTACCCGTGTTTATTTGTCTGCCTGTGTTTGTTGTACAGTATTACCTGTGCTTTATTGTCTTAATTAAATCACCACTTCACAATTTCCCCTGCTTCCTGCGTTTGCTTCTCTGTCCACATCTCAGACACACAGACACATGCACACACACATTTGCATGCATGCACACCCACAAACACACACACACACACACACACACACACACACACACACACACACACACACACAGAAAGTGTATTACGTTTGACCATTTTTTAATGGACAATCAATGCCGTGTTATATGCACGTTAAATTAAGCACTTCCATTGCCAGACGCATTACACTTTGCTTTGCTGAATGCAAACCAATCTGTTTCCACTGCATTGCAGATTATTACAATGGAATTGAGCGCCTTATATAAATGCATGTATAACAAGGGGCGGCTTGTTTGGCAACACATCCAGGCTATTAAGACGGGAGGAACAGGAGAAATAGCAGTAAACAATCTCCTGCAGTCAGCCACTTTTAGTATCAATGTGCTTAGAATAAGAACAGTGCATAACTATAAGTTTGCATAACCGACTAGCAATAAGGTACTAAAAGCTTTAGTGATGTTGTAAGGATGATCCATTTGGATCTATGAGAGTGAACGATTCAAATAATAATAATAATAATAATAATAAATCATTTTTAAAAGACCTTCAGTATCAAAGCAGATAGTGCACCACGGAATGCAGGGGGAAGTGAAAAAAAAGGTAATTAGCCGTGATTGATTGGATGAGAGAGATGGGGGTGGAGCAGGGGAGCGGAGAGACAGATGGATGTGCAAATTGGGATTTTGACCCTGCCAGAGCCACGCCCCCACCCCCCACCCTAAGGAACCGATCCCAGTAAAGAAATGTACCCTGAACTAGAGGAACTCCCGTGCGTGCACAGTGAATCATTCACCGCTAAACGCACTCTGACAGAGTACGCCTTACTCCGATAGAGTGTATTTGATCCCGTCGTATTTTTACGGCGTGCTATCTATCGCCATGGAAGCGCTATTCTGGCCGGCGCGTTCGACCGCTCACATCCTCAGCGTGAAGCGTAATGGAAAGGCTGACCTGCACTTTGAGGCCGACCGCTTATCAGAAGTGCACCGTCAATTATCAAGGGCCACGTCTGTCGGGGGACCCCTGCTGAAAAGTAAAATTTCATGAGGAAGCCACACAATTGTTGGCGGGTCTCGCTACCTGCGAAGTTTCTATGCATTCGTTCACCTGTAACTGAGAGATAGAGAGAGACAGAGGCCTCAGCGTGCCAGAGTGCACACAAGTCTCTGAATTGGCTGTCAGTAGCTCCAAGAGAGTAATCAATAAAACCGAATCACCATCGCAGACAATGTTCAATTTGAAACGAAGAATGACTTTTTTGTTTATGTTTTTCTCGGGTAAAGTAGAAGCAATGAACGCATGACACTTTTGGTAATACAATTATTTTTTTGTTTTCCCCCAGTACATTCCCTAATGACTGCGAATTGTCGCTTCACCTCCATTTAGAGTGTGAATCTTAACCTCGGAAAGTTGCGTTTGATGCCCCAAGGCGTGTCCTTGGTTGTATCTGTTTTATTATTATCGGGACAAAAGTGGGAAGGCAATTTGAAGAGAAAAAAAGAAACGCATTTGTCCGTCTCTATTTCTCCGATTTCCATTTTGCTCTGTCGCTCTCTCCCTCTCCCACTGTGTTTACTCCGCTTTCTGTGTACATACCTCATTAGATCATTTTATCCTTCTCTCGCTCTGGTAATATTTCTGTCCCTCTAATCTCTTTCTCATTCTCTTTTTTTCTGTATTGGCTTTTCTGTATTTTATCTGCTTTTATTAACCCTAACCCTCTCTCTCTCTCTCTCTTCCCCTCCTCGCTCTCCCTCTGACTCGCCCTCCCTCTCACTCATTCTCAGGCTCCCTGTCTTAATTTGCCCCCTCCCTCCTTCACGCTCAGTTTTTCTCCTTCTGCTCTGTCTTCCTTTATTTCTTGCTCGACTGTCTCTCTCTCTCTCTCTCGTCACCTTTTTCTCACCACTTCTTCTGTTTGTCACTCTCTTCTGTCTCTCCTGCTCTCTCTCTCTCTGTACCTGTCTTGTTGTCTCTCGGCTCTTTTTTTCTCTCTCTCTCTCTCTCTCTCTCTTTCTCTCTCTCTCTCTCTCTCTCTCTCTCTCACTCTCGGCTTTAAAGTCATTGGCTTAAGGCTGGCCATTTCTGAATGGGCGAAAGAGCCAATGTCGAGCATAATAGAACCCCCCCCCCCCCCTCTAATCAGCATGTCCAATTAAATAATTCCATTATTAAATCATCTTTTTGTTCTTTGCATCGTGTTCTTAAGGTCAGGAATCCTGACCGCCGACTCCAAGCTCAAGCACAAACGCACAAGATGTTTAAAGTAAAATGTACTGGATTTCTCAATAGCATCATGCCTACCTTTTTTCATTAACGTTTTAATGAACTAATGTTCCTCGCTGCGCCTATCAGTGCTGCCATTTTGAGTGTCTGCTACCCTTTAAGCCTCTTCTGAAGACAAGCAATTTCCTTTGAATGTACATATACTAACCTACTTCATTAAAATCATAATCAAGGTTTGCAACATATAATTTTGTTCCCATTCTGCAGTAAATATATTTGCAATGCTTAGTGACTCACTCTCGCACTACCCACTTTTATACAGTGCCCTTGTTTGTACTGTAATTAAATTAAATAAAAAAAGTGGGAACCTCATTGAAAAGAAGCATTCTTCTTGTATTGGTGAGAAAAACCCAGCAAAACATTAATCCTGCTGCTTTTCTATGATCCATGCTGAAGAGTTCATAATTATTGTTATACCTCCACATGGCGTTTGACAACACAAGCGATGTTTCGTACACTAACACCCAAACCATTAGCGAATGAGATGGCCGGCGTCATCGGGGTTTAATTAAGCATCCAGCCGGCGTGAGCGCCGTGCGCGCGCTAATTGATCAGCAGACTGTCAGGGTGACATTACTCTCTCTCTTTCCTCTCTCTTCCACATTCGAGGTTGCCGATGCCAGGGACGTGAAATTATTGCAAATGCGAGGACTTGATTAGACTGTACGGTAACGCACGGGCAGGATCCCTCGCCGAAGCGATGCTGTCCGGATACCAGATGGTACGGCAAGCCCTCGCGAAACACAGTTTTAATCCGCTCAACAGAAGGTAGAGAGAGAGAGAGAGAGAGAGAGAGAGAGAGAGAGAGATAGACATCGATAGTAATAGTCAGAAAGACAAAAAGATAGAGTAAAATAAAAAATAACACAGAAAAGATCACCATATATATATATACATATATATATATTTATGTATATAGCATTTAAGGGATAGTAAGGGATGACTGAGGGATTGGGCCTCACACAGTTTTTGGGGTGAAGCCGAGGGCAATTTCCATCTGTGATGGGCATTCAAACTGCATAATGCCCAACACTGAGGTCATTATCCCGCTTATACAATGGCTTAACAAAAATATGCATAATTATAATCAAAACATGCGTTATGTACGTATTCCTATATTCCCTATGCCACTTTTGTAATGGGGCGTGACGTGTGAGGAAGGAGGAGCCAAACGCAGCAAGGGGAATCATTAAGCCCTTAGGCCACTAAGGCGGAATACCCGCAGATAAGGGAGGAGACAAGACAAGGAACAACAAACACACTAAGACGCTACTAACCGGCTAACTGTCAAACGCTAAGTAGAGCGCAATGACAGGGATCTGAACAGCCAGACATAATACGCGCCCTGTCTCGGCAACGAGACACAATAAACGGGCGAGTAGCGAAAAGGCACAAATAAATAGTCAACAAATGAAGAAAGATATAATTTAATAAGAGAGGCGAAAAAACATATATAATGTTACGTGGCTATTTCCATAAGCTAGAACTAACAGTCATGTGCGGAACCTAAAGGAGGGTAAACGCCCGATCTCCCAGGGGGAAGAAACATTTTACAGGCGAGCCGACGGAGAACTGCAGTCCCATAACCTTACCAGAAAAAATGACCAAGCTTAAAACATAGCCACGCCCTAACCTCTCAGACAGGAGATGAAACGAGGCAAAGGAACAGGTAATTAATGTTCCAAGACATAGTTTGAGGCTCGCAGTCACACGCAAACATGTCCACAACATCGTCCGGTCTCCACATGAGACGACGTGCACCGAGAGGCGAACTGAACTACAGTTCTGAACAGAATCGCCCAAATCTCCATACCCGGAGAAAAAGCACAAAAAGACGAATGGACAGCTGCCCCGAAACTATCGGCTATATGACTAACACAAACACAAATATAAGCCCTGCCTCTCAATAAGGGGAAATGTAACGAGGCGAACAGGAACAGAGATTTAACGTTCCATGGCGAAATAAAAAGGCTCACAGTCCAATGCAGAAAACCAAGAGGGTAAACACCCGATCTCCCAGGAGAGAAACATTTTACAGGTGAGCCGACGGAGCACCGTCGTCCCATAACTTTACTATCCACAGACTAACGCAAGCTTAAATAGGAACAACCGCCCTAGCCTCTCAGTAAATTAATGAATGTAACGAGGCGAAATGGAACAGAGAGCTAACGTTCCGAGGCTATTATTAGAAACACGCAGTCAAACACAAACACGTCCACAACATCGCCCAAGCTCCACATAAGGAGACAACACACCCGGAGAACGAAACAGAACAACAGTTCACAACAAAATCGTCTCGCAGGCAGAAAAGGCGAACAGGACAGCTGCAACAAAAGACCTACGCAAACATAATAGCACGACAGCCTCAATATAAATAAAAACCCTGACTCACAACAAAGGGGAACATAGTCCACGAGAAGGAGACCAAACAGGGAAATACGTACCAAGGCTACTTACTGGCTCACAGTAACACGGAATTGACTAGAAGCAAAACGCCAGGTCTCTCAGTAAGAACCCTTAACAGGCGAAAATTGACCAGAGAAACTTCTACGAGCTAAGAACTAAGTAGAAGCGAAACGCCCGATCTCCCTATGGGAAGACATGTGCCGAAAGGCGAACAGAACTACTGTTCTGAACAAAATTCCATACACGGAGAAAAAGCACAAATAAAGGCAAAATAGAGCAGAGATTTACGGTCCCAAACTCCTACGAGATAACCAACCACCAAGCCAGCAAGAAATAAGCCCTGCCTCAACTAAGAGACGTTAACAATAGGCGAGTAGCCAAAATGGTATGAGAACTCACAGTCAACAATAACACCACAGTACAAACAATGAACAATTAACAATTAATGTCGAAGCCCCGAACGAAGGAAACGGTAGGCTTATAAAACTCTCAGGTGACTATGAACAGGTGAAAACGCTTAACAGAAAACTCCCTCAACTCAGCAGGGCGGAACAAGCATCTACCAAAAAGGGCGGCGCCCTCGCGTGGCCACCGAGGAAAACGACCGCATGGGGAAACAGGGTCAAAACCATGACAACTTTGCAACAAATACGTCTTTCTAAGGTGAGATAACAAGCTAGACTTATGCTAGGTTTGTCGTCACTCACGTTACCTAATACTAAAATTGGGTTTAGATCAAAATGGTCTCACAGCATGTTTGCTATTATGGATAGCTAGCTAGCCAACTATTGAGCTGAATTCAAAACAGAGGATAAACTATAAACATAGTCACGCTATAGCTGGACTAGCTACTCTCTACGGTCATCCATGGACATCAAGCTGGCGATGCTAGAGTTGGCAGTGTCTGTACGCAAAATTGAAAAAAAATAAATAAATCATTGTCCAAGCCTGTGTTATCGAGTCAGACCATTCATGCACATGTTCTTGTTCATTTAGAACAGATATTAAACTTTTGCAAGCGCTACTTCATAGCCTGGAGTATATGTAAATGTAATAATAAGAAAAGATTATCTCCCAGCCAATCAGAATTGAGTTTTCAGCCAAACCCACTCAGCCAAGTCAGTTGTAATTTCATGAGCTGGCGTGGGTTGGTGTGCATTCAAATTACATGAGTTTATGCAAATGACCATGGCTTGTAACTTAAAAACACTGTGACTTATATATTATACTTATTACTTGTATATAATCTATTTTGTCTAATCACTCAAATATTATGATGATGACTTCTGACAAATCTGTACAGAAAGTGAGTTGCTTCAGGTATGTCGATAAAATGTTTAACATCATTAGACAACACGTTACGTGAAGTACATTTACATGACACTATAATAACAATATAATAGGTGTAAATGGATAAGTCGTTAGTAATTAACCCTACGCCAATTACACAGCACACGTTAGGTCAGCCGCTTAAATAACATGGATAGGTTCCCTTGCTGCCCAATTCATTGTCATTTAAGTGGCAGTCGCTATTTACCTTGTGTGAAGTCCTTTAATTCGACGTGACCTGTTTGTGCATTGAGCGTATCCCCTCAGTCTCCGTGTCCGCGTTCATTAAAGAGTCGTCAAGGCCGTCCCCGCTAATTTCCAATTAACTGACGTCTTGAAGCGTGTGACCTTTGCTTTTCTGCCCGGAAACCAGTGAACAACATTCTTTCAGTCTTTTTTTGTCGTTTGTTTTCTTGTCACTTAAGCTTGACAAACACACCATCGGCTAAAGGCCCGTGTCGTTTAAGGTTCCGCCGATGAACAGGTGTCAGTCATTCCAGAGGAGTCCATGCTGTCATGGAAATTTCCTGCCGTCAGGCCTAATTTAACTCAGATTTTGATCAGTATTTGCTGCCACCTTGAAAACTTGCCAATTTCCCGACGTATGGAGTGCATTCAATTAAAAGCTTCCGAATCCCATTTATGAACAAGAGTATGTTGGGAGTGAGAGAGACAAAGACATTAATTTCACATAAATAGCCACCATGATATTTGGAAGGTGCCAAGAATGCCTGTAAGGTTTTGCCACAGAGTGATTGAAGACATTGATTCATTAAATAAAACCAAGCACTTGTGAAACTCTGCCTGAAGTGAAAAGCAATCTACCTTTTCCGGGGATGTGGGTAAAATCCAATCGGTTTCTGTTTCCAGAAAAGGCACAAATCCAACTCGCAGCCCGTAGACCACTCACAGTAAGTGCAGGAGGTGACTTTTAAGCGTTCCACTATTTTAACTCTCGCCCTGGTGCAGGTTCATTCTCACGGATATAAGAAAAGAACATAAATAAATATATGCACTCCTCATTTTCATTCAGATAGTCCTGTTAGCATTGCTTACAGGCTACCTTACCTGGAAGAAGTCCCAGACAGGTATACTTAAAACATTTAAAAAAAAAAACATTTTTTTTTTTTAAGAATAAGATTAAGCATTTTCTTGGAAACAATAAATACAATTTTTTTTTGTTTTGTTTACAATTTGTTCATTGTTAACCGATACATTTGGTCACAATTTTATCTGCCCACATGCTGGACTTGGCAGTTGGGGTAGTACCCTGTGGAGACCCTGATTGGACACCTACCTAGTCAAAGCACAATCAGCCAATCAGCACAATCAACACCCTGGTGGATTCTCGCTATATTAGAGGCGCACAAAGTCACCACACACACACGCACACACACACACACACACACACACATGCACACACACACACACGCACACACACGCACACGCACACACACACACACGCACACAGTCACACACATACACACACGCACACGCACACACACACACATGCACACGCACATACACACGCACGCACGCACACACACACACACACACACGCACACACACACACACACACACACACAGACAGTATAAACATACTCATCAATCAACATAATGATACATCATGATGACAGTGGCCTTAGTGCATGTTCTTAGAAGGCTAAGACACAGATACTGTAGTTTGTCAAAATAAGTGGGGGGACGTGGAGTCTGAGAATGAGTAAGACTCAAATGTAAACAGAAAGCAAAGATAAATAATTATCTCCCGACTGTTATCTTACTAAAGCCTCCGCAAGCTTCCCTACCTGCATTAAAGCAACAATCACTCCCACAATGCATCTCTCACACGGGCACACTTCTGATAAAACAATGCAGGCGACTGTATATATATATATATACACGCTCAACTGAAGGAGACGATAAGTATCTGTAAGTAATAGGGTTCAGGGTCAAGGTAGCTTCGTGAACACTGAATCCAATTATTTGTCAAAAGGAGCAATTACCCGGTGACCAATGATCAAAGAACAGCGTACGATAAGGAGGAAACGTAGACGAGTTCCGTGTTGATTTTAGATTAGGTCGAGGAAAGGCCTGCCATTTTAGAAAAATTAAAAATTAAATACTGGATGGCGACCACCTCCCCCCCCCTTCCCCCCCCCCGGGGGGCGCTGTGTCTATAGGGCTGCTTTTTCACTTGCACAAACCTTTCCTTTAATCCCTCCTTATTTTCCTCTCGTTCTGCCGTTTCATCTTTTCCACTTTCTTTCTTTTCTTCTGTCGTTCCCTGTCCTTTTTTCTCCCCCGCGCCCCCATCACTATCATCTAATGCTTTTTTCCTTCTTCTATTCTTCTCTTTGTTATTTCTCTCTGCCTCGAGACTCCTCTGGTATATGCACCCTCTATTGCGTGAGCTCTCTCTCTCTCTCTCTCTCTCTCTCTCTCTCTCTCTCTCTCTCTCTCTCTCTCTCTCTCTCTCTCTCTCTCTCTCTCTCTCTCTCTCTCTCTCTCTCTCTCTCTCTTTCACACACACACACACACACACACACACACACACACACACACACACACACACACACACACACACACACACACAGTGTTGTATTGTCCCTGACTTGGGGGATGGGTGCGCATTTATATTTTCTCTCCGCACGCCATACCAGGGGCTGATGGGGTGAGATCGATCCAGGCTTCCACTGGATCACCTTTAGACAGGTCCACTCTGTTCTTCTCCTTCCCGATTAAACATTGTTGGTGCCCCATTGCTATGCATGAAAACACCCAATGCTGAACCCCCCCCCCCTCCCTCCCCCCCCTCCCTCCCTTCCCCAACCACTAAGTCCAAGGAGTTGGGAAACCCGGAGATCTGTGGAGCTGTTTCCCACTTGGTCTGCACGTAAGACCCCCCTCGGCTAATTTGTTTAATGAGCTTGTTAACGATGTTGCCGTCGTCCCCCGCGGTCAGCTGAAATGAGTCCGTATCCTGTTACGGAGACCTGGGCGGGCACCGGCGTCGATGGAGGCCACTCGCGCGGCGGCGGTGAAGGTCGCGGGTCCGCACCCGCCTCCGGGCCCGGGGCCAATCCGCACAAGCCCAGCGGGCCTGGCGGCCGATTCTCGCTGTCTACTCGCGTTGCTGCGGGTGATTGAGATTGAGAGAAAGAGAGAGAGAGCGAGAGAGAGAAAGAAAGAGAGAATATAATAAACAGGACAGAGGGAAGAAAGACGGTATTTAGTTATTATGGGAGAAAGAGATAGATTGAGAGAATTTCAGACTACAGAGTCAGAGTAGAGAGAGAGAGAGAGAGAGAGCAGAGGGGCAAACATACAGAGTGGATAAAGAGGGAGGGAGTGCCCATTATGAATCTCACAGCCACTGCAACACTTTTTTTTGAAATGTAAAAACTTGTGAAAAATAAATACCATATCAAATAATTGCCAAAGTTGGCCCAAAATTGTGTGTACCTTCCTGATGGCGAGAAGCTATTATTCAAACAGCGGAAGAAGGCTGCGCTTCCCCTGGTAGCACACCGCAGTTGTGCCTGCACTAGCCTGAGAGACAGTGACTGACACCGAAAGCTCCTAAAATACTGTTAGGTCTTAGTCGGTGTAGTTTGGAATCAAAGTGATTGTGACGAATGTGAATATTACTATTCATTTGTATTCTTAGTGATTTGGTTAATAGTGGAAGGGATTAAGCTGAATCCCATTACCATCTGTTTGATACAATGATAACAGGGTTTACTGTATTAACCTGTTGTTAACTAGTGTCGGCCGGAGTGGGTTTCTTTGCATCCATTGCATTTTTTACAGTGAAATTTACAATCAATCTGGTCTCATAATATACCGTTTGAAAGTGTTAAAACTCACGGTTCTCTTTAAATTATTTTACAATCCCAATGTGTGGCGGTACATGAGGTTGCCGTGCTCTCTTTTTGCGGAAGCTCCCGCTCAGCTGCGGGACGGAGTCCGCTCCGGGTTTTTTCCTCCGTCCCGGCACTCGTTGTCTACACCTGTTCTGTGTTTCCGCAGGCTTCTTAAGCGTGACGGCTCCCTGAATCTGCGCTTTCGTGTCAGTTGTGCCACGGCACTAAGGCGGTAACAGGGTCAGCTTACGGGAGATTGTTTTCTTTCAGTCCTTTAAGAAAGCAGTGCAATTCCCACTTGATTTGAGTGAGGGCTAGATCTAGTTTCTACCTTTTCTCCTGTCGCTATTTACCTTGCTACGTCTACCTCCCTGAGGTTCGCTCTGTTTAGAGTATCTCTTTATAAGCGGTTGCCTCATTTATACTGCTCGTTTTATTTAGTTCTCAAGCTCAAGGTTTTCCGCTTTCTTTTCTGTTTTATTTCCGCTCCCTATTTGCGAGAGTCTCGCCCATAGCGTTGGGTAGTTATTGTTTCCATTCTTTATTTGCTATTCTAAAGTCTTTGTGACTTTCTCGCCCACGGTTTGGTGGGTTGATTTATTTTTCGGCTTAGTCGCCGAGGGCTTCTTCCTTTCTTTTGTGTTATCTTCCCAATTTTTGGTTATTCCACTCGCTGTGGTTAACTTATTGAATCCCACTATCGGTCGCATCTGGTCCTCCGACCCGACCCCCCTGATACAATGTTATAGCGACAACGGTTCCTTATTTTGTATCATGAGTCGACAGTATTACGGCAAGGGTCCAGCGAACAAAATCCATAATAGTTTTTAGTCCCAAAAACAAGTAGAGAAACATTTATAGAATGTCCATTGCCATTGCATTTCTCTGTGGAATACCCATTGAGAGTAATGTCTACACAGTGTATGTCATAGGAAAGGTTACTATCTGGGATTTGTTTAGAGATACTAGACTTGGCTGTTGGTTCTACGACCTACAAGGTTTTACGACCAGTATTGGCCAAGCAGTCCCATGAGAGCCCCCACTGCTAGCAACGACTCAACATGGACAACCTAACTTCTCCCCACCACACAGCCAGCCATTGCTAAGATGTTTTAGTAATGACTGACAAGCATTTTAGCCTATGTAATTATGATTCCAATGGTGTATATGTTGTTAGGCTTGTGTACACACATTGTTTCTCCTGCATAAACAAATCACAGGTTTTCTGGATAGATTAGGCAAAGTAGGACAATAAATGTTAACACTACATTAGTTCCACTTTGATATTTTGCCAGATATTTCGCTGAATAATAGTTTTAGCAGACAAGTAAATCCTACCAACAAAACACAGTAGAAGAGTGATAGTTTAAAGATAACTCATGGTAACATCTTTAGTCAATATAGCTCAGATATATGATTGCAAAAAGCTAAGGTTAACAACAGAAGCATGGTTTATCAGCTAAAAATCAATAATAATATGCGGAGTTGTTTTTGGTAAAATGCAACATGACTTATTCTGTATCTGTGAGATACTGCTAGCTATATCACATTGATATGTGGCCATTTGGTAAAGAAAAACAACTTAAAATTGGAAGAGCCGGACACAGATGTTTACTAGGGAGAAGTATTGCATAGCACACAAGCCATTCGTGAGGCAATGATGACAATTTTGTAATGGTGTTCTTAAAAGCACAGTGACGTTGTTTCCCCTATGGAAAAATAATATGCTGCAATCTATTGTAAACATATCAAAAGTATCTTCACAATATATTTAAAATATATTGCAGTATATTACATTTCGATATGGGAATTGTTCCATTCCTAAAATAAATGTTCACATTTCCCTTGTAAAATCACACAATGCAGCTCCAGTAGCCTTCTATGCAGGCAGTAATCTTCCATGTGGAAAGTCTCATATTTGTGTAAGAATTGTTGAGAGGGCAGATTCAGTATAGCTAGTATTAAATGCATTTTGCCAGAAACAAAAGATCTTACGTAAGAATGTCGTAAGGTGTTCCAGAAGATTTCTGTAAATCGGACTACAGGTCCCGATCCGGAAAATTGTCTGTTCGCACAGGAGGCCGAAACAGAAAATGTCCTGAACATCTACGTGTTAAGATGCAGACAAAAAAAAAGTTTTTGGAGACCCTTCTTTTTTTGTTATACACCTAAAATGGATTTTACAATGGCTAAATCTAAACAGAAGATTCATTATACTGTGGATGAGGCCTTGGAAGATATCTCTTGTCTGAGTGAGGAAGAGCTGCATGTTTCTGAACAGGAAGAGAAAACACCACCATTGACTCCGCAGCAGAGGACAGGTTCATTTAAGGACATGATCCCATTTTTTATTATTATTCAGTATACTTACAAATAAGGAGTAGGCTTGATTTTGAATAAAAAAACAGGACGAGAAATTGTGGGATATGTTTGATGTATAAGCAAAGGCCTAGGCAAATGGATTAATGCTGATATGATAGCTAAGTACATTCAATCATGAAGCCAATTTATATAGGGCTATAAATAATATTTATATAACCCCCCCCCCACCCTTAGATTTATAATAATTTATTCCTTTTTATTTATGAATGCAAATTGGCTGAATTATAGCAGAGTAATAAGCAGTAAGAAGTCTGTACTTGTGCAGACAAACCCAATAAAAATACATTCAATGGATTAGTAAACTAGATGCCTAATGTGATTGAAAAGAAAATAAACATTGCATAGCGGTAGTAGACACTTGGAGAGGTGACACAAAAATAATTTTCTAAAATAGAAAAAAAGTTTTTGCGAGTAGTTTGTGTGGGATTGTTGAAATCTACAAAAATACAGTAGTATTTTACACCTCTAAAGACGCGTAATATTATTTGGTTACCAGGTTCTTTTGGAGTCTCGAAATTTACTTTTTGGAAACCCGCTTAAACATAGCCTTAGAAAAAACAATGCAGAATACTCAGTTTTAGTGGTACTAAATCAAAATCAAACTGGAATCAAGATTTGATCAGCCTAAAGCATATGCATCCACTAAAAAAAAAAAAATATATATATACGTATATATATATATATATATATGTATATACATATACAATCTAAATAAATAAATAATTTAGTGAGAGAGAAAAAAACCCACTGTGTTTGAGCTTCTGTTAGTTTCAGGAGTAATTCTGACTTTTAGAAAACAAATTGCTAAGGGACACCATTCAGAAGAGACCACGATTATGCCTGTATTCAAAGGGCTTCGAGAACAGTAACCACTTTATTTTTGATACCTCATTTACGGGCTTGTGTTCAAAAAAGGGGGCGCTTGAGAAGGGGTTAATATGGGGCGCCATGCAATTGTTTTTAATCTATTGTTGAAATCGTGACTTAACTAAGACACTGCTCGTTCAATATTTCCCATTGACTGACTATTTATGTTTTGCCAGAACGTCACCTGTTATTGCCGCCGTATGTCAGACCAATAACGCATTTTGTATTGAAACGAGAGAGGGAGAGAAATACGGAGAGAAAAGTGAGCAAAAGGGGACGGAAAAGAGTCAGAGGCAGACAGGAGAGAAGGGGGATGAGACAGAGAGGAGAGGGTGAGAGGGGGACAGAGAGGAGAGGGGGAGCGGAGGACAGAGGGAAGCGGAGAGATTGCGCAGACAGTGACAAACGAGAAACGAGAGAAAGAGGAGAGGAGAGTGACAAATAAGAGAGAAAGAAACTGCTCGCACAAAAAAACGAGACGGGGGCGAGGGAGCATGAGATATTAATAGATACAAATACAGAGACAGGAGAGAGAGAGAGAGAGAGAGAGAGAGAGGGAAGAGGGAAAAAAGCAAGGGAGGAGGGGGGGCGGGGAGAAAGACTGACGGAGGAAGCTAAGCGGCGAGGACTGTGCTGCCAGAAACACAAATGGAAGTACGGGCCAAATGTGCACGTTGTGGGAAAGTGGCTATAATTACAATCACGGCAGAGGGCGAGAGTTTCTAATTCAGAGAGCCGCTCGCGTGCTGTCAGACCCCGGCGCCGTTCTCCCCCGGCAACGCCACGGGCGCGGAGAGGCCCGGCGCGCCGGCCGTTCGAGCGACTATTCCCTCTCCAGCGTACGCAGACCCAGAAAAAAACCAGGAGGATTACAGGGGTCTAAACATGCAACCGGATTGTAGGAACTGCACTCTCGGGAAAAAAAAAAACGGTTCTTTGGCTTATCCTCATAGGGAACCTGTTTTAGTTCTTTATGGAACCCTCTATGGTCGTTCCCAGATTGAACCATTTTACCCGGCAAAGAACACGTTGAACTATATTGGGTTCCTCTTTTTGGAAAACCTTTCTTCTGAGAGTGTGAGATGAGAAGGAGGCTGCTAAAAAAATGTTTAAAAATAAAGAAATGCCGCAAGTCAAAATGTTAGTATGATTAGTATAGGACGTTCACATATAGAACATGTTTGGAGTTCGTTTTTGCTTTTGGCTGCAGTCAAGTTTGGCCACATTCGCAGCCTTCCAATAATCTCGCTCCTCACGCGCTCCCACTCAACACCTCATGAAAATAAATAAATTAATAGACGAGAGGGTCGAGCCTTTCGTCTGAAGTGTCATCTCTCCAAAATTGCATAGCTGGCTGATTTGTCCCCAGCGCTCACGACTATGCTGTCATGCTAGAGGTCAGACTGCCTTTTTATACGGCACGTCCTCAGCGAGCTATGTGAAGGCACAGTAACAGTAACAGTGTTTCCCTCCACGCCTCCATTCTCTAATTTGACCAGAGGCAACTGGAGAGTTCATCTGCTTTAAATGTGGCCCACAGATTAAAGTTAGTTCATACACTCTATCTAACTTTGACCCACCCACGTCATGTTTTATAATGTTTCCAATGTAAATCCAGTTTTTTTCTCATATACAGTATATATATATATTTGCAGCGATGGGTTGTGTCAGTGCAGATGAAGCAGCACATTGCAATTTTGGTGCAGCGGATTGCAATTTTGGTTCATGGTGCAAATCGCAGCCGAAGGTATGGCGAGTTGCCCTTCGGGGGGAATCTTCAGCTTTTTTATGTTAACATTTTATAAAAATGAAATAAAAATAAAATTATAAATTGTATGTGTCACATTGTAGTACTTTAGCCACAATAAATCCAGTCTCTGAATAAAACGAAAAGCAATAGTTCATGACTGTAAATAGCATTTAAAAAAATATATATTTATTTATTTTCTTTTATGTTTTCCCTACCATATCTTCCTTTTCTCTTACACTCTCCTTTTTTATGCTATCTCTTCTCTCTGTCCATTGTCACTGTAACCTTCTTTTTCTGAAATTGCATAGGGAAAAGAAGGTTACAGTGACACTATCATTTTAGGAATAAACTTCACGTAACAACTGGCTTGAACTCTGGACACAATCACTCTTGAATAAACATTAAGACTGGAAAGACGGAAACATTAAACATTAAGACGGAAACAGGCTTTTCATGTAAATAATTTAAAAAGCCTTTAATTTTTAACTTTTTATTTTATTTCTTCCATTGTATTTTCTCCGCATTATAGTTTCCACGAGTAACTCCACTTTGAATCAAAATGGAAAGGTTGGATATTAATTGAAACCAGAACTTTATTCATGGATTTTCACAAGCAGTACAGCACAGCTGAGGATTTGTGCCATTCCTATTGCATTCTGGGAAATGCATAGTTCATCAGATAGATAGGAGACATCAGCCTAATATACTGTTGGCACAGGCAAGTCCAGCCCAAGTGCATTTATTATGTCAATAACCAGCTATTTTTACCGATCATAGACCAAACTCTGAATCAGGTTTCGGACTGTTGCATGTGTATGTTTTTCCCAAATAAAACACTGGGGGTGCTAGTGTTGGGAATATGTTTTCTGAGATATTGTGCACATTTTTACTCGTTTTTCTTTTTTACGTTTGCCGTAGTTTATACACCTATGACCACATAACAAGGTCCCTTGGGAGGGAGGGGAAAAAATACAGTCTCTAAACTATCAGTTTTAAACCACTTCGGTCCAGCCAGGGGAATTGGTTGGATCGAAAAGCAGCATATACGGGTTACAATTCTCTAAAACCGCAGCTCTTTTTTGTGATCAATATCTTTTTTTTTATTTCACAAAAAAAAAAACAAGAATGGGGGGGGTTAACAGACAAGAACAGCAAACATTGTTACGTGTTATACTCTAGACAGAATAACGTATGAAGTACATAACAAAAAGTCAAACTGTGAAGTTATTTCAAAATAAAGTCAGAGTGCAACTCTATCCATGCCTGCACAGTTGAAGGTCTCACTTTATACACGCTGTTGTTGTTTTTATACCACATATTGCTTTGTTGTAGTAAAAACTGCAGCTCTTCTGTAAGAAGACAGGGACATTGAGGAATGCGCGCGCGTTCGCGCGTTGGGGTGACGCCGATTTTGAAAAGCTCGGGGCATGAGGCAGAGGCGTGGGTGTACGTTTTCAAGTGTTTGTGTGAAAGCTATTGAACGGGCTTCGAGAGGAGATGACATCTTCGCACGTATCCATCATAGTGTCGTGCACCTGCTGGGTCTGAGTTCACAGAAGGTGAGAGAACTGGAAAAATTTGACGTTTGCAAAATGTTTGGGCAGTGACACAAGCTAAATTAATGAATTAACCAATATCCAGGTGAAATGGACAGGAGCATATGTACTAGTTTATGTGTATAATAAGCTTCTAGTTTATGAAGTAAAATACCTATTGTATATTTTTTTCAGATAACTTAACAATAATTACTGTAAGCAAATCTATAAATGGAGATTGAGGATTCACTTTTTTTTTTGTCGGACAAAGCAATCTGAGGCAGTAGTATTTCATTGGGCTCTATTTTCCAGCCCCAGCCAGCGATGGGTTGTGTCAGTGCAGATGAAGCAGCACATTGCAATTTTGGTGCAGCGGATTAAAATTTTGGTTCATGGTGCAAAGCGCAGCCGAAGGTATGGCGAGTTGCTCATTTTGTGGTTTTCCCAAGCAATGTGCGCATGATGATAACCTGGTCAAAAGCCGCACAAGAACGTCAATTTCCTCTTGAGAGAAGCTTCTTCTGATGAGTATAGGCCTATCCTCGTCTGCCATTGCAGTGGTAGACCACGGAAATCGGCATATGCCGGGTCACAAAGCGCATGGTTCTTACAGGGAATGAAAAAAGATTATTTTATATGATTGAATCTGCAACACAACCACTGATAAATATTCAGCCAAATCCCAAATTTTCCACCTGCACTACAGCTCCCCGCTTCTGGTCATGAAAATGAAATTCAGTAGCCACGCCCAGTGGCTATGCGTAGCGCTATTGACGAAGCCCATGTGCCATGCACCGGAAAATAGAGCCCATTGGCACCATAACTAATAATATTTTATGACTTTTTTTATATTGTAATAATACAAACACTGTTACTGTTTACTTATTTATTTTGCAATTCTCCTTTACAAAGGATGTTCGAATCAAGCAAAATACTTAAAAGAATACAGCCGTATGCATAAATGCAGCATGCTGTACAGATTTTATAGACGCAGAGCACCGTCCACAGAGTTGAGAATCATAATATTTGTCATTTTGCAGCAGGAGGATCGATATGATTTATGTTTATTTTATTCTTTTTTTTTTTGAGCAAATGGTGCCATGCAGATAGAGAGAGCAGGACATTGGAAATGGACGGATAATATCTCAAATCTGTGATTGCCAGCTTTGTGGCAGATTTGAATGCTATTATGCTACTGTCACAAATCAGAACTGAGATTTATCCACCAGGGCACAGACTGTACCTATAATTACATAGCTGTTCCTTTGGTATAAATAAACTTTACGGCCATTTCTGCAGAGGTGATATTTCAGAGCTGCAGTATGCATTCAAAATATAACAGAATTTTTGATAGATCATTTACAGATTTATATACCAGAAGAAAAATAAATAAATAAATAAATAAATAGTATATACATAAATACAGTTCATAGAACACACACAAATTCTATTTTCTTTTTGCTTTCCAAGGGAACCGTGATTCAAGACATCTCCAGCTCGAACCCAAGTTTCCTGCAAATAGCCTGTCACGTATCACGGGCTGAACATACATAGACATCATCCATCCATCATTTCTAACCGCAGAGCGGCTGACACCATGTTCCTCTGGCTTGCCTGGGACTCCGCACGAACCCAAACCCTTCTCCGTGGGGAAGCAGATTTTCATGACCTCGTTTCTGACCACACGCTCGTCCCCAGGGATTTGATTACGGGCTGGAATCCACCAGTAGAGCTGAATTCGGCAGTGATTCTGGGAGGTGGCAGCATTTTCCTTTCTCAGAAAGGTCATTAATAGCATGTGTTCTTGTGCTCCACCACTGCAGAAGAATATGACATACCGAACAGGTATATCTAATTTACTGTTCAATGCTGATTCCCTATCAGAAACACCTAACTATTAAAACTATTTTTAAGAACTTAGAAAATCCCTAATGTGAGCAGAAACCTCAAGATGTGAGTCAGAAGTGACAGCCACACCATTATGGGGAAAAGAACAGCTAATAATGCTACAGGAGCTGTTGCATGCTGGGTAATGGGGGTAGGCATGGTGGGTGTGCTGGAAATGATGGAGTGGGTGTAGAACAGTGGCATGTCTTTAACAGCTACACCTGCGAGGAGGCAGAATTCGGAGTTCTGCAAATTGGCAAGAGAGTTTTTTTCCTTTTTCCTTCTTAACAAACGGTTGATTTTGACACACCCAGTGTTTGGCTGTCTCCAATTTTTCGGCATCATTACGGTCTGCTTTACTGGCATTGATGCTTCTTTGCTCCTCGTGTTGAGAGACAACAACAACGGACTCCAAAAGCAAAGGTGGAATGATATATTCCAAATATATTGCAGAAACAAATAATTGCCTTATTTATGTAATTAATTTATCCCTCATTCATTATTATATATATATATATTATATATATATATATATATATTCATTATCATTTCCATAAAATATGAAATAAATATTACAATGACTTCCATGTCCCAAGACCTATATGGGGTTCGCTGTGTGTTAAATTTTGCAAACAGGCACCACATGGTAGCTGCTGACTGTTGTCTGAGTCTGAATGAGTTTGGGACCAGATCTGATTCCAATGACATGGAAGTCATTGTAATATTTATTTAATATTTTATGGAAATGATAATGAATATATATATATATATATATAATAATGAATGAGGGATAAATTAATTACATAAATAAGGCAATTATTTGTTTCTGCAATATATTTGGAATATATCATTCCACCTTTGCTTTTGGAGTCCGTTGTTGTTGTCTCTCAACACGAGGAGCAAAGAAGCGTCAATGCCAGTGAAGCAGACCGTAATGATGCCGAAAAATTGGAGACAGCCAAACACTGGGTCCTGATTTCCTCTGGACTGCCGACAAATTGCAGTTTCAGAGTGGATGTGATGCAAACAGCTATCCCCATCATTATAATCTTTTGTATTTAACTCTGTTATTATGAAATATGTCTCCAACTCTATTTATGAAAAAAAAAAAAAATCCAGTCCACCATCTGTGATGTTGAACGCAGTATCACTAAAATGTAGATACACCTTAATGTCTATAATATGCTGGGAAACAGCACAGCTCTGTATAATTGCAAGGCCATTTATCGAATCGATATTCCTTTTGTGTGCGACACGATTTTTGAACACGCATTTTTAACAATCCCCCTGCAGGTAAAATCCATTACCTGGGCCATTACTCATGGTTGAAAGACCCTCTCAGAGATGTGGAATTGAAGTGAGTCAGATTTCAGTCGGTAAATTACGTGTGGAGCAGAGAGGAGGAGAAGGACTAAACGAGTCCAGCTCACAGTTACCCTCCCTCTCTCAGGAGGAGCCTTGTCAGGTACCCCTGTGTGGCGGCGTTGGGGAGGCGCATTACTGCCGACCAGTCAGGGAGGGAGATAATTAAATAATGGGAGCTAACACCTCCAAGATTATACCATCCAGGCTCAGTGCTTCCAGCCCTTTCCGTGGGTCTGTGGCTGGCCGATCAATATTCCAGTCGCCTCCGAGCAGACTAAAGCAAACACTGGGACAGTTTGCGTTGATGTCCCCGGAGGAGATTTTGAAAATAGCTTTTCCCACTGGCCCCCGACACGCATGAAAAACCACAGTAGCCCCCCCCCCCCCCCCCGGACCGAGTTTATTGAAAACGTGTCCATTGGGACGGCGCCCTGCTCTTTGGGTGGGTCCCTACGGAACTGTAAAAAAAAAAAAATAATCCTGGAGACAATTGCTCTGAGAAAGGGTGACTAAAAAGGGCATGTGAACTTCCTAAAAGAAGAGACGGTCACCCCTTGAGTCAACTTTAACTCATTCAGTGCCGCGGGCGACATAGGTCGACAACAATACGAACGGTCTAAAGTGCCAAGGGCGACTAAAGTCTATCACAGCCGTTTTAACTCTGCTACATTGGTAAATAATTCTGGATTTGAGTTGGGAAAAATTAAACAATAACCAATTTACAATTACGTTCTTTTACCCTCTTTTACCCGGATTTTCTCTTTTTTTGTTTACATGGTTCTAGATGGGAAATATTTGAAGTTATATTTATCCCTTGTTTTAAAAAAGAACAACAAAGAGACCATCTAAAACAACGTCGGGCGTGGGAATAACACATCTCCGTCAATTTGTACCAACAAGTTTCTGCGCCAAGAATATAAAGAAATTGAACACAATCAAGTAGACAATATAACAAACTACTGCTATGCTACTGCCTCAGTAATGGAAGAAAATTAACGAACGCACTTGATCATCGCTGTATGTCTCTGCAGCGGGAATAAATTACACGGTATCAAAACCATATTGGCATAAGTGAAGGCTCCGCTGTCACGCAATGGCGTCACAAAACTTGCTGTTTTGTTTTGTTTGCCTTACTCCCCTAGCTTTCAGTCGTTCCACGATCGTCTGGTAAACGTTTGAGTCACGGACAGTAGCCTACTATCAATGAGTTTTATAATATCCCTTTCCCGACTTATATTTAATAATTCTCTTATTTCCCATATCTCCTCCAGTGACCATCATTTTGTTGGTTCTGTTTTTAATTAGTCCCCCACACAGATTTTAGCCTACGTTATTTTTGCCTCAGGATAACTGTTTCTGTTTGAACTCACATGGACAGCTCATTGTACATATCTATACAAATGACCAGTGATTATGTTTATTGTTCATTTTTACAAATCTATAGTTATGTAAGAGCTGATTTTTATGGAAAACTGTTTTCACTATTATTACACATCACCAATGTAAGAGTCATGTTAACCAAACTAGGAAGCACTGACAATAAATAATTTATATTTCCATCAATATTGTTTGACGTTGTTCTATTAGTGAACTGAACCAGAAGGTGTGCTATTTAGTGCCATCTATCCTCATTAACAAAAAGCTCTGTTCAATAGATACAATTACTTGTTTTATTAGAAGTTTGCACATTGACAGGATCAATCTAAAGATTTAGAATGTCGGCAGCCATATTGGCTTGGCCCTGCTGAGGCTTAGTGTTCCAGAACACTCTGGCATTGAATGAGCTACATTTGTTGGTGATTGAAAGTAAACCTGTGGAACTGTAATACTTTAATCCCTGATATAGAAGTTCCATGGGAGATTGCAAATTATTGGAATTATTGGAGTGTCATTTGTCACTCACTGATTTAAACCAATAATTTTCTTTTTGCAACGGAGAGCAGGTTTTTTTTTTCTTTTTCCCATTTTCTCTCACCAATTTTGAATACCCAAGCATATACTATACATACAGTATGTACAACATAAATGTTTTAGATGAAAGAGGAGCTTTAAGGGTTTGTGAGTGAAACAGAAAATATCAGGTCTATAACAGACCACGCTCCTGGAAATCACGCAGGTTTTAATCCTGACTTTCCCCTTGCAATTTTCCATATCACTGAACTGGAATTTTAAATCCAAGGGATGTCCTGCTTTCATATATTCGCAAACTTATCTAAAGGTGTTTTTGGTTATTATTAATATGTTGTCAGTCAAGTCTTATTCCACTCAGTCTTCCTAATTATTTATTTTCTTAAAAGATTATATTATTCTAAATGCTTCATATTGAATTGAATGGAAAAAAAACAATGAAATACAGAGATGACAAGTATATACTTATGCATAATCTCTCAGTAATAACTTAAATGATTACTCTACAGCTCATGAGCTCTACGTAATAATAAAGAAATCAAGTATTTTCTTGCATAAATGAAACATAATTTCTCCTTCATAGGTTTGTGCTCATCCACTTCTTCTATAAATGTGGAAACTTGGTTGCAGTTTGAATTTCTATAATGCAAAACAGGGAGCTATCATCATCGGCTAACTTGGCCAGCCAAAGAATATAGGTTATTGATTTCAGCCCCAGAATTTCCATATTTCTCATTAGTAATGGCCTCCACTTCCACAGAAAAATGACCCACACATGCTATAAGTATATAAGTATCTTCAACTGTTATAGAATACATGTAGGCCTAGTCCCTAGTGGAGTTGATTCGACGCAAATATGTCTGTAGTTTTTTATTTTATTTATTTTTTTAAATTATTCAGTGTGGGAGGTGTTTCTGTTAGTGACGGCAGCTGTTTTGACGGGGGTTATATGGCTGTTGACAGATGACACAGATCCATGCCTTGACATTTCTAAGAAAAAAAAAAGAGTAAAACATACGATCACAAGGTGACATTTATCAACTGTTTTCATGTCTAAGCTGCGAGTGATTCATTTATTTATTTATTTCATTTTTTTGGTTTAAAAAACTGTCAGATCATCTCTCCCCAGGGTGCTCAGTAAAAAAAATTACTCTCCAAAAATGATATTGTGACAGGTCTCCCTCTAAAATCTTTCTCATTCCCTTTCATTCTGTTGGGTTTACTGTCTTTTATCTACACTTATTGGGGTCTAACCCCCATTATATCTTTACCTCTCTATCTTTCTCTCTCTCACTGGTGAAACAAAGAGACTGACTTGCAGTCTGAATCAACAGGCCCGTCCGTCTATCTGCCAGTGAACAATCTGAGTTGTATTGTCTTACAATGAAAGGGAAGAACACAAGTCCATCCTCCCGAGTGATGTTAGTAACAGTGCCAGACCTGGCCAAGCACATTCGAGCATTCATTACGACAGGCTTAGGTGGAAGAACCGTTCACTCGTTCAGTTAGAGGTTTTCATCTCGACATAATATGTCATGTTACTGCGATTGATGTGGACAAGCAGACAGCTTCTAATAGACTGTTTTCGCAACACAACACCAGCTATAAATAACTTAAAGTTCTATTACATCAGTAAGAGAAAAAAAAAAACTTTTCCACAGCTTCAGATGACTTATTTCAATAATATGCCTGTGCTTATGCACATGATTTGCTTGTGTCAGCAAAATGAGCATGCAGCCTTCTGATGGTCCATTCATCAAAATCAATCCCCCCCTCTCTCTCTCTCTCTCTCTCTCTCTCTCTCTCTCTCTCTATCCGTCTCTGAAAATCACACTATGTGTGATTAAGATGAATCACTCTATCCCATTTCCCCGTTGTAGCAGAGAGCATGATGGGAGTCACAGAAACTGTGCGTTCGGAGCTATGAGGAATAGTACATACTGCATTTCACAAGTTCTGACTGAAACCCAAGGCACCCGAACTGTGATTTGTTCTCGTCATCCCATGACATCATTAAGGGCCCAATCTTGGTGTACATCTACCAAATGGCGTGCGGTTTCTCCTCCGCAAGTTCCCAGTGCTACTTCCATGACATTATAAGTTTCACTGGCACTGAAATAAACTAAATATTATTCATATGGTTCCACAGTCAGTAACACCACCTTGAGTTTGTTCATTCAAAGTAGGGCAAATTATCATATTAATATTTGGGGTTTCTTATTAAAGTCGACGCAAGTTGAACATTCACAGTATTGCCACTCTGCCAGACAGCATTCCACTGTGACCATTTTTGTCAAACAGCTGAAGCTAAGCTTGTATGAACTTGGTTAGTACGTGGATGGTATGGTGTTGGTGGGCCAGTAGGGGTCACTTTTCTGTGTGTGTGTGTGTGTGTGTATCACGCACAGTTCTAGGACCATGGCTATCACACCAGGGCTGCATTCGAATCCAATTTAACATGCTCCCTTCCCTTGCTGTCTTCACTCGAGGGAGCCATCTTGTGACGCAATTTGCTACATGCAGCAAGCAAACTTAAAAGGTGCTCTGCAAGGAAGTTTTGAAGAGAAACAAACAAAAATGGAACCGAACCGCCCTCGCAACATTACGGAAGTGCAACACCATAGAGTTCAAATGTGACCGCCCACTTTTCCCATGTGGAACATTGCATTGTGGGATTCCCTTCTTGCTGGAAGCTTGCATTTTATACCCTTGGTGGAAAGGAGGATAAACGAGGGAGCGAGGGAATATAATTACTCCCTCCCCTTTCTTAAATTGGATCCGAATCACACTTGGTGTGGCTGCCATATTTCATCCTGGCATTTTGGGGATTCCCCCCTTGAAGCAAGGGAAGGGAACGACAGGAATAAAGGATACATTTTGGATCCGAACACAGCCCAGTACACTTGTTTAGTCACTGACTCATGGGCGAATGCAATCAGCTGCACTGCTCTTTGTGTGGGAGTGCATTTTTGGGTGCATTTCAAAAGTAGACACAGTATTTTAGTATATGTCTTCTGGATTAATTATGCAAAGAGATTTGAATCTGGAATTCAATCTGAATCTGAGATTTGAATTTGGTCTGGAATGAGATGTGTGGTGAATTAACTCAGAATGAACAGATTCTAGTCACCACATCCTGACTGCAGGGTCTAATGGAACCTGTCATATGGATAACAGATTCAAAAGGGCTTTGGCTGAGCCAGATGGATTAAAGTCATAGTGATCTCTCGCTCTCTTTCTCTCTCTCACGCACACATGCATGTACGCACACACACACACACGCACATGCACATGCGCACACGCACGCACACGCACACGCACACGCACAGACGCCAATGTCCCTATTCGACATTAAACTATAACCGTGCTCTTTTCATGATGTATTTCGAGCTATGACAATATATTTCCTGCCCCCCCCCCCCCCGCCCCCACAACCCCCACACCCCTGATTTCTAAGCATTTATATTCCCCAGATACTGTCATATCTATAGTGCTTTCCTTGTTATTTATTTATTTTTTTTGTCTGTAGAAGCTATTTTTGTGTTGGGTGTGCTGCTTGGCCCAGATGTGACAACTATCTGAAGAGGTACACCTCACCCACAAAGGGCCTGTATGCAAATAGCCTGGGGGGATTGGAGGGGGGGTGGGGGGGGGGGGGTGGGGAGGGGTGGAGGTGGCGTCGGGCGTGGAATCTGTGTTCCACATTATAAAACGGACCCACAGTTCTCTCGGACGTGTCAGGTTACCAGTGGGCTATTAATATCACATTATCACTGCCCGTGTGAAGGCAAGAAGCATCAGATACACAGTGCTTTACATAGTGCTTTGTTTGTTAAGGATTACACGGGTCAAGGACGCACGCGTTCACTGATTGACCCCGCGTCTGAAAGCCACGTAGAGCATGCACCGGGGGGAATCGCGACGTCTGTGACATCATAACGGGGCACGGATTGTGCGGAGTACGATTAGAAAAACTTGAAAACATGTATTTGTTTTTTTTTATCTTTGAAGATTCCAGCTAAAACACCGGTCTCTTTGTAAGAGAACAGGAGAGAGTCGTTGAATTATTCAGTCCTCCCACCGCGATGGGGGAAAAACAGCCGGAAAAGAATATACTTAGTGTGGAAATGTAAAGTCAAGATCAAGTTCGATATCTCTTATGATTCATAGCCAGCAGCAAATATGTAATTATTTTACCATTGAATCATGATAATAATCAAGCTGAATAATGCAGACGGAATGGTGCAAAGACAACAAATGCTTACTGCGGCCTTTTTGAGTTTACTTTAGCTTGCAATGGACAAACAGTTTCTAGTTTCCAAAGGCTCTTCAGAAAGTTTAATTCTGAATTTGAAGGACTGTTTCAGAATGATCAGCATGGTGCAGCTAATGTGCAGACTCATCAATTCAAATCGGAGCCTTTAAAGTTCTGAGACGCTGCGCCGTCAGTTCGAGCAAAGCGGATAAACACATGAAAGACACAAAAATTGGAGAGGAGCGGACGTGCACGCAAACACCCGACATATTGACTCCAACAGAACCCGAAGTAGAAATAGACTTGTCACACCGCTGCCCTCTGTGTCCATATGGAGTACTGCAGTATAACCACTGGCGGACGATGAGAACGGAGACATTTGTTGAGATGAACTGTATCATTTTCAAGGAGAAGCCCAAGGGGCTTGACGCAATGTGCCATGAGATTTGGCGTGCTTACATACCGAAAGGACCAATCGGCATCGCAGCCCACGTGGCTGTTCCCCGGCTGTTCTCCCTCCCTCAGCAAATTCCATCAGATCGTACACTGAGGTCCTGTCCCCCCCCTCCCGTAAGCTTTTATGTTTCTCTATCTAGGTCGGGGAGCTCGTTGTCGATTATCCTGATATGCAGAACTTGCATGCGAACGTGTGCTACACAGCCCTTTTCTTGTCAGAACTGGGTGTTCAGATATCACGTTCTGCATAATTATGTGAGCGCTCCTCCTGGCCTCTGAAGATAGGCCTCAGTAGCGGTGGGTTAGTTGGCTTTGAAGCATGGGGGGGTTAAGTACCTGCCCTTTCCTCCTGGGTACCAGAACTTCGCAGATACGAAGGCAGGCCTCCGCAGCATACGCCCTCAGCCGCCTGTAACAGGCTAAGATTAGTTATATCATGTCCGAAGGCACGTTCACATTCGTTGTGCCCCCGTTCCTCCTTCTGAGCGTCGAGCCTCATTGCACGTTAAAGATCATCCATAATTAATTTCACTCACCCCCGTATTTAACGGCTAACGCCGTTTCGAAAGCGGCGCGCGGCGTTCCGAAGGGCAGCGGCGTAATGAGGGAGGTCGGCAGTTAAGCCGCGCTCGCGTCAGATAACGAGACCTTTCCGAAAGGCTCCTGGCAAGGTCTCCTGTAACGGGTCAAGGACGCCTACGACCAACCAGCAGGTGCTCTCGCTTCCGTGACTAATTCCCCATGAAAATGTGGAAGAACACGTGGCCTAATGTGCTAATGTGTTAAAGCATAATGAGAAAAATAAATAAAGAAACAAAATGAAGGCTTTGCTTCCTGCTCAAGGTACCTGGGGGTACCTGAGCACAGGTGAATTTTGACACTTTTTTGGGTTGGGTTGGGGGGGGGGTGGTGTTGGGCGGGAGTGTGTGGTCACTTGCATTCCCAAAAATTTAAAAAAGGCACCCATACTATGTATATTGTATATCCAGATGCATTCTGGGATTTACAAGGGTATTCAGAGACTCCCTTAAACTTGTTACCAAGGTTACCTTGGTGTCAGAAGCTATTACAAGCAGAATGTGTTTAGTTGCCTCTATATTTCAGTACAGCACGTTGCACCCGTGACATGTCTTCACCTATGTTGAAAGCACACCTTTCCGCGCTTATTATCCGTGTTATTTTTTTATTAATATTATTATTTTTTATTTTTTTTACCTGTGAGTATGGGCTCATGTTTGACGCCTGCGCGACACTGATTCAATAATCTGAAGATGACCTTGAAAGCTGAAACGTGGACGTGCTGCATCTATTATGCTAGTGCGCGGCAGCTGTTTTCTGTGACATGCCCCTAGCCTCTGTCACGGCCGTTTACTTGCCTTTACATCTTTTCTGAACATTTTTTTCCAACCCTGAATCGTACCTTGCTTTATTTCCTACACTCCCCTGTGCAAACCCAGTATTTTCTGCAACATAATCATTCCATCAAAAAGAAAAAAAAAGGCAAATTACTTGTAGATAGAAACTATATGTCACATCAAGCATAATTGTCAGCTTTCGTGGAGTAGGTATATTGCCCTCATTAACATACCCTGACATATTTCGAAATCGTCCAAGGTTGTCGTCAAATCCAAGGTTGCAGGTCTGATTCTGGAGCGAGGTGCTTAGCCTGAATTGCTTCAGTAAATAACGAACACAGTAAACATACGCAGTAAATGCAAGCTGCGGAAGTCGCTCTGGATGAGAATGTCTGCTACATGCAATGGACTTGAGAAAAGCACAATCGGCAATTCCGAATTCGGGTGAGTATTGTGGATTTTTTTCTTTTATTTTCTTTTCTTTTCTATTAAAGAAGGCCTTAGTGCTATATAATTTGTGCAGTGTGCCCTTCATGTAATCTGACAGAAACGCATGGTTTCAAATTGTTTTAATTCAGTTAAAACATTTTTTTTTTTGCTCGTTCCATTTATGTCAGACAGAAGTAAAACTAACGATATTAAATCAGATGGTTATTATCAATAATAATGCAAGTTGTTGTTACTACTACTACTACTAATAATGATAATAATAATAATAATAATAATAATAATAATAATATTTATTTTAATTTTACAATCCATAAATGAGATAAGAAGAGAAAAGGCCTGGGTAAATTAATTGCACACTGTTATGTATTAAATCAAACCTGACTTTCTGGCTTGCAAATTGCATGAATGTGACTGCTATAAAATATGTAATAATGGAAATGTCACCCCTTCCATTAATTAAATAAAGAGCCATTTTTAATCTGCAAAAGATAGTATCGTGTAAAACATTGATAGGGAGCAATTTTAATATCTGTAGTTGTAAAATAAGTAAACATAAAACAGTAAAACACACCTAACTATTTTTGCATTTAATAACGCCCTATTATAAAATGTAACAACCTGACTAATATCCACAATTGTTATTATGTATTTTGAAGATATATATTTTCTGGAGTAGGTAATCTAAGTTCAATAGACAGACACTGTGTGCATTACATTGCAGTCAGAAGAAGTAGGCCTAGTGATGAATTCAACCTGGATTTACATCTTTTTATGTACAATGAATACACCTATAAAAGTGTATACATTCTTAAAGGTGTGTTTTCACAGGGGACACTGATTCCACGCAAATAAAGTGCCATAGGCAATTTGAGTTTCAAAGATGACGATAGGTGGCGTCGACTCGATGAGCGCACCCCCGTCATTACGCTGCTGTCAGAAAACCAGAGCACCCCCTGCAAGCGATGTCAGCTCTTAAATGCTGTAGGGTGAAATTAATTATGGAGGATCCTTAAAACGTAATGAAGCGCGACGATCGGGATGCCCGGAACGAACGCAGATCGTCTTTTTATTTATTTATAATTTTTATATCCATATATGCTAATATCGGTGCGGTTCCCTAGCTTTCATCCCCGGTCGCAGTTAAAGAAACGTGTTTTGGTGCCGCAGGGAGCTGAAGTCGTGACCAACAGCCCACGCTTCCATTAAACAACACACGAACCAAGGGCGGCGAATCACGGACTGCGAACTCGCGTCCGGGGCGACGGACGCGGGAACCGTGACACGCGCCCCCGATTGACGAGCGCGCGGGCCGCGACCCCGAGCCTCGAATAAAGAGAAGTCGGTCAGTGGGCGACGGACCGCGACTCGCGTCCGGATTAATGAACGCACGGGCGAAAGAACTGGGTTATTCCCATGGACTCAGAGGCATAAATAAAAACACAAGGCGCGCGCGGCCCTTTGGCGCTGCTTTTATTGGTACACGGAGGCACGCGAGACAGTGTGTGTGAGATCTCACAGGTCCTCGGCTATTGAGCTCATAGACCAGGGCTGCCGCTGGGCATCCGCGGTGAGCGAGGCCTTAAGCGCCGGTCCTCCGCGAGAGAGCACCTGTTCATCACAGACTGAGCTCAACACCCCCAAAAATACTCGGGGAGCTTCTTCTTTATTGTCTTTTTTTAAAATATGTATTTCATTTTTTTGTATTTTTTCTTTCTTTTGATCTCTGTTTCATCTCCCTTCCACCGCAGTGCCCGAGAACCACCTCACCGGCTTTCCCTTTGCACTGTAATGGTATGGACATTTTCAGGTTTTCGTGTCATGGCGTCACTCTACTATCGCTTGTATCCGGTGCAGCGCACGCCACATTGAGTTCGATAAAGTGAAGATGATTTCAAACACATTGTAAATGTCGAGACGGTTTTGTTTTTGGGTACAACTGTTTGTTCCCCGTTTTACTTTGGACCGCCGATTTGTGATTGTAGAGAAATCCCGCCGTGGCAACGTCCCCTATACATTCGGGAGGGCGCACAGGAGAAACGAGCGTGAAAAGGCTGAGCAGCCAGCCAACCGCTGCTCCATCTCACTGTGCAGCGCGTCGGCTGAGCCAGTGCTGTTCCTAATGCTGGGGTGGACTGCACAGCTGGTCACAGGCAGCCAATCACGTCCCTACAGAGCAATGAGGTTGTGAATATCCAGCCAATCAAAGGCCCCCCCCCCCCCCCCCCCCCCCCACCACCACAGTCAGGCCCTTGAGAGCTCCTCTCCAAGGGTGGATCCCAATACTCGAAAAATGCACCCTCCTTTCCTCCACTGCCGCCTCCGATCCTCCGTGCCCCAGAAAGTGTAGTAGTAGTATAATGGTTAAGGAACTGGCCTTGCAACCAAAAAGCTTGCAGGTTCAATTCCCAGGTAGGACACTTCTGTTGTACGCTTGAGCAAGGTACTCAACCTGAATCGCTTCAGTATACAGTATATCCATGCAGTTGTAAAAATGGATAATATGTAAAAAATGCTAAAGTGTTGTGTAAGTCGCTCTGGATAAGAGCGTCTGCTAAATGCCTGTAATGTAATGTAATGTTAACTGTGGCCCTTATCTCTGCTTCATCCTCCATTTTGACTCCTGAATTTGTTTCCCCCACTTGAGAGATTTTTCATGTCGATGCATCACTTGTATGCTCACATTGTTTTACAGCAATCCAGAGGAGGCTTGTTTGGTGCTCACACAATTCAATTAATGAATTCCCTTAAAACATTTCATCGTCAAGAATGATCATGGAGGTGTAACACTAGCTTGCATACAAATTCCTCATTATATGAATTTAAAAAGTGATGGTTGAAATGTGACATTTTGAGGTTAATATAATAATCTATTCCTTTTCATGGAACTCACATATATTTTTCACATAATGTGCAATGCATTATGACCAATACATTCTTTCATCTCTCCCTTCTTATGAAATACGTAGAGTTCGCTTTTAGTTATAAAATAATTCATGGAAGTGGTCCAGTGTTGTTAAGGACACTCGAGGAAATAAGACAGCGATGCCATTTGACGTTCATGATCTCATTTTTTTCAGTCGATCAATAACTACCTCCCTTAATATTAATAAATTGGATCATGGAGTGGATTATTAATATTCTGTAACACTTTACCCCCCCCCCCCCTCCCACCCCATGTGACGCCGTTGAGGTTTAACAAGTGATTTATGTATGTCCGTGAGCATAAAAAGATCACATAAATAATTCAATCATGAAAGATATATCTCCACCAAGGACAGGCCATTTGCGAGCCAGTCCCCAATGGGCTAGTTTATTAGAAGAGTGCACTCACTTGATTAAAAAAAGACACTTCCTTAATGCATTGTATTTTATGTCATACCTACGAGAATAAATATGTATTTATGCACTCGGAGTGCCATTAACAGGTTTGGATCATGATTTATATAGGGAGTGCGTGAGTTTAAATAGGACGTCGCTCAATACCGAGCTGCTTTACGAGAGTAGAAATGAGCTATGCAATAATGTGAGTGGATTATCTTTTGCCCGGCGTCATTCAACAGTGATTTTCCATATTTCATGCGCACGATGATTCCAACATTTGTTTGTGTATAAGAAAACATGTTTCTACTGTGCTGATAGGTATATTTCTTCTTCTTTGATTACTTTTCTTTAAGTCCAAAAAAGAAGACCCAAAAGGAAGTTACACTGAAATGCGCATCTGTGTATGTCTTCTTCTTACTATTCTTGTTCTTTTTAATCCGACGGTGAACTTCGGTCTCTGTGCATTATGCACCTGAAAGAACAGACGTGGCTATTATTGAGTCTGCATGTTCACTTTGAGTCTTCAGTTGTTCCTAAGCAACAGCAAAACATAGGTGGGCCATATAATATCAAATAGGCTTTAGTCAGTTCAACAGGCAAAGGAAGCTATTATAAGGTATATCACAGAAATGTACTTTGTGGAATCAAGGACTCTGGGTCACGGTTTAGTTTTGTCACAGTGGCTTTTTAACTGATTTACAGTACCCACGGGTAAAGCAAATGAAGGCTCGTTATTTTATATGTGCACAAGAGCAGAAGAATAGTGCAGACTTAGTGTGGCTACGTTCACATTTGCATCTGGATTGGATGTTCTCTTAGCTGTAGGCAATACGATGGGCTGAATATTCTTGGTGGGCTGAATAGTCTGTTCTCAACAAGCCTTTCTTCATGTTCTTTTCCAGAGCGGACGCTGTTTTTTCAGAGGCCGGCATTTAACTGACAAATCCACAGTAGTTGTTTGACACATTAGGGCTGGAACTTTTCTTTTCCGATACCAGTTCAAAGGAGGACTAAAGTGCGGGGAAACTTGTTGGACTCACACTGTTCTTGAGTAATTTCACAGCTTCCGACTGTGGTGGACATCTCTTCGAAGAGCAGACAGGGAAAACAAGAAGCATCCGTAGAGAGAGTGACATTTGAAATGATAATCACTATTATAATGCTTCTAATCATGTCCAGGAGGAGTGCTATATCGGTTCGTAATTTATCAAAACAACATTATTTTTTTTTTTTTACCATCGCTTTCACAAATGCACTGTTAAAAGGGGTGCTCACTCTGAAAATAGGACTTAGGGAACTCATTTTAAACTGAGTTTACTTCAATGTTACATGTTAAATTTCATCTACTCAGCTGTTGCATATATGTGGATTGAAGTTTTTATGACTAAACATGACTAAAGGTCTGCATCCTGACTGAACCCGACAGGGCCCGAAGGTATGCTGTGATCAGGCCTTTTTTTTTAGCTCTGTGTCGTCAGATCAGGTATGGACCCGCTACAACCTGGAAGTTTACAAATGGTAGCGTAGGATAGCATTATAAATGGTTACTTATTGTGGCCAAGTTCCTGGAGTCTGTTCCTGTTGGTCACCACATCACACATCAACGGTATTTAACCCTTTGATGCACAACATATTGAATATGAGGCGCCGATTCATTCAAAAGTCTGTCGAGAACAGCGCAGAGAGGTGTCAAGGATAACCCGCGCAGTGGATCGAGGACAACTGGCGCAGCCTGTCGAGTTAGTGACGAGGGGTGTGTCGAGCGTATTTGGCGCAGTGGATCGACGGCTTTCCTTAGCTGTTGCCCTCAAATTCGCAAATTTTGAATGAAGAAAACCCAGCAAAGCTGTTGGATAGGCTACAACAGAGTTAGCCGGCTAACTACAAAATAAAAGATGAAATTCAATTAATATGTTATGAAATTCGCATGACATATTAACGCATTTTATGTCATCACAAATGTGGATATAGGAAAATGCTGCGCAAGTTTATTTACCTATTTGTCTTGGTTATTAAGCAAATCAATTACTGTTTGATTGTTAGGCTATCTGGCATATACGAAAACATATTTAGAGGAGCCTAATAATCCATTTAAGAGCAAGATTACAGAGAACCTGGTACATTCAACATCGTGTCCTTTTGCAATTATTCTATGTCCACCTCAATCAATAGATCTACAATTCATGGTTCATAGCTATGCTCATACCATAACCCACAGTAGGCTATTATTGTTTTAATTTTAATTGGATAAATTAAGCAACAGAAAAGCACAGGTCGTTCATAAGTAGCTTGACGAGCGAGTTCACGGGGGTGGGAGGGGTTTAAATCTGCAGGGGAGTCGAAACACCGGCTGTTTCATAAATGTTTTGGGGGGAAAAAAACTCAGGATATCATCAAAGTGAATTTCACCTTATTGAAAATATTTTATAGTAAGCCGGCTAACTCTGTTGTATCCTACCCAACAGCTTTGCTGGGTTTTCTTCATTCAAAATTACGAATTTGAGGGCAACAGCTAAGGACAGCCGTCGATCCACTGCACCAGTTACGCTCGACAGGCTGCGCGCGCCACTAACTCAATAGGCTGCACCAGTTATCCTCGATCCCTTGCGCAGGTTATCCTTGACTTGAATCCTTGAATGAATCAGTGCCCCATAATTCAAACCCCTTAAATGCACAACATGCCTGGGTCAAAAACAACTCATATATGCAAAAGTGTGAGTTTATAAAGTATACATATTCTAATAGTAATTGTAAAAGTAATTGTTTTGGCAATGATTAGGACAACTAATATCCACCAATAAAGCACATAGTAAAGCAGTACGTTTAAACACATATACATCACAGATAACCATAAAACATCAATATGAAAAATATAAACAACTCTAGTGAATGTAAACTAGAAAAACTTTAACAACCTGACCTATGATCTCATCAGTAACAACATGGTCCTGTTCCTCATAAAGTCTGTAAGGCCTCTGCAACTATGAATCTGAAACTATTGTGACAAACCATGGGAACACTGTGGATGAAGAAACCTATACGCACAAGAATGTTTTAATATGCACCTCAAAATTTGACCCATTTTTATGCGAGTCATTTTGACCCATGACGTGCATCCTAGGGTTAAAGAAAAACGATGATTAAAAATAACAAAAGGAATATCAAATTTCCTTGGCTGTGTCCGCTTTTAAAATTAGACTCAGTCATATGATGTCATACCCGATTTAAATTGGTTGACCATGTAATGTAATTCAAGGATAACAGACTTTGTTGCTCCCTCTCTCTTCCCTGAACCCACCAGAGCAAACATGACATTAAATCAGAAAACTAGTGCCGACTGTTAACATGAGCAAGTTGGCTAAAACGAGGATTTGACTATTGTCATTGTATTCTTCTCTTAACTTTCAATATTTGCTATTTTCTCCCTCGCCTCCACAACACCTGCTCCTTCCCCCTTGTCACTATCTCCCTGTACTCTCTACGTTCCTCTCTTTGCCCTGCACCCACCAGAGAAAACATGACAGTAAATCAGAACACTAGTACCCACTGATACACATAAGGTGATACACATGAGTCTCTACACGAGGTTCAGACTATTATACCATTTTATTGGACTCCACAGAATTCACTTCAATGTTACCATCATCCGATTGTCCCTCTCCTTCAATTTGCCCTGTTAGCAAATGCAGAGCAGATATGAAAACAATGGTCAGTAAACCATTAACCGTTATTTTATTTTATAGTTCAGAATGTATAGCTGACTGTGTGTACTACTCATGTTCATTACTAGGGATAGCTCCTACGCTGTGAGAAAGTTGTGCTTTGTCGGATTTGCTTTGTAGTTGCGTCAATGACCTTCAATATGCACTTATTGTACGTCGCTTTGGATAAAAGCGTCCGCCAAATGATTGTAATGTAATGTAATGTAAACCATATTTATACCATAAACCATATTTGGTATATTTATATCATGTTGTGTTATTTGAGATTTGTAACAGTTTGTGATAAAACAATGAGGTGCATTGGCTTACAGTGTATCTCTCATATGTGCAGCTATAGCTATACTGCTATTATTTGCTACTACTTTTCCAATTACTCTCCAATTACCTCTTTATTGTGCTTTTCCAAAGAAAAGCAGAATGTCGCTCGCATTCCTTTCCATGATCGATGACACTGTGAATGGCATCTGACTGATAAAACTGCATGTACTCGAAATTAAACAGCTAAAATAGTCCTAGCAATTCTGAACCTCATTCAATACAAGTTAGCTAACTTACGATTAGGCCTATTCCACGCATAGACAAAACCCTTAATAAGGAGATGGGTTCACCATGTATTCATTGTCTCAACAAAAATCCTCACTGGAGATTCATAGGCTACATGAAATTGCTTAATCATTGAGTGTCAAATCATTCGAGGCTCCTTTTTTGTGTTTGATTTAGCTAATGAGCGAGCTATTTAGGCCTACCTACAAAATGGCAGCCTGTACTGGCATGCTGGAAATGGAATTGTACAGTCTCGCACCCTGTGCACACTTTTGGCTACTTTCTAAACCTCCATTTTGTCCTCCCTTCTGGAACATGTACAGCTGGTTAAGGCTACCTAACTGCACAAATGGTCTCAAAATTACCTAAAATCACAAGCATCTTCTTGGAAACAGTATGTTTTTTCCCCACAATCAGTTTCAGAAGGATGCGCACCTCAGGCCCTGACCAAATACCCAGCCTTGTGGTCTTTTATCCCTAATGTGTGCATACTCACCAGAATGTGCAAGGGCTTAGGATGTCCCATTTCTATTTTTGTGTTTTCCCAAAGTGCTTTTGAGTGGCGCCATGAGCCCTTGATGCGCCTCTCTAGCAAATCCGCATCAGACCAGACTTCTCAGATGGGTATTACTTTGTGCACTGCAATGGGAACAGTCGTATTTCGCTTTCTAATGTTATTAGTACTTACTAATTGGGAAGGGGCGTTTAAATAGTTGCGTTGTCTTTCCTTTTCACATTGGGTCTGTTCACCTATTCTGAAACAAGCAGGGCCAAGTTTTGTTTTCTCTGCCAAGTTTTTATGTTTTTCCCTGTGAAGCTACTCCCACTTCCGGTTCAAACCACGCCCACTTCCGAATACATAAACAAATACAAATAATTTTGTTGTCTGAACAAATGCAGATACAAATAGCGGCCTCTCTGCACACCAGCACTAGCTAGCTTGGTGTTTAAGCAGCTTATCGTGCCTAGTCTATTATCAGTACTTCTGTGGTGGGAGGGACACAATGACATTCAATTTCATCAAACTCTGAGCAGAGAATGAACGGCTTTTCACTGGACATCGGGGTGCGTCGGTTCATGGATTTGAGAAAGTACAAGACATAAAAAAACTTATGAAATAACATAAACATATTTGCATAAGCAGTTATGCCTATATAATTTGTCAAAGCCCTGTCCAGTAGAGAAATTATAAGGATCATGGGTCTAGGGGGGAAACTGACCCTCTCAACAAGCCAAACAAAAAAGAGAAAAAGGGAAAACTTGAATAAAGTATACACGGTATGTCTGGAACATTATGTACTTTTTACTGCATACAGTAAATTACTTATAAAGACGGACTTTACCTGTCATGCATGATGACACTATATAAATACAGGTATTATTGGTTTGGTTTATGACTACTGTTACTGTCACAAAGGTTTCTTATCCTTATAACACACAGATGTAGACATTGTGCAGATATTTCACGTACAGATGCAGGCGAAGACACATCTGCATCCCAGTTTTTCTATGAGGCCAAGCATGAAGCTATTGGCCAAAAGCCTTCCGTTAGGCCCGAGAGTCTGTTTTCATCTGGACGCATTGTCCAGGAGAGGCCCCAGACACCTGCGGTAGAGACAGAGCATGCAGTCTCATCCACACAAGACACCCCCAATGATTCTCACCGACAGCTCCCCAGCCAACAGACACCCAGACAGCTAACCCAGAGAAAGAGCCAGAAGAGGAACCAGTTCCGTCTGGATGTGCAACGGAAAGGAACAAGCCTAAGGAAATGAGAGAGAAGGAGTGAGGTGCGGAAATCCTCAGAGGTTATCGTGGGAGGCAGCCGCACAGACAGAGAGGAGCAGATGCCAGGGATGATGCTTGTTTACAGAAGTCTGAGGAACAAAGATTTGTTTGGGAAAATGTGGAGCGTATGACCAAAGAGGGAGCAAACTGACAAGTGTTGAGCGTGTTCTCCAAAAAAAGACCCGCTTGAATTGAGAATTGGCAGTGCTGTGAAAGTGCATTGTCACCGTTTAATCATTTTGGGTTCTTTAACAGTTTCAAAATGACATCCATCACTTTCGACCATGAAGAAATTAAAAGCAATCATTTTTATTTTCATCCTTTTGTCAATATTTTCTGTAGTCCATCATTTGGGGGACGGATGTTAAATTATTTTTCATTCCTCAATGGTTAAATGTTTTAGGATCTATTTGTCTGGCTCATCTTCTTATTTAACACGTTTAATCCAAAATAGGTTTCTGTATTACGGGGCCCAGAAATGCGAAGTTTTTCAATGATCGCATTTGAATTCAGATTTCTGTAGACCAGTGCAAAACTTACAAGAGTGAAAAAGGCAACAAATGTAGTTTCAAAGTGAGCTGAACAGAATTATAACACAATATTAAAATGTGTAGACAGGCATAACAGAAAAGAGACATATAACAAATCTGTCACAGAAGCATTCCTATGGTAAAAATAAGCTACAAGGCAAATGCGATACAAAAGTGTTTAGAGACTGTGCTCAAGTGTTCAGATTGTGTGGTCATGCTCCAGCGCATTAACAGCACAGTAACAGAAGCGCAGACTTGTGCAGACAGTCTTGCCCGGGTGCGGTTTCCACTGTTTTCCTCAGACTGAACACAGAATCAGGTAGGGCTGGAGCAACAACCTCCCCAGTTTCTGGCTCTGGTTCCAGCGCATCTCCACGTGTCAGGCAGATGGTATGCAAGAACGAACAGGGCAACTGCCCCCTCTGGGTAAAAGCTGACTTTAACCGCCAAAGCCTTACAAACGTCATCCTCCACTGAGCCTTCAACATTCCAAAGGCTCATTCAATAACTGAGTGAGCCTGTGCTGATTGAACCTCTCTTCTACGCTTCCTTGAAAGGATAGTTTGACTACTGTAATAACAGTAATGGGTGTCTTTATGCAGGGATAGCCATCATCACCAAGGAGGAAAAAAATCCTGGTGGGGGGTACTCTGGATTGGCGTACACTGGGCTGTTCTTGAAAGGGTGTAATTTACGGTGCCTGGATAACCTACAAAGACGTTGATACATTTGCAGGTGGATGGAGTAGAACTGGTTGTAGTTCAAATAACCCACATTGTTCTGTTGTGTTCTGGGGCCTTAATGTACGGCTCCATCAATTGTACCAACAGCTTTATTAAAGGTGACCAAAACTAAGACTAACTTTGTCAAGCTGGTCATGCCAGGGACAGAAAATAACTGTACCTTCACTGACCTTGTTCTTAATCTGTTGGGCATTATGTTGTGCCATGTTTGGCACCGAGAAATCGTGTGCTGTATCTCTATAAGAGAGGCTATGGACAAGCCAGTACAATTGTCAGTATTTGAGTCTGTGATGTGTTTTTCTGTTGCTTCTGTTTCGGTTGTGTTCGGTTTTGTTTGTGTGTTTTGGTTTTCATTCTCCGTCTCCCATCCATGCGCTTTTGTTTTTACTTCCCCATTGTGTCCGCCCCGCCTTCCGCCTCACCTCCTGATTACCCATGTGTTTCACCTGCCCTGCTGGTCACCTGTTTCTCGTTTGCTCGTTAGTCTGTGGGTTTAAGTTCCACTCTGTCTTTTGTTTGTTGCAAGTTTGTCTCAGTTGATTTATCTCTGTTTCGCTACAAGCCTTTTTCCCGTTGCCCGTCGCCCGTGTTTATGACTGTTTTTTTGTCGTAAAACGTTTTGCGTTTCCTGTTTTCGCCCTTTTGGATTGTGATTTTGTACTTTTGCCGTGTGTTCCTGGTTTGACCCCTGCCTGCACTCTGATTACGACTTTGCCTGTTCCCCTGGTTTTTTGACTTCAATAAACTTTGGTTTATTTGACGTGCGCCTGAGTCTCTACTGCACCCTAACAACCACGAGGACTTCCAAATGATGTCCCCATCCACAGTCCTGCTTCGTGTGTAAAATTTCCATCAGTCCTCTCATTCTGCTCAGGCAGTAGCCAGGGCAAAGATCCTTTTCAGCATCAAAGTACATATCTGAAGGACTGGCACAGCTGGATTCAGCCTTGATTATCTCACCATCTGGGCAACCTGTACGGAAATTAAAAAGAATATTTAATCACAATCCAGTCTGTCATCCACAAGCAGACATGTAGGCCTTTATGTGAACCCACATTTTGAAAGGATGAGAAATAATAATCTATAGAATGCGTTTCCCAAAATATTTGCAGTCACCGTAAGAGCGACAACATCGTCCCATTTAACAGAAGGAAAACGTGTTTAAAAATAGGATTGAAAGCTCAAATACGGCTATTTTAATTTGGTAGCTGAGCATAAATCTACAAAAACCAGGAGCAAAGCCATTGTTGTCAACCAGTATTAACAGCTGGCAGAAGTATTATTTTCTATTGTGCTGTATGGTGTTGTTGGCTTGTTATTTCAGCAATCGGGCTCCATCGAGTTCAGGCTTAAAATTTGCCTAGAACTTTTCAGGCTACTTCAGGTAAGGCCAGAAAAACGTCAGACTTAGGCGGGCTCGGGCCTTATTTCTATCCAGATGCAGGTCTCTAATAACGAGTGTGCATCTGTAGTTTAACTGGCAAATTATGAATTTGCCATATAGAACAGCACCATACTGACTGTCTCCAACTGCCTGCTAATGAAATTAAAAAATGACATTTTGTAATTACAGTGGTAGGCTGGAGCTCTCTTGCCAGGAAGATCCCTGTACATTCACAGGTCTTTGTAAATAAATTTGCAACTGCAGTGGTCACTTTCTGAGCGTGTTTGAAATTGCTAGGAAATTGGGGGGTGGGCCTAGATTTAGCTGTAAATTACACTGGAACAGTATGGAACACATGGTTGGCTAAAAGTCATCACAATGGCACAAGCCTTAAACCATCACTCTGCTGCTAGATATGGAGTAGATATGGATGGATAACTTGAAGGGTTTCTTCTCCTGACTTAGAGTTCATAGAGTTCAATACGAAAATTTGTCGGGAGAAACAACCCTTAAAGTGATCCATCCATATCTACTGCATATCTGGCAGCAGAGTGATGGTGTGAGGCTCATTTGATACCACAGACCCTTGATGACTTACAGCCATTTTACCAATCATGTATTCCATACTGTTCCAGCATAATTTACAGCTAAATCTAGTCCCACCCCCCAATTCCCATAGAGATCCTTTCAAATGCAGAGACGTTATAGTATCGCTTGTAGGAGTACCAGAAAATAAGATATCAAGAGTCTTTAGATAGTGTTGAGTCACAAACATCAGGAAGTCATGGCATGCAAAGGATATGCAACCAAAAATTTAAAATTACTTTATTCTACATTATGTTAACCTGTCCAATATTTTTGATGCCAGAAAATGGGGGAGGGGACGACTATGTACCAAAGGTTCTATAATTTCTAAACAGTTAATGCGATATGGATGAAAATACCCTCAAAAAAAGCTGACAGTCTGCACTTCAACCTCATTGTCATTGTATCCTTTCAAACTCAAAGTGCTAGAGTACAGAACCAAAATAACAAGAAATGTGTCACTGTCCAATGAATTATGGTGCTCACTGTAGCCTTAAAGTTTTGCGGTGTGAGGGGTATCATGCCTATGGTTTCTCTCTGCAAGGGGACAGCTGCTAACAAGTGTTTCAAGGCCTTCCGATTCTCACCAAATTAGGCTACTTTGAAGATGAAATCGCGGGTGGAAAAAATCCATGTGGTTTTAAAATGTACCGCCGTAGTCAGACACAGTGCACGGGGCAAGGAAGGATGCATCTACCCGTAAAACTGGTTAAGTTTTCATTCAGGGGCTTGTTTCACGCCCCCAAGCTCTCCGTGATCGCACCCACCCTATCTCACTTCAGAGATAAGAGAAGAGATGAATCGTTTTTTTAATTTTATTATGCTGTTATCTTGCTGCATCTTTTTTCAATGGAAAGCCTACAAAATGAGTTCAATAAAACACTATAGGCTACTGTAAAATAAAAAATAAAAATATGAATCACTCAAATAAAGAAGGGTAGTAACTTCATCCGTGCGCGCCATGCGCTTTTGCGCTACATATTCTCGGAATAAAACAAGTTTCGCTTCCTCCAACTTAAGTCTCTTTTTTCCCACAAGCCAATCTCTCCTTTTCCATCGCCAGCCTCGCCGTCTCTGTGCCTAGCCGGGCCTTTTCTACAGCGTGAAGGTCAGCAGCGGTCACTCTTCTGCGTCTTCCATGCGCTGCGGGCACTGCCCCGACGCTTGCAGGAAATTAGTGCCTGTATCTTTTTGGCCTTGTCAATGTCCGATTCGTCAGCACTGTGAAAGAGAAATATAATATAGCCTATACCTTTCAGATGAATCAGCTCCAAGTTATAGGTAGGGCTATTAATATTGTCAGAATTTCTAGGTTAAAAGGGCTTTGCGTACCTCTCAGGGTCGCTGCCAGGAGCTCACTTTGGGGCATGTGCTGTAGACGCCTGTGATGAGGGAGCTTCTTCCCGCACCGAGGTATCAATACCACCCACCGCGACCCCTCCGATCACCGCCAATACCCTCAGTTCCTCCTCAGTGAGCTCATTAGGCTGGCTTTCCCATCCTGCCTCCAGCGGCAAGCTTCTTTCTATTTGGTTTGGCTGGCAAGCTCCATCCCCCTTTTTTTCTAAAAAATATCCATCAGCGATCCTTGATTGCCGGCTACACAATTTACAGTATTTGTTATCGATCGCCATTCCTCCATTTTATCGTCACGGGAGAGGCCCTCCGAATATTTACCAATTAAAACGCTTCTGCTTAGTCCAACTATCCCAATGATGGAGTGGACCTCATTTTATCAAATTAACCTACTGAACTGAGGAGTGGCCTATGCCTGGCCTTAATGGTCATCATTCAGCAGACCTAGTTTATTCACTGCCTAATTAGGCTACGGAATTACTTTTCCCTGGTGGATTTTCTTTATCCCGAAGGTCAAATGTGAATTGCGCGTTGCCAATTAACACAGTTTTAACTGGATTTATTCATAATTAACATTGGATTAAGGGCAGACGCACAATAAATTGTCGCGTAATTGTGAATATTAAAAGTATTTTGAGTAACTTGGAGTTAGTGAAATCATCCAAAGCATCAACTTTAGATTTAGTTTGCATCTTGGGACAATTGACAGTTTGATACAAAAAAATATTATATGTTTTTTTTGTATTATATTATAAATAAGGCAGGGGGAAGAGAACGATTGCCGATTTACTGATTGCCTACATCAGGGATGGGCAACTCCATGCCTCGCGGGCCGGTGTGTATGAACAGGGATGGGCAACTCCATGCCTCGTGAAGGCGTTTGCTGCCACCAGTCACACTGGCTGAATCAGCTAATTAGTCATATACACCAACACCGATTCACTTGTAAATTCTACCACAATAAAACACTACAATACATGCATACAGGCACAAGAACATTCATCAGCTGCTGTTTATATTGCGGAATTTAACAAAAATATCAGATCATGTACAGTTATGGGTTATTGAGTGTAGATTGATGGGCAAAAATGGCAATTTTATCCATTTAAAATTAAATCTACAACACAATAAAGTGTAGGGGTTTGAATAATTTTGAGTGCAACTGTAAATAAGTGGGCTAATTAAATAATTGGTAACTGGCGGCAGCAAAAACCTGCATACATTCGCGAGGCTTGGAGTTGCCCATCCCTGGCCTACATGAACGTGCTTTGCGACACGTGTCCACGGGTTGCAATTGCAATTTCTCTGTGAAACACTTCAGAAAAGCAGGAGAAATCTACCGCATCTCACAGATACCAGCTCGCATGAACCCCTGCATCACAGTCTGTCACACCCCGGTTGACAATTTTGTTTGTTTCTGACCACTGTGGGTGGGTTTAGAGAAACCACCGGGCCGGAAATATTCCTCTGACCTGGCAACACTGGTTTTTTCACTCTCAACAAAAACACACACACACACACACACACACACACAATTGTACTCACACACATGCACACACGCACACACACACACAATAATTGCCGATTTGAGTCAGAAGATTTATTTTTGTATTGCCGAACTGCGTATTCATTAAGTTCAATGATACACATTACTCCTTTTATACTTTAAAAACGACCTTCAGTAGAATCCTTACAATTAAATCAACACATCAATAGACATTTATGAAATGTTACCCCACTATAATCAATTCATAATCATAGTTTAATTAGCACCTGTATGGTATCTGATTCTTTGTTTGTACTTGCACCTAATTTACTGAGCCGAGTGTAGGTTTTTTCACCGGAAAACCTTAATTGGACGTGTTTGCAACGCAAATCAAATCAAAATGCATTTCCCGGAGTAACAGAAAATCTGGATTGTTGTTTTTTTGATTACTGATTGCTGCTGCTATTTGCCTATGAAATGGAACCAGACACAAGGAGGTATTGCAGTACGGCTGTGTGTTTGTACAGGTCTGGTTGTTCCTGTTTCTCTCATTGTTATTTTTTATCTATAGTGGGTTTGGACAGTGAGATGGTATCGCGCTGCTCCACCGTCCCCTCTCAGATTGAAAACCAGGCACTCGTGAAATTGATAAACTGAGGAATCGGCATCCCTCCCGGTTGTCTCCGTATACATAGTAAACCTCACCACGGCGAGCGGAGATGGTCCGCAGATTCGAACGTCGGAGCGTGAGAAAGCTGATGATGAGGACGGGCCATTCGGAGCCCATTATGGTCGTCATTTCGCCTGCTCTGGCAATATCAAGCGCTGTGGAAGACCCGATCTTAAACGCGGTAAAGGTCTGTGCTATTACAGTGTGTGGCAAGCTATCACTCAGATTGACACAGCCCGGTGTGAAACAACGCTTTCTGATGTCAGTGCAAAATGAGCATTTTGTTAATATTCACCTATTCCTGCACGTCTTCCTGTCAGAACGCAACCTGAAATATCTTCCGCTGTCCACTTTGGTAATCATAATTAAAATTCTACAGCATCCAATCAAATACTCCTTTAGTCTCCATTTTCTGATCCTGATGAGGACCGAGTCAGTCGCCCCTTCTCTCTCCCCCCGGCTGTCTTTGGGGGAAGGGGGGGTTCATAGCTTGGGACACCCCCGGTGGAACTTTGAACTTGCCGTATCAACCTGCCCCTATGTTGCACTGGCCAACCCTTTGCTTTTCACTCAAATGCATCCTGGGGCTGTGCTCTGCACCAGCGACTAGGGGTACTGCGCTTGTAACCAGGGTGGTTGCAGGTTCACGTCCCAGTCGGGGCATTACCAACGTGGCCGCGAGCCGCCGCTCCGGCAGACGCTCTTAAAGTATCCATCAAATGAACCCGTCATACGGCACGTTAAAGCAAAGCCGCCACCCTATAATAAAACAATGGCAACCATCGCGCAGCAGGGGAATGAAGTTGCTCTTTGCAGTTTTTACAGTTTATTGAATTAATTTGGAGCCAAATCATGGTTCGCTCCCGGATTGACAAACTAGTTTATTTGGTTCGCGCTGTAAAAGTGGGCCTGGTCAGCATTTTTCACGCGGAGCGAAAGAGACGCTACTGAGCGCCGTGCCCCCCCCCCCGGTCGACGCGTCGGAACCCCACCCCCCCGCCTCTTGCTGTTCTTCATCGTACACGACATCCCTTGTGTCTCCAGCACTAATTTGCAGTCAATTTGCAGGAGAGAGTAAGAAGTGACAGTCGCGTTAATGCATCAGAATCACTCGCGGTAATCACGCCAGTCACCTTCAATGACTTCTACTTCAGCGGTAAAACCTTACGAAGCCGATATTCCCGCCGGCAGCGCGGACGCAGCGATGGCGGATTTATTACTTACTGTGGGGCGGCCATCCCAAAACAAAGATGGCATTCACCGTTCTGCCGAATCCATATTAAATTTAATATTAGCATTTCAAATGTGCTTTGTGTCTGAGTATATCTTAACATCTATACTAGCCTCTGAAAAACGAAAACGCAATATGTATTATATTTCAAAAGTAAATCAAGGGAAAATACTGAATTGGACATTTACAGCACACTTCCTGTGAATAGGCCAAGGACATTTGATAAATATCATACGGTACTCTCAACCAAACTTTTTTTCCAGAGTAGTTTGAATCAATGTGTGCGCTTGTCCTTAACTTCAAGGACAACAAATTATTGAATCCATGGCTTTGTCACTCTTAGAACCCTTTTAGCCAGCATGTAACTGCAAAGCTTGCAATCAATTCCATTCAGTTTGGATCTACAAAGAAGAGAAGCCATGCTATCTCACACAGAGGTACTGGAGATGTGCTTTTTAGTGTTTTTTTGCTGCTAAAAAAAATCAAAACGAATGAAAATTTTAAATGAATTTAAACATTTGTGGATCTTAGTAACGTGGAATCAAGTCATAATTTTCCAAAGCTCAACTCACGAGGTGAAGCACACATCTCCTCTTCCCTGAATCCTGTTATTTTTTTACATTTTCATTCCCCAGATTTCCATACTATTCCTGGCAGGGGATTTTGGAAACCGGGACGCACAGCTGTTTCTACCCCATCCTTCCAGACATTCACATTCACGGAATCCCACGCACTTTCGCATCACTAAAAAAAGACCGTTATCGCTACCACGTTCCTCCTTCAACCCTTTATTACATTACAGCCATTTAGCAGATGCTCTTATCCAGAGCGACTTACACAGCATTACAGGCATTTTAGCATTTTTTTTTACATATTATCCATTTATACAGCTGGATAAGCAATTCAGGTTAGGTACCTTGCTCAAGGGTACAACGGCAGTGTCCTACCTGGGAATCGAGCCTGCAACCTTTCGGTTACAAGGCCTGTTCCTTAACCATTATACCACACTGCCGCCCTTTATATTATTATTATTATTATTATTATTATTATTATTATTATTATTATTATTATTATTATTATTATTATTATTATTATTATTATTATTATTATTATTATTATTATTATTATGTTGTTGTTGTTGTTGTTGTTGTTGTTGTTGTTGTTGTTGTTTTTGTTTGCATTTTCTTTGATTGGGAAAACTGTCAGGAAGATTCCTTACTGTAATCACTCAAGGACATTTTTCAACTTCAATATCTGATCCGTTGACCCCCTTCCTTAGTTCCTCCACACAAATCCAAACGTTTATATCCTATTTCCTCTTGCCACTTTACCCTTGTGCCATGTTCACTGATGTCTGAAGCACAGGTCATTCAATTCACCTCTCGGCATCGGGTCTATAATACCAGTCCTGCGCTACGAGCTGTTGAAAACTGTAAACATGGACTGCACACAAGGGTTTTACTTTATTTATTTATTTATTTTTCAAAAACAGTTTTCATCTCTGTTTTCGGCGCACTTTATTTTTATATTGATTCGAGCCACGGCGGGTGTACAGACCAGAGATCGAGACGTGTCTTTATTAATTCATAGGAGTTCCATTATGGTGTGAATGTTTCTCATGTGTTGCAATCCGTCCCCTCTGACTCTCCTCCTCCCGACACAGTTCCACCTAGGCTCCTCCAGACAGACAGTCTCTCTTAATTGACCTGACCTTGTTAAGTTCAGAAGCGCCTCGAGCGTGCGCACGCGTCCCCCCCCCCCCCCCCCCGCGGACGAAAGGATTTCCCCCCGAGCGAGAGGCGGACGTCCGAACGACGTCACGCGTTGCCGGGGTTGTAATTAATTCACTTATTCGCATTTCCTTAACGCGTTTGTAACCCGTCCCGGTAATTCCCTCGGTCGACAACTTCACGGGCGGGGAAGGTGGGGCAGTTCCTATAACAGATGTTGTTTTTAATTGACTACATTCGTTATGAAAGACTCCTGTGGCTTCTTCCGTGTACCTGGCACTGGAGGTAAAGCACACGCCCCCTGAAGGCGTGTCATACGAGTAGCCGGAGCAGCGGGGAGTAAGAGAAAAAAAAAACCTGAGGAAATGTATGTTTGTCTAATTTAATCCCACACCTTTAAGACTCTAATTATTAACAAGTTGATGTATATTTTGATATACATCATGTAACACTTTATTTGAAGTTAAAAGAGAAATTACTAGTGAATGTAGACCACAGTTAGACAAATCCCTCTCTTCATGCGGTATTGATGGATATTCTGCCAACCGAATAGGGCTGTACTATGTTATATTATTCACCAGCTCTTTTGCAAGTTCAATTCAGTATTCTTTAAAAAAACAGGAAGTGTTTTGTATCCACGTTCCTGTAAAGCGCAAGACACAACACTCTTTAACCATATGTTTCACACTTAAAAAAAAATAAAAAAAGAGCGTGCTTATGTATCAGAGGGAGCGAATTTCACTCCATTCTCTTCCACCAGCTGCGCATGCATATGTGCTCATTTACGCTAAGTGATCTATTCGCCGGGTAAAATGAATTGATGTAGTTCCCATTAACATTGGAGTGGATGGGGCCTTTGAGAGAGCTGAAAAGGGCCATCGCGGGTTACAGCCAGTCCCGTACCGAGTGACACATACGGATAACGGCGATGTTACCTTTCTGAAGAGGAGCACATCCTCGTGCCCCACTCGACGCCCGTCACTGCTGGTGACCCCTCTTATTTTAGTTTATACTCTTTTTTTTTTTTAAAGGTATGCTCTTGACCACATTGGACTTGTGCAATAAAAATTTGACATCTTTTTAAGAGGGTGCTTACAATTTTTCTCTCCCTCTTGCTATCTCTCTCTCTCTCTCTCTCTCTCTCGCTATCTCACTCTCTCTCTCTCATAGATTATGTATAATTTATCTTCCCTGGAACAGTGCAAAGTGTTTTCCGTTAAGGTCGGCCCATGTCTAAATAGCTCCTCTGAGCACCTCACCCACAATTCGTCACAGGTCCACTTAGAATAAGTGTCACTTTGGATTGCGTTAATATATCTCTGGCCGTTTACAGTTAATGCTCCCCTATTCCTTTTGTCTCAACCGTGCATTGAAAAGACCACATCCGCTAAAATGGTTTGGACGTTTGACAGATTGCATCAACACGGACCAGTTAACGCCATGATCGATGGTAAATAACAAGGCAATAGCCAAATGCTAATCAGGGCATAGTGGTGGAGGATGCAATTAGATTTGATGGTGTGTGTGTGTGTGTGTGTGATGAAGAAATGAAATGATAGGAAGAAGAGGAAGAAGACAGAAAATCTGTACTTTTTTTTTTCTTGAAAAAAAGAGAATTGTAGCATTATTAGGTCTGAGGATATAGTTTTAGATTTAGCATTGGTATGTCTAGGAAACCAATAAAACCTGTTCAATAAAGCCATACAAATGTCTATTCAAAATTAATTCAACAATACATTACATTTAATTACTAGGATAAATGTAAGGCTTCAAAATAAAATGTGATAAAAAATTTAAATTAAATAAAAAAATAAATCAGTTTTTTGTATGTTTGTTTCCACCTGGTAGCATTAGCATTGCGCTACACAACAGCGTGCTAAGTATTCACTTTTGGATCATGTAACGCTGGTCTGTAATCCCAACCGAGCCGGCAAGCCTTACACCAGTCCATGGGATCTAAAGCAGTATCAGTCTCCGTATGTCATTTATTCGGTGCCATTTTACAGTCCCTCACACAAAATAAAGCCAGGGTTTAAAGAATATTTTCACTAGACCGGTACATTTGACAGCCTAGATTTTGGCTTGCAGAGGATCATAATTGGTTCCCATAAGCAGCGGTACCTGATAAACCGTTGTTTCTATCAGTGTGGCATATGCTGTGAATGAGCTCTGTATCAGTGAATTCAAAGACTGGCAGTGATGGTATTGTACAGGACGGGCAAGGACAACCTAGTCATAACTCTAAGGAAATGCATACAATTTAGAGTACGTATTTATGAAACGAAATGTCTGCTTTTCAGTGTAAATGTTAACGAGAGCATATGTTTGTTAGCAAATAAGTGCAATCAAACAAGGACACAGCAATCGGGCAACAAGGGCATGTTCATTAATTAAAGCTCTGACTTGAGAATTGCTACTCCTGGCCATTCTACTGCTTGCTTCATTAGTTCTCTTGTCAACAGAGGTGTGTGGCTGAATCTCATCCAAACATGCACACAGAAAGCATACACATGAATAACAAAGTATTGTGTGTGTGTGGGTGTGTGTGCGCGTGCGCGTGCGTGTGTGTGTGTGTGTGTGTGTGTCTGTGGTGCTGTCTGACATTCATCATTACTTTGCTCATGTCTACCACTACAACATAAATAAATCATAAATAATTATGTATGTGCCTGTGCATGCATGTGTGTGTGTGCGTGCGTGCGTGCGTGCGTGTGTGTGTGTGTGTGTGTGTGTGTGTGTGTGTGTGTGTGTGTGTGTGTGTTTTTGTTTATTTGTTTGGTGTTGTCAGTATTATGCAAGATGCTGACACGAAGGGATTTATTTTAATGTAGTGGCTGCACACACTTATTTCGGGGAAAAAAATTATAATGAAAACAAACAGGTTACACTACAGTTACCCACACTGACTGTCATGCAACTACCGAGTGATTAAATGAAGCTCATGACATTTACTGTTTGCTACAATCAGGAATGGCATGCGATTGTTACATATACGGCAACCAGATTCCCCTGAGAACCATGTACATAATGCAATGAGAATCTATAACAATGACAATTTCAGTCAGAAAGCCCATTGAAATACTTGACAAATGAAGATTCTCTCAGGCTGAGCCAGATCATGAAATACTGAAGCTGTCTCAGGAGGAACAGGAAGTCTGGTCACCCTACTGTTAAAACGCTTGACTTACATTTTGTACATACAATCAATTTGTACAGCTAAATATTTACAGGGAAGTGCCATGCCGGGGATTTGAACCTGTGCCCTGTGGGTTACAAGCCCCATCACCTAACCATTACGCTACATTTCCACCCAGGGCCTGAGACAGGGGGGTGCGGGGTTGGGCGTTACCCACTCGAGCCTCCGTCTGGCCCAACCCATCAGAAAATGAGAAAAAAAAAGGTTTTAACATTTACATTGTTTAAGACATTTACATAAATGGAAAATGAGTTTGAGTTCCGGATTTATACTTATATTTCTCTATGTTAAAGTTACAACCTCTTAGAAACAAGCCATTAGTCTGGCAGCTCTTTAATGCGTTTTGTTGTCTGCTCATATCGAAATTGAGTGTTTCATTACATTGAAAAGGAAGCCAAACTAATACTTCAAAATGCCAACCCTGTTAATGCATTCCAGAACCAACCCCTGTTTCCACCCATTATTCGTCATTATAATGCTATTTGTGAGTCGAAATTAATTCATGAACTGCGATGCATTTTCATTTACTTCACCTTTAAATAGGAAAGAAAAATAAAAAGTATGTGTAAATATTACTTTCACCAAAATAAATGATGAAAAACTTTAATTATAAAATGCACAAACTTTGGGGAAGAAGTGTTGTATAATGGTTAGGGAACTAGGCGTGCAACTTAAAGGTTGAGGGTTCAATTGCCATCTGAGGCAATGCGGTTGTACCCTTGAGCAAGGCACTTAGCATGAATTGCTTCAATATACACTGCCTGGCCGAAAAAAAAGTCGCACACTCTAATATTTAGTTGGACCGGCTTTACCTTTGATTACGGCGTGCATTCGTCATGGCATTGTTTCGACAACCTTATGCAACGTCACAACATTTATTTCCGTCCAGAGCTGCATACATTTTTGGGCGAGATCTTGTATTGAGGACGGGAGAGTCAAACCACTCCGTAAAGTCTTCTCCAGCACATCCCAAAGACTTTCAACGGGGTGGCCAATTCATGTGTGAAAATGATTCCTCATGCTCCCTGAACCACTCTTTCACAATTTCAGCCCGATGAATCTTGGCATTGTCATCCTGGAATATGCCCATTGATGGGATAACCTGGTCATTCAGTACATTCAGGTATTCAGCTGACTTCATTTTATTGCTGCATAATGTTGCTGAGCCTAGACCTGACCAATTGAAGCAACCCCAGATCATAAAACTGCCTCCAGAGGCTTGTACAGTGGGCACTATGCATGACGGGTGCAACGGCAACTTTTTCTTTGGCCAGGCAGTGTATGTATATGGCTGTAAAAGTGGACTATGAAAAAAAGTGAGCTGTGTACATTGCCCTGGATAAGAGTGTCTCTCAAATAGCAAAATAAATTACTATAGTATATGAAATACAGTCATCTTCATCCAACTATATTGAGAGTGAATACACCTCTTCAGTTTGTTTTCCATAAAAGGGGCTCAGCTGGAGTTTCCTTTAGGTATTTAACACCTTTAAATGGGAATTAATATGGCAGTCTACATGTTATCTTCAGTTCTGTTCTGTGCAGCAAACCAGATGTCTCCAGTGGAATTGGTTTCAGTGAGTAAATTTCACACTGAATCTAGAAAAGCCCCTCTTCCAACAGCGAGATGTAAATGCATGTAATAGCTTTTCTGTAGCGATGGGCACATCCTGGGAGACCAAACTCAAACCCACTGATAGAATCAGCCAGGATTACATGCGTATTATGAGTCAGGCTGAAATAAATTGTGAGTGTATTCTCTGTTGATTTTATGGTGTAGAACACACATCTAAAAATCAGAACCCTGGGAAATGCAGTATTAACTTGCGTGAATGGAAACAATTAAGCGATAATTCAGCAGCAGCAGCAGCAGCATCAGAAGAAGAAGAAGAAGAAGAAGCTTCCATCCCAAAGATATGCTTCACGAGTACATTGCATTTGATGGGTATTTTATGAGTTTAAACAGAACTTGGAATCTGGGGTCCGGGACTGCACCAAGTTTTAAAGATGAATGTGTTAACTGTCGTCACCCCTCCGTTTGGGAAAATCAATGAGAAGGGCCATGAGATTAAAGAAATTGAATGAAAAATATGGAAATAGGGAAAGGTATATGCCTGAGAGGGTAATGGCCATTTTTATAGCAGCAGAGAAAATTAAGTACATGTGAGGTTGCCTGAAAAGGCCTTTCTTGAATCTGCGAGTACATTGAGGGAAATTGTTAGCACAATACAGTAGTGCAGCCTATTAGCACATCCCAGGTAATGGATGTGAGGCTGCGGACTGGCCATATGGATTATTGTGTAGCCGCTATGAATCGCTCGTTGCCTCTTGACTAAACATTATGCAAATTATGCAAGGCAAAGGACTGCAGATGGAAGTGCTATGAGTGTCAAATGCGTTACTACTCTGGTTAATTATATCGTCATTTCATTTTAACGGTGGCGTTTCTCAAATGTACTGTAAAAGCCATCTTTCCCCACAGTGTTTGATAACACCAGGGTGTGAGAGCTGACAGCTTTGTCAGATCTGTGAAAGCGCTAAATCTTGTTTCTTGGGTTTGGATATCCGGCTGAATTAATAGCAATATGTCCGCATGCTAATACTGAGGCTCTGTCACATGACCTTTTCTTCTTTACATATGCTGTAGGCATAGAAGGAGGGGGGCATTTTTTTACTTATTTATTTATATTGAGACAGAGAGAAGGACAGTATAATGGCTGACTGGATGACTGGCATAATGGCTTCATTTTTTCACGGTTAAAGTCCCTTCGGGTCACTGCGGCATCAGTACCTCCCGACCACAAACACAATGGTAACCACAGACAACCAGATGTCATCAGTGAGAGACGTGGTCATCCTCTAAATGGGGAGAGAATAATGGCTCGGAAATGTATTCCTACTTTGATGAATTAATTCCATTCCAAAAAAAAAAAAAAAAAAAAAAAAGGACCACGGCACTGACCCGCTGAGTGGCGAGCTCATTTTGCCTGAAACAAAGCCAAGATGTATCATTTTGAAAAGTAACCATTGTTGGAAAGCATTGTCTTGGTGTAGGCCAAGTAAGAGTGCTGTCGCAGTAGGATTTTAATTCCCTGGCTTCTCTGCAGCCCATGCTGAAATATAACTAGCAAACAAACTAAGTACGCAAAGACATAAGCACGTGGTTTCCCCTGATGTCTACAGCTGCTGGGACAAACCCTATGTGAGTCACATTATAAAGCTGCTACATCTAACGTCTTTTTTACTAAAACAAATACATGCATGAAGTCGTATAATATGCTAAATCTGTGACTGACAGAAGCTGTCTTAGCATACACACACACACACACAAACACAGTACATCTATTTATATACCCATTGGTAAGGCCATTTCACCTAGCTCTAAAACACATGACCTGCTGGTGCGGGAGGTCCTTAGCTGCCTATTAATCACTAATATTAATGACAAACACTCTCTGAGCTGGCAATGAAGGTTAAAATTCTTTAGCCAAGGTGAAGATTTAATTTGCGCCAGTCCACTCTACTCACCTAGGACATGAGCTCTGGTAGGACACACTAGAATTTTGAATGCACTCAGACAGATATCCCATTTGCCTTTAGAATGCGTTTAGACAGATCTCACACATGCTTTTACAATGCTGCTGGCCCCTCTTGATTTATATTCGGGAGAACCATAGCGCAATCTAGGATCTAGTGTTGACCTGCGACCCTACAACCGCAGCAATTTCTGGCCAATAAGCTTTAAGCTCTACCGATCTCTAAGTGCTCAGACAAGTGGCAGGAGCAATGGATACCAAAACAGGGAGGCTTTGTTCACAAGGTGTCCCGCAATGGATATGGAAGCGCAAGTAGCGCAGTAAAACAATAATTTTAAGCCTCAAACAACTGCCGCAGCTATCAAACATCAATTCCATCCACGGCACCGCTAAACAATCACACAAAATGTCAACTGCCATCACCGGCAACACTGCCAAACCATCGTCAAAGGTGTGTCTGCGTGCGTGCGTGCGTGTGTTTTCCTGTAATTGCGTGTCCCACTGTGTTCTCTTTGATATTGTGATTACCTCCGCTTTTTTGTTTTTCAGTTACATTTACTTTTATAATACTTCTGCTCACCGGATCAGTAAACTAACTGTGCACACTACAATGTTCAGTGTTAAATCAACTCCAGTAGAGTACATTTTACTCTGAACTAATACATTTTATACACGTTGGACAATAGATGCTCTGGTAGAGTGGCGTTTACACTGAACATTTTAATTCGGCTGTATTGCACTGCAGCCCGTGCTCACGCAGTCACATCCACACACAGAGCACGATGCATGTTATTTTCATAAGCGACTGCTATGCCATCTCGGGGGATTGAAACGGGGGCAACTGCACTGAAATCCATTGGATTGTTTTATTGTTTTGTTGTATTTTCAAATATGATTCAATAAAAAATGTGTAATGAGGGAAGCATGCTGGCTCACTGGAATAATGCTTTGGTGCATTCATGGTCCTTTCGCCTGAATATATACATATACAGTATATATATATATATATATATATATTTATATACACATATATAATGCAATTAGATGGCCGCCTGCAAAGTAAATAAGTAGCTATGGTGGCTAAATTGATTTTGGAATTGTCCCAGCTCTTACCTAGATTATTTTACACAATCAATACCTCTGGAGACAGCTGTGGACAATCTGGACATCACCTAGGTCCCACAACAATACGGTTATTTAAGCCATCAGAATACCAGGGCAGCTTATACCGTTTAATGATCAATTTAGTATGTACGGGTGACAAATCCTTCTTCTTCAGGGGTGGCAGTAATTTGCAGTCCTGCGGCAGTCCTAAGGCCTGCTCTCCAGCTCGTGGTTAATTTAAATGTAGGCGGCTGCACAGGGAGGCTTCTTAACCGAGCTAAATGTTATTAGTGAATCCAAAGACCTTTTCTGTAAAGTCTGAACACATCAAATGAACCACCAAATAACCATTCCCTTGTGTTATCTAATTAATTAATGTAATTGAGTGTTTTGTTTATTTATTTATTTCTCTGTACGGCGTCTTTGAGACAGTTCTCTGTAAAACGCTCCATACTAATGAAACTGAATTGAATTGAATTTATTTATGGCAGAAAAAACATGGATATACGCATGAAAAGCCGCTTTATTAGATTTATGTAATTCTCCCTACCTCCATGCTGGAGGTGACATTATGCTTAAAATTATGCTTTAATGTGAAATTATGCTTAAAGCAACTAAATACCATTTCAAAACAGATCACATACTCTTTTGTGCAAAAGAAAACCCTTTGTGGAATACATTTCCAGTACCCACAAACCAGTATTATGATAATTATTTATGTTAATGGATGCAATTTTAGGTCTAAATTATCATTTTAGCCATGAGTCCTGTTGTAAATTGCTTTTTTCTTTCTGATTTCCATGTCAGAAATGAAATCCTCACTATTTCTGCTCCATATATGTTCTGTATATTTTCTCTTAACCACCACAGAAATGTTAGTATCTCAAAATTTAAAAAATCAAGTCGTCACTCCAAATATTTTCTCACACTGATATAAATTGTACAAATACGTTTGACCTTTGCGGCACTAGTTTTACCCGTACATTTGACTTTCTCTTAATATTAGCAAAATGCTGCGTTAGTATATTGACTTGTGTTAGTAAAAAAATATTTAATCTTGCTTGAGAAAGAAAAATTGTGTTTGAATGATGAAAACAAACAGATCATCAAGTCCTCTGACCTTTGGACCCCACTGTGTATGTACATATAGTGTATATACTTACCAAAATATGCCATGTGTTCTCCACTGAAGCACAAATAGCAAGCGTTCATGGTGTTGCTCATTAGCGTGCTGACTTTATTGTTAATTGGTTACGGACATAGTGAACATGGACAGTCATGCGTGAGAGCACGAGGCGAACACAGGAAACAGAAGTGAATACAGGAAACAGAAGGACGCTTCCTTCAACTCCACATTTATAGAGCCAGTGCAGTGTCACACCATTGACAGACAAAGCATACATTTCCATTCTTTATATACAATATGACCCATTACAAGTAAAATTTAAAAAATACATTTCTCAACCCAAATATAAAGATGATATACTTTTCAATGTAAAGTCGATTCAAGGCTATTGAACCTCAGCAATGCAGCTGGGGCAATATGGCAATATTGCTGTATGCATGGACCATGATATGAGAAGTATACTACACAAAATGAGTTGAAATTCTCATTTTCCTTGGTTATTTTTTACTGTCTGTATACTGTATATATACACTATATATATATATATATATATATATATATATATATACACACTCATCATAGGGTGTTCTATTGTCTCTATCACACCCTATTGTCTTATAAGTTCCGTAAAAACCAAAGAACTGAACAATAGTGGTAATGATTTGTTTTTGTGGAAAATATTCACAATTTATATGCTAGCACGTGACTGATGGAAATGATTCCTAATGTTCCTAATTTGTCCTGCTCTCATCTAATATGCAGCCAACCAGCTGCTTACTGGTTAGATGTCGGTCATATAAAATACAATATTTAATGCCAGACTGAATCACCAAAGTAAAAGACAACTACATAATAAATAAGCAAAAAGCATTTTAAGGTTTTGATAGAACGCTGTATACAATCGCTCAATAGAGAGGGACACAAGAGCCAGATTGCTTTCTCTAGTTTCATAGATTTTCTGACTTATGATATTCATAAACTCTCAGACCCACCCAAAGCCTTATCTAGCCTAGCCTAACCGCATTACCATAATTGCATAGATTTCAGATGCTTCCATTTCACTTGCAACACTTTAGTCATTTGTCCTATGCAACGTGGCATCTTCTCATTCTGTGATAATGGGAAAGGAAAGTGCTATGAAACAGCACTTTGCATCCGTTAACAACTGGATTGAATTTGGTGGGTAAATTCATACACTGAAGGACATTTCCTCCGTCATTCGCTTGAGTCTATTTCATTATGACCATGGAAGTGCATTACCTGCTTGCCTAGATGGGCAGTAACAGAAACAATATCCCACAGGTACTTGTGTCTTTCTGAGGTCCTATTTTCACTTGCAGTGTGTAATGTTGAATGATATCTCCATGCCCTGCTCTGTCTTAAAGCCTATGTGTTAGCATGCTGGCCTTGTCCACTGCAGCATTCTCCTGTTCTCTAAATCAATCAGGATTTCTCACACACACACACACACACACACACACACACACACACACACACACACACACACACACACACACACACACACACACACACACACACACACACACACACACACACACACACACACACACACACACACACACACACACACACACATAGTGAGTTAGGTACTCATCAACAGTTACAGCTACTTTGGAACTTTTTTCCAAATTTCCCACCCAAGGGAACAACACATTTTTGAGGGGACAGCCAGTCAGACAGCTTACTTTCCCACTTGTAAAAATGTAATAATAATAATAATAATAATAATGCCTGGCATTTAAATAGCGCCTTTCTCACACTCAAAGCACTTTACAATGATGAGGGGGAAACTAGCCTCAACTACCACCAACGTGTAGCACCCAACTGGGTGATGCAACGGCAGCCATTTTGCACAAGAATGCTCACCACACATCAGCTGAGGTGGAGAGGGAGACAAAAAAATGTTTTAGCCAATTAAACTGGGGGATGATTAGGTGGCAGATTGAAAGAGCCTGGGTTGGGAGTTTAGCCAGGACACCAGGGAAACCCCTACTCTTTGTCATGGGATCTTTAATGACCACAGTCAGTCAGGACCTCGGTTTAACACCCAAAAGACGGCATCTCCTATAGTACAGTGTCCCCATCACTGCACTGGGGCATTGGAGTTTATTTGACCAGAGGGAAGATTGCCCCCTACTGGCCCACCAACACCACTTCCAGCAGCAACTTAGTTTTCCCAGGAGGTCTCCCGTCCAAGTACTAACCAAGCCCACACCTACTTAGCTTCAGATTGCATGGTGGTATGGCTGCTGGTAATATATAGCATGGCCTTTTAAGTCAAACGAGCAAATTAATGAATAAATTAATATTCCCAGAAGCAATTTGGGTTGCGTACCTCGCGCAGAGGTACAGTGGCAGTACCACAACATGGGAATAAAACCTACAACCTCAGAGTAAGAAGCACAGCTCCATAAGCAATATGCTACACTGGCACCCCTCAAGAGCCTGTGTTATCATACTTTGAGGTATTTATGCCCAGTATGGACATCATTAACAATAATAATTCATGGTACAGTGCAGTGATGATGGATTTATAGATTTTATTTTTCCTGTGCCGAGACTTGCTTATAATCTGTAGGGAATACAGTGAATAGCCATTTACATTGGGCCATGTAAATTAGAGTCTAGGATTTCCACGTTAGTTATAACATAGCCATCTGGTCCATGCATTTCTCTAGAGATAACACAATTGCTAATGCTCTAGCTCATGCTCATTCTTGGGGAGTGGGGTGTACACTTATATGCAGGTTACCCAACCCTTGGTCAAGTGACTCTCCCTGAGCCCGAATTGTTATGAGTCAATTGATGCTTTCAGTTCAGACCCTGTCTAGCATGTACCCCTGCTCAGGTGTGTTTCAGGTGTAGGGGCCAGCGACCCCTGCACCTGTATTCTTCTAGCTATGAAAAGTATAGCCAAGCCTCGAAAAAAAATGGACGACATATACCTGCCTATAGACTACGAGATACGGATTTGCGAATTCTGGAAGTTAACATACGTGGACTACATTCCAACATTGGTGAACTTAGTAACTTCTGCTTAGAGAAAAAACCAACAATTGTCATCGCTGTGGAGACCTTTCTAGACCATACAGTACCAGATGGTGCTGATTGCATCACCATCCCCGGCTATTTTATATGCTGTCGCAGGGACAGAACTGTACCTCTGACAGAACTGAATCTTCCGGTGGTGGCATAGCTGTCTACTGCTTGGAAGGAGTTGCCATCCATCATGATGCTAGGCAAGATCCAACAAACCTTCGAGCTCATTTAGTTCACTGTAGCCCTTCAATCCCAGAAGCTACTTGTCGCTGCTGTCTACTGGCCTCCAAGTGCCAACAGCGATGTCATCGACAGGGGGTGGACAAAATATCAGAAACACCTTAAGGGTTGTTTCTCCTGATTCATTTTCCTATTGAACTTTATAGATACATAAGTCAGGAAAAACAACCCTTAAACTGATCCATCCATATCTACTGCATATCTGGCAGCAGAGTGATGGTTTGAGGCTCGTTTGATACCTCAGAACATTGATGACTTAGAGCCATTTAGCCAACCATGGGTTCCATACTATTTCCATGTAATTTACAGCTTAATCTAGTCCCACCCCACAATTCCCATAGAGATCCATTCAAATGGTTATAGTCTCGCTTGTAAAATTACCTGAACATAAGATATCAAGAGTCTTTTGATATCCTTGTATACCTAGCCATAATAGCATCACCTGTTTACCTGTGGAATGTTTTTTTTTTTGTTTTTGCCCGTCCCTACTTTTTTGGAGGGTGTTGCAGGCAATTAGCGTATATTTACAAAAATCAATAAAGTTGATAAGGTAAAACATAAAATACATTTTCTTTGTACTGTTTTCAATTAAATATATGTAAAATAATTTACAAATCACTGCTTTCTGCTTTTATGTGCATTTTACATACTGTCCCAACTTTTTTTGGAACTGGGGTTTGTACCAACTTGTTTGTTATCTTATATTATCTGGTTAAAAGCAAGGTGTCTGGCACTTTAAGATAGTTGTCATGGTGATAAATATATTTAAAAAATAGAATACATTTGTACATACAATAATAAGGCTACATTATAATGATTTATCAGTGGTTCACGGCGGAGCGAACTCTCATATACTAGAGTCTAGTTTTATGGAATCATGCTGTGAAGACCTCTGTAGTATCTATAGGCTGATTGAAGAGGAAGAAGAAGAAAAAGAAGGAAAAAAATATGGTAACACTTGTAGTTGTAGTCCAGATATTTAGCACACACGTGCTGTCAGCTATAGGACAATTCTTAAAGGAATAGTCAGTTCAGTGTCTGGGGTTTTTTGATACCAGTCATTGTAAAGCCACCAGGTCAGAAACGTACGTAAATATCACACAAATCTACACTAATATCGACCCCCCCCCCCCCCCCTAAAAAAGAAAGAAGTGAACCTATTAACTGAAATCATTTAGCGTTTTTCACACTGATATTTTTTTCTCCACCATTTTCAAATTTGGGTATACTACGAAGGAAGCTTAACATACCCGGGATTTATTTGCGTTAAATCAACAACCGCAACTGGGTTTAAACGGTATCATGAAGGTGGTTATCAACTTGCTAAGTCAACAGAGGGTTTGTTAATCAAGCTCTGTGATTCCCATAAAAGGATTTGTGTTTGCAACAATGGGCCTATAGCGGTACAACATGAACTGTAGCCTACTCAAGCAGCAGGAAAAAAAGACTGATATAATGGATAGATACAAAGAACATAAAACAACCATAATGGCAAAAAGCAACACAGTTGCTGCCAACGACAGAGAGGAGTGTTGGCAAATAATTTCTAATTGTGTAAATTTGTTAGTTAATACCTTGTTTACCTTTACCACTCATAACAAATACTTATACTCTGTTTTACAGTTTATTTCTAATGTGATAACTTGAGAACGCAAATTGATAACTAAACTTACCATTTAGATACATCAACGAGTCTCAGATTTTGGAGAACAGTAGGCCCTTCTTCAGACTCTGAGGCTCAAACATGTGGGGCTGTAACATTATTTCCCCAAAGTTGCCTCTTGTTGCCATCAACGAATGAAGCTCAGTGAAGCATGGGGTTTCCATTTGCATATTCATAGATTCTGGCATTCTCAGGTAGGGTAAAGGTGTAGAGATGTGCTACCAAGCCTTTTTCTATAGTTTATTGAGTATTTTCTGGTGGAAAGACCATGTTAAACAAATTATTATTGAATATAGAATATTTTTAAGGGTTTAAAATACATTTGGAGGGTGGAGGGTATCTTTAAATTTGAGATACCCTAACAGGATATATAAAATCTTGCCTGAAGCAATTACACCAAGGTTTATTCATAAACTCAAGCATTAGCCCATCACTGTCCCATGCGTAAGGGATAAGTGGCTATAGACATATAGGCCGCAAGAAGCTTGCATATGTAGGCTACTGTATTCCTTCCATTGAGAATCTACAGTACTGTGCAGAGGTCGTAGGCACCCTAGATATTTTTTATAAAAAAATTTTCTTAGATGTTTATTTATTTTGTCTTCGGCATTAGTTTGTCAGTAGAAGCACATTTTAAATTTCCAAACATTCATTTCCCAAAAGAATACGAACAGATGGTATGGCCTCCAGAGTCCTGATTTCAACATCATCGAGGCTGTCTGGGTTTTACCTGGAAAGACAGAAGCAAGTGAGACAGCCAAAGTCTGCAGACGAAACGTGGCAAGTTCCCCAAGATGATTGGAACAACCTACCAGCTGATTTTCTTTTAAAACAGCTCAACAGGGTACCTAAGAGAATTGATGCAAAATTGATGCAAAAAAAGGAAAAGGGTGGTCATACAAAATATTGATTTGATTTAGTTTTTTACAGTTTACTGCTCTTTAGAGTCAATTGTTTGATATTTATAAACTATTCTGTTATTTTTGAAAGCACCTTCGCTTTGCACAGTACTGTGTATATACTACTCAAAAGAAGTTAAGGGTCAAAGGAAATTTTTTGATCACTTTTGTAAGTATGTCTTTTTAAGCCAGATAGGGTTAGAACATCCCCCTTTGGGTTGTCATTTGGACTATAGACATCAGGTTATTATGGGACATGCAATCATATTCACCCGACTTGTCACCCATTGAGCATGCGTGGGATGAACTAGGGCAGCGAGTTCGATCACATCACGTCCCTGCCGTCAACCTCCGGCAACTGGCTCAGCGATTAGATCCCTCAACGTTATTCCCAACACCTGATCAACAGCGTGCGCCAACGTTGTCAAGAATGTCTGAATGCTAACGGTGGCTACACCAGTTACTGAAGCTTCTGCGACTTGTGTGAACATCATTTTGGGGGGGTGCATGACCTTTTTCATCAGGGTAATAAACTAGTGTCTAATCAAAAGTTTTTTGTTTTCTGTTTTCTGTTCTTGAGCCATCAAATAATTATTTTGTCATTAAAGGTTGTATCAGCGATTTTGGGTGACGTCACTTCTGAAGCGAAATCCCAAACAAACATACTTATGAATAATTATGTTATGTTTTAAAAAATAGTGTTCAAGCATCCAGAATTATAACCACGTTAATAACGTTTGTAAGAAACCAAACCGTTTGTAAATCCGTCAAGATTTCAGCGAGATAAGAGTATTAGCGTTTGTGCAGATCATTGTGATTGGTTGGAATACTGTTTATTTTGGTTTTGAGTAGTTGGTAGTACCATTGTTTTTGTGTACGATCTCGGAGCATAGGCTGCCTACAGAGACGCGGTTTTTTGACTGCCTGCTTATGGGGCGGGCAGCTAGCGGATCGTGAGGAAAAATCAGATGAATGTGATCATTTATGTTTCCACCTAAAATCGCTGATACAACCTTTAATCGTCAGCATTTTAGCTCGTTAGCCTATATTTATATGCACAAATATTTTTGACCCTTAACTTCTTTTGAGTAGTATATTTTGTATAATGTGTCCTCAGGGAAAATATTTTGTTAGTTTATAAATAATCTCACTATGACAAGACCCCTCACTATCCGCACCTAGCTCTATAGGATCCTCCAGGAATAGATACCATGCCTTTTTCCAAAGCCAAGGAGTTGATTGGTCTAAAGGCGACACTTTTATATGTTTCAATCTGTTAGCCTGAACATAACCTGCCCTGGACCAAGTTAGCCGCGCAACACAAGTTACCATGGCGACATACCATGATTGAAGGAAAAGCTTTGTGATACGGAAAACCCAGGGTTAAAGCTTAAATTAGATCGCTAACCCCATAATAGAACAACCCCCCAGGACATCTGAATTACCTGCACATCTCTCACTAAATAATCAGTGTTTTCTGTTTTTAATTCTTAATTTTTTTTTCTGGCAAGCATGCGTCAAGCAGTCTTTATTCCCAAGACTGAATGGTAACAAAGATGCAAAACGTGTCCACACTTTTCCAGTTTGAGTGCCCATGAAATAAAAAAATTTAAAAATTTAAAAAACACTTCGATGGGACTAAATACATTCCACCATACGCCATTCGAGCGCTAACTGAAACACTAGCGCAGTAACAAGCACCTTCCTGGTGCACAGTGTAAGTGGCATTCGAGCTAAATTGCACAAATGATGAAAATGTGTTCATGGTTAGGATATTTTCTTTTTTACTGTGCATCAGAAGCAACTGCACTATTTTAATATCCTGGCTAACGGTCACCAGAGGCCGCATTTATTTTGTAAGCACTGCGCAGTGGATGAGCGAAATCTCTGACCACAAAGAGTCATGAGGGGGGTGTTGCCGAGATAGTTAAGCAGTCCCAGTATTGTACAATATTTGATTTCTTGGTGGAATTCCCCTTTAAATTCATAAACATTCATATTTTTATCCGTTCTTTTTCTCGCTCTCATTTTTAATTATTCACGTTTGAGTAAGTTAACTCAGTTTTCCTTCACATGTACAGACATGCACACATGCACACACAGGCACACACACACACTATATACTATATATACTCTCCACTTTAATGGTTTCAGTTGATTATTTATTTATCATCATCCCTTTAAAGATAAGACAAAAGAAAATGGATTTTAAATTATTTCATTTTTTTTTTTAATGGATTTTAACCTATGCTTTTAAAGACAAGTTATCGGTCTAGTGGCACTTTCTTTAGTTACAATGCAACGTGTTGTTAGGTTAACATTACATAGATAAAGCACTTTAAAGTAGTAGAACATCACTTTAAAATGTGAAATTAATTGATCCTTATGGCATTGTTTTAAAAGATACACAGTCGCAATGTCCACATAGCTAAATTACTGAAAGTAATGTATTGCATACAAAGATGCGTTTGCTGCTATTGTTAAATACAGTCATGCTTTTTCAGCTTCCTTCTCTATCACTTTTCAGATGCTTCCTCCATTAGACAGAATTCAGCTTCTCTCTCTCTTATTACAAAAAAGTGAGTTTTACAGTGGACCCTAACCCAAACCCAAACCCAGGATAGAGGGGTTTAGTGAACGTGGTCTTCACTCTGCGGACAAGGGTCATTCTCATTGTGTCAGAGAGACCGTAGAAGGACAGGATTCCTGCCCCGTGATCCAGGTATACTCCTATTCTGGAGAAACGGGGAGCGGGGATTACCGTTTTCTCTTTATCGTGCCAGAATATGTAACAAGAGGAGCAGCAACACAAACTCCAGGATGTTTTACTGAAGCCAAAGAGACATTCCTCGCCCCAGCCTTTCCGACCGATCTCTCTATACGAGACCGCTATCTCAACCCCTTTTTCCCCAATCCACTCAAACTCCCAGTAATGGCGTCCAATCAGACCGTCTCGGCATAGCATCTGTCGTCTGCACTGAAATCTCTCAGGGTGATCAGGATACGACTGAACCACAGTACCCAACGTCACCTCTCTGTTCCCTTTAGATAGTTGGAGCTCTTTGTGTGCAGTGTTCGGGTCAAGCGTGAGCTGCCAGGAATCTGATGAGGCGGGGGCGGAATAAGAAAAAAGTTAAACGCAATTATAGTGAATTTAGTTATCACAGTTATACAAGGTTTATAATTGTATTATGTGTACGTGGCAGGGTAATATGATGGTCTGGAAACTGGAGGTTTTATTCCAGATGGGCCACTGGTATTGTGCCCTTGAACAAGGTAATGTACCTGACTTGCTTCAGTAGGCCAAAATACCCAGTTGTAGAAATGTATTGCATGTTAAAATGAATTGAAGCTGTGTAAATTGCTCTGGATTACAGTGTCTGCTAAATGCCTATATACGAGTATATGCTGTTTCAAACAGCATAACCAGTGTTCAGTACACTTCAAAATGTCAAAAATAGCTGAACTTAGGCATGCCCAATTATCACCATCATAGTGATAATTGAAGTACTTATATGAACACAGGGATAAAGGTCTTACATTGTAAGAACTCCGCTCTGGTCCGGGGCTGTGCAGGCCGTATGCCCTGCATTACTTTTGACACAGATGGAGAGAGATAGACAGACCATAATAACATGGTGTTAAGCCACTGTTCCCATCATGAGAGGCACTACAAGTAACATACTGGCAAACTGCGAGAGCAAACTGACTCACAAGGAGAAGTGCTGCACTCTGGAATCTTTTCTATATTCACACGTTTCACTGCAGAGAAAGAGAACACATTTACTGAAACATAATTCTTCTTCATTCCCAGTTATTAACATCTTCTCATTAGCAAGTGTAACATAGTGTAAAACAACTGCTCACATAAAGTCACCACATGTCTTTATCCCAAAGACACAATTAGGATTTCAATTGAGACATTTGTAATTTAAATAATGTTGGGGGTCAATCAAACTTAATCTTTCTGATATACAGTACAGCCACATGGGGATGACCTGCATAGGAAGGCAATATCTTCCAATATTTTCCAGCAAGATGATAGCAATGGATCTGAAACCTTACACTGTTGATGTTAATATTATGCCTGAAACATGCATATATGACAGTCTCTTCTCTCCCAGACTCTTATATGATTTTTCCATAGACGTTGTTGATAAATTCAATAACTGCACCTGAATTTGTGTATTGTGTGAGGATGGAGTTGATAATGTTTGATGAGATCTTTATGTAGTGAAATTAAATACAATGCACATAATATACAATATGTTTCATCAACCTGTTTGAGAGATCTGGACTAATTCCCTCTTGCAGAAGTCTTCCACTTTTTCTTTCAGATGAGAGACTGATGATCTCACAAATCCAAAAGAAGCGTCTGGGTCAATTGTGATTCTGGGCGAGTCTCCACATCCAGGAGGTACAATGAGAGCCTGACAGCACTACAGACAGATAGACGAGAAGACGGAGAGTTTTTCGTAAGACACGGTGAAGTACACATCCTCCATTGCGTGAAACGCACCTTCTTCCGTGCTACATATTGTCCGCGATGTTACCTGGAGGAAATGGACGTGATCCTCCGTGTGCGAAAGCTGCTCCAGCTCGGCGTCTCTCCTCCTCAGCTCGGCAATCTCCTGCTCCAGTCGCTCCAGGAGTCCTACGGCTCGACTCTCCTGATCCCTGATCAGCTCTTTCACCTCGGAGCGTCTTCGCTCGATGGAGCTGATCAGCTCTGTAAAGATCTCTTCGCTTTCCTCCACTGCAGCCTGCGCAGAAAGCTGTTAGGAAACACACAGAGAGGAAGACTATTATGTCAACTAGGCCTTAGCTCTTACTGGGACCCCAGAAACATGCCTCACAGTGCTTCACATGGCAGGAAAATGGCCCAGCGCTGGGTGACTGGAGGGGAGCCCTGGCTAAACTTTGAAACGACGCTTCCGGCATCCAGCGGTCGTCTTCTCCTCTGGCTATTACACACCGTGAGCGACTCCACAGCCTGCCTTAAATCCTGAAGCTCCATCTCTCTCTCCTGGATTCTCTGTTGGGATCTTGCCTGCAGCTGCTTCTGTGGGAAAAAAATTACATATTTCCCTTACTATAATTCACAGAATTCAAATCCTTTCAAAATACACATGTGGTATTACACATCAACAATGAACCGTGAGCCACACTGCAAATGAGTCTGTGCCAATCATACAGAGGGAACGCCTTCAATAATACATGCTTGCATGATTGCGTATTGCTGCAGGAACAAGCAGTATCGCTCATTTCGATTCCCATTCAGGGATTCAATAGGGAGGGGGGACTAGTATGTAGAGGGCTGCTACATGGAGCTGGTTTGCTTTTATTTCCTGCTTCCTACTGCTTTATGACTGCGGACTTTAGACCCGAGACGCATGCACTTGTGCGATTGTTTTGTAAAACCACAGCACATTTGAAGGTGAAGTTGTATCATTTGTACAGTTCTGGATCGTTTTCTTTTTTTCCATTCGTTTTCAACGATCTTGAAGTTCAGGTTTCGTTAAAGATAGCCTTTAACTGCAGGTTGCGCCGAAAGCTAGCGCTGTAGTCGACAGAGTGGTGTATATCAACATCGCTGATTGGTCAAACGCAATATTTGTGAGAATCACCAAACAGAACAAGCGCCATTTTTAATTACCGGTAACAGAAAAAACATTTAGCAGCAGCTAGACAGCAAGCAAGTCTTCAAACAAAGGAAAATGGAAATGGTGTCCCTTCTTTTGGACATACACACAATGCTAGGCCAACTCTAAGGTAACTGGTAGCATGTTACCAACTAACGTAAAGTATCGCTCTGCCGCCGTACTTCCACTGAGAATTTAGGTGAGCACAAAGTAAAGGATTCAATGATAGTTCGACTTCAAAAATGATGGTATGATCACTGAAAATAACCCCGATAGACTGTCGTCGTATTTTATTTGCTTTGGGTGCACTGTGGAGTGTTTAAGTGCGTTTGGTAGTGGATGCTACGGTTAGCAATGCGTGTATGTCCAAAAGAAGGGACAGCATGGAATTAACTGAAAATGGTTTCCATCAATCAACTACATCATGGGTAAGTCGTAATTGAGACATTATGTCCAAAATTCCAAACTATCCCTTTAATAGTTCTCAAGTTCCAAAAGCAAACACGAACGAACCCCTGGAACTGTTTAGTCCCTGTTTTGGATAGTTCCTGCCCTCTTTTTAGTTCCTACAACCCGGTGGAAAAGGGTCAATTGTTTATGATGGAGGTGTATTTTCGCTCAAGTATTTGTTATTTCATTACATTTTTCAACAATAAATAGCTTCAACCCTTACCTGTTTCTCAGTCCTTTCTGCTGCAGCTGAGACTGTGTCATGGCCTCTGTGTTCATCCATCACACACAGATAACAGATACAGCGTTGATCGGTACGACAGTAAACCTCCAGTAGTTTGGTGTGATGGGAGCAGATCATCCCCTGCAGTTTTCCCGTGGCCTCGGTCAGTCTGTGAGGCTTCCCTCGGTTGAGTTTTTCATGAAGAGTTAAATCAGCTTCGCAGTAAGAGGTCAGACATTCCAAACAAGACTTGACGGCTTTGAGTTTTCGCCCAGTGCAGACATCACACGCAACGTCTCCAGGTCCGGCGTAACAGACAGCAGGAGAAGCAGCTTGGAGTCCTGTCGTCTGCAGTTTCTCCAGCACTTCAGCCAGAATGGTGTTTCTGCCCAGAACAGGCCTAGGGGTAAAGGTCTGTCTGCACTGGGGGCAGCTGTAGACACCAGTATGATCATCCTGATCCCAGTAGCCATTAATACAGCCCATACAGTAACTGTGTCCACAGAGAATAGTCGCTGGATCCTTCAATAGATCCAGACAGATTGGGCAGCTTAACTGATCTTGATCCAGTAGACCTCCAGATGTTGCCATTTTTCTGCTCACAAAGACAGAGAGGCAGAGACAGAGATTTCTTTCACTAGAACGGTATTTGTGTGAGAGAGAGAAACTTACTTCCTGGTTCTGAGCTGGCTGACTGGAGGCCAGGATAACACGCTTGTACTGTTTTAAATAAATCATTACTGTCTTTCAGTGAACTCTACCCTGCATGCAGAGCACTAATATTGTAAAATTTAATACTTTCAAAACCAAATAAATACACAAATTTCACTCTATTCTCTACTTATCTAGAAATATTATTGTATAATCTAGTTTTCTCTTATACCATATTTTCATCTTTCTAGCATAAGCACAATTGCATTTATTTTGTTTTTACTTAACATGACATCATATTGATCATGTTCTTACATACGGTTTAAACTTGTTTAGTTCATGTTTTCAACAACAGGGGTGGTTTTTCCAGGTAAAAATGAGCGGTAATGAAGAAATGCTTTCCACATAAAACACATGTAATTATTTTCTGCCGCATTTTACAAATGTTTGTCAATGGTGTGGCGGCTACCTCTGGGACATACATATATAATTCACCTCCTACTGTCAACGCGGCTACGTCATAGACTGTAACTTCTATGACGTGTTCTTTGGGTTGAATGAGGTTTATAACTCCTTCAATGGGACCTTTTTTCAGATATGGTGGTTTTCAAGGGTCATAATTCCATTCAAATATAGTCTACAGTTTGCTCTACAACACTCCTGCTATGACCAAGAACCATTTTCTTTCAGTCTGCCTATGTCCTTCTCTATAGCCTATAGTACAAGTGTGCTTTTGTATCCTTTATGGAAGCATAGTAGCTACTTCAGTTTGTATTGCCCTGGATAAGAGTATCTCTGCTAAATAGCAATAATGAATTTTGCTACAGTCGGCCATCTTGTATTCTCTTGCTGGTTTCAATTATGAAATCTTTCCCTATAAGTAGCTCTGAGCTTGCATGAGCCACGTTGTGACGGCTGCATCACTGGCAGCTGAGCACATTAGAGGTATCCTGCACGACACTCTCCGACCCAGCTTCTCTGTTTAAATTTTTTTGGCCGTACGCATCTGTAACAGCTATAACCCATCTGCACATAACGTTGTCATAAAATGTCTTCTTACCGTGAAAAACGACGACATCTGACAGATGTTTAGGTAAATCTATCACCACGGCGGCACTTTCGTCACAAGTCAGCAATTATACCGGGAAATGCCCTCTTTGAAAACAAAAAACGAATGAATATAAAAAGGTTAGTCTGTTACTGCATACCCGTTTTTGCTAAAGCTGCATCATAGCTATGATAACGCGGAGCTGTCAAAACTATAACAGCACGGAAACCCTTAAAAAAAACAAAATAAAAACCGTAGCTAGGCTACACGTAGCCTATGGCTATGACAAATTATGGACTAAACAAGCCAAATTTTAGTTAATAAAACTCAAGTAAGCTAATTTAGATATCCAGTGAGCACAAGTGACATACAGAACTAGTTTACTTTTTTTTAGCAGCATTTATTTGTAAGTATAAACCAAACTATTTTTAAAAAAAATACAATTTGTTTGATTTATTTATTTAAGTATGAGCCGAAGTATGCCTTCCTGGCGTGTCTCCCCGTGGCGTAGTCTGTAGCGCGCCGTACGTAGGATTCCCGTGCTCTTTGCGACATTGTCGGTTCGAATCCGACCTTTTCCTCTTGTCTCTACACTGTGCTGTCCAATAAAGCTCAAAGGCTATTACACCTATTTTAAGAAAGTATAGTCCATTTTAGTACTTATAAACTTTTGTAGCCACAATTTCCTCTATATTATCAGCTACCTTGAATTGAGAGAAAATGCTGTTAGCTATAAGTTAGAGTGAAGGAAATGTAGAGACCTAGCTACTCACTCCAAAAGTCTCTGGGACCTCAGATGGATATCTGGCTTCTCTGTCGAACATGAGGTAGAATGCGGAGTGCTTGGTGGTGATCTGTACTTTGATGCGCAAGCCAAAACATGGCTGCACTGAGGTCCCAGTTCCAAGGATTCTCTTCCACCAATTTGGTGAGAGTTTTGAAACATATTGACATTGTTATGAAATACTATTTCGATTGTAAAGCATAGCTTATGATTGCGATGTGTAACCCAAATCACACTGCTTAATACAATACCAAAATAGAATACTTAACACAGTGACTATAGTACCATGTAGTGGTGTAAATGTGTCAAGGTCAGTTTAGTGTCAAGTCCACATTACTTTGTCACTGTCCCATTCATTCTTTCAACCAATCCACTGGTCTGTGGATGGTAAGGTGCGCAGAAGCTCCTCTCGATGTCCAGCTTCTGGCAGAGAGCCATATTCAGCTGAATTTAATGGACAACAGTCAGTTAGTACAAAAGAAAACTGAGTGAAGGGAGCCTCAGCCATGTTTTTGGGTAATGAGACGGACTGCACAGGGAAAGATATTGAGAAATGATTGAAAATGCATTGTAATAGGACAATAGGACAGCACCTTATTCCTGAACTCCCCTCCTCGGTTGGTGAGAATTTGTTTTGGTGCCCCAAACTTGGATTCTACAATGAACTGTGCAAAGAATTCTACAAAGCACAAGCACTGTGCTACATCCTCGGCTTTCTTAGACTTCAGCGGATATGCCTCAGCCCACTTGGTCTTGTAGTCAATCATGACGTCCCTGTGCAGTCCGTCTCATTACCCAAAAACATGGCTGAGGCTCCCTTCACTCAGTTTTCTTTTGTACTAACTGACTGTTGTCCATTAAATTCAGCTGAATATGGCTCTCTGCCAGAAGCTGGACATCGAGAGGAGCTTCTGCGCACCTTACCATCCACAGACCAGTGGATTGGTTGAAAGAATGAATGGGACAGTGACAAAGTAATGTGGACTTGACACTAAACTGACCTTGACACATTTACACCACTACATGGTACTATAGTCACTGTGTTAAGTATTCTATTTTGGTATTGTATTAAGCAGTGTGATTTGGGTTACACATCGCAATCATAAGCTATGCTTTACAATCGAAATAGTATTTCATAACAATGTCAATATGTTTCAAAACTCTCACCAAATTGGTGGAAGAGAATCCTTGGAACTGGGACCTCAGTGCAGCCATGTTTGGCTTGCGCACCAAAGTACAGATCACCACCAAGCACTCCGCATTCTACCTCATGTTTGACAGAGAAGCCAGATATCCATCTGAGGTCCCAGAGACTTTTGGAGTGAGTAGCGAGGTCTCTACATTTCCTTCACTCTAACTTATAGCTAACAGCATTTTCTCTCAATTCAAGGTAGCTGAGAATATAGAGGAAATTGTGGCTACAAAAGTTTATAAGTACTAAAATGGACTATACTTTCTTAAAATAGGTGTAATAGCCTTTGAGCTTTATTGGACAGCACAGTGTAGAGACAAGAGGAAAAGGTCGGATTCGAACCGACAATGTCGCAAAGAGCACGGGAATCCTAGTTAGGCCACGCTACAGACTACGCCACGGGGAGACACGCCAGGAAGGCATACTTCGGCTCATACTTAAATAAATGAATCAAAGAAATTGTATTTTTTTTTTTAAATAGTTCGGTTTATACTTACAAAAAAATGCTGCTAAAAAAAAGTAAACTAGTTCTGTATGCCACTTGTGCTCACTGGATATCTAAATTAGCTTACTTGAGTTTTATTAACTAAAATGTGGCTTGTTTAGTCCATAATTTGTCATAGCCATAGGCTACGTGTAGCCTAGCTACGGTTTTTATTTTGTTTTTTTTAAAGGGTTTCCGTGCTGTTATAGTTTTGACAACTCCGCGTTATCATAGCTATGATGCAGCTTTAGCAAAAACGGGTATGCAGTAACAGACTAACCTTTTTATATTCATTCGTTTTTTGTTAATCAAAGAGGGCATTTCCCGGTATAATTGCTGACTTGTGGCGAAAGTGCCGCCGTGGTGATAGATTTACCTAAACATCTGTCAGATGTCGTCCTTTTTCACGGTAAGAAGAAATTTTATGACAACTTAACATAAGCCACATAATAACAGGACTCATAGTTTGTTTCATAACATAGCTACTCACACCTTCATTACATTATGATATGACTCGTTCTCTAAGTTGAGTGCACGCATCATAGTTAAAATAGTTTTGTCATTTTCTCAACTTTTACTTTGGCCATTTGTTTGTATTTCTGTTAGTTTCTTTATCGGATTGCTTACCGATCCGCACTGACCGCCGTACTTCCTGTTCCACCGTCAAAAGGGCGAAGCATCGCGATAAGAAGAAAGGGGGGCGAACTGGTGAAATGGGAGAGACTAAGTACCAGGAGAGGGGGGATTGGACGAGACCAACTCCCAGAGTAGGTCCGGAAATGTGAACTTTGGTTGCATAACTTTTAGGGACTTATTCTGGTCCTAGTGCGTTCTGTTCTGTTAATTTGTGCCCGCTTTGAGTTTGAGGTTAAGAACAGTTATTTTTGTAAATTTTGTGACATGTCTTCATCTGTGTAGGTAAATAAAGACCCCTATTTTCAACTGAACCCAGTATCATTTTTGTCCACTTGCTTGGTCTTTTACATATGGAACAGAACAGGAGGTAACAGTCTTGGGTCTGAAAATGTATTAATTGTTGGTTAACACTGATGATATGTCTGAAAGTTTGTGTTAAAGCAACTAAACCAGGGAGCACAAATCATGTGGCGTACAGATTAATTAAAAGGTGTGACACTATATGTTCACTATGTTTTTTAAGTATGTTATTTAAGTACAGGAGCGCCTGTGTTTTATCACCTTTATTGTTTTCAATGTACACAAATGAAATGTGGTTGCAGAGAAAAACTGTACTGTATTTAAATATGCGGATGATATGTCCCTTGTTGGTTTATTTTAACAAGACCAGGTGGCAAATGAACACCTTTACTGTGAGCTTCTAGTGCTTTGTTAATGTAGACAAATCCAAGGAACCTATCCTTAACAGTGGCGACCAACTTTCACCTCTTTTTCTTTTTGACTAATGGTGAAATGGTGCAATGTCTTAAATATTACGGGACACATTGTTACGATCCCAGGGAAGGTTTGGACCTAAATGCACGACTGAGGCAGAATCAAAGAAAAGGAATATTTATTAAAGTTCAGTTTTGGGGTAGTCCCAAAACTGTACAGGAAAGCAAGCACAATTATCACACTTGGTAAGGACAGGAAGCTCGGAACGGGCTGCTCCAAGCCGGAGCTGGACTTGAGGGTCCGGAACGGGTTCCAAGCCGGAACTGGACTGGATAGTAGGAGAAGGCAACACCTGGACTGGACTGGATCTGGACTTGAAGAGGTAGGTGGGCGACTCACTACGGCTGGACCGGGACGACGGGGTGCAGGGTTTGACAGGTAGGTAGCTGGTGAAGCACGGCAGAGCTGGGTAGTGTGGCGTAGCTGCGGTAGGTCCGGTTGGAGCTGACTGGTCTCCAGAGCTCCCGGAACCGTAGCCGAAGAACTTGGTGGCTGCTTGGGCCGGACAGGAACAACTGGAGGGTAGCCAGGTTATAACGCCACCACGGATCCTACACGAGCTGGAGGTGGAGGTACCGCAACACACACAAACAAACACGGGGAAAACGAATACTGCAACGGAGGACTGGAAGCCGGGTAAACTGGAGGTTGAAGGAAGACAGGTTAGCTGCATGCAATACTGAAATGACAGGGGAGGTAAACTACCAATCCGTAGTTCGCCAGAACTAAACACTGTAAGGGGATAATATCCCACAACCAAGCGAATAGCACTTTAACAGACCAGGAGCGAATAGCATAAACACCGAGTGAGGATAGTTAGCGAACAGTAAACAGGGTCTGAAGGGTTACACATGTAATGAACCGACAAAGCAGGGGAGACAGCAGGTGGGTTAAATAAGGGAGTGAGATTGGAATCAACAAGGCACAGGTGCGGAAAGTAACCGGGAGTGCTTGTTAATTGGACAGGTGAGGAATGCAAGAAACGAGAGGGGAAGGTGATAGGCGGAAACTAAACTGGGAAACAAAGAGCCAAACAGAGGGGAAACGCCCAGCCTAAAGCAGAGGGGAAAACACGGACAAGGGAATCCAACAAGACACGGAGGGACATGACAAAACCGGGAAAACGGACTGGAAGGGAACGGAACGTCACACACATATCGATATCAAACTGAGCTTTACAAATAACACTGATCGTATTTATAAAAAGGCCAGCCAGAGATTGTATTTAATTAGGAAATTGAAGGGATTTGGTGTTAGCCAGAACATTTTGGAGAGGACCTATGTCAGCCTTGTTGAGAGCATCCTAGTGTTAGAATGGTATGGTAACCTGAACACAACGTGTAGGAATAAGCTGCAGCCAGGTTTGTTAAAATATCTGGCAAGCTAATTGGTCAACAGCAGAAGCATCTGGAGGTCCTATATGACCTTGCTGTCCGCTCGATTCCGAGTTTGAGACGCTCTGGCCGGCGCCATCAAATGCCGATGGCCAGGTGACCTGTATGGTATTTTGTGTGCTTAGTCTATGTATTTGCGTGCTCAATGTATGTATTGTGAAATGTAACGTAATATGTTACATCTATGTTTTTCAGTGCCTAGGTGAGGCCAAAGACAATTTTCCAACCCTGGTTGGACAATAAAGTTATATCCTAGTCTTCTATTACTTTAATTTAAACATATTATATTTCATTTTCGAACAGACTATATTTTTCACGAACATCCTTCCTTTCTTCCGTAAAATCAGTCACAATTTCAAAAAACGTTAAAAATAATAATAATACAATATAATTCTGTAATTCACAAAGACACACACCGGGATGAGGGCATGCCACTTTATTGTGAACGCTTCAGTATTATCATTATTATCATATGGTAATAAGCACAATAATGCATTCCCAAACAACACTGAAGCCAGTGGCTTAGCTACTTGCGTTATGAGAGTCCGCAGGAATGTTTCAGCTCATCAAGTGACCCGGCCGCAACCAGTCCGCTCAGAGCATGTCTGTGCACGCTGCACAGGCAATGCGGGGGATGGAGGAGGGTCATTGTGTTAGAGATGCATCAGAAGTGCTCCTGTCATGTGTTCCAGGTACACTCCTTGAGCGCTGGAGAGGGTCACGGGAATTACAGTTATCTGTTATATTATGATTGAAAAAAGCGACTGGCGGCCCAGCGGGGGAACCGCAGGACTGTACATTGTGCCCAAAGGAACAGTCATTACCCTCTCCTTTCCCGCTGATCGCTTTATATGAGACCGCTATATAAACCCATCGTCCCCACTCCACCAGCCCACCAGTAATAGCATCCAGACCGGGCCTTTCAGCACGCAGCCTGGGGTTCCCATTCAGAACTCTCTGGGTGAACGGAATATAACAGAGAGAATGCCATGCCTTTCATTTCTCCCTTCCTCATAGAGGCATAGAGGTTTCCATGTGATGTGTTTTGATCCAGTTTGAGCTCCAATGGAGGACAGTAAATATGAGGGCAATCCATATAATAATAATATAATAATAATTGTTATTATTATTATATTCCATATAACTCAGGAACGCTTACACACTTTACAAGTTGAATACATGACTTAAAAAAAAAAATAATAATTTTATATATACAGTGCCCACCACTATTATTGGCACCCCTGGTAAAGATGAGTAAAAAGGGTTATAAAAAATTCACCATTTTAGGTGAATTAGCTTAATCTCACACTGAAAAAAATGAGAAAAATACAACCTTTAATTGAAGTAAATTTATTATGAGAAAAAAAAATCCTCATCAACAATAATGATTTTTAACAAAACCAAGTGTGCCACAATTATTGCCACCCCTGCATTTATAATAAAGTAATAATATTTAATATTTAGTCACATATCCTTTGCGTGCCATGACTTCCTGATGTTTGTGACCCAACAACATCAAAAGGCTCTTGATATTTTATTTTCTGGTACTCTTACAAGTGATATTATAACGTCTCTGCATTTGAATGGATCTCTATGGGAATTGGGAGGTGGGTCTAGATTTAGCTGTAAATTATGCTGGAACAGTATGGAATACATGATTGGTAAAATGGCTATAAGTCATCAAGGGTCTGAGGTATCAAACAAGCCTCAAACCATCACTCTGTTGCCAGATATGCAATAGAGTTTTTATGCAATACTTTAAGGGTTGTTTCTCCTGACAAATGTTCCTATTGACCTCTATGGACAAATAAGTCAGGAGAAGAAACCCTTAAAGTTATCCATCTATATCTACTGTATTTTATGGCAGCAGAGTGATGATTAAGGCTTGGTGATACGTCAGACCCTTGATGATACTGTTCCAGTGTAATTTACAGCTAAATCAAGTATCACCCCCCAATTCCCATAGAGATCCATTCAAATGCAGAGACCTTATAGTATCGCTTGTAAGAGTACCAGAAAATAAGATATCAAGAGTCTTTTTATGTTGTTGGGTCACAGACATCAGGAAGTCATGGCATGCAAAGGATATGTGACCAAATATTAAAAATGTAAAGGCACAGTCAACTTAGTGTATGTAAACTTCTGACCCACTGAAATTGTGATATAGTGAATTAAAAGTGAAATAATCGGTCTGTAAACAATTGTTGGAAAAATTACTGACAAAGTTGATGTCCTAACTGACTTGCCAGCACTATAGTTTGCTAACATGAAATCTGTGGAGTGGTTAAAAATGAGTTTTAATGACTTCAACCAAAGTGTATTTAAACTTCCGACTTCAACTGTATATATATATATATATATATATATATATATATATATTATATAATAATATATATATAATATTTAGTTGTTCTAACAATTTCTAGTGTTCTAACAAACAATAATAATCATAATGTTCTAACAAGCACTATTCATATTTATTTACTGGAACAAATATGGCCATGATAATTCATTTTGCTGATTTATTATATATTTGTATAATTACCATTGTAATACCTCTTTGTGGATACATCTGTCACACGTTTACAAATTCTTTATTTTATTGATAATTGTCACCTTTGACTGGTACTGGATCTGTGCGTTAAATTTGTGTTAAGAGCAGCTTAGCGATTGTGGATTGTTTAGACCAACGGAGTACTAGTGTGCCATGCGTTCACACCTATCCGTACCCCCCGACAGATTCAGCCTCCACACCACCTGCTCAGTGCTGAAAAAAAATAAAGCTAGAAAATAACAACCTTGGTGTTTGGCACCATCGTGTTTTTAATTTGTGCCACCCCAGAATAGCAATGCCACCTTTTTATGTGTGCCATCATACAAAGGCCTCTTGACACATTCCCCCTATGTAAGAAACATGAAAGTTAAGTAGTACCTATAAAACAGCTTAAAAGAAAGACCGCCACCTTGTTGGTGTGAACTTTTAGGAACAATTTCCTAAACATATGTACTTACCTCTCTGCACCCCCTTCCCCACGGCCCTGGGCTGTTCAATATTAAAAATCAGCCTTCACTGGGAGAGAGAGAAAATTATATCAATAAATATTATTATCCTGTACTTGTCTGTATATTTTGTGATGCTGTGCATGATGTCAGACAGACTGAGGAGTTTTTATCTTAGTGAGTGAGAGAAAAAAAAAACTCACATTGGTTAGGATCTGCAGCTTATAGCATATGGTCTTCCTTTGCTATGGAGACATAGTGACTCAGTGGTAGGTGAAACTTTTGGAAAAAAAGTTGAAAACAATTTATTTATTTATTTATTTATTTGGTTTTTGCTTCATGATCCATCTTTGCTGATGGACAAAATATGAAAAAAACATGTCAGCTTGACTGCTGACAGACAGTAATTATCATTCAGAAATGAAACATTCATCGCACTCAGAAGCTTATTAGCATCACAACATACAGGGTATGCTTGACATGCACAAATGTCATTATAGATGTTATTATTTTAAAAATATTTACACACACACACACACACACACACACACATACACACAAATCCCGACACCTAACCAACGGAACAGCATTTTTGGGGAAACATGAATTAATAATGACTTTTAAAAAACACAATATAAAAATTTTTTTACAGTATGATATAGCAAGAATATTACACTACAGCTAAGAGATACCAATGTAATGCCACATGATAAACTCCTTAGCTCCAACAGGTGTGAGAGCCAAACATTGTCACCCATGTCTGTGATTGGGAAATGACACACAACCACTTATTCCTGTGTCGGGCCAGATCGGTCACCGTACGGTGTGCTGACAGCACAGTTTGAGCCGTCATTGGAGGGAGACTGCATCAGTCCCGGATAGCCAATGTGTTTGCCGGTGTACGTAGTGACCGATTGTCGTGGCTTAATTTTCTAAAGAGCCGTATGCATCCCTGCTGATTGCCTCCTGTGTAGGTCTACAGCGAGGACGCACATGCAATCCGCAGCTGCTATCGAAAAGTTCTGATGAAATAAGTGGCTGGGCTAATTAAATAATTAAAAGCAGAAATCGGCATGAAATCCTGAAACAGATTCCAGCTCAAGCACGCAGGGACGCTAAAAATAGTTACGTGTGCATGCTAGTCCTTGTGGAAACGGCAATCACTGCTGCATATTGCAAATATGTGGAAAATATCATGAGATATTATACATGATCTCATTCACTTGTTGAGCTGTTTATCACAGTAAAATGTCCAGTGTTAATTCAACTCTAACAGTGTACATATGAGCCTGATCGGGCCAGAGTAGGCTCATATGTACACTGCTAGAGTTGAATCAACACTTTTTAGAGTTGAATTAACACTGGACATTTTGCTGTGAATTTACTGTGCAGCAGTTTGGGGAAACATGATTTCACAGAAAGAAATGTAGACTCTTATATGATAATGTGCAGTCGGTTGCGATCATTGATATCTGAAACTGGAGGACATTCAAGGCATTGAGGTAATGTCTTATAGAAATGTCCCCCCACATTCAGGCAGTGGTGTTGGGGGGTCACAGAGGTGCGTCTGTGTGGAGAGGAACAAGCTCTTCCATGTACGTCCAGGGGCCACATGTATAAAACTCTGAGTAAAAGATTGCGTAAAAGAACGCTCAGGGTGAAAGTCGGAAATCTGCTTTCGCAAAGTTTAGCATTTTCTCCCTCTGCCTTTCTATTACGGTGTCGCCATAACACACTGACTGCAAACATTGCGTACGTATGGTGTCCAGTGTGTGCAGAGGTATGCCGGTTCTCTTATGTTATACATCTGAATTTCTACGTGGAAACTTGCTTACGCTGCTTTCTGAGGGCATTTTTCAGCTCAGCGCTTTTTATACGTGACCCTGGTGTCATTTGTGCTCACATGAATGACAGCCTACAGCTTTAGCTGAGTGTTTTTTTAATGATCACAGGAGCTTGATGTTTTATGTCATCCACTCTCGCAACTGGAAAATGGTAGCCTACACGTTAAAAACCACAGGCAACATCTAGGTTGCGAACGATAAAATCCCCAATTACAGTTGCGTTCGTTGGATATGGCAGTAAGGAAGATGAAGATGAACATGAAGCACAGATCGATGCGGTAGGGGAGCTGAGAACTTCAAAATTATTTCAAAAATGTTTATTTCATTGTTATAACACTGCCTAATTAATGTTACTTGTCCATATACAGTACTGTGCAAAAGTCTTAGGCACATGTAAATAAATTCCTTAAGGCGAATATCCTTTCAAACATAATTTAATTAAAAGTTTCTAAATATCAAACAATTCACTACAAAGAACAGTAAACAATAAAAAACAGAATCAAATCAATATTTGGTGTGACCACCCTTTCCCTTTAAAACAGCAGCAACTTCGGTACACTGTTGTTGAGTTTTATAAGAAAATCAGCTGGGAGATTGTTCCAAGCATTTTGAAGAACTTGCCACTGTTCTTCTGCAGAATTTGGCTGTCTCGCTTGCTTTTGTCTGTCCAGGTAATCCCAGACAGCCTCGGTGATGTTGAGAACAAGTCTCTGTGGAGACCATACCATCTGTTGCAGAACTCCTTGTTCTTCTTTTCTCTGACTAAAGTTCAATTAAGGTTTTGGAAAATCAATGTTTGGAAATCTACAATTTGCTCTTTTCTACTGACACACTAATGCAGAAGAGAAAAAATAAACATCTAAGAAAAAATCTACATAAAAAAATCTAGGGTGCCTAAGACATTTGCACAGTACTGTAGAACAATGCATTTTGCTTGATATTTTGTTTGCTGTGCTCAAGCTTCTTGCCCTCAATGGAGGGGAGTGGGCGGGGTTTAGGACAGAGTAGGAGACTTCGTTCATTGTAGACACAAGACCATAGCAGGCACCAAGCATAATATTTTGCATGATAATATACTCCTGTGAAAAAAATAACAATCCATATTCAGCAGTTAATATAGCTAACGAGCTCCCAGGTTAATTTAGTTTTTTTGAGGTAGCTATTACCAGTTGTGATTGTTACATCAGCATTAGACTGTTCAGTTAAGTCATCTCATACCTTAAAGGGTTAAAAAGTGTATTTTGGAGCAGGGTGGCTTGGGGTATTTGCAAAGCGTCCATCGCTGACCCGCACATTTAGCAGCGTGGTGGATTTGATTGACATGCATGGGATTATAGAGGCTGGGTGTGCGAGTGCGAGATTAGTCCGTAATGCGTGACCCGAACACCGATGCTTGAGACTTGAGGTCTCTGTACCTGTGATGAGGACAGAGGAGTCAAGGAAGTGCGCGGCACCCGTAGACACTGTACGCCATTTATTTACGTTTAACTTTTAGTCCTTTAAACTAGAAGAGTGTAGCCAGAGATGAAGAATGAACAAATAAATTAAGCATTAAAAATAATAATAATAATTTTATAGTGCAGCTGTTTAAATGTCCATTGGTCATTACATGGTTATACTGGCTATACAGAAACAAGCTGCATCCATGAGAGGATTTTGGCCAATTTGTGCCGTGGATCTCTGCCTTTTTTTGCTTTGTTTGGTGAGCTCACTATCCACCGAGCCCCTGTTAATTTTTCCAAGGCATTGGCCTAAATGTAAAATTCACTTTACCTCTAATAATGTGCACATTATTAATCAGACTTTTCGAGAAACTAACTTTCTTTTTTTGCTTTTCAAAAATGTATTAAAAAAAAAAAAAAAAATATATATATATATATATATATATATATATATATATATATATACTGTATATATATATATAGGCTCTTCTAACCACAGGTCTTATTATGGCTCTGACACATATTAGCTGGTGATTTATGAAGGCCACACCCTAATCTGTATGAAGACATGGACCGTTATCATTTAACTGATGTTCCGCTGTTTATCTCGGAGGCCCGAAGGCTCGTGAATTATTATCCTGTCTCACACTATGACCTGGTAATCTCACACACGTTGTGGCGCATTATTTTCCTGCCCTCATTTTGCACTGTCTAAACTTTTTAGAGACTTTCCGACTCTCCCTTCAGTTGACAATACTTTGTAATGTATTAAAAATATCAATTACCATTAATTATATGATCTAGCAAACCTGTTAAATCTGTGCAAAAAAAGGCATACAATACTGAATATAATAAGTTGTAAGTATATTTATAGGAAGTCAACAAAGAAAATGGAAGCAGCAGTGTAAATAGGGCGTTGGGCCACCTCTTGAATTTTCATTATGCTTTATTATTAGCATTAGCTACCGCTATCAACACACATAGCCTATCATAATTAATATTTCAGTGTGAGAATAGTTCTCTGTAATTGTAGCGGAGGGTGATCTAGGCGGAGCTTTGCATAATCTTGCTGTCACTCACATTTGACCTCATTTTTTGTTCACCCTGTGTTTTGTTCTGCACATTCTGTACAATAAGGTAGTCGACGATATTGCATGATGATAGAGTGAAGCAGAGGACACGTAGATAATTGAGTTTACATGTCATTACCCAGCGTAGCTCTGTCTCTGCCCCCCTCCCTCAGGAGAGTACACTTACGCGCGAGCCGGGAGCCGGCCGATGCCAGGCTGTCAGCTTAGTGCTCGTCTCGGTCTGAGACGCGCGCTGTGACAGCCGGAGGGGTGGCGTGCCGTCTATGTACACCGCGTACGCTAATCTGCAAGACCCGAGACGTAGGGGGGTGGGGGGGGGGGGGGGGAGTCTTGTCTGCCAAGCTCACGCAGGGCTCTCGTTTTCAGGTCGCTTTCCCTGCGGAGGATCTTCCATTTTGATCTACCGTCCCAGAAGGAACCAACGGCCCAGAACATCGTTCTTATTACCCGCATCCCGGGCTCCGCAGTGGCTCTCGTGTTCAAGGCCGATTTTCAGGTCGCTTTCCCTGCGGAGGATCTTACATTTTGATCTACCGTCCCAGAAGGAACCAACGGCCCAGAACATCGTTCTTATCACCCGCATCCCGGGCTCCGCAGTCGGTCGGTCTGGAAAGGCTGCTCGAGGCTCAGTCTATACGCTCTTCTGGGTCGGGGCTATGTCTATATTAGCCAGCCGAGAACAGGACTCCACAGCTTCGTCCTATGTTATGTCAGGGCGTCGCTACGTTTTAGCTACCTGTTTGTAAAACTAACTGCCATTCAAAATCGTCCATCCCCTCTGCAATTCGACTTTTAAATGCTCCGGAGGTTTTATTTTATACCTTTGTTATTGTTGGGAATGTTTTTTTTTAATCAGATTTTTTATTGTTTATCAAGGTTATTTATCAACATTATTTATTGATTTTATTCCAAATTCTTAGCTCCTTTTAGCTCCTTGGTGTATTTGTTTGTTTGTATGTTGTTTTATGTGACTGTGTTTCTCTGTGTACAAGCTGCCCGTAACTAATTGCCCCTAGTGGGATTAATAAAGTTGTTTTGAATTTGAATTTGAATTTGATGTCGGCCGGGGGTTCCGTAGGTCACCGATCCACAAGCCATTAGCTTAGCGCACTCCTAAATAATCGCAGATGGACTGTATGTAGTTATTTTCTGATTCTGTATCCCCGAGTACTGTGACAGATTCATGAAGGATGAAGTTCACTCCCTGCACTAAGGGTTCTAGGAAACATCCTTCACGTGGCCTCGCAACGTCATAATTCAGGCTCGTTGTGTGGTTTTCTTCTCCATTAAAACATAAAAAAGACCCTTCTCCTACATTGAAGTACGGTCTTTCTGTCTTTTGGATTGTTTCGATATCAGGCAACTGGGGGAATTAAATCACCTCAGCCGGCTCTGTGGGATCTATAGTGAATCAGAGCACACACTTGCGTGTGCTCTTTCGACAGAGGATTTTTCAGAGGTGAGACAAACCTATAAATATGAGTGGGTAATCCATCTGGGGAGAAAACAAAAAGAAAGTATTCAGTAAATTGGTTAAGAAAAAAAGATTGAATAACTGGAAGGGGCGTATGCAACCACAATAAATTATTTATAATATGTCCAGCATGACTGCCATATCATGTCTGAGAAATGATGAGAGCATCTTAATTCAAATAAAGAGTGATTACTATATTTCGGGTTCTTGGCTCTCAAGAAGCTAGAGGGGGAATTGATACATTTACAGTAGATTACATGGAATGCTTTTAGACAGCTTCTGGTAACACTGGGGAAAGAAATATTTAGACTAAATGTAGAAATATGTCAATTTAAATAGATCAGATAAATCAGAAATCCAGAATTGCTGCACTGAGTTGTCAACGGGTATCTTATCTACAAAAGCTGTGATTTTAAAGGAAGAAAAAAAATACAGTTGATACAAAGAACAGAGGCATCTCAGATAGATATATGCCCTTTTGAATCATATCTTGGTTTTATTATATACAGACAGGTGACAAATTAAAGGAAAAACCAACATAAAGTGTCTTAGTAATGTGTTGGGCCACCACGAGCCGCCAGAACAACTTCAATACGACTTGGCATAGATTCTAGTCTCTGGAACTCTACTGGAGGGATGGAACACCCTTCTTCCTAACGATATTCCCTCATTTGGTGTTTTGATGATGGTGGTGGAGAGCGCTGGACGCTGAGCACGTTGGTCCTAAATCTTCCACAGGTGTTCAATTGGGTTGAGATCTGGTGACGGCGAAGGCCATAGCATATGATTCACATCATTTTCATACTTAACAAACCATTCAGCGACCCCTCATGCCCTGTGGATGGGGGTATTGTCATACTGGAAGAGACCACTCCCATCAGGATAGAAATGCTTCATCGTAGGATAAAGGTGATCACTCAGAATAACTTTGTATTGACCTGCAGTGACCCTTCCCTCCCTTTTTTCTCAGTACCAAATGTATGAACGCACTCACTTAATATGAATCCACTGAAGGGGGGGATGAAACATTATTATAATGTAGAATACACGTATGACACGGTGACTCATGGAAATTGGTCATGACTCATTCTCTTAACATCAGTCCCTGGGAGTGTGAGTCAATCTCTTCTTCATTATTTTTAGGGTGATCCTTTTATTCATTGATAGGTGCATGACAGCCGAATTTTCTAAAAGCAGGGACAGCCGTGTTAAGCACCTCCTTGGTTCTCGGCAGGTGCATAATAAAATACATTAATACATTTCAATAGAACTTATCCGTGTTGAAATAAAAATTTAGATGCAGACTCAGAGCTGTTAGTTCGTGGGAATCCGGATTGGTTTTGGTAATAGCGATCGTGTCAAAACGTAAGATCGGTTTGTGAGCCTGCAGAACCGGCAGTCAGATGTGTCATATCAAGAGTCTTTTGATATTGTTGGGTCACAGACATCAGGAAGTCATGGCATGCAAAGGATATGCGACCAAATATTTAAAATGATTACTTTATTCTACATTATGTTAAACTGTCCAATATTTTGATGCCGGAAAATGGGGGGGACTACATACAAAAGGTTCTATAATTTATGAACGGTTCATCTGATATGGATGAAAATACCCTCAAATTAAAGCTGACAGTCTGCACTTCAACCTCATTGTCATTGTATCCTTTCAAACTCAAAGTTCTAGAGTACAGAACCACAAAAATGTGTCACTGTCCAATGAATTAAGGTGCTCATTATAGATCAATTTAAGAGGGTGGGATTGAGTCAGTAGGGTACATGGTAGTGCGCATATAGATCTGTTTTTTTTAACAGGGAGGGATTGAGTCAGTAGGGTACATGGTAGTATGCATGCACATCTCTATGTTTACGTTCAGAGATCCGCGAAATCAGGTTCAGTTTAGTTCATGCCACCGCTACACTTCAATCTTGATCTGAACGTATAGCCTACCCTCCCTCCCACACACAGTAACAACAACAAGTCTTCTCTCAACACGCGGATGAATGACGGCTGCGTCTTAGCGGGAGGGGGAGAGTGGGCGACCCCCCCCCCTCTAACGGGGCCCGTGATGAGTGACAGCTGCAGACGGATGTCCCCGGGCCCCGCGCCCTATTCCCACGGAGGAGCGCTCCTCGTGCGTCTGTGTCGCCAAGAGCACTTTCTGTGGCGCTGAGGCAACGGGGCCCGTTTGATCTCCTCTCGGCGCGCTCGGCTCTCCTGCATTAAAACGGCAGAAGAAGAAGAAGAACAGATGTTGTCACTCTGCACTTTTCCAGACAGCACCTCCATTAGTCTAATTGCCGTGTATCATATATTTAAAAAAGAGTTTTTAGTTTGTTTTTTTTGTCTTTTCAAGTAAGTATGGCAGCGCACTGCTGCCAAAGTGATAAAAAAAACATTTCCCGCTCAGTATCTTGTTAGAGCGAGAAACATTTTTCTTAATAATCAGTAAAATTTCTTGTTAAAACGAAATCCTTTTCTCATAATAGCGGCGTACCAACGCATGTCTGTATAACTAAAAAAATTGGATCTCGTTATAACAATAAACTTTCTTATCTTCTTATAATGAGAAAACATACAGCCTATTGAAAACGATAAACAGAATGTGGCCCCTGGTGGTCGACAACTCAGAGAATGGCTCGTTTGCATGAATTGATCAAGTTTAACTTTAGTCTGGGGTTGAGACATGGCAAGATTCTGCTATTCTTGAGCATTTTAGATGGCATTGTGGCTAGTATGCATACGCTATGAATAATTCTGAAATGTATGGGGCTGCTGTACAGAAGAACGGCTCAGTCTGACCCTTCACTGAACAAATTTTGTGTATGATTCTTGATAGCTACTGCTATCAACGCACATAGCCTATCATAATTAATATTTCAGTGTTAGAATAGTTCTCTGTAATCCTAGGAGAGGGCGATCCAGGGCTGTATGATGTATAACCTGGGAATATCGCCCTCTCCTCGAAACACTATATTTTCTTGTTATAATGAGACAAGAAAGGTTCTTATTATAATGAGTCCCTTTTCTCAAAAAAAAAAAATTTAAATAATGAATGGAATTTATGTGTGTAAGTCAGAGTGATTTATTTATTATTTTTACAGATGGAAAAAAAATAGTAACAACCAAGATACTGCTGAATTTTACAAAAGTAGGAAAGGTATTGGAAGGTAGGAAGGAGGGTGATTACTACACTGTAACTCTTCAACCCCACCTGTCTATTAGTATAAACAGCTATGTGTTATTAAAAAATAAATAAAATAAAATCTGTATTCATACAGTATACATTTTCTTGCTGAACTTCACTTGATATGGCTTTGGCTCTGTAGTCCAGCATATTGGATTTGAAATGACTGTCAGCTTTAATTTGATGGTATACACACATACTTGGTGATCCGTGTAGGAATTACAGCCAATTTTATACCAGACATGTGACCAAGTCCCTCTTATCCAAGTCACAAGTAAGTCTCAAGTCATTTGGTCCAAGTCTCAAGCAAGTCCAAAGTAATTTTTTCTTGGGAAAGTTATGTCAAGTCTTGGAGAAGACTTGGAGAAGTCAAGTCACGAGTCTTTAACCTCCAAGTCCAAGTCGAGTCGCAAGTCATCAAAACAGTGCCTCGAGTTGATTCGAGTCCAAGTCACAATGACTCGAGTCCCCCCCCCCCCCCCAAAAGTAATTGGAAAATTGGCAGCTCAGCTTCGGAGCCAACTGTTTATTGTTGCATCATTAGTTCATGGATAACAAAGCTGGCAATAGGTTGAGTTGTTTCTAGGTGTGGCATTTGCATTTGTTGCTGTTCTCTCTCTCAACATGAGGACCAACAAAGTTTACAATTCCAGTAAAGCAGGCCATCACAAGGCTACAAAATCGGAATAAATCAACTGTTTTGGTATGTTGGTAAGAAGCAAGAATGCATTGGTGAGCTCAGAAATAGCTAAATGACCTGGTATACCACAGAAGAGCACTGTAGTGGGTAACCAAAGAATACTTTCAATTGTGAAGAAAAAAACCATTTTAAACTGAACAGATCGAGAACACTCTCCAGGATATAGACATAGATGTGTCAAAAGACTACCATAAAGAGGAGACTACACCAGCATGACCTCAGAGGGTTCACCGTAAGATGCAAACCGCAGGTAAGCCTGAAGAACAGAACAGCCAAGGGTAGAGTTTGCTAAAAAGTATGTAAAAAAAAGTCTCATGGGCAGATGAGACGAGTATGAACTTGCACCGAAGTGATGGAATGTGCGGAGAAAGAAAATCAATGCTCATGAGCTAAATCACATGGTGGCGGTAGTGTAATGGCTTGGGCATGTATGGCTGGCACTGGACCTGGGTCACTTGTCTTCAGTGATGATATGACTGCAGACAGCAGCAGCAGAATTAATTATGAAGTGTCCAGAAACATCCTACCTGCTCAGATCCAAACACGTTCCTCGAAACTCATTGGACAACAACACAAGGACCAAAAAGTGGAATGTTCTTGACTGGCCACCACCTGAATCCAATTGAACGTGCGTTTCACTTGTTGAATACAAGGCCAGAAGGCAAAAAGCCCCTGAAGCAAGCAAGAAATGAAGATGGTTGCAGTACAGGCCTGGCAGAGCATCACCAGGGAAGATACCCAGCATCTGGTGATGTCTATGAGCTGCAGACTTCGAATGCAAAGGATTTGCAACCGAGTACTAAATAAGATTATGCTAATTTGTGATATTGCTTTTGGTCACCGGAAATGGGGGGTTGGGGGGGGGGGGGGGGGGGGGGTGGGGGGGGCTGGGGCATGTAATGCTGATGTGGATGAAAATACCCTCAAATTAAAACTGACAGTCTGCACTTAAACTCATATTCTTTGTTTAATTTAAAATCACAGATGCTGGAGTACAGAGCCAAAACTACAACATTTTGTCACTGTCCAAATACTTTTGGACTACACTGCATTCAACAAGCTGCTCTACCAATTAAATACAGTGTATGCTCTGTGCCAGAGGTTGTCTGGTTTATTTTTGGAAAACAAATTTGACTGCATTGTTTCAGGCTAAAAAACAATATTTATTTGACTTTTTCCAGGATGACATTTTGAAGCTGTTTATTGAGTAGGCAGCTTCCAAATGGATGTTATGAATCAAAAGACAAAATAATGAAAAGAGAAAACTGATGCCCTTGGGGACTCCAGAGATGAAGAATTGCACTTACCTGAGGTGAGTAAATACCTTGGAGACTGCAGAAGAAAATAAGGTCTTGTGTGAACGTTCGACCAGAGAAAGGAATTATTTTCACTCCTTTTTTTGTAATTAGTTTTTTCTTTTCAACAGTTACAAATATAGCCAGTTATGCATTCCTATTAATCAGCTCCTTTTTGTTCACAAACAATGCCGTAGCATTAATTTGCCACGGCAAAATTATGGAAAAGGATTCAAGCTGATGAGAGATCTCATTATTTTCGCTCTTTAATAAAGAATCTGGCTGATGGTATCGAGGTAGCGCATTGTGGGGGTTTGAAGGAGGGCCTTTCATGCTGGCTGAGGGAGGTGAGGAGGTAATCATCGAAAGCTCTGTGGGAGGTCCTTCTGACACGATCCCTGCCTTTAGATTAAATTAAACGATAAATCGCTGACGGGTTTGCGGTAATCTGCCCGCCGCGTCTCTTTGGACGGACTGCAAGTTCAGGACTTAAGCAGCGCTGAGCCCGTGCTCCACTGATACCCCAGCGCAGGAGGAATATTATTTACATACGTCTCCGCAACATTATTTTGTCTGTAATTTCACACTGCCGTGCGATGCAAGGCAAGCCAAGCTACGGTAAAATTACGAATCCAGTCTACAGGGATAGATAATTTTATAAGCAAAATTAAAAAAACATAATTGTAATGCACGGTTGAAACACAGGGAAACACGCTCCCTTTTAGGAAGCACGGTTTTATTTATTTCCATTAGTTATTCCCGTTTATGATGACGAATGGACGTGACAAGCAAGGGTCACCTTGTTGAATTCTTTATTCTCTGGTTCCCATAGAAACAAATAGGCACGGTAGGGAGCAAGAACATAATAGTACTTGCTCAGACCATTACCCACTTATTTCAGGCAGAACCTCATGGGCTTCCATACCTGTGTGAACAACTGTTTGTGTGTGTGTGCGTGTGTGTGTGTGTGTGTAACTGCAAAACCGTGGGTCATTGGAAATCCTTCAATTGTCTCCTAACCAACGGCATCCATTTACAAATTCCTACACCTGAAATTTTCCAGCAGTCGAACTCACATTCTGCCTAGTTCTGCGTTAAAGAGTATGTTGTCACCCTCACTTTTTCATGTTAATGAGTGAAAGTCAACTTTTTAGCAGGGATTTCCACACCAGTGCAGGATATCGGAATGTGAATGACAGCATGTCTCAATGTTTTAGAGTTTCCAAATCCAGAGAGGCGTGGGTGGGTGGATGGATGGATGGATGGATGGATGGATGGATGGATGGATGGATGGATAGATAGATAGATAGATAGATAGATAGCTTATACACGCTGCCATTTGTTCATCATGGCACAAATTAAAAGCACAGATCTCACTGTCACTTCTGTAAATATCACCTTCAAAAGATTCAAAAGATACTGCATACTGCCTTTATAGAGAGAGGTGCATAAGGCCTCCATAAACAAATACAGAAATATTGCTTTGGATGTCCCATAACAAATAAATAAATAAACTTACTGAATATCAGATATGTAGAGCAGGAGGAAAAAATGCAATATAATGTAATAGGTCCCCAATATAAATAAATACATTGCTCATGTAAATGTACAAGACACACGCACGCACACACCCACACACACACACGCACACACATGCACACGTACACACACAGTACAAGGTGAATACACAATACAGAAAATACAGAGACTGGTTATAGTGCATTACATGGTTGCATAAGGGAGTGTAGCATAATGGTTAGGGAACAAGGCTTACAGCTCCGAGGCTGCGGGTTCAGTTCCCGTGTGCGCCCTCTGCGGTTGCACTAAACCTGAATCGCTTCAGTAAAATATCCAGCATCAGTATAAAAGGATTGAGTGTGAAGAATGATATGAGTAAGTTGCTTCCGTTGAGGGGGATTTCAAGGACTGTGACACCCTGTGGCCATTTCAGTTTTCCATATTGTAAGAGTTCACATTGACAGAAATAAATTGCTAGCATACACTAACTAAAAGAAGAAAACCTCACTGAAAAAAACAACCTCTTCCCCACAGCTCTACAGACTCAACTCGAATGAATTCCAACTAAGACATCTTCACCTTAACTCAGAAACCACAGCTGTTTGGAAGGAGCTGTGTTCAATATTTTGGAATCCCTCATTAATTCAAGTGTTTCCTTTATATTGCCAGTTACCTGTACATATATACTTTTTGAATATACATTTTCTATCCTGCAATCCACTGCAACTCATCTCACCGTTCCACACCCACAGTAGAGAATCTCTGCCCTAGAACAGAAGAATCTATGTTTGGCTCCTCCCAGCAAGACCCTTTAGGGATACTACGCGGCATGCTTTGACAGGGGGCTCTCTATGCCACTAACAACCGTCAAGCAGCTTTACACTACAACCATGAAAATGGCTTCCCCCGCGCTCGTGACCTCATACTGCTAAAGGGCAAATTGGCTCTTAAGCAATCATTAGGATTCCCCTGCTGCAGCCTTGAAGAATGAACCACTTCCCAGCCGGGTGGCCTGCCATCAGCAGCTCTGATTGTCCATGGCACATGCCCATTATCATAAACTAACACCCAGTTTCTAAGTGTATCTGTAAAAAAAAAAAAAGCATCGGAGGAACGTTTCGCGTGACAGCGTTATCCTTCAGCTCTCGGGGATGTATCTGGTCAATAAGAAAACATCCTCCGAAAATTGTAATGTCGGTCAGAGGGAAAGAGACGAGGCACACGCCTATGCAAATTAACTCATGCATAAGGTTTTTATCTGAGGGTATTAGCAAGACGGTGTCGGGCAAGGGCAACAGTTACAGTATGTGTTTGAACTACTAATTGAAGTGAACACTATAGATTGCATTAATAAACGAATGAACGAACGAACAAAGAAAAGATTGAACGAACGAACGAACACTTCTTTGGATCTTGTAAAAATAAAGAGCCGTCTGAGCGATTATATTAAAATAAAAGGACAATTGCAGTTCAAAGCCTATATACAGAAAGGGGCAGAGCTTTCATCATCAGGGACAGGAAGAGTGAAAACAGCCAATGCAAATGTCCAAATCTCTAACTTGGCGACCATTTTCTCAAAAGCAAATGGTTGTGCTTGAGTGAGCGTGGGCCTGCATTTCTGCATAATTTAAGTAATTTGAAAGCCAACTGCTGCGATATCGCTTAATTGCGCGTACTTGAGGAGACTGCGCCGCGCGTTACGTGCGACCGCATTAAATCGAAACGAAGGGTTTGTTTTGCGCTCCTGAAGAACGTGAAATAAAAATTCACACTCGGCCTGAACTTCAGAAATCACGGGAACCATTTTTTCACGCGGCCTCGAGGCCGAGTGGGCTTCAAAGCCTTGCTCTCGCATTCGAGTAACGGAAATAAGCATTCTTCACTTTACATCCAATCACAGGAGGGATGAGACATAATCTAACCTCTCCACATTGCAATGTGTCCGTGTGACAGAGAAAACTAATGGGAGCATTATTTATTAATGTATTTGTCATAATACAATCGCATCACGGCAGTGCATATAAACTAACTAACACGACCGTGAATAAACACTTCAGGATAGGTAACGACCTGATGCCCTGATGCTGCATCTATTCTTGTATACAGTATGTGTGACTGTGGAATGTTGTGTTTTAAGTCAGATACATAGGCCTACATGGATTAAAGCTGTCACTGCATGCAGAGGTGACGCGACAGGACAGGCAAGGCAGGCAATTGCCTGGGGCTCCCGAAAGCTGATCACATTAGTCCCACAGCAATGACAATATAAAAATGTGGGAAACCCCTTGAAACATCCGATGGGCAGTGCAGTGTGTAGCCTACTCGGAAATCCCCCTAGACGGGGCCCCATGTCGTTAGAAGCACGACAGTTTGTTTGAATGAATAGGCGCATTAGGCGGCTGTCAAAATGAAAAGGATTTACCCCACCGGTTATCAGAAGAGGAAAAAAACAAGAAGATTCAAATGACCATTATGAGAGTAAGTTGTAGAAGTTAACGTTCAAATGCTGCTGTAACAATCACTACTGGACTGGTAGCTTGGGAAGTTCAGTAACAACATAAGCTACTTAGCTAATGGAATGTCAGTAGGCTAACGTTCGTGTAAGCAGTTATTCTAGAGGGTTAAAACATTCAGGGTTTGTTAACGTTAGCTACGAAGGCGTTTGCTCCATAGGTCTGCTCTCATGTGCTACTGCTAGCTGGATCCATACCATAGACTAGAAAAAAAAGTAAGTTCAAACTAAATGTGCATGCTCCTTGTAGGCTATTCATCATTGTAGTACACATGCCACTATTTAGAGTTTAGTACTGTTGACTCTGATAAATATGTGTAAAACAACTCGACTTTCTATCAAGTAAAATTATGCTTTGATTCTTATTCGTATATGTATTATGGGTATAACTGGGTTGAAAATATGACTGTAAACCCTTTAGTTTGGTAGAAAAATGCAAGTTTCTTATGGGAACCATATTGTTAGTTGCTGAAACTCCTGGCTCCTCTCGCCTGTCCAGTTCCTATATAGCCTAACGTTACTAGTTAATTTTTTGGTTTATATGAGGTAGCCTATTAGTTATTCCCATAAAATGCCTAAACAGAATTTGTGAAGCTTGCCGGTTATTGTTATAAATACATTTTGAAACGAAACCCAAACCCAAGTAACGGTTATGAATGTCGTTTTGGAAATGACCCCATGCATGTTTTTGCCTGGGGCCCCCAGAGACACTAGAATCACCTCTGACTGCATGGGTATCCGGGACTGGCTCTCGACTGGCCTTACTGTTTAAAAATATATTCAGACTGAAAACAAAACGTAATTTTTTCACCTGTCCCATGTAGAATTTAAATCCCTTCCCGGTAGAAGCCTTTTTGACAGTAATGAATTTGTTTATGACAAATCTCAAGCTCCATTTCGTGCTCAACCCATTTAGGCTTAAAGAACTTCGCACCCAAAGCCCTAACACATTTATCGCCGCATTGCTTTCCATGAGCCATCCGACGCTATGATTCCGGTAACCGTGAATTACGAGGCGCGGAGATTTTGAGAGATTGAAGAGGACATCGCTTATTGCCCGGTCGCGGCTGGAGTGCGGGAGCTTCGCGGGTTGGGGCGGAGATGCTCGGGCGACGCTTGACACCGGCATGATGGATGGCAGTCAGCTCAGCTAATTCTCAGAGGACTGTGGAATTAACCTTGGCGAGGAGAGATCTCGGTTCGCTCTTTTTGATGGCTTGATGAAACATCTCCCCCTCCTGTCGGTGCTGTCTGCTCGTGTTATCAGGTACGTCCCTCTCCATCCGTCGTGCATCACTCACCATGATGCCTTGCTGCCTTGGGGGAGGGGGGGGGTATTTGAGGTGTGCAGGGAGGGAGTTCTCAAACTTTGGGTCTGCCCCAAGCTTGGAATTGTAAACGCCCACTGCTCTAAATTCTGCCAGGTCTATTTGTATGCTGTCCATACCGCTAACTTAATATGTGCGATTACGTGCCCAACAGACTATTTTAGTTTGTTGAATATCGCTCGTGGTGAATGAACCCATACGTGAGCATGGTTGCATTGTCTACCTCACAGTGTGCCTTATAGAGTGTAGTGTGCAGGAATAGTGATCTATCTCGGGTGACATGTATGAATCCTGATCTAATGTATGCAGTAGGCCTATGCATGGATGTGTGATTTATCTGATGTTGCGCGTGTGGTACAGTGAGAAAATGCATGAATTGTTATTTAATATATGTAGGTTATGTCAATGTGGCAACATGCAGAATTTCAGAATATTAAAATAATGAATGCTGTGTTTGTCCATCGCTTTTTGCTTATGTATGTTGTATGCACGTGTGTACACATTTGGTCAGTTTGTGACAGAAAATAATATGTAGGGCACTGTATTTCAAAAAGTATTTCAGCTAAAGAAATGCATTAAGTACATCACTCTGTGCATTGAGAAATTATTTCCAGTTTTTCTTTTAACTCTTGTCAAAGCTTTGGAATAGATATTATGTGTTTAGACGCAGCATGACGCGCATTAACATTTTACTCTTTTTCACATTCGGTTATTAGGGTGCCAGAGAGCTTTGTACCAGCTTCTGGCACAATGTGTCTCATAAAAACATAAAAATGTTCCTAATTACAGGGGGAATCCAATAAGACTGTAAGCGTAGCGGTGTGTGTACTGATCAGTCATCTTTATGGGCTATTCAGACTGTGCTCTGTTTGCACCTCCTACTGTTCGAACTATAATTTAACTTAAGCTGTGTCTTAAATCACATGTACACTTTCTTTGTGTGTGTCTTTGTGTGTCTGCGTGTGTGTGTGTGTGTGGTGTGTGTGTGTGTGCGCGTGCGTGTGTGTGTGTGTGTGTGTGCTTCATATTTTTTATTTCGGTCAGTACAACTCACGCATTCAAATACCATGTTTAATTAATGAATGTGCTGAAATAATATTTTGGTTTGGCGCTGAATGGACCCACTTTAGTACTACTCCGGAGCACGAGTACCAGTTTCCTGACAGAACTTGCTATGCACACGTAAAAACGTTCGCTCCGCTCATTTCTGTAAAAAAAAACTTCCAAAAACCCTAGAGATATAATGCTTTGCCATGTCAGGCACTTTTTTGAAATATGTTTTTTAAACAGGAGCACATGTGCATACAATCGCATGCTCGGGATATGGGACAGTGGTAGGTAGCAGTATATTGTAGTGCGTTCACTACCTTTTCATTCTATTCTTGATATTTTAGGGAAAAAAATAGAAAAATCGTGCACATCCCCGAAGAAAAACAAGTGCTGGAAAAAGATAAAAGTTGATAAAATAGATAAAAGATAGAAAAATAAAATAAGAAAAGAATCAGCACATTGAAAAATGCTTACTTATGCCAAACGTATTAATAGTTACCAAATTTTGATGTTTCGAGCTGCCATGCTCCTCAAAAGACATAAGACAAGATTGAGCTTGGTATAATATCAGTGATGGCTGGGGGGGGGGGGGGGGGGGGGGTTGAGCAATTGAGAGAGTAGCGCTGTAATCATCTCAGTGATTCACAACTGACCCATCCGATTCTGTTACATTGCAGCTGCAATAGAGGGACGAGTAATCCTCCAACGTAGAAAATTGCCTCCCCAGATCAGCCAATATGAGTGGATTAATGAACTTCACCCCGGCGCCGCATATGGCCTGACACAACACCCTGAAATTAAACTAATGCTGGCATTCCCTCTGCCTTCTGTTATTTCTGAAATAGCTCTGTGCTTTATAGACCACAGCAGGATAGCTGCGGGACTCCAGCATCCTTAAGCCGTTACATACATCATCATCATCATCATCATCATCATCATCATCATCATCACGGATGAATGCAGGGCATCAAAGTCAAAAGGAAGAACAAGATCAGCGCAACTCGGAATCAAACCCCGAACTTCCGTCCCGCAGGAAGTGACATCGTTCTGTCGTCGATTGATCTTGAACCTTTTAGTCAACCTACATTACCTGGATGTAATCAAACCGATATTCCGTTACCCTTAGCGATCCGGACTATTGACTTTTTTCCCACTGGCGCGCTAATGCGAATCCAACTAGGCTTTAATCCTAGAACCCTTGATCCACGCTGCTGTCAGTATAAGAAGCTTAGTAGCAATGCTGTCAGCAGTCCGTGAAGCCAGACTGCACACTGTTCCTCTGTCTGACCAGTGGGTAAGTGCATTATCAGCACATTATTACTCCCAAGGAGACCCTTTCCGCATTCTTGTACGACAGCCAGATCCGCCATTTGCTGATGTGTTGGAGCTAAACTTCATTCACAAAACTGAATGCGGTCAATATTTCATATTCTCGTGGGCAAATTGCCCTCCCATACGCAGGTGAAAATTGAATACTTGCGCCGGAGATTTAAATCAGGATTGTGTTCTGCAATGCTTAAAAATGGGGCCAACACCCCTCCACCACCAGAAACCGGCATGAGACTGTGCTCCATTGTCTGGGAACATATTTATTCATCAGTGTTTATTCATAAAGCCTAATTAAGTAGTCTTTGTTTAGTCCTTAATGCTAGACTCATTTTTCTCCTTTGTTACTATTATAGGTCCCGACAGATCACAACAGGTGCATGATATGTGTACAACAAGAACAAAAGCATTAAAAAAAAATTATGAAAAGATTACATTTCCGTACAGTAAACCTGCCAATTCCTCCTTGTCTTTCCCACTGTTTTTGCACATGCATTGGTAGTGGAGATGCAATTACAGCGCCTGGCGGCCTGCAGGGAGAGCCGGCCCTGGATAATACGCCGCTGACTAGTAAATGCCGTCGGTTCCTGGCCCGACAAAACAGAGTCGCCGCTGACCGTCAACTTTGCAAGGATCTCATCGCCGAGCCCCGCGCACAGAGAGGCCCATCGTCCCACGGGTTCGCGCCTCACCCAGCTGTCATAAACAGGTACATGTAAGCCTGCGAGAGCAGTCAGCGACTTTGTCACCAATCGCCAGTCTAATGCGGACATGAACCAACGGCGAGTCAATGGGAGGTTATATAAAAACGGTCCTTCCTAGTTTTATTTTCTCGTATATATATCCACTGTTGTGTTTATCTGCTGATTTTTCCATCATTTCAGTTCTTCCTGCCAGGCAAAGCAACTGTAATATAACTGCACTCTGGGGCTTGTGCATAAATCATTAATACCCACTTGTGTGCATGGCTACATCATTCCCAATGGTATGAGTCGACCCAATGAAACATTAAATTTTCATATACATTTTTCATGTTGGTAATTCAGGTGCCCTGACCCGCGGCCGCTACCTTCCTCTTCGGCTGTGGTAAGATCAATGGGGTTAATTCTGCATGTGAAGGGCGCTATAAAATGAAAGGGTTTACAAATGCCTGCCGCATGTACAAGAAACAAGATTCATTTCAAAAAGAAAAATGTAAATACGAGGGAATAGGTAGGTCTTGTGGATGCTTCTGGAAAACAAATGAATGATAAATAAAATGATCCGTGACAGAAAACTGAAATGTGGAACCTGAGATGACCCTTTGTGTCTCTGGTGGACTGAAAGTGTGAATTTTTTTTTCGCTCTCTGTCTCTCTCTCTCTCTTTTGTTTTTCCCTTTCTTTTTTGTTTGCCAAGGCTGTATCTTAATTAAAATGGCTTTTAAACTGACAGATGCATCCCACACAGCCAGCCCTCATTCAAAAACTTATTAAAACAGTCAATCTCACTTGGCGTTATTGATCTGTGAACGATGTGCATTCCGGAATCACCTGTTATAGAGCTATGAACACTTAATCATTCCAACCCACGTAGCAGAGTAAAGTAGTTAAAAAAAATAAAAAAAATAAAAAATGAATATTTAAATAAATAAATATTCCACAGGTGACACATGGCATTCACACCCATTGCTTCGATATATGTGTGTAGGTTTCTGAAAGATTAAAGTTGTGTTATTACATTATTTCTAAAATATAATGTACTTTGGCTAAGCACCACTGTATCCATGACTTAATGCACAAATGTGTATATTTAAAGTAATGAAGGGAAAATAAATAATAAAACTATGGCATAATTGACCACCACTTTGGGCACTATTTTCCAGCTGGCAGATGGCGGGTGGCAAGCCAGCGCATTGGTGAAGTGACATTTTCGGCATGTATTTTCACGCTCCTGAGCCCGTTTGACTTGCCCTGCACCGAAGTGGGAGGAGAGTCGCTGGTGGAGGTGTTTCAGTCCAGAAGCAAAATTGGGGCTCTATTATTCGGCCGGGTGGCGAGCCACAAATTTACACGCGTCTGAGCCTGTTTGGTAATTTGGTGACTCGCCATGCGCTGAAGTGAGAGGGAAGCCACTGTTGGGGAGTGTATCCGTCAAGAGGAAGCAGCCCAGTTAAATTTTAGCGCAGCGGTATGCAATTTTGTGGTAAGATTAGACTGTGATTCACGCCTGCACTGCCCACCAGGTGAGAACACGTTTGCGGTGCAAATCGCACAACAGCGTATGGCGAGTTGCTAATTTCGGGGCTTTCCCGAGCAATGCATGCAGGAACCTATAAAAAGCCAATCAACCATTTTATGGATCATATGCGGTCCAATCTGACTTTCAAATAAATCCCCAAAGCAGGAAAAATGTATACTTTGCATTTATTGTTTGTTGTCTCTTTTTTATGTTAGGCTAATTCCTGTATTTGTTTATGTATTTAATTGTTTATGGCTGTTATTATACTGCACTGTGGTCCCAGGGGTACTGTATTCTTTCTTACACCCGTCTGTAATGAGAATAATGACAAACATACATTCACTCTTATTGCACGTATAGCGATATAAAAACGTACCTCTTAACTCAATTACATTCAATTAAATAAATGCTAAATAGATAGCCTATCATCTTCCACTGCAGTCGTAGTCAGAAATTGACAGTGGGTGGACTTGTTCTGCAAGCCGGAGGCCTCCCGACCACAACCGAATGGGTGTGTTCTGCTATTGTGTTTCACTAAACCACGTGATGCGGGACAGCCCGACATGGTCAAAACCAGTCCACCCAATACGCTGGGTCGCAATGCACACGGCTCTTAAAAGGACTGAAAAGAGGTAATTTCATTAGCGATGGTTGAATCCAGCTGAATCAAACCCACTGATAAATATTTAGCATAACCCAGCCGTAGTGCACTGTGAGCTGTGCGCTCCTCTGGTCCGAAAATAGCGAAATTCAGTAGCCACGCCCAGTGTGCAATGCACTACGCCATTGACTATGACGGCTCGCCGCACGCCATACGCTTGCCGGAAAATAGAGCCCTTTGTCTTTGACTGAATAGATATTATTCTAAATCTAGGTAAAATATGGCAAACTGAGACCAAAATCCAGCTGGAATATGGTAAACAGCAAATGTGTTTATTTTTGAGAGGTAATAAATCATAAAAAATTATGCATAGATATATCACAGTTGTTTTCCCCTCCCTGTCTACTTTGTTGAGATAGTTAAATTAAATTACGCACAGAATCGGGATGGTGCAATACAAATAGACATTATATTGGTCATGATCATTACAGTCAGTCTAAAAGTTTAATCTGATAGAGAAACAAGTAGACAACTTCGCAGATCTGAGTAAGTAAACATTTGTATATGAGTGGAGTACAGGGACCCATTTCATGAAAGCGATTTGTGAGGATTTTCATTCGCAGATCGCAATATCTTTTCATTTCACGAAAATGCATCGCTTTTAAATTTCAAATAAAAGTGTGATGGCTACAGGCCTCGATCTTGCACGTCCAGTTGTTTCTTCACAAATATGCCGTTTCCTTTGATTGTGTGGAGATGGAGGTACGCTCCAATAAAACCTTCCGTGATTGGGCCCACCCTTTAGATAACTACGCCGATAATGAGTTGCTCTATGATATAGATTGCATGGCATGAAATATTACATTTATGCAACCTTCTTGACAAAGATCTTAGGTCAAAGACTAAAAGGAACATGGACCCATTAGTCTTGCTTTAAGTGTTCTCTCACAAAACAGTAGTACATAAAGGTTATTTTTTTAAAGTGTACTTTTAATGAAAATTTTTTTTTTGCATATATTTTAAGTATATTTGAAATACTTTATAAAGTAAGGCTGTGTCCAAATCAGAGCCATATCTACTGCGCCCTGTCTCCTGTGTACAGTGCACTGGCAGAAGTGTGCCGTTTATTGTGTACTGTTTAGCACGCGACGTGCGTGCAGTACGCAAAAAATATCCGCCATACTATTTTCCAACCGTACTGTGTAAGACCATGTCACGTGTTGTTTTTGTTGTATTTGAAGGAAAACGTCAGCGAAGCTGCTCCTCATTTTTTAAAACAAAGCTTCATGTCATATTTATGCAAAATGTTTGTGTACTTCTTGAGAAGTGTGCTCCCGAATATACTCAGCAAAACCCCGGAAGTAAGTGTATCATACGGGGGTTTAAAGTATATTATATAGAAAATGTTGCCTACGTCTTTTTCGTCCTGTCTACTCAACAAGCCTACCTAATAGTATGGAAGGGTGCTGATTCGGACACAGCCCAGATTAGCCCATTTTAAGTATACTTAAAGTATTTCCTGTAACTATACTTTAAGTATACCATTCATGAGCTACTTCAAACTTTGTATCATAAAATGGTATATTTTAAGTATTTTTAAACTGTGATCTAAGTTTACTTCTGGAAGGAAAAGTGAACGTGCACTTTGAATACCGTACCTGGATTTAGTTCAGAAAAAGTGTATGTAGGGCATACTTTTATAAACTTATTTTTGAAAGGGCTGACAGCTCTGTGCCTCCTGGCAACTTTCTCAGGGTTGTTGGGCAATTCATTGGAATAAGCAAAGCCTCTGTGTTCAGATGCATCTTTAAAGTCACGGCAGCTCTCCACGTTGTAAATACTGATTTTCCTTCAGTTTCCCAAGCCCCCAACACAGGCGTCAAGTGAATCTTTTACACACTGTGTGGTCTCCCAAAGTCCTGGGTGGAATTGATGGGTTGCACGTTCCCATGAGAACGAACGCACTTTTTGCGTGTAGAAAAGGGGTACCAACTCAACAAACGTACAAGTTGTGTGTGATGCCAATTAGTATTAGATGCCGTGGTTAAATACCATGGGAGCGCACACCACAGCTAGATTTGGGGCAGGCTGTGATTTGTGTCACCGCTTGGTCACAGGTGACATTACTGATGTATGGCTTCTCGGTGACAGTGGGTAGGTTCAATTTGAATATACAAATAACAAAACGCCTAATGCCACTATAAAATGAAGACTTTATTAGGCCTACTGGGGAGAACTTCAAATAAAATAAATATTTTAAATGGCACTCCGATTTAATCTGACCGCAAGTCACATTTTCCGCCCCAAATATCCCTTGCAACCTTGGCTCCTCACACAGAGGTGCAGAGAAGCGCTACAATGTTGCGCACAAATGCATATGAAATCAAAACGAAGCAGGGGGATGCGACCAATTTGCAATTCACTGATTGACGACATAAACGCATTTCGCGACGTGCGTTCGTGGCTTGCAATTGCGATTTCCACGTGAAACACTCGAAACAAGGAGCGGGGGAAATCCGTCGCATCTTGCACATCTCAGCTCGACACGTCGCAACTTTCATGAAACGCGCCCCAGACGTCGATCACGTCCAAAGAATAAACTTTGTCTGCTTTACGTGACACGTCTTCAGGATTTGCAATCTGCTCACACCAGTCTGCAGTGATATATGTCCGCAGAAGCTTCCTGAAGGGAGGCCTGCTTCCCCTTCTAAATTCAGTTGACGGCACAACGGCGGACATCTATGTGTCTTGACCACACTTGTTCCTGTTGTTCTTTTTATTTCTAGTGACAGCAGGTAACAATGGCAACTACCTCCTTATAGCACCAAACATCTACTTTCTCTCCAGGACTGAATTGGGCTGATTATATGCCATTTAGAGGTTCAGACAAAGGTCATCCATTCTGAGACTGCATATAGCCACTGTCTCTTTTGTTTTCAGACAAATGTTGTTTTTTTTTTGTTTCTTTTCCAAGGCATCTCAGCCTGAGAGCTAAAGCGCTGCAATTAAACCGAGGAGCAATCCCGCTTGTGTCTCGCGGACAATGACAATAATTTAGACTGACAATGTCCTCAGCCGTGAAGGTCAAGAGCATCAACTTCCTCATCCACAATCGTAATTTTCTTCGTTGTAATTTCAATGTCCCCACAAATCTTTGTTTGTTTGCTTACCTAACTACAGTGGGTCACATCAAATCAAAGCAAAATGCATACACACAGCACATTTTACAAAGGATTTGTCAGAATATTGTCACAGTATACCCTGGCCTTAATCCCCAGGAAAAAAAAAAAAACAATCAGTGGTAAGGAAAAACTCCCTGGATGGCATATAGGAACTAACCCGCTTATTCCTGGTCAGGGTCACGGGGGGCTGGAGCCTATCCCAGCATGCATTGGGCAAGAGGCAGGAATACATCCGGGACAGGTCTATCTATCGCAGGGCATATAGGAACTCAGGAGGGGGAGTCACATCTCTGGAGGTGGTGGTTATACTGTAGGTGGGGTGGGGCTCTGGTGCAGCTGGGGGCGGGTCTGAATCCCTTAGATGTTTTTGGAAGGTTATTCCATAATACAGGTCTATTTGCTTTGTCCAAACATGTTTTGCTTCTGTTTTGGTCTGTGTATACCTTCATTAAACTGTTTGCTTGCATGAACAGAAGTGACTGGTGTGAACAAACTGCTTCGTAATAAAGTATGTGATTTGCCATCAAAGCAGCATACGTACCTGGTAAAGGATTCAATTAAATCACTAATGCTGAGAGCTTTAGATCATCAGCTGGTATATTTTTCCCACTTCAAGGGACTTAATGCACATATTATATCTCACTGTTATGTAGAGCCAATTATTTTATTTTCATTGACCACATACGATGACATCCTACATCATGAAAACAAAGAGTCCCTTGAATTAATTCTTGAACAAAATTTGTAACCAAACTGCCTCATTCTAAAAGGTGGGAAAATCTGACGTTTGGGATTATTCCAATTCATTGAGTAATCTTGACTCACATTGACTCCCAGGCACTTTGATACACATTCCATTAGATCGGTTTGGTTAGCAAAGCTCAGCTCAGAAATGGGAATTACAGCTGATATATGATCAAATCTTCAAACGAAAGAGTATTATTTCTTGGGCACAGTGCACTGGATTGTGGGAAACATCTCCAGACCAGGAACAGAGATGAAGCAATGACTCATGTGCCTTTAGGAGGTTTACAATGACTCACCGAGAGCATCGGCACAAATTAAGGAGCACCAGATCCTTTCTCATAACCTTGTAGAGAAAAACTCAACGGGGATAGGAAGAGTGACAAACACAAAGCACCTTAAAGTCCTCAGATCTCAAGTAAAATCCTTGAACTTAATGCCAGTTACTCTTCTTCCTTTTTTGAATGTTGGTTTATTTTCAGTATCTCTGACTCACAGCCATAATGTCAGTGTTTGGCAGCGGTTGGAGACCACAGTGCTCAATTTAAGTTTTCTGGTTTGCCTGGACCTAGTAAATGATGGTGACTATTCTCTGTGGACATGGTCACTATATGGGCGGCCTTGAGCACTGACAGGGTCTGGATGGTAGTACTGTAAGCATATAGCTTTAATATAACCCTTAATTCCAAGGTCTGTTCTGGGCATAAACTGGCATATACCGGCTGATATGGTGGGTCAACTGAAAATGGAGCTGAAGGATACTCATCGCGCTGTGCTACGCCCAGAGAGCTTGATGTCACATCCTCTTTGGCATCTCGTGACATCCCGTCCTCTCTGATGTGTCTTGCCTTTTGCTCGTCTAATTCTTCATGATAAACAACTCGACCGAACTGAAGTCTCTTACGCTGCTGATGTGGGGAGTGTCTGCCTTGCTCTCTCTCTCTCTCTCTCTCTCTCTCTCTCTCTCACTCACTCGCTACTACAGCATCAGCACCATGTACAGCAGCTACAGCCTTCAGTGGCTCAGCAGCCTCACCAACAGCAATAATAAATAATTCAGTCACTGGGAGCCGGCCATCGCCATTCCACACCTACAACAGCAGGCAGGCGAAACAGCATGAGTCCCGCCATGATGCTCAGCAAACTGAGGGTTCGCCTGGACTCCAGCACCAGCCCAGGGACTAGCTGCTATTTGTTTTTCTTAGAGGAAGAGAAGTACCTTGTCTCGTCCCACAAGCCATCACCTGCCTCTTTGGATCCGCCTAATCTCTCCCCTGTTTTCTTTCGATTCATTAATAATATGCCGTGCGTGGCGGTTAATTACGGCTTTTTGTTTTGCCTCATACGGCATGCGTCGCCTCGCCGCCGTCGCTCCCGCGACATCATTAGAACTACTTGAGAAGATCAGCTCTCACCACAAATGCTGGAGCTTTACTGTCTTACTGAAGAGAAGTGCTTCCGTTGTCTGTGTTATTATAGAAGAGCACAGAAGCCATAGTCTTAGGTGCCGGAGAAAGAACTGAGAAACTGGAATTAGAAGGGCCGTTTGATGCATGCGAAAGCAACCATTTCCAATTTATTTCCTCAGACAGACCCTGTGGAATGATAATTGCATACTGAATTATATTGCTTAGTGTTGGTCTAACTTTAATCCTAACAACTCTACTTTCTGCAGTCGTGTCTATAATCAACATCAATAGAAAGTTTGAACTTTCTCATGAAAGAGCTTCATGACAAAAACAAGGGAAAGAAGGTGAAATCCAGTTACTATTTTTATTATGCAGATTATAAACATAATTCAGAACTGATAGTCAGAATAGGTTTACAACATGCCAAAAGTATTCTTCCATCAAGGTTGCTGATCACAGGAGTGAACATGTATTCAGAATAAATTGCAGTTTGTAGAGTTGATCCTGCCACACTTATTTAAGTACAGATGATTGGAGATCAAATTGTCTTCCTGCGCTTCTCTAACAGACTATCACGCTTTATCCCTCCGATCAATGCTACAACCTCAAATAAGAACAGAATAATTTAGCCAAGATTGCTGGGAGAGGGATTCCTTTTTTTCTATTTACAGAAATGCTCCAGCTACAAGTCGGCAAAACGACCTCATTCACATGATTAAGCCTAATGAGCGTCGCAAACGAAGTTCTCAGGGCAAGTTCTGTCAAATAACTCTTGCTGTGCCCGACCAATGGTGCATGTTCTCCTCCTGAACCAATCACTTGCACACATTTAAAAGCGAGACTCAGATCTCTCCCATACTGCTTTGGCTGCGCTGCTCTTGTTTCGCTGCTTCTTGTTCTAACAAAATATTTTGCTGCTCACCCTCCACCACCCCAGCCTCCACCTGTTGTTGGATCCGATTCTATGTATTTGGGGTGTTTTGGTGTCTATATCACCTGTTTAGTAGGGGAGATGTGTCGTGCTCCCTGTTTGATAGGTAGTGCACGCTGGTGCATGCACTAGAGGTACATAGAGCAGATTCATCCAGCGCCAAACCAAAATATTATATATTCATTCATATATTAAATACGTGAGTTATCTTGACAGAAATATTTCTAATGTGTTAAGAATTCTGAATGAGTCTTTTTACATGGCTAATATATTCTACTAAAAGAATACTAAAGCAATACAATATGTCTAAAGTCACACCGTAGAATTTTTCAGAAGGTGCATTCCAAACTATGTAGTAGCAGATGTCAAATTCAGCCAATGTCATATTTCTGTCACAGCTTTTCTAATATCCCTCAACCTCTTTTGACTCCCTTCTACTGAACAATAATAAATGCGCTATATATTGAGAGTGGAGATTTGTAGTATTTTGAGCATGAACAGATCAATATCCCCTTATCTACTGTATGTATCATATTCCTGATAAGACATAAACTTCCCTGGGGTTAAAAAGATAATTTCCCAAATTAATTTAGTATCATTTCCAGGCCCTCAACCTTGTGGGAAATCGGATCATTTATTATTGAGTGTTTATTAATATGCAGAGATGACATACATATCCTGTTTGCACTTCCCGAACCAACAAGTTCACTCCTGATATTTTTAACAAGCAGCTTGCGGTCCCTCAATGATAGACTTAACTGTAAATGGTGTAAACGTGGGGACACTCATTCACAGAAACAGTTAGGCGACACAACCACATAATGGTGAGTTTTCATATAATTTATTGAAAAGGTTTGACCAGTCTGTCCAGACTAGATTCACTGAACCCCTCTTTAGTGGTTTGGGATTTCCATGCAGTACCTCTGATTTAAAAATCTATCCTATGCACTGTGGGAAATAAGGGACAAACTCAGAATTAATGAGGGACTGTTTGACATTATAAAGGATGTGAAAGAAATAAAGTAAAATATAAAACTTTACTTTAGACTTTTATTTAAAAAGTTTTCACTTTTATGAAATCCAATACAATCACATAGTTATAAATGTTACAGCCTATATGGGTGCTCTAATATTGCACATGCTAGACACGTCTTCTATTTAGGTCATTATGTCAATTATACAGAACGCAGGGCTTCTCAAAATGTTGAGTTTTAATTAAAATGAAAATATTTTATAAAATGCCTGGGGTAAAAGGTATGCTATGACACTTCATCATGAAATGGATTTTTTGCTGTTGTTGTTTCTTCAATGAGTGAAGTGAATTAACATTTGGTAGTGAGCTTTTGGGAATGTTATCCCCAAGTATAAACAATTGAGTGTTTTTCCAAAGTCCAGTTTTGATAAACCGTATTTTCAAGGTGGGTATAGTTGTCTGATAAATCATGGTTAGATATTTGCAGTTTTACTTTTACACTATTATTCTTAGGGATTTAACAATACAAATGTGATTTTTCAAGCAATAAAATTAATAAAAATGTTCATTTTCTCAAAATTGGTAAAAGTGGGCTGAGTGGGTTTTGGAAAAACACTCTTCATTTGTGTTTTGAAAGTATCCAAACCTTTTGCTTTCCATTTGGGTCTGGGAAGAGTGTTCATAATTGGTTAGAGTTATTTGATGCGTGCCTTCGGCCATTTAAAAATCTAAATGACATGCACTCTCTCCATGGAATGCTTTGTACTTCAGGCTCTGCTCTGTCCTTTCCGAGGAGTTCCTTCGAACAGCTTGCATAACATTCCCTGGCCCATACGTCTAATGCTTTCACCAGAAGCACTGTTCCTTCTGTATGTAAAAACAAATTCAAATATATATCTCATCAATTAATCATCGGTTATTACGGCATTAAATGTACACACAGGAATTTTCTGCTCAAACTCATAAGCAAATTACGGAGATGAATCTTGTTGGAGCGGCTTTCTAAGAGCGCAAGGTCTGTATTGCGGTTCCAGTATTGTACTGGATTAGGTTCCTCAAAGGTGTGTGTGTTAGTGCTCTCGTATTTATATAGTTCTTGGGTCTGTTTGAGCTGTGTCCCTCATAGAATGTCATACACACTTTTTGCCTTGTCCTCTACATAGGACCCCAAACCCTGAGTGGCACAAAGCCAATAGAAAAGGAGTAGTGTACCTCATTCATCTCATTAAGGCTTTTTTGGACCTGTTCCCACGATGGTGACAAGGGTATAGCGTGTCGAAGTTTGTTTTGGCAGACAGTACTGAATTGGAATATCTTGTGGGTCCTCTGGGGAGGTGTAAAAATAGTCATCTTGGCAAGCCTTTCTGTCTCTGAGAAGGGTGAGGCCTGTGCTCTTAATCGATGGCCTTTCTCATAACACTAGCAGACCTTTTATAAATATTCATCTCTAGAGGTTTTGTTGTTGTTTTCCGGTGACATCACCAATGCTGTTTCCTATTCATAATTTTTGCATTACATGACAAGTTATTGTAGTTTTGAAGAAAATGTATGGTATATTATATTATGACACTTATGAATATATATATATATAGATATTTTTTCACGCCATTTTCTAAATATCACTGATCTCCAAATTCATTTTTATGAAATAATATTTACAATATCTTACCATTTACCTTTATTATTTACCAATATACTATTTGAAAGTAATTTATTACGATCTAAAAAATGACCCGTGGAATCAATAATACGTGTGCATTTCAGAAATCAAATATCAGTCTGTACCCATTTTTGTAAATACATACTTTGTGAAGCCACCATTTCCCAGATAGCATATTGACATTCAGTAGGGATATTTATAATATCTGTCTGCTCTAATAAATCACTGGGCATGACCACTGGAATTTTAAGCTGATATATCAATGTGTTTCGAAACAATAATTTAGTCCACAATTCCAGGGCTGGCCATAAAACATAATATTGCTTTGCTGAATGCATTTATACCTGTCCTTTCTGCTCTCACTAAATGCGTTCTGAGAACTATATATTAATATAGGGACAGGAGGCTTTGCCATGGCAGGATTCTAATGAATATGTGGATTTAACTCAAGAATGGGTACATGTGACTTATTTTGTGTATGTGATAATTTGACCTGTGAGTTTTAAACCTGCAGGAATAAATAGCGAGCCAGTGAATTGAACAGCACGGTAACAAATCTGTGCTTTAAATGGGAAAGAACTACATCTGAAATTGTCTCTTGCTTTGAGTAAACCGTAGCACTGTAGTAATTCCCAGGGGTAATTTACAGCTTTGAGTATAGGACCATGGAATAATAACGAATGCAGTATGTAGACATTCCCACTGTGATTAATGTCTTCATTACAGACCAACGTTCTCGCTTGCAGTATCACTCCGCTTTAATAGAAAAATACGATTTTTATTGCGTAATTATTACTTGGAACATGTAAACATGCCCGGAAAGTGAACTGAACGCATATGGAAAATGAACAGCGGCCGGAGCGTTTCAAACGATAAAGAGTACATAGATATTAATTAACAAGCGGGCCAAAGGGTTCCCTAATCTTAACGTTGCTGAAGTCAGCTACTTCACGTCGTGCATCCATCTCCTTGTAAATTAAAGACAAATTAGCTTTCTCCCTTGATTGATCACCTCATATCTGTACAACTCTACCGGCTTTCAGCTCATGTCAGAGAGTGAATTTTAAACATTCATCACAGGAGAAAGTTCAAATTCCAACGGTGGTGCCTTTCAATTGCCATTCAAGTGCTTTCACTTCCGTCGGTCCCCTGTGTTTAATCAATAGAACTGGATTTTTCGCATTCAGAGCCCAGCATATGGGAAAACTATTATATCTTTACTACCTGGGACTGTACCCGAGTATGTTTGCATGAATTCCTTGAACGGTGCACAGGCTAGTCTATACGTAACTGCATAAAGAATGACCCCCGTGACTTTCGGTAACTTTCAGACTTATCTGATGTTAAGGTTAGTACTTTGTGGTTAGAGATTTGTGGCATGGTGAAGCTAAGTTTGAAAGGAAAAGGTGAAAGTCATACACGTACAACAGAATCCTCTCTCTTTTTTTTTATTTTTTTTTCTTCCTCTGTCTGTGTCTCTCTACTCTTGCAAAACATGCACACAGAAATCTGAGGAGGTGTTCTCCTGCCAATAGGTGTTCTCCTGTACAGTAAGTGCTAGTCACTTAGCTATCATATCTCACACGACTGAGATTTCCTTTTTCTTTTTTAACGAATTATATAACTGCTTTTTTAGCACTTTAGAAATATGTAGAGTATGCCCTTAAAAGTATGTTGACTACTGAAGAACTCCAATTAAAAGAACCGTATTTTGAAATTTTTCTATACAGCCTGGTGTCAGGTGAGAATGCCTGATAGAAGCAAATCTGGGCTTGCTACCAGATACCCCAAAAATATATGTACAGACAATTCCATAGCAGCTCATGAATGAGGCAAGTGGTCCTTTTGCATACAATTTGTTGGTTCCCGTAATGAGGTTCTGTTATTATGATTAGATTCCAAAGATGGCAATGGAAAATGTCTTGGCACCATAACATACACTGCCTGGCCAAAAAAAAATTGCACACTCTAATATTTAGTTGGACCGCCTTTAGCATTGATTACGGCGTGCATTCGTCATGGCATTGTTTCGACAACCTTATGCAACGTCACAACATTTATTTCCGTCCAGAGTTGCATTCATTTTTGGCCGAGATCTTGTATTGACGACGGGAGAGTCGAACCACTCCGTAAAGTCTTCTCCAGGACATCCCAAAGACTTTCAATGGGGTTAAGGTCAGGACTCTGGTGGCCAATTCATGTTGGCCACATTCATGCTCCCTGAACCACTCTTTCACAATTTGAGCCCGATGAATCTTGGCATTGTCGTCCTGGAATATGCCCATTGATGGGATAACCTGGTCATTCAGTACATTCCGGTACTCAGCTGACTTCATTTTATTGCTGCATAACGTCGCTGAGCCTAGACCTGACCAAATGAAGCAACCCGAGATCATAACACTGCCTCCAGAGGCTTGTACAGTGGGCACTATGCATGACGGGTGCAACGGCTTTTTTTTTGACCAGGCAGTGTATTACTTCCATTTTAAAGATAACAAAGGCGTACAGTGTTCCTTGTGCTGAGATGTACATTCGGTGTCTCATATTATCTTTAAAGCTGCACATCTTGGCAAGCGGGAATAGTAACCTTTTGAATTTCAAATAGATGCAAATTATACGTCTAAAGGGTTATGTTTCAGGATAATCACATCCATTGAAGCGCGGTGTGCGCAACGGGTAAAGGCGGCCCCCACTGGAAACCGGGAATGTCAGTTCCGCACACGAAATGCCAGCGAGCAAGCGCAACGCGCGACGTCACTCGTCACCCGATTTACACACCTTCCCGAAAGAAATACATTTTAAAGCTTCAGCGAGGCGTGACAATAACCTTCACCGTCATCTCTTACGGGCTTATTATTCTTCTGGACAGACTGTCTATATAGAGCAGTGGCAGCATTATTCATGCTAAGATACCAGCCTCATTTTTTCCCTTCGACATACTGTAGATGTGTGACATTGAAAACGCCTAAGGGACAGGGTGTGCATATAGTAAATAGTGTGAATGAACAAAATGCATGTACACAGGTTGAAATTTAGTCACGCAGTACAAATGAAACAAAATAAGGTTGAGTCAGAAAAACAATAAGATAAAATAAACATGTCAAGGTGTCTGTGATGGCACAAGTTACCAGCTGTAAAACCACGGGAAAATGTTTCATTATTCATGACCAAAAAAGCGTGTCTTATTTTGATATTGCAATAAATATGGCAATTTATTTTTTTTCTGCAATATTTTGGAATACCATTAACACTGCATGTAATCCTCCCCTTAAATATCAAATAGTTTTGATCTTTGACAAGTGATAGAGGTCTTCTTTCGGTTTGTGAATACTATTTCATGAGTGCAAATGAAATATTATTTTGACATATATCTGGCTTACATTCCATGGACTTTCTGACATTTCCCCAAAATTTTGCATCATTCAGAAAGTGGTAAATGTGCGATGAATAAATGAATAATAAATCAAACAGGGCAGTTTCTGTCCTATAAAGAGACGGCATAAAGAATTCACACACCTCCTAACACGTCTATAAATTGCGGCCCGAATTCTGAGACATACTGCGGAGACGTACAGCGGTCACCATGGACACCGGAGCCGGGCGAGAACAGTGGTGCACAGACCACAAATTAAAAGAGAGGCATCAGAAACTGAGCAGATAAATACAGCAGCCACATGACCTACAGACCAAGTGGAACAGCGATGCTGAGAAGCCATCAGATGGCACAGAATAACACCAGCCAGACGCGGTGGAGACACCTGCTTTGTCCATCCATCCATCCATTTTATAAAATGTTTTACACCTGCTTTAGAAACAGAGAAAATAATGGTAGTGCTAACCATGGATATAGAACCATAGATGTGAGATGTCATAGTTAGTGGCACAATTTATGAGACCATACCCAGGTAAGATGGTGGCCAGTACCCTGGTTTTATATCTATGAGCCTATCAATCAGCTATCTGGCTTCTGTGACCTGATTATGACATCACAGAGGGTTAGAAAGTACATTAAACTTTGCCATAGGTTCCTATTATAGCTGTACCGAGGTAAGATGGCTGCCAAATTGTTCCATTTCAGGATTCCAAATTACTATTACATTACATGATATGTCATATCTATGGTTCTATATCTATGGTACTAACAACCAATGAGGGTACAGAGCAATACGCTTAATTAGACGGGTAGAGCAATGCTCGCAAAGCCAACAGGTGTCACAGGGAAGTTCACAAATCCAATATATACCACACGGATGCACACAGAATCCATCGGGTATAGCATGTGGGTGCTCACAACGCATGCCATTACAGTGGAACAATACGTTAAGGAACAGAAAGCATCCAAAATTCATTAGTGGGGTGCTTTCAGGAGAACTAGGCTTTACCCCAGAGAATGCAATGCCGCAAGTATTTCCAAATAATTTCATGTGCGCCCTGCTCCTCGGGCGAGTTGTGCCGATTTGCGTATTCTTTTGTTCATTTATTTGTTTGTTTCAAATTTTGTTTGTTATCTGAGTTAATGTTAATGGGCTGGCATTCAGACTCCTGGCGTTCATTCCAGTGATTTAAAAGTTAAATAACCACTCTGGCTGACTCGCTGCAGGTCTACTTGATGAAATTCTAATTGCTTTCACTACTCCCTGATTACAAGGGTCTCTGTTGAAACTTCAGCCCACAAAATCTTTACGTTTCTGTAGCATGTGTGCGTTTTCTTTTTTTTTTACACTTGCTTGGTAGTCCTGGACTAATAATAAAAAATTAATGTGCAATTATTGAAGAAAATTTCTAAAAGTATAAAATGTAAGGACAAGAGGCCTCCTAGATGTTACTTCCAGGTAAAAATAGGACTGTGATGGAATGTAATCAAATGTACTTTTACATGTATTTATTTTTTTATACCAGTTGCTGTTGTTTTGGTCTCAGTGGAATATGTCTGAATATAACTGACAGAATTGTTAAGAATAAAATGACAATATACTTCTATTGGAATATATTCTTGAGTGCCTCCATACATTTAAATGCACAGCATTATAGTATAAGTATATTTAGAGTATCTTGTTCCGTCTATGGTAATATATTTTCATTGTGGAAGGGTTGCCTAAGGGGGGTAGAGGGGTTTCAGTCTGGAAGATACTTTCTCTCTCATCACGTCTCCTCCTAGAATGGGGGCTTGAAAGAGGATGTCGCAGCAATGCAACGCGATGGTTCGGGCCTTCAAATGTGATCGGGGCAGTCCAAATTGTGAGGCAAAACAACGGGAGAGAGAAAGTTCAGAGGATACTCACAGCTACTGAAATACATGTAAGGGAAAATCACATTTCAGAACGGTGGAATGCAGCTTTACATTAAACCGTCTAGCAGGTGCACTTATCCACAGTGACTTTACAATGCAGGGGCTATAACAATGCATTCAGCTGAGCTATATGTATAATAGTGCCAGACCTGGCTAGCAACCTTCCCAAATCAGCAGGTTTATGCGCGGCATCATTAAAACACTCATTCAAATTAACTGCGCTAAGTAGCGTTATACACTTAACACTAAAACTGGCAACCGGGAAGTCATCTGAACGAACCGTGACGTGTTTCCGGGGTTCCCGAAGCCACGCCCCTTTTAGGGTACGGCTGAATTGCTACCCTGTCCCACCGATGGCCAGGGGTGTTAGTTTATGGCCTGCCCTGTTCGTGCCGTTCCGATCGATGCCGCTCCTGAAAAATAGGATGTGAGTGTCATTACCATTGCTTCCACGTCTGCACACTGCGGCTATGAGCCGGGATGGATTCACTAATCTCCCGTCTGCGAGAGAAATGGCCGCGAGCTTACTCAGCATGGACTTTTCCCAGGGTAAAACTTAACTGCGCCTTTATTCGTTTATTTCGAAATGAGAGACGTTACCGCTCGGAGGAAATGGTTTCTCCTCCAAAATGGGCGGAGAAGTGTGACACGTCCTCCTTTTTAAGAGAGCATCATTAACCACCCCCCCTCCCCCCTCCCTCCCTCCCTCACACACACACACACACACACACACACACACACACCCCACAACGCTCATCGCAGCTCCCCATCTGTTTGAATTAGACACGCGCCACTGCTTTTGACATATGCAGCGTCCGCAGTGGCAGTTTCTACACCCGCATCTGTAATGGACATTGGACATGGATGGAAAAGCATAAGACGGGCGGGAAAGGATTTGGGAAAAGGAGGGGGGGGGGGGGGGGGTGGTTGGGGGGGAGTTGTGTAGAGATATGTAGTCTAGTTGTAGGTCAATATTTGGGAGGGGGTGGGGGGTTATTTAAAGATATGTAGAGTTGATTAGGTGACTATTGGGGGGGGGGGGGGGGGGGGGGGGGGGGGGCTAGATATATAAAATGGGGTTGTGTGGAAATATGTACTGTATAGGTCAGTATTGTCAGCTTTGCTACAGTTTTTCATCATACACTCCCTTTCCACAAATATGTCGCATCCTCACGATAGCCTCACTCTAGGCTTGAATGGAATAATGCATTTGAATTATATTTTTTTCAAGCAGACCACCGCAACCCCTTTCAGTCATCACGAAAACGGAAGAGTCATATAGAATGCACACATAAACAATAACATCATAAATACAGTATATGAATGTTTATGAACTGGTTTGAATGATGTACGAAACGATTATCGTAAGATGACTAAGAATATTGTTATAGATTTTTTTTACTCTTTTTTTTTTGTTGAAAGTATCGAAAGTTGTTTCTATCTGCACTGTCCCCGATGCGGGGAAGGCGTGTAACGGCCCATATCTGTCAGTCACTGCTATCTTGATCCCTCAGGTGTATCCAGTTAAAAGAAGCCGAGAGACAAAAGAAACACCAAAACTGCACCTGAAACGGCTCGCTGGCAGATTATGAGACAAGAATATTTCCGAAGGTGAGAAGCTCCGGATCCCGCATTTCAGACGTAACCTCAAAGGTTCCCCAATTTTGCCAAATCTGCGCGAGGCTTCTTTCGCGCGAGTATTATTAGTGACGTTTACTGTCATCAGCCTCACGTGACACGGGGGGGGGGGGGGGGGGGGGGGGGGCTACACGAGGTCAAGAGGAGGATTTCTGTTGTGTGACTAACACTAAAGAGACATTTGTTTAGGTGTTGCAAGCAGGGGTGCTATGCTGGAACGGAACTGCGGTTGGTGTTAAGAGTCTGGGGGATGATTTGTGCTCGGGTTTGCCTCCATTTCGTGGCAATCTGGCAAGTAATAATGGATCGATGGCGTCCTCTCCTCTGTGCTGAGATTTCCTTTGTAATGATATGCAGTAACGGTAGTTTACATATTACATTCAATTCAAATCACAGGTATTGTTTGGTCTCGCCTTCGTTGAAATTAATTAGCTAATTAGCATTTGCCAAGTGATTAAAGTAAGTCCTTAATCCACCCCCTGAGGCAGATAACTCGAGGGGTAGAATCATATTTAATAGCCAACACCACTACATTATTATTATCGCTTTAAATGTAATTAACCATTGTTCATTGTCATTCCTTTTATGAACGCGTCAGATTTACACTATTTTTATACTATTTACGTGTTTTAAATGTGAAATTGCATAGTCATACATTTCTAAGAATCCATCTTCGAATGTGGTCCAAAACTGTATGTATGAAAGGAGCAATGATTGATCTATGCTGTATATATTCACATCATAATGCCCCACGTTACTATATATTCTCCATAATAGTGAAGCCCTTGAGATTTATTGGCTGTCTGTCACTCCGCAACAGTGGAGGGATTCCGATTGGGCAACGTCAAGGTGCTGCGTGTAATAACCACCCTTTTCCTAAGAAAAAAATGTAAAGATTATAGAAATATAGTCATATTTCTGCAAAGATGTCACACCATCTGGAATGACGACATATCGGAGACAGAGATGTATCCTGTCAGACCACATCAGGCTCCACAGGGCTGTGACGGCTGTAACTATGTGGTTTAACAGGAACAAAGTTGCCCATTTGCTGAAACCGTTCATGCTGTAAAGCACCTTGCTCAAGACTGCAAGAACCAGGGAAACCTTCTATCTGTAAGTGCTGCCGCAGTTTTATTTTTGCTCCTCGTTAAGTCAAAGCCAATCACCATGGACTGACTGGCTGAAAAAAGCCTCGCTTGTTTGGCTGAAATTCATCTCCATGGAAAAGATGTGGAGATTATGCAAAATCTGTTGGAATGCAAACCACCCCCTACCCCCCCCCACCCCCCTCTCTCTTCTCCCACCCCCAGGGGTAGGCAGTGTGCGCAGTTAAATATGTCTGTCTTAAACAAGTGCTTTAGTCTGGTAATGAGACTTTAAAATCTTTTTTTTTTTTCTCTCAAGTACAAAATATTAGCTTGTTTTAAGTTACCTTTTGCTTGACGAGTCAAATTACGTTACCCCATTGGCAAATCTTGAAATGAGTTGTGTTGTTTTGCGGTGTGTCTGTGCACCCGCTCTACTGCACATTAGCATATATGAAGCAGGACATCGTTGCTCAGATTAATAATTACCGTGATGACTAGTGTATGTGAAAGATGTCTGTCGCGGCCAGGTGAGCCACTCTGCTTGATTACTGTGGGCTCACAGGTGTGAGTCACAAGCCGCCACCTCCCCATTTTCCTGCTGGACCTATTCAACCTCCTATCCCTTCTGCATAAAATCATTTATTTTCATTGACTCATAGCTTTGACAGGAATTCAATGTGGCTTTGAGCTGGGAATGTATTCCACATTCTGGCCCATATCGTGTTACACTGCCTGGCAAAAAAAAAAAGTCGCCGTTGCACCCGTTCATGCATAGTGCCCACTGTACAAGCCTCTGGAGGCAGTGTTATGATCTGGGGTTGCTTCAGTTGGTCAGGTCTAGGCTCAGCAACGTTATGCAGCAATAAAATGAAGTCAGCTGAGTACCTGAATGTACTGAATGAGGTTATCCCATCAATGGGCATATTCCAGGACGACAATGCCAAGATTTATCGGGTTCAATTTGTGAAAGAGTGGTTCAGGGGACGATGAGGAATCATTTTCACACATGTATTGGCCACCCGATTCCTGACCTGACCCCACTGAAAGTCTTTGGGATGTGCTGGAGAAGACTTTATGGAGTGGTTCGACTCTCCCATCGTCAATACAAGACCTCGGCCAAAAATTAATGCAACTCTGGACGGAAATAAATGTTGTGACGTTGCATAAGCTTGTCGAAACAATGCCACGACGAATGCGCGCCTTAATCAAAGCTAAAGGCAGTCCAACGAAATATTAGGAGTGTGTGACTTTTTTTTTTGGCCAGGCAGTTTATGTAATAATACATTTGTCTTGGGTGTGACTGGATGTGATGCCGTGATAATGGAAAATGTACTTCCTTTAAACATCTATAATTAAATATCTAAGGAAATCCAACATAATGTTTTTTACATGACTGTAAAATATAGCCACAGGAGCCCCAAAGGCCCTGGCCTAATAATGTGTGCTGTCATAAACCAGAAATGATGTGCTTATGAGGGCGGTGATATCAATAGTCTGAAAATGAAAACGACTGCACTCCACCTGAGGCAACATGAATAAGTTAAAAAAATAAAAATAAACCAATGAAGAGAAATTGATGTAATTTTTGAAAAAAGGGAGAGAGTAGCATAGCTTAGCTGGTCTTTGGAGAATAGCCTTAATGTCACGGCTGTCAGTAATCTTCCTGCAAACCACATGTGTCCTACGACAGTAACCAGATGATAATTTGAAGTGTATGCGACTGTGGGGGGAAAGTGAGCAACTCAATCCATTAATAGCCGTAATTTTTTTTTTTAAAACAACCACTGTGTGTGTGTGTGTGTGTGGTGTGTGTGTAGTGTGTGTGTGTGTGTGTGTGTGTGGTGTGTGGTGTGTGGTGTGTGTGTGTGTGTGCGTGCGCATGTAATTTATGCGTAGAGGAATTAATGGTCGTAATCAATGCGTAAACTGGCAGCTGTGTGTGTGTGCAAGCTTACGTGCATGGTAAAATCTGTGAAACCTAATTTAAAAATGAATCTAGTAATCACCGTAATCAGCATGTATTAAACTTCCAGCTGTTTGTGTGCGCGCGTGAGCGTTTGCGCGCGTGGAATGCATTTGTCTGAATTTGTGCATTGATCCATTCATAGCAATGATCAATATGCGTAAAACTGCCCCACAGACAATAACTGTCACCCGTGAGTCATACGTCCTTAAAACATCATTATGCTATCTATTATACGAGCCCAAGCAATTACACTGGCTGCACATGTTGTCGTATTAACAATAATGTGATTTATGTTCGTGGTTGCACACAAACAGCAGCCTTTAAATCAGAAAGTCAGTATGACACAAACTGTATGATACGTGCTATCTGGTTTTATAATAAGGGTAACAAGTGTTGAACGTTTGTTCATTTGGGCATTTCCCACTCTGAATTTCCTCATTTGCACTGTTTAGCTATCACGGTACAATACTCTGTGTAAGGTGTAAAACAGGTTAAAATGTGCGTGCAGTTTAAAAACGTAACCTTTCGATACCCCTGAATTTCCCCACCTCACTTCGTCGAAATGTTTGAAAGAAGGGTTGGAGGGTCTTTGCTCGCAAACTGGCTAGCTAGTAAATGCAGCTATGTACGTTGTAGTATAATTGCACGGACCTGGACTTGGTAACATGAGTTTGGTTCTCAGCCGAGGTGTTGCTGTTGTAGAAGAGTAACGGTAGCTTCCGCAAATGGCATCAATGCTAATATATCAGCGCTATCCAACGTGCTCGCCTTAGTCACTGTGCAATCCTGCTTCCTTCACTTCGCTCCTGTATTACTGCAGTTCCAATACGGCCTTCACCTGTTGAGCAATGCATTAAAATAATCACATTTCAGGTTAGTGAATCATCTCACTTTGCCATTTAATTAATATCAGTTGAGCATATTTGCACCCGGAACACCAGGTCTGTCCTCATTGTTTTCTAGTACAATACATTTAGGTAAGCGGTAATTTTATGAAATTAAGCAAAGCTTATGAATGCTCTCTTAATGTAATTGATCACGGCTTTATCACAACCACTTGCCTTTGTTACGCATTCAGAAACGGTGCCAACAGCGGTTCATAGTAGACTTCACCTGGACTGCAGGCTACAGGATCAGATCTGTCTATAGGACTAGAAGGCTTTAGTTATCAACGTGCTGCATGCGAACTATGGAACTGATGACACCGTAGATGAGGTTTTCTGTCGATTTAATTTCCTGTCTGAGCCGGGCCCCTTACAGACAAGTGCCGCCCGCCACGGTGGAGTGTGCAGTGAAATATTGAGCCTGTCATTTTCTTCGATCCGCCGTGTCACACGTCGGTATGCTTTATGACATCTTCCTCGCCCCTCTGTTCAAACGGAATGCTGTTGACCAGCAAAGGAAAACGCAAAGAGATAGTCTCGACAAATAAGGGCACAGTCGATGGAGGCGTAAAGAATGTCTGGAGACAGCCGGGGATCGGCATCGTCTCGTCACCGGATTACGATGAGAGGTGCTGAACGGCCCTCTCACGCTTCAGCATGAAGCGACGCTACAGGCAGCCAACTTGCCCAGGCGGGAAACACGACGTCCCGCACTGCAGTCAAAGTGAAGTGAACTGCAGGCTGTAGCTGCCTGGACTACTCTGAACTAACGGGGAGAGACATTCGTACAAGTTAAGTTCAACAGCTTTGAAAAGGCGGCTTTTGACTTATATCCCAGACTGAACGCAGTTTTATGCGGGCAATCATATTTCGCAATAAATCCTCTGCGACAACTCTGGCCACACGTGTCCACATCAGTGCACATGACAAATTATATCTCTTTTACATTTTTACACGGGGTCGTATTTGTTGATATGTAGTGTCAAAACATGACTTTGAGAGCCGTCCTATCTGAATTTAAAAGTAATTCAATTTGTTCTGTTATTCATTCAAGGAAAAAAGAAAAAAAAAAAAAAAGTGAGTGTGTTTTATATTGGATCACAGCTCATGAAGACATTTTATAATAAAGCATGGACAAAATGAATTAAACATAATTAATTGAGCTCCCAGGAGCCAAGCCACTGTCTTCAGGTGACTAAGTAACTGATCGATTGACTGACAAACTAATCTCGATATATGGCAATATTGAGAATATTGGGTTAATATTTATGGAGGCGCGCAATAGATGATGGATACTCTTTCTGTCAGACCATGAGTCATTGCCAAACTCAGCCGTACTACTGCAGTGCCACAGCTTTTTTTCCCCATAATTCCACTGGGACGGCCCGAGAGTTGGAGCCTTTCTCTAAGTTGCGACCTCTGCCCGGGCGCGAGCCGCGCGGCCGACGTGGACGACGGCGGAAATGTAGATACTTAGCACTCGGTGCGAAGAGGAACCGGGTCCAATAAGAATATCTGTCTCGCCCGGTGCTGCTTAGAAGCGTGCAATCAAACAATTGATCATTACGGTCCTGTTTTATGGTTATGGCAGGGTTTTAACGGTCCCCGTAGGAACGGGACTTAGCTGTGGTTAACTGTTACTACCAGGGGAGGAGGGGAAATCAACTCACTTTTTTACTCCTTCTCTTAGTCTTGTTCATCTGAACACTCACAACTAATTTTGTCGTGTTACCCGCTGCTCAGCATCAAGACCTTATATTTTTACTTAAACGTATTTTTCTTGAACACAGACATGTCTATTTTGTTTATTCTTCAGGTTCTCCACACATGTGTAAGTTTTTTTTTTCTTCTATAGTGTAGCTGGCAAAAACAGTACTTACATTTTGCATCACTGCCAATTATTCTTATACCTTTTGCTTTAAAGCAGAATGGTTTCAAAAATATCATTTCTGGATGTCTGGAAGGGTTTCCACATAAATGCAGTTATAATAAAAAGTTATTATAACTAAAATAAATAATCCTTCCTCTTCTAAATACTGTGTTTTAGAATGGAGAGGTACAGAACTGTAGCAAATCAGTGGACAGAGGGGACAGGGGGGGGGGGGGGGGGGGGAGGGTGTTGCTTTGATATTTGATATACGTATGCTTTGACTGATATTTTCTTACGTATATGCATTGAAGGTTCAGGTTCTTTGATCAATTTCCACTTATTTTACAGGTATTCCTGGCATTTATGTTTATTTATTTATTTATTTTATTTTTCCATCACCAAAAAAAATAAAATATTTTCTTTTTCTACCTGTTTCCTTATCGCAGAAAGACACACCTCTTCAGAAGACGGAAGAGGTAGAAGAGGTCGAAAAGAGTGGGAACTATAAGAGGATGAAGAGGAAGGGTAAAATGAGTGGGATGAAGGCGGGGAACTTCAATTTGTCACGGTGTGAAACGCATCCCACCTGTGTCCTGTCGAGAGAGCGCAGTCCCTCCAACCTAGCGAAGAGGACCGCGATGTTTCACTGAAAGAACAAGCGTGATGGATTCCATGACCAAGATAACCAGACGCCCTCAGATCTCGCGGCGTTGCGGGAGCTAACCTCGTGACATCACGACCGAGTCTGCACGTCAAGCTTTCGTTAATGGCGCATTAACAGGGGTACTGTCACAATGTTCTCTTGGAGCCAAACTAATACATTTTGCTACACTTTATCACATATTTAATCAGGATAGAGATGAAGCAGGTGGGAACATATGCCACAACGTGAGCCTGTGACATACGTGTAATTATGAAATCAGAAAGCCATTTAATTTTGATTATAACAGAGATTGGAGAATTTTTATTGTGTGTGTGTGTGTGTGTGTGTGTGTGTGTGCGTGTGTGCGGGTGTGTGCGTGTGTGCGTGTGTGTGTGTGTGTGTGTGTAAAATGAAAATTTTAAAGAAAATGTTCATTAAATGTACTGAAGAATTAATTATCAAATGCTATTTGGTGTCTCTTGTATTAGTTGGCCATTTTATTAATAATGCAAAGCAATCGAAATCTGTTTCAGAATATTTACAAGATGAATTAAGGGTTCTCTGCCTGCCATCCCAAGCTCGCACACACACCACACATGTATACACACACACACTATAATAATTAAATTTTTATTTTTTTTTAAGTACATAATGTGACATAGTTTGTGAAGTGCTACCCAAAACTGACAATGCTGGGATTTCCCCATTATTTTATGATTTATGTTTGACTGCCACCTGGTGTTTTTATGAAGACATGACTGATTTTAGTCCAAGCATCTGTGGCCTCATTTATAAATCTTGGAATTGTCTGATTTCCTAAAATGTTTCTATGAACGATATATAAAATGTCCATACGCACAAATAAATGTTCCTATGCATAACCTGTTTATAAATCAGAAATCATCCTAAAATCGTACGCACGTGAACAAGCTTGTGAACTCCACCCAGTGAACATCCTCATATATGGTCTGGTGTTTTTCTAAATACTCCCTACGCGTAGGCAGTCACGTGATATGAAATTGATATATAGCAATTTTACGTTTACAGCAATGTTAATGTTCTATTTTCAGAATTATTACTATTTATTACAATTATTTTATTTCAATGGAGTTGTCATTGACAGCCATCAATACAAGCCTACTGTTTCTCTCAGTAGGGTACAGCTCTCAACTATATAACGTTTCTGTCTATAAAACATTATGACATGTGATATTAATTTAAATTGCACATTGATTTTACAGAGTAAGTGCACCCACTGTCTCAGCCTGTCTCCGCCTACTACACAATTTTGAAAAATACTTCATCAGGTGAGTGAAGGAGAGGTGTGGAGGTGGTGGAGGTGTGTCCATCCTCATTTGCATAAATGAACATACAATGTACAAATGATTTAGTAAAACTCAGAACAAACTGTCAAACTAGACATTGCAGATCAAATATGAATCAAGATTCAGCAACTGCATGGCCTATTTCTCACCTCAAATATTTTCATAAACATACAAACCCCATTCCCATTAATTGAAAACAGTACAAAGAAAAGATATCAGCAGAGTGATGGTTTGAGGCTTGTTTGATACCTCAGACTATTGATGACTTACAGCCATTTTACCAAACGTGTTCCATACTGTTTCAGCATAATTTACAGCTAAATCTAGTCCCACCCCCCAATTCCCATAGAGATCCATTCAAATGCAGAGAGGTTATAGTATCGCTTGTAAGAATACCTGAAAATAAGATATCAAGAGTCTTTTGATATATTTTTATACCCAGTCATGATAGCATCACCTGTTTACCTGTGGAATGTTCCAAACAAGTGTTTTTTGAAATTCCCAGTCTTTTTTTTTCCCCCTGTCCCAACTTTTTTGGAACGTGTTGCAGGCATCAAACTTGGAATTAGCGTATATTTACAAAAATCAATAAAGTTTATAAGGTAAAACATTAAATATCTTTTCTTTGTACTGTTTCAATTAAATACATGTAAAAACAATTTTACAAATCACTGCTTTCTGCTTTTATGTGCATTTTACATACTGTCCCAACTTTTTTGGAATTGGGGTTTGTATTTTAGTGGACTTTTAGGTGGAATAAGAGAGTTTATGAACAGAGCTCCACGTTGTTCCGGTTTAAAAACGTGGAGCCGAAACCAAAGGACCGTAGTGTGTCTAACCAATCAGGTTTCGGCTATTTCCGTTGTGGGCGACAACAATTATCCATATGACGTAGCGGTACCTCCAAAGAGGTACTCTGACATCACAATTTGGTCGGGGGCAGTGTGGAGAGCAGAAAATAACTGTTAGGGGCAGCACAAAGACACTTTTCTACCAGTTTCTTATGATATACAATATTATTTCAGAATTATTGAAATAACGGAATGGATGAATTATAAGGTAGGCATACAAACACGTTTACAGCTAAAAAAGTGTAGATAAATGTATTGATTATTATTATTGTTACAGTTTTTTACAATCACTTTTTTCCACTAATTTCAGAACCTTGTGGTCATTTTTAAAAACTCTAAACACCTTTTTCAATTGCATGAATACAATACACATAAACCTAAAATAATTTGTTCACTGAACCAAATCATTTGTTCACAATGACACAACTTACCATCAAAGTATTAGCATTTCAAAATGCAATACACACATTACATATGATGTGACTGTCTTTTCATTTAATTACAATGCATCGAACTATCAATTAATCCAACTGCTCAAAATGAGAAGTAACTGTAGCATTATAATAATGCATAGGTTTATGGAAACTGATTACTGTAGCAACATTCCATGTTTAGATCATGAATGTTTTAGGATAAAAAAATCTATTGACACCAATTACTTTGGAACATGAACCAGTTTTACTACATTATCTTTGAAATATGTCACCATCATCCTTTATCAGATACTGTTCCTATGGTCCCACTGTTCCAGACAATGTTTTCAGATTTGACTATGTATATAGCCCATTTCATTGGCTTTTCCAATACACTAATAACTCATTACGGTAATGATGATTGGTTTCACATTGTGGTAAGAGTATAAAAGGGTCTGTATCCACCTGCAACAACATAGCAAAAACATGGAGCAGGCAGATGATCCACATCAGAATGGAGATCAAACAGTGAAAGGAGGATGAGGAGGAGGACGAGGACGAGGTGGTAATGGGAATGGCAGAGGATAAGTACCCCTTCATAGAGGTGGCCATAGACCTTGTCTTAGAGGAGGGCTTAGGCCTCATCAGAGAGGTGACCATGGGCCTTGTTTGAGAGGTGGGGGGGCGTGGGGGTACATGGTAGAGGACAAGGCCACGGACCAAGACAGTGATGGCAACAGCAAAGAGTGTCCAATGAAATCCGAACAATCGTTGTGGACCTTGTCATAAATCGTGGCATGACAATGACAACAGCTACAATGATTCAGACAAACCTCAGGAGATCAACAGTGGCCTAGCCAGAGGTCAGAACTGTTATTACTGTATTTTTTGTTTTTCACTGCAGTTGAGGAAGTTTTTTTCACTTTGTAGCTATAATTACTGTATTTATTTGTTGCTATGATTCAAAGAAACCTATGTTGTAATTGTATTTTAAAAAATAAATTCTGATTTTGTTCAATGATTCCACTCTGCTGTCTCTACTATTCCCTTTATTTAGAACCACAAAAAGAACCATATTGAAACATTGAGTATTGAGTATTGTTTACTGCAATATTAAAGGATTGTAAAAACAACTAAACAGTGACGCTATCGGTATGTTGTGTGTGGGTGATCTAAACTAATGTTCCTATAGTATTTCATGATAAATTAGTTATTTGAACCAATGATTCTGAAGTGCAAGATTACTTCAAAGATATGAATGCACAACGCACGGTTTTGAACATAGGACAGGCTGTGTTACAAGTGCTGACTGTTTTGAGTTGTGTGTCTAAGGTTTTGGAAATTGAGCACAAACCTGTGAGATGAGCGCCAAAGTGATTGTAAAAAACTAGTATTATTATTATTATTATTATTGTTATTAGTTTTAAGCTGTTCTATTTTTCATAAATGTGTGCAGACTTTGCTCAATGATAATGTTAACAGCAAGTGCTGCAATCATACAGTAGGTGTCGGTTTCATTTCAACTTTGGGTGGACCACCTAGTATCGAGTAGGCAAACATCAAGTCTCACAAGCATACTAGCTTGTCTAGGGACCAATCCACATTAAATTATTAGGGTGTCTTCTTGTCTCCCCCAAACCTATGCCTATGGCTGCAGTAGCTGATAGCCCACATTGTGTCTCACAGTGAGTTAATCACAAACATTAATCTGACGCGTGCGTGGTCTAATAGCCTATGCATCTCCATATGTGAAGGCATTGGCTAAATGTTCTCATCGGAAAAAATTGTGTTGAGCTGCATTTGTATGCATCCTCCGGAGTTTGCGTATGCATAAGTACGTTTTAACGTTAGTTGCAAGTTTTATAAATCTCAATTTGTGCGTTGATTTTCACGTAAAATCAAATCTATTGAATTTAGGATTAAACCTGTGTGTGCAAACGGTTTATAAATGAGGCCCCTGGTTGGCTTTGAATTGGAGCTCATTGCAAATTATTGGTTCATGTGGATGAGGGTATAAGAGGATCTCAGGCTGTAGCAGTTAATCTAACCAAAAGCAAATAATAATAATAATAATAATAATAATTTAAACTAAATGAAACCTTTTATATTCTGACATGGTGATAGTGATCGCTGTAATAAGCATTACTGAATTATTACTGCGGTGGTATCAGTTTATTGTTGTCTTATCCACAATGTGTGTCTTATTTCTTTATCTATTTATTTATTTATTTTAATAATTAATTTTTCATCATTGTGATAAGCCATGCCTCCTTCGGCCGAGAGAGGAGGCTTTAAAGTGAAGAAAATCCACAGCTGAAACGGCCCATTGCCAAGCGCCCGTGGAGCCTTGGAGCGCTGGCTGGGGTCCGCCGGTGCTTCAGAGACAGGGTCTCCCCGGTGGTGCCTTGTGAACCAGCTCCAGATGTGTCCAATGCCAGGGCTAGAGAGCACGGCTCAGACGAGCGCTCGTACGCGCACTTTGATCCCCGTTGCGACCCCAGGGAATGCCTCATAGGATACCCCCCACCTCCCGCGCACACCCCCAAATATCAAAGGTAAGGGCTGCAATGATAATCACTTCAAAGACTCTGTTTCAAACAAAAATACAAGTGACAGAGGGGCATAAGCTTCTTTTTTTAAAACTTGGATGACTTCTGGTGCCGGTGCAGCCTTGCTCAATGTAGCTTTTGTTAAGATGTGAAAAGGTTTGCCGAGAGGCACATGCTACGAGATCTTTTAGAGCGTGGCATGTAATGTGAATGCCTTTCTCTCGCCCCAGGCAAGGGTGTAATGCGTATGTGTGCGTTTGTGCGTGCGTGTGTTCCTGGATCCCTGGACGGAGGCTGTTTTCAATTGAATATGTTGTGCAGAGGGTTGGCTGAACCCCCTGCCCAGCTAATCTCTTTCGGTTTTGAGCCCCTTATTTTAAATCTTTAAAGTCTTCATGAACATGCTGATGCTCGAATTTAAAGGCAAATGGCTTCCTTTTTTTCCGTCGACAGGTTAATGATTGCTGTGTGCGGCACTCTCCAGCAGGTGGCAGCAACTGCAAATATATGAAACTGCTTTTCTCCTCCCTCGAGGCTGCGCTTGCACTCCCATCTGGCTGCATAAAATAAATCTAATAAAAAGGAATATTCTGTCTACTCAATTCAGCGCTTTTACTATTCCACAGTTATGTGTAACAGAAACACATTCACACATTAATTGTGGTTTTATAGCCTCAATTATGATTATTTTCTACGGCTCGGTTAAATAATGCAGCTGACTGCAGATTTGATTCTGCAATCTGTATGGCCACTGGTGTCTTCCCTCTGGAATCCGGACAATGTTCTCCCAATGCAGAGGGGGTGACCCTCAATCTGTCGTATAATTTGATGTAGCTACACAGAGTGCTGTCTTGGCAGCTGATGTCGTGCTGAAAATTTGCTGCATGCAAAATGAGGTGGGTTTTGATGGGGCCGTTAAGATATGCCAGGAAACAGCGGACCTCACACGGGGGTTCACATCCGACTGCGAACGAATGTTTTTACCTTCATTATATGCAATTATGAGAATGTGTGCGTCTCATTGTGCCGTGACTGAACGCGAGGTGTGAGATATAAATAGAGATATGCGTACAACCGCGTACCTTTCTAATGTGAGCGCGTATGTTTGCGCACGTCGGCGCGTACGTGAGCAATGAGCATTGATACGCATTCCACGCGCGCGCATATCTGCGCATCAGTGGAGACGTGTGCTCAAGTATTAGCAGTCAAGAGCACCCACGCGTCCTTAACTGGATTCGCTTAAAATGAACGCTTCCCTCTGCAAACAGGAGTGATTTGCTCAAGAGATTCCCAGAGGGGGAATGCCTCCCTTCTGCCTCAAATAACTCAACACACAAGGGGATTTCAGCCTTAATCTGGGAAAAAAAGCTATAACTCCCACCAGCACAGGCTGTGTACGCATCACTCGGTCGGCGAACAGCGCTTCTCGATTTTTTAAACGACCCCGCTCGTCGCCCTCTCTGCCCGAATTATGTGTGATCGGCATGGATGGGAAGGCCTGATTGGCATCCGCTGTTTCCGTAATCAGGAGGAATTGCGTCAAATGCATCTCCGGACTGGGGAAGACACTTCATTAAAGACCCCACTCAGCATTTCCACTAGCAATCACTGTTCGAAGAAAAGAGATGCAATGGTTTTGTTTATGTGTTTTATATATATATAGTATCCCCGAGGTCATGATTATGTTACAATGGAGTGACCAAAAGATTGCTTAGTTGTTTATTTCATGCTAGCAGACTTTAATATACATTTTATAAGGCAGTAACACAAAAAGGGGAAAGCGAGAGAGAGAGATGGTTATAAGCTGAGATAAAACATCTTCCAAATGGTTCTGACAGAATTGTTTTCAGGGAATCATTAATTCTAAACAAAATTGTTTTGTTTCTTTTTGCTTTTTGCAGAATATCATACTCAAGTGAGTATTACCTTCTGTATACGTACATGTGTGGGTTATATAAAAAGACATGGTGAAGAGGTTTAGTTGTTTTTCAACCAACCATTAGAATGGGCGAGACAAATCTAAGCAACTTTGACCTTGGATTATTGTTGGGGCCAGACGTTGGTGTCCAGCATCTCAGAAACAGATTTTCACGCATGCACATACAGTCTCCAGAGTATATAGAGAGTGGGGCAATAAACAAAAAAACATCCCGTGAGCATCAGTTCTGTGGGCAAAAACACCTCGTTAATGAGAGATGTCAGAGGACAATGGGCAGACTCCTTCAAGTTAACAGAAATGCCACAAATGCTCAAATAGCAGCTGTTTACAACAGCGGTGTGCAGAAGGGTGTCTCCGAACGCACAGTGCGTCGAACCTTGAAGTGGACAGGCTACAGCAGAATAAGACAACACCAGATTTGTGGTCAGCTAAGAACACTAAGATGAGGCTACAGTTGGCACATGATCACCAAAACTGGATGGTTGAAGATTTTAAAAATGTCGCCTGGTGTGACGAATCTCGATTCCATGCAGATGGTAGGGTCAAAATTTGGCATAAACAGCATGAATCCATGTTGTCCATCCTGCCATCATTTGCCTACGTAAGCAACAGCAGAGATAAGCATTGTTGCTGACTATGCATCTCTTTATGGCCACTTTTTCAAAAGGATACTTCCAGCAGGATAATGCACCGTGACAGAAAGCCTGCGCCATGCCAAGCTGATTCGACGGAAACGATAGTGAGTTCAGATTACTCCAGTGGACCTGCAGTCCCCACAGCTCAATCCGACAGAGCGCCTTTGGGATGAGGTGGAACGGGAGCTCCGCAGCACGAATGTGTGGTCGGAAAATCAGCAGGAACTGCGTGACGCTATCGAGTCACCGTGGGCCGGATTCCCGTAAGGAATGTTTCCAGCACCTTGTTGAATCCATGCCGCAAAGAAGTCAGGCTGTCCTGGAGGCATTGGGGGTCATAACCAGGTGTACCTAATAAAGTAGCCACTGCAGGGATGGTGTAAATAGGTGGATCTAAATACATTTAAATTTGTATCCTAGTTTTTCCAGACTTTATGCATATACTGTACGTGTATACTGTATATGTCTGACTGTTGGTCGAAAAAAAAACGTTGGTCACCGTCTTCTATCACTCGCACACGCAAAGTCGAAAGCGTATTTTGTTTAGACTGAACCCGCGGCTTCATTTAATGAATAGAAATCCATTGTTTTCCTTTCCATGAGTCGAAAGCAAGAATAAAGAGACAATAGTAAAGGCCAAAGGAGCACATTACTGGGATCTCCCCCCCAGCAAACACACATGCTTCACCGCTGGTTAATCCCCTCTCTGCTCCGCCTGGGAATTCAGAGAAGTGTTCATCGCCGTTTCCTTCTCGCGCTCCTTCTCGCGCTTCTCGGCCCTCTCTCCTAGTCACCCCCTCCCTTGCCTCTCCGTCCGCAGTTTGCGGCGTGGCCATTAAGCTCGTGGAAACGACGCTCGGAATTATGCAAATAAATAACCTGTTGGGCTACAGAACTATAAAGCGATTAAGTAAGCACAAGGGAGCCGAGTGTATAAGGAGGTGAGCATTGTGATTCACCGTGATTTGGTCTGTTAGTCTTGCTTAGCGGTAATTAATCCAAGCGGAAGAAAGCATGCACGCCGTAAATGAAATAATAAGTAGGCAATGCAAGTAAACATGTTTTACATATAAGGATGGGGAAGTGTTGTGTTGTTTTGTTGGTTGAAGTGGCAGAAGTTACACACACACACACACACACACACACACACACACCACACACACACACACACACACACGCACACAAAGACATGGTCCCCTCTTGGTTTCTAGGTCCCCTCTTCGTGGATGTGTAATGATACCATGTTCCCCAGTTGGAAAGGTAGATGAGTACACACGCACACACACACACACACACACACACACACACACACACACATTTTTGGAGTTTAGAAATCACTAGAACTAAATCCCAGTATAATCTAACTTCAGGTTGATAAAAAAAGGTGAATGCTTGCATTCATTTATAAGTCAAGAACTGTCGACAGCATCTAAGCTTAATAGATTCAAACCTTATAGGATGCTCTGAACATTCAATTTCAGAGCATCCATTAAAAAAACAACAACACTGAACTGTGGAGTGTGACACTGTTGCACAGATGGACTGCTAGACTGCTGGTTTGCCTTTTTCTTAATTAATAACAAGCTTAATTTGACACATTTCGAGTTTCCGATACCCGGGGTGTCAATTCCTGTGGACACAGTTTCCCCTCCAACAGATTCCTCCCTCTTAATTGGCACAATTAGCTAATTACCTGAATTGATTTATGCCTACTTTTCACAAACACATTTCTGCTTTTCTTGGGTACGAGCCATAAATGTGATATTTTGCTGTGAATTAGAAGAACATACACAAAACGCAGTCATGCAAACGTGGAACGGGTATGGAGGGTGGGGGGGGACTGGGGGGATACCGTGATTACGCGGGGGGGGGGGGGGGGGGGGGGGGGCGGGGGGGGGTTGCACCCCTACTTCCTGCATCACCGGTCAAAACTATAAATGGCCAATAAATGAGCGTCGCGACCGAAGTGTGCAGAGCAAGTTCCGTCTAAATAACTCTTGCTGTGCGCCTTAGCAAACGCATGTCCTCGTACTCGACCAATCACTTGCGCACATCACTAACGGGGCGCCCCTTTTAAAAGCGAGCCGCATATCTCTCCCACGCTGCTTTGGCTGCGCTGCTCTTGTTTCGCTGTTTTTTGGTCCTAAAAAATATTTTGCTGCTCACCCTCCACCACCCCAGTAGTAGGGGATATGTGTAGTGCTTCCTGTTTGATAGCTAGTAGAAGTACATAGATCAGATCCATTCAGTGCCACATCAAAATTTTCTATATTCATTCATGTAATAAATACGTGAGTTATCTTGACAGAACTTTCATTTACAATTAAAATAATCAATAAATAGTATAGATATGCATTACATTACATTCACTCGGCAGCCGCTTAGCCTATATCTAAAGCGATGTTCAATAAGTAGAGTATTCTGGGGGCAATTGTAACAGGGGTCAATTGTAACACGTTTTTGTTACAATTGCCCCCAACCCTGAACACATGAAACTAGCTAGCTTGCTGGATAGAATCTCAGCTCTAGCTTGTTTCCGATTGGTGCAATTTTATGGTGTTGCAATTGCCCCCTGCTACAATTGCCCCCAGAATACTCTACATACCGAAGGTCATTCAAAGCTGCCTACCATCATGCTTCTTTCATAGCATACGTATACTCCAGAAAATAATGATCGCAAGAGCCGCTTGTAATCTCTCCCGCATGCGTAAAGCTGCGCGGTTCCGATTCTCCTTACCACAGAAGACAGATGTGCCGCGACTCTTCAAAGAGCTTCCGTGCTGCATGAATCCGGCGAGGTAAACGACGCTTCACAGATGAGAAAATGGCCACTGCTGTTCGGAGGAAATGCGTCCATTACGTCTCGTGGTTCCTTACTCATCCGCGGAGAAGCGATCGCTCTTTTGCAGCCCGCGTTTAATTGAGCCATTCACAAATAACATATGCTTATGATGTCAAAGACGCAGTTAGGAGAAGGGCCTGTGGATCAATTAACAAATAATTAATCACTGAACCCACATCTGGTACTCTAGCATAGGAAGAAAAAACTGTGTTGTCTAGTTCCAGATGGGAATTTGTATACTTAACCTGCCACTTTTGTGATTGTCTGAAATACAGCTGAATTTGCTTATATGATATATATCCCAAGTATTAGTTGTCATTTTTCTTTCTGTCTGGAGCTTCAGTGGTGACACAGTGAAAGTACTTGGCATAACGAACAGAACAATATAACCTTCACAGCTTGCCAAAGCTCACAGTGCAACAGATGGCCTTCAGATCAATACAAAACACTTAACATCTCCTGACAAGCTTGCATCTGATAAAAGTCCGACGGAGACTTAAGGGTCGAAACATCTCGCCCTTGTCATACGTCCATGATTGTGGATATCTTATCTGGAATTTTTTTATTAAAACAAATAATTTCACAATTCAAAATGTACAAATTTAAGGTTACACATAAATCCCTGATTTCCCCTCCCAGTTTTAAAACTTGCTAAGAACGCCCACTGGCGCAGTTTATAATTTATTCTACGGTGTCTGTCTTGGGGTAGCACTAACATTAGGGCGATTAAGGTCAGTGCTTTGATGCGAAACCTGGATTCGTCCGTTCATAGACACACCGCGCATCTTAAAAAGGGCTTAGCTACTTATATTCGCCGCATCTGCCGTTTCAGCATTTTGCGTCTCGGGGAAAAGTTCTCGCGGTCAGTAAGTGATCTTTCCTATCAGTTACTGTAAGATAAAAGGATTTTTTTTCCTGAGTGCAATGGAGGTTTCGCCCACGGACGACGGAATCGGAATCCGCTACGGCCTCATCAGGAAACACCGCTAGCGTTCAAAGGCGGTCAGAAAGTGTCCTGCCGTGTTCTCAGATGCCGGTCTCTTTTGCCGGTTTCATTCCTCACTTAGTCTAATCGGATGTGTACGTACAGCCCCACTCATTGTTTTTCAAACGAGCTGGGATCACTTCAAATATAAAGCTAACAAAACAAATATCTGTATCTATCTGCACTATGGACATAGGTGCGCACAGACCCCCAAACACACAAATGCGCGACCCAAGGATGCCAGAGGTTGTTGGGTTGCGGCTGCTTATCTCTCCAGCAACACAATTTCATGGTAACATTATTTGACCTAAGCTGGCCTCATAACCCACACGAAATCCATAATGGAAAATGTGTCCTTTCTGTGTAAATTGCATGCATACAATTTGAACCTTTACGGATGCAGTCTTTTTTGGCATTTGTTGCGCATTTGTACAAATTTAACAATCTCAGTGACATAATCTTGACCGTTGCTGACGTCGATTGTGATCTGGGCATATTTTGGGGACAGAAAGTTTACAGATCTGTCTAAGACGCAAGCGTATATCCCGACCATTAAGTGGGATTAATGAGATAATAAGTGAGTACCTGCCGTGGCTCAAGTGAATACCCATTCGCTCAATGTGCCTTCCGCAGAAACCCCATCAGAAATTTTAAGACAGAGAAAGCCTCTTCTAATCTGACATTAAAATGGCTGCGATAAGATGGTATAAAATAAATGCTATCATTTTGCGGTGAGAGACCATTGTGTGCTTAGCAGATCACCAACAGACAGAGATAATGAACGTCGCGTTTAATAATGCTCTTTGACGTAAGCCTTACTGTTGCGTGCACAGTCCAGTTGGAAGAAGAAAAAACCATTCAGACCACACGGAAAAAGTAACTCTGTGGGATTCATTACGGAGATAAAAAAGGAGAGAGATTGCAGTAACACATCTCGGACCTCAAGCAGGAAACCTGTTGAATTTAAACACATTTTTACAATAAAATCGAATCGCGGTTGGTAACGTGATTGATTGATGTCCATCATTAACGGACAGAGGCTCTTTTTCAAAGTAATCTTAATAGACGTTGAGCTGAAACAATCAATGTTAAGATCGTCTTATTACGGATGAATTGAGGACCACATGCAGATATTCAGACTAGATTTTTTATTAAAATATATAAAAATATAAATATAAAACATGACTCAGCATTCATACAATGTGAATACAAGGTTTGTCAATGATTCTAAAAGAGCAGTCTGTATTACATGTGAACATCGAATCAAAATCAAGCCACAGTTTGACGAGCAAATCTCACCAACCCTCCACTTGAACATAAAACAATAAATCCTAGTAATTAAATATTCTCATTATAACACGTTACACAATTCTCTATTTATGCTTCAGTCCGTAGCATAATATCTTTCCTCCTTAAACACTGATTGTATACAAGAACACCACCACCCGTCTCCTAAATACAAACATCGGCAACAGCATAATACACAAAAAACCTTAACAAAATCATGTAATATCGTCACCATTTACAAAATAGATAAGAAATACAACGGAAAGAAGTAAGATAGAAAACCAGAGTTAAAAACAATGACTTGCGTGGTCGAATGATATTCAAGTTTTCATGGAATCCAGAGTTACAGCCAAAAAAAGTTACCCCTCACTTGTTCGCGCCTTCACATTACGTTGGCGGGCGAGCAGCCCGGCGGCCTTCGATCTAAGCCTCTCTGGCCACGTTCTTCGCTATGTACATGTCGGCCAGCTTCTTGAAGCGGGGTCCCCAGCTGCCGAGGTAATCGAATTCCTGGTCGGCGTCCGCCTCGGCCGACCCGAGCGAGCTGAGAGACTCGGCCGGGGAGCCGCTTCCCTCGTAGGCGTAGGTGGCCAGCGAGTCGTAAGGGGGCGCCGCCGGGTCCGAGTCGTTCTCCGTCAGCCGGCAGTTGATGAAGTCCCTGATGTCCGAGCTGCCGTGGGCGGGCGACGCCCGCCGGCAGGGGAACAGCATGTCCGGGATGATGTCGCGCCGCTGCTTGTTGACGTCCATCACCTCGGGGTTCCGCAGCGTGCCGATGTCGAAGGCCTGCGTGTCCTCCTCCCCGCCCCCTTCGTCGTTGTAGCTCACCACGTTGTCCCTCACGTCCTCTTTGGAGATGATTAGAGGCTCCTTCTTCTTCTGCCTCCGCAGGGCAGCGAACAGAACCACAATCACTGCAATACAAACATGTATCTATATTATACTGCAAATACATGTGTCAGTACACTATTACTGCAGAGAGAGCTAAACCATGTTTACTACAATACAAACATTTACATGTATTTATATTATACTGCAAATACATGTGTCAGTACACTATTACTGCAGCGAGAGCTAAACCATGTTTACTACAATACAAACATTTGCATGTATTTACATTATACTGCAAATAAATGTGTCAGTACACTATTACTGCAGTGAGAGCTAAACCATGATAACTGCAATTTACATGTATTCATATTATATTGCAAAAACACATGCAAGTACACTTGCAAGCTATCACTGCATAAAGAGAAAGCTGAACAACAACCATTGCAAAACATTGATTTTATGTATATGTATTTATTTGCAATTCACAGTGGGAACATCTTATCCTCCGCTAATACATTTTTGGACCAGCCTACAGCAGTCTGAATTGTAGCGTCAACCTTAGATTGCCTCCATCTCATATTCAGTGTAAGAGCAAAGACCTTTGGCTTTTTGGTTTCAATAACAGTTTTCAATAAATACCATATTTTGACAGCAGTTTCTTTTTTGTTAGCATTTTGATACTTTTACTTTTGTGCCAATGTAACCCCATCCAGCACATGCACTAATATTTAATAAAGTTATTTTCAGCAGACCCAAGGCTGTACAATGAGCAGTCATTTTAAGAAAGACTTCCAGGCTGAAACAAGGCCTGAAATCATGAAAACTCAGTCACACATATTGAAAAAAAGGTCATTTAAAGTCATTTTAAAAAGCAATTTAAACTCTTCTTTTTTTTTAGGTTCCATTTCCATGGAATGCTGGTAAATATTTCAGAGTCGATGATGAACCTATCATTGTCCTGAATAGAACAACGGCATGTGGAGGTTCAATTCGAACACACACAAAAAAGTTATTATCACAACGGGCAGAGTTGTGTTGGAATGCCCTTCCTGCTCTCTGCCCTCTCAGGAAGTGCTGGGTTGATCTGCTTGGAGAGCCGCTTTCTGGATTTAGGTTCCCCCGACAGTGGACTTCATCACTGTTCCAGAAGATTGCCTTCCTGTACGTGCTGAAATCACCACTGCATTGGGGCGGGGGGGGCGGGGGGGGGCGGGGGGGGGGGGGGGCACTCGACCGCTAAATGACAACCGAGCCGCTCTCCTTCGCCCGCGAGGGGCGGGTTCGTATCTTCCCGCCCGTTTCCGTCGTTTTCCTTCCCATCGATCCCCGCGGGGGAAGGCGCGGCGTGTAACAAACGACGCGCCGCTGGAGACGCCGGGAAAAAAAGCTAACCGAAATGGGCGAAACGTTACCGGAGAAGCTGGGAGGCTTTTAGGCCGAGCCGAGACCAGACTAGATGTCGATACTCAATTTGTTACGGTACAGGCGCCGGTGGCCCGTGGCGCCAGGGAGGATTTATATTCAGCGGGGGACCTCGGGTTGGCAGTGTGTGAAATGATGAGAAAGTCCACTGTGGCCGGAACTTTCTGTACATGCTCAATCGCTCTAATGAAAACACAACACAGTGGAGACCTAAACCAAAAAACCTTCAACATTTTATTCAGCTTACATTGTACATATACCAGATCCAAAATCTTTAATATTATATATATTCTGCACATGTACTGTCCATAAAACAAATAGTAAACATTTGGTATTATATCAGCATTTTATGTGTACTGAATAGAAATGCATCAACCTTTTTGATTTCCAAAAAATATTGCTATCACAATACCTTTGTTTTTCCTCCCAGCAAAATAATATAGTCTGTTCCAAATCATGTATTATATTTTCTCCTGCTCATCCCTGCAATCCCCTCTATCAGTTTGAGCGCGCTGACATAGCCTATGCTATTTTTAAAGGTTGGCCTAGCTGAACAGCCAGGTGGATGGGTCCCATAAGGCCACATTCGACTGACCGATCATTCAGGACACAAAGGATTCGGCCCGCAATGCATTATTGACGTCCCCTTTGGCGACGACCGGATTCTCAATGCGGTCTGGCGCTCGTGTCGCGTTGCTCGGCTAGATCTGAACACGTGAATTCCAGTAACTAACCCCCCCCCCCCCCTCTCACCGCCCCCCGGTTCGTCTTCACCCGAGGGCGAGCGGGATCGGGGTACTCACTGAGCAGGATGATGACGCACAGCAGGATGGCCACCAGGGCGGCGGTGCTGAGCCTGGTGGAGAGCAGGAAAGCGTCGAGGCCGCAGGACCGCACGTTGCCCCTGCGGTCGCAGGCGCACACTTGGATGGTCAGCGTGCTTGTACTACTCTGGACAGGATAGTCATTGTCAGATATAACTATGGGCAGGAGGTAGGCACTCCTTTCACGCCGACTAAATCCACTTCTTCCGGTCAGAATTCTAGCTGTGTTATCTAGGAGTAATTCCAATAGTCATACAGTCAGCAAACACTCTCAAAAAAAAGAGGCACAGTCAAATAAAACTATCATTGCTTTTTCTCACAGGAAAGGAAATGAAAAAGAAGAAATACAGTGATGAAATTTTAAATAGTTTTGCTCGTATGATTTTGAGTTTATAGCTTCTGAAATGAGTCCCTTATAATAGCATTACTTTGTATGGTGTCTATGTTTCACACACACATACAGACACACACACACAAACACATGTGCAGACAAACTCAGACACACAAATCACATCACTCGATGACAGAGCGATGTTAGATATACAGTAAGCCGCACAGATACGTTACCTTCATTGTCGACGACTGTGAAGTTTGGATTTGAGGAACTCAAACTGAAAACAAATTTGTGTCCAATAAGTGGCTCATCTGTGTCAACCGCACTTATAGTCTGAATTAGCTGGGGACAAAACCATATATCAGATAATTTCCAAAAACTTTTAGCCTAATAAATATGCTTCTGTATCCATATTATAAAACACCGCAAGTTGTATGTGGCAAGAAAACAATCCATTAAATTGGCTTCTTTTTAAAAATTAAAATTATTTCAATAAAGTCTTGTTTAGATAATGCACAGGAAACAAAACATAATGAATAAAAACAATTGTTTATGAAACTCTGAATACAAACGACAGTTTAGTTCCTAAAAAAACAAATCAACCTTTTTCGTGATTCAGATGGAGCCGATTCAATCACAGGGATAGCTACCTGTCCAGCTTTGACATTCTCACAAACAACGGTTTCGTAAAACATCGCAAATTCAGGTGCGTTGTCGTTGATGTCTAGAAGCTTGATCAAAACTGGGACACGACTGATTTGCTGAGGGTTACCTGAAAAAAGGAAACGCGAGTGAGTGCAGGAAAGTCCATATCAACCACCCCCCCCCCCCCAAGCTAAGTGGAGTTGGCCTCTCTTCTTATCAAGTTTCAGCCGGAAAGGATGGCTGGACTGGATAATCCAGTTAACGTATCCAATTTACGTCAAGTTCATGTCAAATTTAAACCCAGAGCAGTATTGTGCTAAATGTTAAATAACACACAAAGAATTTTAACTTAATATACAGGATTAACATTATATAAGCTAATCAACATCTTGTGTGTTATGCATTCATAATTAAATTAAATATATTAATAAGAAAATGTATATTTTTGTAGAACCCTACATGTACTTTAAAAAGCCTAGCTGCAAAATACCCAGGCATAGATAACATGTGTAATATGTACTCCTTAACATTCATATGTACTCCTTATGTATTTCCTTAACATAGCAGCTACATATTTCTTGAAAAACATACTATAATTTCAGTGTACAGTCAGCAACATGCTAAGCCGAGTGAGACATTTAGCAGGGAAAAGAGTAGCGATCTTACCTATTTCAGTTGCAACCACTGAAATGTTATGCCATTTTGAGGCTTCTCTGTCGAGGAACTGCAGAGTTGAGATTGATCCATTGAAGGAACTAATGTTGAAAAGCCGATCAAGGTCTGTGTGCCTGTCTATAGAGTACCTGGGGATAAGGCAGAGACTCCATTGTATAAGGTACAGTACTGAAAATTGAAAAAAATGTGTACAAGGAAAGAAAGGTTGTGAATGTTTCGTCGAGCATCAATGAATACGGCAAAAAATGTTACTTAGGAGACCGCAGTTTGCCAGTTCCATAAAAGGTTACAATATGCACAAATTACATCCCTGGGATTCAATCAACATGTGTCCTTCACTTTGACTAACGATTAAAAGCAAAACCTTTAGAAAAATTAAAAGTGTTTTATTACCAGTTTGGCAAGTTCAGCAATCACTAAAAGTAACCAAACTGTGTTTTTGAAGAAAAGGTGTTCAGGTTAAGGACAGATTTTGATTGAATACAATATAAAGCTTTTCAAACAAAATTAATTGTGTTCCTGTCAGATCCTCAGATGTTTGAGGACTTCTTCACTTTCTGGGACATGTGGAAAGACAAGCCACCATAATTAGTTCATCATCAGCTGATTGGCCGATCAGGGACAATGGTGACATTTGATTGGCTAATCAGGGATAATAGGGTCGCGTCATTGGCTGACCAGGCACATTCGGGACACATCGCTGACTGATCAGGGATATCGGTGTTGCCTCATTGGGCAGGGCACTGTGCCTCACCTGACCCGGTGATCATTGACATCGGGGTCCCAAGCGCTGACCACGCCCACCAGGCTGCCCACGGGGGTGTCCTCCTGAACCTCAAAAACGTACAGCGAGCTGCTGAACACGGGGGGCTCGTCCACATCCTGCACTGAGACCTTGACCAGCGCCGTGTCTTTAAACGGGCCCAGGTGATCGAACCGGTGGTCCAGGTGCGTGTTCGACGCCTCCACCTTCAGGGTGTACGTCCTTTTGCTTTCGTAGTCCAGCCGCTGACGGCCAGGGGAAAGCAAAGAAAGAAGGTGGTGTACGACATATGAGTATTGACATATGAATAGCTAATTCCTTGCACAGTTCTTCTTCGCCACGGTAGAAGTGCATGGGCCTCTGAATGTTTAAACACCTGAACGATTTTACCTCATTCCGATTCAGTCCCCCTGCCAATGATCTTGGTTCTCTATTACAGCGCTGCTTTGAAAGTGTACAATTGGTGTGCTATTACAGCTGCAGGATTGCTCTGAGAAGAAGCAATTTTGGGCTTGATCTTTAATCCAAGCCTGGTAATGTGCACTCTGACTGTCTTTTCCTTTCTGTTCCAAAGATTTGCAAGATTGACTTAATGTGCAATTATGAGCGGGGAGAGCTGTCGGAGGAAAGGCGCGCTCGTAGCCAGGTTCTTAAAATGTTACGCAGAACCTCGGCTCAGAGACAGAGAGAGGGGGCGAGCGGAATGACAGGGGAATGAAACAGACACCTTTGTAAAGTTAATAGGATGCGATGCGTTTGATATAGAAAATTAACCTCTCTGAGCATTTCCTTTTTTTTCCCCTCTCCTTTCAGCCTCAGACAGGAAGCCTGAGGGAAAAGAATAAAAGAGTTCTGAAGCGTCGCACGGTAGAGCGCGTACCCTTTTTACGGTGATAACGCCCTCCTGCGTCACCCTGTCGGTGGCGATGATGAACGCGTCCCGCCCGTCGCCGTCCACGATGCCGTAATGCGTCTCGGCGTTCGCTCCGATGTCGCCGTCGGCGGCTTTGATCCGGCCCACCATCGATCCGATCTCCGCTGACTCTGACACCGACAGGTGGTAGGCGCCTTTAGAAGGGAGCCAAAGATGACAAGTGTGTTATTATGGCTGCCTAGTGTGATGCGAATGCTTAATAATTAGCAGGGAAAACATGTCCTCATAAACCAATGCAATGTCGTGCATGAAAGTTAATGCCTTGTCATTGGGTAGCCCTTTATTAAGTTTTCTGCTTTCAGTGTAAGTACTTGAAAGAATATACCCATTACACCCAACCGTATCAACAGGTATACTTTGAATTGCATGCAATGTGTAACCATTGTGTGGATACTATGGATGTGAGTTTATGAGAAGTTCAGGTTCCACGGACAAGCCTTCATTTGATATCGGATATAAATGACCTAATGCTCTTTAGCCTTGAATTCCAGCTCTGAGTCTAGATATTTAGTACATTTTCAGAATCTTCTTAATTATGAAGCTGTAGACCCCCCCCCCCATAAAAAAGTAACTAATTACATATAAACATTTAAAAATGTGAGAAGAATCTGACTGTGAGGGAAACGCGGTGGGCTGTTGTTGACGTCCGTCAGGGTGATGTTAACCGTCGTCGTCCCTGTGAGGCCGCCCATCTGGCCCGCCATGTCTTTGGCCTGGATCACCACCTGGTAGCGCTCGCGCATCTCCCTGTTCATGTTGGGCAGAGCTGTCCTGATCTCACCTGGGCCGAGGGAAGCAGGCTTTGAGCGCGCGCGGGGCGAATGTAGCATCCGTATGATATTTGCTCACAGAGTTAGCCTTTAGCGAGAGATACACTATCTCTGTTTGCTGTACTTCCCCGTGGAGGCCCCAGCAGATTTAAGACACATTTACTTTGACTCACAATACAAGATGTATTATTATTATTATTATTATTATTGAAGTCCAGCAGTCACCGCAATAAAAAACAAAAAAATGTATAAAAACAGAAACAATGAGAATTCTCTTTTAACTATGAATCACAACGAATGCAGGGAAATATTTAATTTGTGTCTCTTTTTTTGTTTGTTTAAAAATGTGGAGCTCTCAATTTGACCATCAATTCAGGGGCCTGTATCAGGAAGCAGGATTACTGAGTTAGCTGGATTACTGCACTGAGTAAAACCCGGAACCCTCCCAAATCTGGAACATGGATTCAAGTAAAAAGAGCCATTCGGGGTTTTACTCAGTGCAGTTATCCAGCCAACTCAGTAATCCCGCATCGTGATACAGGCCCCAGGTCAGATTCTGAAATCTTAAATTGAATCATTAAATTGGAGCAATAGACATCAGCCTGTCCGGTCTTATTTACATTTATTATGAAAAAGGGGGAGAAATGACGGTTGGAAAAATGAAGATACGCTCCCGTTAGCCCATCACTTTAGAACTGTTACCTGACTCTGGGTCTACAGAGAAGTAAGGCTGTCCTTGTACGATACTGAACACCAGCTTGGCACTGTTCCCATATGTGGAATCATCCGCATCTATGGCAGTGACTTCCATTACAGAAGTTCCTGGAAAAAAAGAACAGTTTAAGAAGCCAAACCGCCAGTAAATCACATGCCTTCCACAGCAACAGGCTGTTAAAATGAATGAATTAAAAAAATACTGGTCAATGAATTACACAGTGTCAAATAAACGCTAATAAAGAACTTTAAACTTTTTTTCCTTTTTTACATTTGCTCTCTGTTGGACTTTTAGAACAAACTCAGAGATAGTCAGAGATTGAGACAGAGATGAACATGCTGTCTATAGTTTCCATTACAGACAACGGGGCCAACCAACTACTGTCTGAACCAGATTCTACTTTCTCTCCCACCGTGTCTGGCAAATTCCTGTCCCGTTACCTAGAAGGTTTTACCCAAACAGGAGGGCAATCTATCAATAGCCTAACACACCAAAACCAAGGTCGGGTGATATTGAGTGTGGCAGTGAGTCTAGTACAGAGTGCTACATTGAGTTGTTTTAACTTAAATAAACATGTATCACCACAGCAATGAGATGTGGCAATTGGACATTCTCAATCCCTTCTCTGGGATTTGTAAATTCAGCGGTGAAATGGACAGAACTCGTGGCCGTGTGTTAATGCAAATTATAATATATGCAAAATCAAAAACAGATTTTAATTGTTAGTTAAGGACAAACGTTGATTGATTCCCAGCCAGAGACTGAATATATTTTCCGTAAGCAGTAAACAACAAATTCCCACAATAGACTTTTCATTTGTTTTCTGTCTTTTGGTTTGTTTTGAAAAACGGAGCCCTCGATCCCACTCGTTGAAAGTTCAACACCATTGAGTCTGGTATGGAAACACACAATTATACACCAGCAGCTGTGCCACACAGCTTAGCTGGGCTGGATTTAGTTATTACTTGGATGGGACCTCTTGGGAAGGTTTCTGCTGGTAATGATACCAGCCAGTAGGGGGCAGTGTTCCCTCTGGACCAATAAGAAGAAAAAAAGAAAAACATCATAGAATGAGAGGTTAAACTGAGGTTGTGACTCACTGTGTTCACAATGGCAATTATTAACCAAATAGGGCTGTTTCTCCAAAAGGTGCCAACCTGTCTGTTTCAATCAGGTCAATGAAGCATCCCTATTAGAGACGACTGACTCCCTCCCTTGCTTTCCCTACCTACTTTGTTTCTGCCGTCATCACTGCAAATGAGAAATGAATTGAGAGAGAGAGAGAGAGAGAGAGAGAGAGAGAGATGGGGGAAACATTCCTATGTAAAATAACATGATACCAAAATAATCAGTTCTCATATCATATAACCGCCTCATCCGCTACATTGATATGCACAGCACAGATCTGGACAAATTAAAATAGATTTCACACTGGCGGTAATCTCCCTGGTAATTTGCATATGCAATTGAAATTAGCCTTGGGCTGGAGAACATTGGTCGTTCAGCATGCAACAGGCTTTGCTCACATTGAGATGTTTTACCTTAAACACATATTACCAAAGCAATGAGACGCGGTGATTGCACAGTCTGAATCCCTTCTCTGGAAATGTAAATTCAGTGGTTAAATGAACATAAGATAACTGGCTGCGAGTGTGTTAATATATATAGCCCCTTTCACACATGCATCCTAGCCATAAACGTTCAGGCGATTTTCCATAACGGCGTCGTGTGTGAACAGGAGCAGGAGTTGATTATCCGTGCAAGACGTTCCTCAAATTCACCAGGCCAGGAGGCCAGGACCTACTAAGATTTACAGAAATGTTCCGCGGCTCTAGTGTGAACAAAAGCAGCGACGTTCCCAGTTTACAATGCAGCGACGTTCTTACGTAAGACGCTTTTACGGAGAGCAAGCAAGTCAACCACAAGAGACTGGATACATAAACTCAATAGTGTGGAACCCAATGGGTTAAATTAGTCGTTGAATCTTTCATGTTTTTTGTAACTTGTGTACAGGCTTTTTGATTTTCTTTGTATATTGTTTTATGCCATGTTCACAATAGACAATTATTCAGTTTATTACCTATGACATTTGTCGGTCTTCTCTTTACCCTGTTAAAGAAGATAACATTATGTATGTGGTATTGATGACAAGATATATTAGTCCTACACATGCGCACCTTACTTTGTGTAATTGATGGGAGGGTATTTATATACCTCCTGGTGCATTGTCTGTATTTCCATTTGACTCTGAAGAAGACGTCGTTGACGTCGAAACATCAGTCGCATTAAAATATTTTGTTTTGCTCTGAGCTCTGTGTGCTCCAGTCCTCCTTATCTCGGGTTAGTCCTAGCGAAGTAGTCCGGGTTTGGTATTCTTTCTATTCACTGGTCCTTCTGTTGAGCACCTATAGTTCCTTGTTTATATAGCTGGCTTGTAGCGCGTTTGGGATCACCCCCTTTTTATTTTCAACCACAAGAGACTCGGAGTGGCACACGGTATTCCGTGACTTGATCTCGCCGTGCATTTGTTTGTAGCGACAGATTTGATTTTACTACCGGAGGTAGTAAACCGACGAAGAAAGCATTCCAGTAAAGAGACCAGAGAGCGTTTATCTGCGCAAACATTAACGGGCAGCTTTACATACGTAGCATCCTACCTTGCCTAATATATATCCGGAACAGTCATGTCAGGTGTGAAAGAATCATTCATGATGAAGCTCTTGATGAGGAAACAATACCAGTACCACGATTGTGATCTTTCTCCCCCTTTTTCAGAGGTGTAACATCAACACGCTGTATATTTAAAATAAAAAGAAAGATAAAAACAACAAAGCAAATGAGCAACAACAATATTTTAAAATAAACACTAATTTAAGGACTGTCTGGTGTGTATGGTGTAATAATCCATGCAAGCCTTTATATGAGAAGCAGTTTGAAGTCAGCTCTAGCTTGTACTGGCAAACGGTCGAGGGAAGACAGAATAGGAGTCATATGATCGTATTTAAAAAGATTTTTGTGTGAGAATTCTGGCTGCAGCATTTTGGAAACCTTGAAGTCTTTCTAGTCTAATTATAGCTGGACTTGGTTTATCGGTTTATAGCGTCTGTTTTGGATATAATTCAATAGCTATAGCTATCCATGATAGCAAACATGATGCTGTGAGACCATTTTGACCTAAAACCTGAACTGAATTTTTATATTCGGTAACGTGAGTGACAGCAAACCTAGCACAAAGGTAAGTTGATGTCTAACCCGGTTGAGAGAGGGACTAGAAGACTTAGTGTATAGGGTTTGGGATATTTGCTGGAATTTGCAGGCACAAGTAGCTAGGTAACCACTAGAAAAATAAAACTTAAATTACACAATGCTGTATTACAGCATAGGAATAAAACATTTGGAGAGGAGAACATTTTGGAGTGACTTAAAAAATGTATTAATTAACAGTAGAGGATGCAAATAAATTTTAGAATGATTTTCAAATTTTTTTCCAACAACAAAATGCGGGCAAAAGACATAGGTGGTAGTCCAACTAGTAAGGAAATAATATTTTTCCACCTGTTATTCAATAATTTCGGCAAAATAAAAAAAAAAAAAAAAAAAAATCCGTCATAATGGAGACAGCAGCTGTCGCAGTTCATGGCGCAAAGTTAACATAAAATGAATCAGTATAATGTCGCAATAGTCTAAATCTGCCTCAGTTTTCTATAACATTAGCTAGCTAACTGACATCTAATTTATTACGATTTAATTTATTTATTTGCCGGCACAATGCCTATGCTGTTCATAAGACATGCTAGCAAGCCAGCGGCTAGCAGTTCCCCCTCCCCCCACTTGTCTGGTTTGCGTTTGGCAAAATGCAGTCAGTTATGGTTAACTACAGGGGTGGAGGAGGGATGAACTGGCCAATCAAATCACACCCACCCAAAAGCAGAGGGCTTTTTGAAAAAAAAAAAAGTAATACGACTCACTACAGGGAAACAATGTAGGCAGGCAGAGAACGAGAGAGAGCGGGTGAGAGAGCTTGCCCAGGACAACCAGCCTGAAGCAGGAGAATGGCTGAAGTAATTTTGGCATTTATGGCTGAAACGAGTCCAAAAAAACATTTTTTTATTAACTTTATAACTCAAAAATGGTATTTCAGAAATAGATTCACAAGTCGTGTAAAGAAAATAATGTATTTGTATCGTCATGAAATCTCAAGTTATTTTATCACTCCAGTCCAAGGTAGGCACTGCTCTTCCCTTGCCTAACCTGACCGCATTTCACTGCTGAGTATGGCTGTTGTCTTCTATATTTAACTTTTGGTTCTCATTTGCTTTGAGTGCTCTGACATCTTCAGACTCCAGAGTACAAAGAGAACCCAGACTTCCTGCGATGAAACAGTTGGGCTGAGCCCTGTCCTAAAAACCTGATGGACCACAGTGTTTGATAATCCACTGAGACTACTCACCCAGATTAGCCATTCCTTATGATGCCAGGCAACATCGCCTTTACAGAGAAGGAATTCTGAAACACGCTTTCATGAATTGTAACATTTTAATTAGCAGAATTCTTACTTGGTTTAATTAGGTGTCTGCTGAGAACATACTCCAACGTCAATCTACTGGATTCTAACAAGTACTCATTAAATCGACCACTGACAGGGAATCGTTAGCATATCCTAGACTCTAGACTTTAATATTCATAAGACCTTATTGCACTGCTCATTATTTAAAGGCATGCAGTACACCACCTTGAATATATTGATATTTCTGTGATTCATAATTCAAGAACTCAGAATTAAACATTTGAGGTGCGGCTGTAATTTAAACTATGTCTTATATTAAATAACTTCAGTCAGTCTCCTGGACACCAGCTACACTTGTGTTAAAATCACATGGAAAAGCATATTTACTGTAGACTGTGTGCATACAGTTGATGACATTGTGTATTACAGCGCAATTGTATTGCCGCCTCATCAAAGAAGAATACGTTTTCAGAATAAAAACGAAAAGGAGAAAGTCCAATGCTTATTTCTGAATCAAAGTTGATCCTAAGTCAACGGACAAATGCTTATTGAACAAAGGCCAAAATACCAGATTTATCCAGATGATTGATTGAATTACAAATTCCCTTCAACGGTCTAAGTGTGTTTGATTGAATCCAGTCTCTGCTCCTCACTCTCTCTGCCTCGATGTGACACACAGTCGGTATTGATGAGCCGTTACAGTAACACGTGTAGAGCTTCAGGTGTCTGTGTGTGCCACGCGATTACACGTAATACTCAGTGAGATCACCGCTTTGATCCGCAGCGTGCTCTCGTCGCTGTGTGTCTTACTCTGTGGCTGTCCGGGCGTTGCTTTGATGATGCAATCAGCCCTTACTTATCTTTCGGAAGTCTCCGGAATATTCTCTTTTGACCATCATCTACTGTCCTTATCTTTCTTTCTTTTTCTCTTTCTTTCTTTCTTTCTTTCTTTCTTTCTTTCTGTTTATATGAATACTTTGATCCGCCACACTGTAGAACAAATCCTGGCTCTTCTTTGAGATTTGTGCACCACACAACCGCCTCTCCTGAATATTAATCACATACTGTGGATCCTCTGTTCTCAACATTTATTTTGTTATTTTTACCTTACGGTCCTCTGGGCCTTTAATAGGTTGCGATTGATTGGCTTCCTCAAGGCATGCTCTAAATGAAATAGGACTGGAGACTGTGGTCGATAGTCTATTTTCATGACTTGCGTACGTAATTGCTCGAGCTGTACTCAGAGCAGGTTCTTTGTTTCGTGTACGGGTGGCCTTCGCATTTAGCCGTCAATCTGGCATTGCACCCCCATGCCTTGCATTGCAACAGCAGTGATTCACCATTCTGGCAATAATTTCAGAAATGATTCAAGTCATGACTACCTGCGTATGGACACCTGTCGAGAAACGTGGGGTTGATTAACCTGCTAGTTTTAAAGAACTTTTTCCAGTTTCAAGGGCATTCTAGTTGATGGTTTTCACATACTGCCTCCTACACGCCAGACCCCCTTGCAGAGAATATAATAAATTTAACTTTGAGACAAAGTTGACAGGAACAGACTGGTTTTGACATTGACATGTCAGGGCTTTATGGTCAGCTGCCTCAAATTCCAAAACACATTCATCACACACACCCACACACGCAAGCTAAAAATAAAATCTTGTTCAGGTGGAAAAAGCTTTTATACATGATGTTAGCCAACCAGCTAACATTTACATCCTACTCAAGTGATGGATGATGCTTGGACAGTAATTCTATGGAACAGCACGGCTTCCGACAAGTATACTTGTTAAATGTCCCGGCTGAGACAGCAGTTAAACGTAACTATCAATTTGATTGAACATTGAACATTTTCCATTGAACATTTTTGTTACCATTTTTTGATATTCAACAGCAACTTAAAGAGATAGTTCACATTTTTATTTTAAAAAAACATCACATTTTCCGGTGTCCCTTAATTCCACATCAACCCCGTGACCCTCACAAAAAAAGCTCTCGCTAAATAATGGAACATTCCTCAAGTCACATGATTCATAGGAAGTTGCATAATCTCTCTCTCAGGAAGCCAAAGGTTCAAGGACAAGTATGTTTTTTCTTGTTCGTAATTTACTGTTTTTTTTTACGATTTATAATGTTTGACTAAGGGCGGCAAACATGGGATGTCAACACTGTTGCCCTAAATTAATATATGTATTAATATAATATGTATTAATATAATGTATAGATTGCTATAATTGTTTATTTTTCACATTATGATCAATATCTACAATTTTTACTACATACAATGTGTCCCTGTGACCTTCATCAGATTTCTAGCAATGAACGGATTTGCCTTAAATGGTCAACACAGTACCAATTTTTAAGACTGGTTCTAATTACGGTATCAAATTAGTTAAATCCCCTTATTTGCAAGAGGCACCCACAAAAAGGGTCAGAAACAACAGGCATGCTTACACACCCAGATTACAAGGTGCTAAGAAGTGTATACAGAGAAACCAGGCACAATTAGCCAGGGAAGCGCAACAAAAAGAAAACTTAAATTTGCAGGAAATGGAGGTAATGGTCAACGAGGCACCGCTTCACAATGCCACATTACAGCATTAGGAACAACACCAATGGTGAGGAGACATCACACACAAAATTAATTCATTAGGTAGAACAAAATGAACAGCAGAGATGTAGTGAAAAGATAGCATAATGGACACAAGCAAAATGAGCAAGAAAGTTGTGGGGGTGGAAGGAATAGACATGGATGAACTTGTGATGGGAGAAGGCCACTGAGCGTCGGATGGCAAAATGACTAGCTGATGACCAATAGAAGTATTATACCACAAGCATTCTGCATCCCTTCAATAAAACAAATATAACTTCACATTACATCGTAAAATAAATGAGATGTGATTAGTAGAAACATTTCTGAAACGTGTCTTCTTTCCGGTACGCTATGCATCAGAGGGTGCATTAGTTTTAAATCACAAACCCCGTGCAAACCACAGGAAACTGATTTGCCCGTCAAAGACGTGCGCGATTTGGCTGGATGTTTTAAGGATATTTTAGGATGTTAGGATACTAGCTTGTCAAGTCTCTTGCATTTACTCTTCTTCTCGTAATTGTACACACAAAACCATTTAAAGTAGCCTAGCATTGACAAAGCATGTGGCGGTTTCACTGATTTAGCCAATAATGGGAAGGGTAAAGTTTAAATTGTATGTTCTCACTGTGTCCATTATAGATTCTACCACAAGCATAAATATGCCCTTAAAAACAATAGACCTTTCAAAAATGTAACACACTTCAATAACACAACAATCTCTAGCAAACATGGCACTACAGTATGATATTTAACTGCAATAGTAAGACAGAAGTATAGAATCTTTGTCCCATCATCAGAAAGAAGAAATGGTAAAACAAATGGCATTTTACCCCTTTGACGGGGTAAAAAGAACAATGGCCTATTAAGGCATAATTGTTACAAAATATATATATACTTTAAAAAACATTAATAATCTGAACATGAACTCAGCATAGAGAGGGACCAAAATGTTTTTAATATAAATACATTTGCCAGACTTTTTTATTTAGAAATGTTTCAAATAGACTATTAATGCATATGTCTGCATATATCCAAAATATTTTGAAGACAATCACATATAAAAGAGGAAATGTATACACCAGGAGATGGCACGATACAATTTCCTATCACTTCCAGTTGTCTTTTTTCCAAAGCCATGCAAAAATTTAGAAAAAAGATCATTTTAAATTTAAAGGACCCATTTCAAGAGTAAGCACCAGATAATTTAAAACAATTTAAAAAATGTGAAATAAAATGGCTCTGGTATAAAATTACATAATCAAACTATATAAATGTTATATAAATGTTGGATATCGAAGTGTTTCCAGTACCGCTTTCACCCCGCCTCCAACATTTTTCATATTTCATATTTCATAAAAGAACATTTTTTGTCAAACGGTTGACGTCATAGGTACTGTCAAAAAAGTGACCTGCTTATTCCTGGTCAGGGAACACGCACCATTCACTCAACACCTCAAATTAGCTTAACCTGCATGTCTTTGGACTGTGGGAGGAAACCGGAGTACCCGGAGGAAACCAACACAGACGACATACAAACTCCACACAGAAAGGCCCTTGGCCGGGATTCAAACTCAGTACCTTCTTGCTGTGAGGCGACAGTGCTAACCACTGCACCACAGTGCCGCCCCGTGTTTACATCTGGCTATATTTAATAATAATGTCACTAACCGTACTCACACACGGTCAGGGTTTTTAATGGAAAGGTATCAAAGCTATAGGGTGACCAATGCCGGTGTTCTGTCGATTCATCCTACCCATCGAGTTGTCCTACCAAGGGGTATTGCGCATGTGCACATCGCAATTGCATAATTTTCTTGGGTTTAACGGCACGCCCATAAACTCATGCTACTTCCGCCTCGATTTTTTGACCTAAATTTAGTATTGCATGTTTTCCATAGTTACGGTGTTTTAATCAAACTTTTATACCATTTGTGATGTTAATTCAACCTTTCTTTTACTAAAGAATCACAAGTTACTTGTGGTAGTATCTTCTGATAGGGTAGCAAAGATCGATAGATAATATATGACGACGTGTCTATTTAAGTTTGGTTTACTAATAGCCTAGTGTCTTTGTTAAAAAGCTGTCGGGGTGATTCTAAGCCCCCATTAAATCAATGTTAATTGGCTAACAAAGCTAACGGCTAATAGAGAGATACACATACCCTACTTGAGGCAAGAGGACTTGAGCCTGATATGTCCCCCAATTTATCACGTAATTTGAAGTGAGTAGCTCAGCGGACCTTAGTAAAAAAAAAGTGAACTATCCCTTTAAGGTATGTTATAGGATGCTAATTAGTTAGCTTAGCATGCCTTTATGTGAAAAAGACATGTGCCACTGAAATAGCAAAATGATTGTTTTGGGAAAACATACCAACTTCGGACATTTCGGGGACGCTGGCGGTGTAAACTTCTTTGGTGAACTTTGGCTCGTTGTCGTTGATGTCGTGGATTTTGACGATGAATTCCGTCTCTGGCTCCAGCGGGCGGCCAGTGTACCTGTTGACCGCTTGGGCGCGGAGGGTGTAGTTGGCCTTCTCCTCCCTGTCCAGCCCCTTGGTGGCGTGAAGGTCGCCCGACTTTTCGTCGATCACAAACAGGGTCCCCGCGCCCTCTCCGGTGAGGACGTACTTGGCGCTCCCGTCTCCTTTGTCCATGTCGGAGTGGAGCTGTGGAGGACAGAAGAATGTACTCTTTAACTCTCATATCCTTTGTGCTCCGACTGCAATGAGTAACCTGAGTTATAATAGTTACAAAAGTAATAATAAAATGTTACAAGTTACAATAAAATGATGAATTTAAGCAATCAGCTAGCAACCAGCCATGCTAAGTAATAATATGTCACTGACGTGGTGTGCCACAGATACGGCGCGCTTATTGCAAAGTGACCTCTTTCTCAGTTCAAGCAACCACTATGCTCCAAATGTCACGTCAATACCAGTAAATGTAACACTTTCATAAACATGTCATTAATTTTGCCTTCAAAGAACATTTTCAGTTTAGTGTTTGTAGTGGTGTTTACTGTGTTACTCTTTTAACTATTTGTCTGTTGAAAGACAAACATTGCTTGAGTCCTTTGTCAAAACATTATGTTTAAAATTTTGCACGTTTCAGTTTGAATCTAGGTGCACAGTATACTACAGCCAGGATTAATTTCCCATTTTCCCATATTGAACAATAACAATTTGAACAATAATAAGTAAAGGCATGTGTGAGTGTGGCTTGAGCCTGTGCAGGGGCTCAACATAATCATGTGTTGCATTTATTTGAAATACATAATATATTCACAAATTAAATTAATTATGCTTTCATAATGATATCCTTTCGGAATGCACAAGGGTAGATGCCCACAATTTGTCATGTTAATTTTGTTGATTGCTCAAAATCACACAAAAAAACAGACCCCTTACATTTAATTATCAATGTCAGAGTTAAGGACAAATATAGATTCAATCCCATGAAAGCAAATTACAAAATAATTTTGCATTAACAAGAGCGTTAAACCTTTCCTTGCACAGGGATTTGTGTGGTATTGCTTTTTTGAAGGTACAATTGTTTGGTAAATGTATCCAACAAGCCCAATTATGTTAATAACAAATTTTGGTAAAAATGTCAGGTTGAACCCCAGTAATTGCATGTTCTTTTGATGCATTATATTTGGTTCTGCAAAGCTTCAGGTCTGTAATTAGGCCTGAAATTATCTCAAGGTTTTAGTGTTCTTCCTCTGATTCATTCCTGTGTCCTGTCCCTTAGTCGCATTCGAGAGGACGTGAGTCTCAACCCGGCGTAAACAATCTGTCCCTTTTGCCTTTTGATATTTTTTACGATCGGATGCGAAAAATAACAAAAGGCACCGGACGTGCGGCACAACGCATGTCTTTCTGTAATGTTCCTAAGCAAGCTGAGGGCTTGTGCCGTGTGCAAAGTTAATTAAGCGTCGCCGTGGATACAGGCTCTCAAGGAAACGTTGCCAATAATGCATAGGCTCATGAGGAAGAGGTAAATGAAATGAGAGAGGCGTGCGATGGAATGGAATTAGGAATTTATTTTTTTGCAGTATGATTATATATATATATATATATATATATGTATATATATATAGACGGGTGACCAACATAAAACCAACATAAAGTGTCGTAGTAAGTCATACAGTTTCAATGTACAGCTTCAATGTGCCTTGGCATAGATTCTACCTCTAGTCTTTTTTTTTTATTTCTTTTTTTTTTATTCCCACCACCACTCTTGGGAGGTCAAATTTATTTTTAATTACAATTTCAAAATTATAAGCTGTGGCCTAAAAGAGGGAAGGGAACAGTGAAGAAACAAATAGCAAACAAACTGCGATGAAACAAGACAATTGCCAGGTACAAAATAGGGCAAATTAATGTTTGATATAATAGCAGAGTATACAAGGAGACAAAAACAAAACAAACAAAGAAAAAAAAATATAATAATAATAATAGTAATAAAATAAAATGAGAGTGTGAGAGTAAGTTGGTGGGATGTGTGTGTGTGTGTGTGTGTGTGTGTGTGTGTGTGTGTGTGTGTGTGTGTGTGTGTGTGTGTGTGTGTGCGCGCGTATGGGAGAGGAGGAAAGGAAGTTAATGGGAAAGAGTGCCAGAGTTGTAGTATGTACTGTAGGTGAGGATTAAGAAAGCAGGAGATTGGTGATTGTGTGCCATGTTTGCTAGAAATATTGCATTTGGTTATTGGTAACAGCAGTGATTATTTCCATTGATATGTATTCTGTGAGTAGGTCAGTCCATTGCATAATGCTCAGCACAATTCCAGCTTAGTAGGATGGTTTTCTTGGCTATGATTAAAGCAATGAGAATGGTTCTGGTGAAATGGTTAGGAATGGTGATTGAGGATAGGTCACCTAGTAGGCACAGTGAGGGGGAAGGTGGAACTTGGCATTCCAAAAGGAGAGATAATTTGTTAGTAATTTCTTGCCAGAAGTGTTGTACAGATGGGCAGTGCCAGGTTGCATGGAGATAATCATCAATGGTGTTTGGTGGGCATAGTGGGCATGCATCGGATTGTGAGAGGCCCATTTGGTGCATTTTTTTGCCTGTGATATGTTTTCTATGATTTATTTTATATTGAATGAGCTGTAGGTTAGTATTGTTAGTCATGGAGAATGTATTTTTGCAGGTTTGGGTCCAAAAGTCCGCGTTGGGTGTTAACAATGAATCATTTTCCCATTTTTTTTATTGGGAGGGATGTGGTATGGTCTGCATAATTGAGTAGTTTGTATAATTTAGAGATAACTTTCTTAGATGTTGTGATTTTAAGGATTTCTTCAGTTATGGTTGGGGGTTGTAGATTATTTTGAGTTATGTTGATTTTTGATGTAATGAGGGATTTTAACTGCAGATATTGGAGAAATGAGTCATGACCTATGCCGTATTTCTGGACCAAATCTTCAAATGGGATAAACCTGGAGTTATTGATGATGTGCTGAAGTTGAGTAATGCCTTTTTGTTTCCAAGAGGTGAAATTTAGTGGTTTTTTGTTGTGCAGGAAGTGAGGGTTGTTCCATGGTGGGGTATATTTACAGGGTGCTAGTGTTGAATTTGTGATTTTGTGGGCTTTCCACCAAGCTGTCAGAGCGGTTGAAATGGTGTTTGCCTTGAAGCAGCTGTGGCATTTGATGGTGAAGTTGATGAATGGCAGGACTGATATAGAGATCTCTCGGCATTGTGCCTGTTCAATTTCGATCCAGGGGTTGCATTGTTCAGTGGGGTGGATCCAGTTGATGATGAACCTGAACTACCTCTAGTCTAACATAGATTCTAGTCTCTGGAACTCTACTGGAGGGATGGAACACCATTCTTCCAAAAGATATTCCCTCATTTGGTGTTTTGATGATGGTGGTGGAGGGACGCTGTCTAACACGTCTAACAGGGAGAATGAGCGGACAATAAGTGGGAGGACAGATTAAAGCCGGAAGACTGAAGGATATGTTACTTCCGTAACAAGGGCAGTTGTGATAGACACCCCATGGAACGGACTCATGACAGTGTTTAGTTACCTAGCTAACAGAATGTAGAACTATAAATGACACCAGCATTTACACTTAAACCAGCTGAATCCGTACGTGTAGGTACCAGTCAGTCCCATTAACATTGACTCACTTGGCAGATGCTTTATCCAAAGGAACGTACAATAAGTGTATACCGTAGGTCGTTGAAACAATTACAAACAGGTCCGATAAGGTACAGAACGTAACAGCTATCCATAGGCATGAACATTGAGTCTAGTTCACATAGTATGTTATGGCTAAGTCTTAAGGTTAAGTCAGTAAGACAATAAACTACAACATCACAATCAAGGCACTAGTGTTACGTGTGTTAAAGTAGTTACCGGTAGGTACGGGATACAAGAAGCAAGTGCTATTTGAAAATAGTACAACATTGGTGGGTCAGTCAAGGTAGAGCCTGAAGAGTTGTGTCTTCAGTCCATGACGGAAAGCAAGCAGTGATTGGGCAGTTCCTAGAGGAATGGGGAGTTATTGCCACCACTGGCGAGCTAGGGTGGAGAAGTTCCACAGCCGGGACAAGCGAGAGCCGTTATTCCTCTATCCGTTCAACCGATTAAGTCATACCCTGTGATCTTTATGAACCTAACCAGCTCATGAGTAAATGGCAATATTTTACTGCAGTTCCTATGCTGGTAGGTAGCCTACTGGTAAAGTTAACAGAGAGAGGTGAGTAGGTGGCTTGTTAGCTGAGGGTTTTGTCATGTGCATAATTCCATATTCCATAATTCCTTCCAAGTTCCATCCATATTGTCTTTTTTCACCTTTTGTGCACATAAATCACCCTTAATGCAGCTGAAATCATCTGGAGAAATGGAGTTTGCCAGCCGTGGCAATATGAATTTGTGGAGGTTGTGTGGGATGTAGAAAAGGGGCAGTGGGATAAGCGCGCGCACGCATTCATTAAAGCCTCGTGTGTTTGAATATGTCGAACGCAATCCGGCACAACCATCAGAAATCCGCTATGCATGAGCGGGCCTGGTGTTTGCTCCGGACTCCGGGGGCTGATGAGCCAATTACTATCACAATGCTAATGTTGATACACGCACAAAATTACCTGTTGTCCACACAATGTCAAAAAAATAAATAAAATAATACATTCAAATGAATTAAGTGATGAAAAAGTAATTGCACAAGCACATTGCTCATTACCGTAATTAGACGGAGAAAGCGCAAGTGGAGCCGTTAAGTAAGCACACGTTTGTGTGACCACATCATGCAAACGTTTGATTTGGGGTTTGGGTTAGGGGTGCAGTTTGTGCTTGGGAATATATTTGAACGGACATTCCCCGGGCCGTGTCCGATTCAGAGCCCTATCTACTGCATACTATGTACTATGATACTGTGTACCGCTTACTGCATACTGTTTAGTGGCATGCAATATGCAATAAATGTCCTTCATGCTATTATCAGCGAAAACCCAGGAAATAATCCAGGGATTTTAAATGCACTACATTGAGAGAACATTTTGCCTAAAGTTAACGTTCTCATCCAGTGTACTCAACTAGCATACTCAATAGTATAGAAGGGTGTTGATTTGGATGCAGCCCTAGACAACTGAGCCAAGTACGGTTTGGCTCTTCCACTTATCCATCAAGAAGCCACTCTAGACATCTGAATAGTATATTGAGTGAGGAAATCATTCACTTCCATATCGATATAAATATCTATTCCCCAGTTGCATATCTGGACTTTAGCCACCAGCCCACTGGATACTGGACCTTGTCCACATTTTCTCACAATAAAAGGTAATGATTGCAGCCTCTCAGGTGTCCAATATTACCTTGCTATACTTAGAAATACAGCTGGCTTGACATGCTCTGTTATTACCAGCTGTGCACCCCATGGGTTTTTGAGACACCTATAATTACATTTAACGTAATGAGCTGCCAGCGCGCATCAGCGGGCATTGCCCACAATTCCACATCGCGCGGAGGACTTTAATAATTCAAAACTTTCTTTTCGGGTCTTCAGATCAGACGCGCGGACGCCGGTGTCACCCCCTCATACTGAGAGCCGCACGGATCAAAAACGCGGATCAGCTGCTACCTGTTGGTTTATCGTCCGGCAGACATTGGAGGCTTTTTTCCTTTTGTCCGTGTGAGTCCCCTTTCCTCCCTCATTTGTAGTCACCGCTTGTATATTTTGAGTTATTGCTATGCTACCCACACCCACACAACAGGAGCATTGCAGCTGAATAATGTCTCTCAGTCAAGTGGGGACTGCAGAACTAGAGATGGAGTCATCGGGCCAATTAAAGGAAAATAATTCACCCTGAAACTTATGTTTTTCTTTTATGCTACCTGCAGATGATAATACAAACAGTCAGATCAGTGTGATGACCTGCTTTCCATGAGAGCACTCCTATGATTAACAAAATGACGTTGTGATGTAATGAAGAATACGTCTGTAGTATACCAGACGAACATGTACATCAGTATTAAACACACACACAGACACACACACACACACGCAAGCATCCACACACACACACACACACATACACGCACACACACACACACACACACACACACACACACACACACACATAGCTTTAAAACTTTACTTTAGTAATAACAAAGGGCCCATCTGTTCCACTGGAGAATAGTTAACTAGCTATCTATTGTCCAAACACACAAGATCCAAAATTGAATTTGTTTTGAATGTTTTTAGAACATTGCATTTCCAAATTTGTTGATGTTCTCTGTCCACTCCTTCTCACTCATGCAACTCACAGGCCACACACATTGTGATAAAAATGTACATAGTTACAGCACATAGAAGCAACGTGTGGCCGCACAGCCATCTCAATCATCGCCACAAATCGCCATTAAACACAGCTAGGAGATTATGCACAGCCTATTAAAATACAGTAGCCTGTTTCATATTTATATGATATAGACTAATTATTTGTGAAGACAAAGTACAAAAAAATAAAATAATAACCACACTTTTACATGCCAGCTGTTTTCTCTAAAATTCAAAGACACAATGGGCCCTATCTTGGCGATCTTGGCGCTTAGTCTAAGAGCATGGCGTAAAGTCCATTTTGGGCGTGTCCAAGTCCACTTTTGCTATTTTAACGGCGTGTTTTTTTGGCGCTAAGCACGGCGCAAGGTGCAACTGGGCTGAACCTAGTCGCTTCATTAATTATAGGTGTGTCTTGGGCGTGACATGCAATAAACCAATCAAAATGTCATATCCCATTCCCTTTAAAAGCCTGCTTTTCCACCTTGGCGGATTGCTTGATGGCGAAATAGACATGCTCGTGCGTGTTTAGTGTGATCAAGGAATAGGCTAAATGGAGTATGATCAATATTATTCGGACTAACCATTAGCCTATGAGTTCCCGGTAATTCCAGACAGGGCTGTTATTTTACAAAATATATGCGGTTAAATTTCGTTAAAAGGACCTGCAACAGCTGAGAATAAGCTATCAATGGCTTCAGTCTCACCTTAGAAAATGCCAAATTAGCCTGCTTGTTCATCGAATTTCATTTGATTATGCAATGAAAGTGTCAAACATCAATTCCAAGAGGCTGTTCTCATGGAGTTCTCGAAGTTCAAGCTTCATCCAAAGTTCATTAGGCTACCTGCATAGTAGGCTAATATTGATTAATAACATACATACCGTTATTTTGCCTTAATGATTACACTAAATAGCCTACAATAAAGCTGTCAGGTTCGCAACCCATATGTTCACGCATATTTCCCCTTGTTTAATAATGTCCTGTTTATGGAAATGTGACCAACCTGTTTTACTCGTAGCGTACTCCTTTAAAACAATCCACTTTCCCAGGAAGACCGTGAAACGTGAGACTTACAGCAGGGGAAACAGAGAACATGCAGCGCACGTGCAGAGAATGGCATTAAAATTTATTGTGAATTAATTGTGTAACGTGCTGCAAATTTGTTTTAGTTTCTAATTAGACGCTTAGTTCTCTTTAAAATCGTTTTGTTCAGTTATGGAATACCGGGGGAAATCAGCTGGGTTTTAAACGGTGAGAGTATGGAAACCTGGTCACTGTAATTAAAAAAATATGAAGGACGAAGAATAGCTAAGGTTACAATTTAGTTAACAAACTAACAACATTTATCTCCGTTTTTTAACCATAGGCTATCGAAAAAAACCTTATGCACAGTGAATCCGCTGTAGCCTAGGCTATTTGAAAAACAATAAATGCAATATTCACTGGACAAGGTTTTGAACTTTTTTCAGTCACAAACCATTCTATTTACTTACAGGCTGTATTCATAGATAAACAGAGCTGTATTGTAATGACATCTGAAGCGCATTTTCAGAACTTAAATGTCCGTCTATTGCCGTGCGCGAGTTTTCCATTGAATGACAATTCACGCATTAGGTGTAAATGACAATTTGCGCATTAGGCTTGATATAAGTGTCATCAGCTGCTTTTTAATGGATAGCCATTGTCCCGTACCATCGCACATCGCCTGGATGTTGATGGAGTGGGTTGAAAGCAATTTAATGTGCATGGCATTCCCCTTCGCTGAGGGAAAGGTAGGCTATGGACCCTTTTATTATTATGTATTTTTTGATATAGGCTACACAATAATACTATTTCACATTGTAATCTTGATATTTTAATCATGCTTGTGCGCGCCCCTGTGTGTAACAGACAGGAGGGTACACGCATTGTGCACACGCCTTTGTAGACGCACTTATATGCGCCGTTAAAATAACATGTATACAACTGCGACATGACTTTAGATCAGGTTAGTGGTGGTTCTAGCAAGCGCTTTCTGCTGGCTCAAGATAGCAATACGCCAAAAAGAATCCTGGCCACTCCTCATCTTAAGACCAACACGCCCAAACGGCGCAAGAGTACATGCTAGTTAAACGGCGTGAGCGTTAGGCGTTATAATGAACCTACCGCTGGGTGTAAGATAGCAAAGACACTTGCGTTTGGGTTAGCGCCGCTTTGCGCCGGGTGTAAGATAGGGCCCAATATGTCATAGCATGGAATACCAGCCCTCTTTGCCCACGACCCATTGGAATTTTTTATTATATTTTTTATTCATATGTATTCGTTGAAATGAAATAAACAAAACAAGAGTGGGTCTAAATACCAAGTAATGCTATTAGGAAAAGTATGTGTTTCAGAATAATCATTTTGAATGGATATTTGAGAGCATCCTATGATTTTCTCATAGTACTTTCTCACCGCATTAATTTATGCGCAGAGGAGCTTTTATCTGGAGAAGGGAGCTGAGAAGCACTTTAGTATAATCAGTTGGTGCAATTTTCACACATTTTAGGTGGAGGCCACCATCCAAAAAATAAAAGCTTTTTTTTTGCCATTGTATAGATAAATAAAGGAAATAAAATAAAGGAAATTAATCCAATGTAATGGCTATGTTTTCATGGGAATGTGAAATACGATACAGTAGACACGTGTCTATTCAGCAGGACTGTGAGGCTGTGAGCAGTGTGTGAACAAGTATCGCTGATTAAAAATAATTAATGTGTATTTGGTGTAGACAGGTGGTACATTTGTCGACCACAATGCAAATTTAACTCCTGACTGAGGATGGTTAATGGATTTAAATCCAGGGGAATACATACAGACAGACAAACAGACAGACAGGCAGACAGACACATACATTCACAGACAGCTACTTAAACACAACACACATACATCACATGTTCTTACAGACACACACGCACCCATACACATGTAGTCATAGAAACAGTCAAACAGACATACACATACATGCACACACACACACACACGCACGCACGCACGCACGCACACGCACACACTCACACACACACACACAAACACACACACACACAGTGAGAGAAGAGCAGTGGGGATGTAAGAAGTCATTGCCTGTTCTCTTCAGGACTCTGGCAGGCAGTGCTTACTGCTGTAGAGTGAAGATAGGAAGAGTTAGACTGACATTGAATAATTACTCTCTCTCCCTCTCTCTCTCTCTCTCTCTCTCTCATCAAATCAGCATTTTTCTGTTATAAAAAGTCCCCTGCAATGCTTACTATGTTCTGAGCATTATGTTATTTCCTGTAAAGATTTCATCCATTTAGACCCACTAAAAGTTCACTGCCATTTGGCCGATGCTCTTCGCAGAGGGAGAACGTAAACACAAGTGCAAAGGTCAGGGAGCAAAGGTCAGGGATCAAAGTGCACTAATTCTCCAGAGGGGAACTCTGGAGTGTACTCCCAAGGAAGGCAGCAAGTGCAAGAAGTGCAGAGTCGATTGATAACTTTTTCAACTAACCCACTAAACATTTAACCAACTTATATTTAGCCAACAAACAAGAACAAAACTACTCTGGTGAGCACTGAATTGGATTACACCAACAGCAGCAAAGAACCACAGGCTCTGAAAACAGAAAAAAGTTAGACCTATTCAGATATTAGGGCTGGTAAAAGAAAGTGCTAGAGAGGGTTGCAGTGGAGGAATGAAGGTGCAGTGTGAAGAGGTTGGTCTTTAGTCAATATCGGAAGATGGCCAATCAAAGGGGCCAAAACAGACTACTGACGCAACAGGGAAGTGCAGGGAACCAATCACCTTTGACCTTTGCGGCCAGGTCAGATCTGATTGTGTCGTGTGTTTTCCGTGACGTTTACCATGCTCTGCATGACTTTTGTGTGTGTGTGTGTGCGTGTGTGTGTGTGCGTGTGTGCGTGCATGCGTGTTGCATCCTAAGTGCCAAAGTCATCCCATGAAGTAAATTTTTATCACAGTCACAACGAAGCAGAAATTCAGCTGAATGTTATCTCTGACAAGCTATAGTTCCCCATTTTGATGGGTCTCGGCACAGCAGACAGGGTTACCAGACCGCTCACCTTACCTTGCCCACGTACTGATTGTCTGTTCCCGTGTACTCCTCCAGCAGAAAGAAATGGTTCCACATCCAGCCGCGCTTAGACCTGTGCAGAAGCTTCCCCTCCCCGTCGGCCGGCTTGTTAAAGAGGTTTCCGCTACTCCCGCTCGCTAGCATCGCCGTGGAGATCAGGTGGGGGAACGCGAGCACCAGGAAGAGGAGGGGGAATCGATTTGTCATCGTTGTAGGATCCCAAGCAATCCACAGGTCCGTCTTTGTAAATGTTCTTACAGCAAGAGGCAGGGTCGTGCAGGAGGCATGTCCCGATGATATGATGTCACCATTGTAGTCCCTTATTTGTTCTCCAGTTTCGTTCCCTGAAAAGATCAAAGTGGGAGACATTACCAGCAAGAAAGCCAATTACACCTCATTTTAACACTTTGAAGCCGAATGACACAACTGGCATCCAAAATCAGTCCCTTTAATCTCTATATCTTATTTCTGAACGTAGGATCATTTTCTTTTTTTTGTTAGGCAGGGGTTGGATTTGAAAACTATGCATACATTTCGCTACGTTTCTACTGTTTCATCACCAGCAGTAGTACCTGCTGAATACACACACACACACACACACACACACACATATAGGCCCATTGCACTGGAGCCTATCCCAGCATGCAATGGGCGAGAGGCAGGAATCTACCCTGGACTAAATTTTTCTCTATGTCATCCTTGAATAAGCATTGAAAAACATTTATGAAGTAGTTACAACATGTTCATAACGGTGTTATGTATGCTATATAAACACTTAATGTAGAGTGTGATCAGAAAGATTTTGGCTCCAATATCTAAATAATTTAACAGATATATTATCCATGATCCATGACATTTGGGCTTGATTTATCAATCAAATGACATCACTAGAACAAAAGCATGCAAAAATAATCAACCTGGCTTTTTAATTAGCAAATATTTATTAAAAATATAAGCTATCCATATCATTTACTTTTGAGTTTACAAGTTTGGTACCCAATCCGGCATTGTTCCAGAAGCATTAATTTAAGCACCTGTCTTGTGTTTTTAATAGGCTAATACAGCTCAGAGTCCCCTCTCCATTCAGCGTGTCGCTGGCAAAGCCTTGTCAAGAATTTAATCTAAATCTAATGAAGATGAAAGGTTCAATATGTTACAGAAGGAGGAGGAGAGAGCATTTTCCAGAGAGTGCCTTATTGCATTGCTTTGTTGAGTTATTTCTGCGCTGCTCTACCAGAGTTCAGTTATTTATAAGGCAAAGTAAGTTTTGTTATCCAAAAGCAATACATTAAAATTAATTAACTTTACTTCTGTTCTGTAGCAACTAAGCTTTCATACATAAATTTACTCCATATGTTCTTGATACAGTTGTGCCCAATAAAACACTTCCACTGATTCTCATACTATCATACTATTAGTATTATTTGCGGGTTCCTAATACTATAACATTATTTGTGGGATGCAATTACAAGGTCTGACTGGTTAATATGTTACATTCATAAATACATGAATCCATAGATCACAGAAAATGTTCACACACTGGCAGATCTTGTAATAATGCTGAAATGTCTGTTTGTTAAGCCTTCGCAAATGGCTTACTGGCTTTTACCTGTGGAAAGTAAACAAAAAAATCAAACCAAATATTGTACACACGATAGAAATGGTTAAGTGTAAATATTCCAGCTGCCAGAAAATGAGATTGGCAAGGGTGGTATAGCAAGGCATCAGGGAAGCTTGCCCTCCATGGTAACCGGGTCTAATAATTAAAAAAAGGGTGCATGCATAATTTATAGGCTTATAGAAGTTAATCCTAATAAATCCTCATTCCTCTCTGTAGAGCCTTACTCCTGTGAAGTTTGTCCAAAAGCCAAGAGCCAACTTTCTCCCAGTATGATTCACTGTGCACAGAACCGTATACAGATTTTTGGAGGGGTGGGCAAAGTGAAATTAACATTTATTTATTTATTTTTTGCAATTCCAGGGACTGGACTGAACCTCCTCGCAAAAATGAAAGTGATGAAATGCATAAATGCAGATCAAACAAGGGAGCTAATGGGACTCAGGCGTGATCATGGGCGATGAGGGCGGGCCAGGCTAAGTAAATCCCCATAACGGCCCGAGCTGTCCTTCTGTGCAAGCGCCAATCACAACACTCTCCTCCCCCTACGACAGTGCTGTGGCCAGGACTTTGGCTTCGTTCATTTGACCTTACCTTTGACTGGCGATTAAACGCAAGTGTTAGGAGTCTTGTCTGTTTTCGTTCCTTGTTGTTTATTATTTTTCATTATCATTGTTAATTATTGTATTCGTGTATTTTTCTGTACTCATGTTCATCATTTATTAGTGTAGTTACTTTCGTGTTTTGATTATGTGTTACATTCCATTTTCCAGTTTCTGTTCACGTAGTTGTATTTATGTCACTCCCCGGTCTTCGTCTCACTTTTCGGGAAGCTTTCGGGTGTTTTCGGTCCTCTCTGTATTTCCCCTGACTAACTAGTTATTCCACGTATTGTTTATATTACTAATTAACACTAACAGCTTAGTTTAGGTCTTTTTACTAATCCACTAATTACTAACGCTTAACTGTCACTCGTTTCCTGCATTTCTATCTTTCAATTATCTACTTTACGCTTCCTCCTTATTGATATCTTACGTCCGCTATCCACTAACTCTCTTAACGTATGCACGTGTCTTCAACACTCCCGGTCATGTCTTGTCTATTCGTTTGCATGCCTAGTCCAGTCCGAGTCTTCCATGTTTCCCTCATTATTCTATCATTGCTTCCCTCATTGTATCATTGTCTGCACCTGTGAGTCTTCCCTGTTACTCCTCCCACTCGCACCTGATTCCCCTTGAGTTGAGTGTTCCCCTTCTATTTATACCCTTCAGTCTCACTTGTCCTTGTCAGAACGTTGATCGATTTCCCAGTGCCTATGCCTTACTAAGCCTGAGTTATTCGTGAATTCCGAGACACCCTTCCGTTTTACTTTGAGTTTTGCCTGCCGATTTTGTTTGTTTGCCTTTCTGCCTTTTTGGATTTTTGACCTTTGCTTTCATTTTGTTACCACGCCTCTGCCTACCCCCTTGTACCTTTGCATATCTGATTTCCTGTTTTTGATCTTTTGGACTGTTTTTGATTATTCTTTTGGATTTTGATTTTGTCTTGTTTGAATTCTGATTACCTGGCTTTTTGACTTGGACTGAAATAAACAACGTTTTTGCCTTATCCTGGTCTGCGTTTGGGTCTCTGAGTCTGGGGCGTAACAGCAAGGCGTGTTACTTCACAACCAATGTGTTTACGTCAAGATATTTTCACGACCAAAATGACCTCGCCAATTTGTTTGCGAATAAATCTAATCAAAAGTTATATCGCGCATTTTGCAAACAATGAGGCACTACATCACTGGATAGGTAATGTTCACAAACTGTCAACATTTTATATGCTCTTTTTGTCATACTGTATAAAAATATTCACAATAAATATTTACTATTACTGTATATTACTATATAGTAATTAATATTACAATTATAATGTGTTCTAATGTGTTCTTAAAATGTTACACTTTATTTGTCTATACTATGTATGTAATTCATCATATTTATCTATGCATTTTATTTTGTGCAGACTGTACTTTCTATGTTTTGTAAACAGAAATGCTAATATTTAGTTACTTTTCATTCATTTCTTTTTTTAAAGTAGACAAAAGCGGCGCGTGTTTATTATATTACAAATGCAACATGCTTTATGAAAAATTTAACCCAAGGCTTGAAGTTAAATTCCTTTCATTTTCCCTTGAACTTTTCTTTCCCCTTTAAGAGGAATTTGTCTTGCGTCGCTACGACGTGCCCCGAGCGGACAGAGTGTGTACTCCCTTATGGAAATGTAATATACTGCCGTATATTTTAAATATATTGTGACGATGAGTTTGATATATTTACATTATACTGCAGTATATTCTTTTTCCATAAGGACCGAAAGCATGTTAAACAGAAACCACTCCTCTTCTATTTCAGAGAAGCTAAAGAGCACGACGCATTCCATGTGGCTGATTGGGAACCTTAATTAGCACAAAGAGAGGAGATATGTGTGGGTGTGTGTACACAAGAGCTTCCATTCTCAGAGTGGGCTCTTTGCATAATTTATGCAGTTTACTCAGCGAGATTAAACAGTGTGGGGCATTATTGCTTCATCAGTAAAAATATTTTACCCTCGTTTCCCCGTTTTAATACATCATGTTTAGGCTGATGAACGCGATGAAAGTAACCATACTGTGACCGTAATGAGGCCTGTGTAATAAGGGAGCTTCCCCGTGGAGTGTTGGTGATAATGCACGACACAGTTTTCAGTCCACTCTTGGCCAAATCAAAATGAACAGTCTCGGTCACACCATTATGGGTATCCAAAGTATACTATGGTCATAGTACAACCGTTCCTGATGCCATTTCTAGGTGAATCTCAGCCCCACGGTTCAATCTGCCAAAACACATTTTTCTAAACTTGAGCTCGATAATATAACCTTATTTCCGAAGCATTTTCCAAAATAGATAATTCAGTGGATGACATGCCCTAGTAAACCACGGCTTGATTCATAAATAATATGACAGTTTAAAGGACTACACACATAAAGGTGAAAGATGTGTAATTTACCTTCCCTGTGAGTGACAGAATGGTAACGCGAACAGGTGAGACTATAATTTCATTTCAGAAAAAGAAAGAATATCTTCAGGCAGTTCGTCTGCAGTAACTGACAACAAGGCAGGAAGAGGAGCAACAAGGAGCCAGGAGCACTGTTTTACCATTAAATGGCATGTGGTGACACTTTGTACATTCTCCTCCTCTCAAATTGAAATGAGTGTTAAATTCAAATTGGCGTGAGCACACAACAGCATAGTATTTCTGTAGTCTCTCTTTTTCCCTTTCTCTCACTCTCTCTCTCTCCCTCCCTCTCATTGTTGGAGAACAACCCTGAATAGGAACACGCACGCAAGATAGACAAAGATACAAACAGACAGAAAGACAGACGTCACGGCGTCCCTCAATTCTTCCCGGTTCGCTCCTCCGAAAACTAATTTAATGTGCAGCACTAGTCTCCCAAGTGCACTTACACAGCATAACATCTACAGCTGTCGAGAAGCCTAAATGCGTCTAATTTGGCTGCCTGGGCTTGCTGAAGGGTGGTCTTTACCCAGACGATTTATCCCCTCACCTCTGGGGGCATTCTGTGCGGCTCCTTGTTTTTCTGTCAAACTTCGTCGAGCCGAGCTCAACATAATCACACCCCCATTTATACGTCCGCGCGGACATCACTTTTGACAGCTGCGTCAAATAATTATGCATCGAGGTGTTCGCCATTCCCACTTACATCTCCCGTAGTTTTTGCGTTCAACTTTATGGCATGCCTGACGCCCTTTTCACCGGCGTGACTAATGTCTAAGGGCCGCTTTGCAGAATGCGTCATCTGTTTCTGGGGCGTCACAAAAGTTTTTCTATGATTATGGCCTTATTACTTTTGCCTTTGAATATAGTGTCCATTGCTCAATAAAAATGATTTGCATTTTAATAACTCAGTAACAGTATAGAGGAGTTGGTGAAATCTGTACCAAGTATAAGCAGCAGAAGAACCGGCAGGTGATTCCATAATTATCGTAATAGCCTGTATACAGTGGGCACCATAACTCATTGGACAGTGACATATGTTTTGTTATTTTGGTTCTGTACTCTAGCACTTTGAGTTTGAAAGGATATAATGACAATGAGGTTGAAGTGCAGACTGTCAGCTTTAATTGCAGAGTGATGGCTTGAGGCTCGTTTGATACTTACAGCCATTTCGCCAACCAAGTATTCCACACCGTTCCAGCATAATGTACAGCTTAATCTGGTCCCACCCCCCGATTCCCATAGAGATCCATTCAAATGCAGAGAAGTTATAGTATCGCTTGTAAGAGTACCATAAAATAAGATATCAAGAATCTTTTGATATTGTTGGGTCACAGATATCAGGAAGTCATGGCATGCAAAGGATACGCGACCAAATATTAAAATGATTAGTAAGTGCTAGAGTACAGAACCAAAATAACAAAAAATGCGTCACTGTCCAATGAATTATGGTGCTCACTGTATATATATATATATATATATATATATATATATATATATATATATTCTTCTTTTTTTTACTGGAGGGCACTCTTTATTTTATGTGGTTCTAGATTGAAATATAGGTTATTTAGCCTATGTTTTAAATAGAATCTAGAACTGACCACATAAACCAGATCGAGGTGTCCCGGTCAATTTGTACCAACACGTTTCTGCACCAGTGACCAAGAATATAAAGAAATTGAACACAATCAAGTGGACAATATAACAGACTACTGCGAGGCTACTGTCTCAGCGGCGGGATAAAATTAACGAGCACACTCGATCATGCGGATAGCTGATGGAATGTTTACGTGGTGCAATGCACCGCCATTTCTCTGACTTTACACAAAAGAAATACCGGGTCAGGTCGGGCTTTTTACCTTTGTCGTGAGGTGCGCCAGAGCCCCCTTTCTTCCGGCTGGACGTCTTTACACCGATACCAGGTCAGCCCCACCAATCACCCGTTATTTATGCTCTGTGTAAAGACGGCTTAAGAGCTTCCTGTTTTCAGACCAAACCCGAGATGGCCTTCCAGGCAATGGACAGTTGCAGTCTCACCAAAGCCATAAACTGAGGAAGACTTCAATCTTACTGGAGACCCCATTCACCTTTAACTGTGAAGGGCGATATGTTCCTAATGAGAGATTGGAATTACACTTCCCTACATGTGCATGAAATATACCTTTGCTGACCAGTTTGAACTGTATGTTTGCTGTATGGCTTTTTTTTTTTGTACCATAATGTAAACCGTTACATCATTTTTAAAAGTTAACATACACATGCCTCCTCTTTTACGAAGGAAAACTCCAATTCCCACAGTTAATGGCAGCGGAAGGTGTTGACCCTGTGCAGTAAAACAACGTGCACTGTTCAAAAAATACTGTGCACAGAGCAGTGGGATTGCTGAAGACCAAGCAGCATAACTTCCATTCCTGGGAAGTTGAATCCGTTGTCATTCTCTTTGGCCCCACCTACAGTCACATACGACTGAAGTTGATTTGTAATCGGCTCAGGTGTTTCGAGTCCTCTTTGGCAGTCCCAGCTTTGAGCGAGAGACAGAACTGTTTCATCCCATAGGCCTACCCTTCCCAGCAGCTAAGAAGACCACAATATTTGAACTTTGTTTTTTGTTTTTTTTTTTGCTTTTTTTGTTGCTTAGTCCTTGGTTTTCCTCTGTACTTTCTAAAGCCCTGGTCAAAACAGGAAATAACATGGCTTTTGGCCAATTGGACGTTTGACTCCTTTCCTATGCACTAACCCCGCAGCATGGTGGCAAGACCAGAGACCATTCCATCAGCCTTCTGCTTCTGTGCGTGTAGCCTGTCCACAAAAGGCCTTATGGTGGCATGTGGTCTCTGTTGTCCAGGAAAACATGGTATATTGGTTGAAATAGCCCAATATTCTGTTGAGAAATATTTTGAGATCCTGCCTCTTGTCCCTGACACCATTTCCACTGTTGGGCACAGCTCCATTTTGAAAGTATTGCTGTTTCAGGTCTCAAACACCAGGAAACAGGTGCAGCTTAAATAAAAACGCCCTATCCAATCAGGAAGCCCAATCCGGTATCCAATCCGAAAGCCCTGTCCAATCAGGAAGCCCGATCCGATATCCGATTAGAAAGCTTGCCGATATCAACAGGCAGTGGTTGATTGTGTCTATCTGATAGCATTCCCAAACGTTGCCATGCCTCAGACACCGTCCTTGCATTGTAGGCTACAGGCAACAAAGGAGTTCATTTGTACCACAGACATTTCCTGCGTCATTATGCGCAGTATTTTTGTAAAAATCATAAATACACGACACTGATATTCTGCGCTGTGTGTAAAGGCAACTTTATGCTGTGTCAGAAAAAATATATATTGTGACTCCTTGGCTTATTCACAATGATTTATCATTAACAATACCAAGCATGTCTAGGCGAGCCATTCTATAGAGGATATTAGAGAGGAAATTATACATAATAAATAATATTTAAATTTTCATTCTTTTTTCATATTCACCCCAAGCCTGAGTTGCTAATTGCCAGAAGTTTAATTATTACAATTCAGAGGAAGAGATGGCAATTATGAGGGAATTGTAAAAATATAATTCAGAAGTAGTCATGTGGAGACTAAAGGGCTGGCAAAAATTACTGTCCCCGCATGTGTACATACAGGTTTCAAGCAGCTGTGCGTAGCTGTTTTATCATACAAGCCAGAAATATCCAGCAGCAAATGGAACATGAACGCAATATAAAAGTCACCACGTGGGGGAGCTCAAGAGCTTCTCTACAACGTCCATACCACCCCACACACAAACACACGCGCGGGCGCGCACACACGCACGCACACATACAAATGCCATATTTACTGATGGCCTTTATTGCGAAATATTAATGCGACGTCTCCTTGTTGTGAGACTTTGATATAGATCAGATATGCTGACGGCTAAATGTCTGTACCTACGAGCGGTCTGACTTTGAGGGCGGCTGGTGATCAGTGACTCATTGATTTAATTCGAATTGTGTGTCATTAGAGTGTGATGATGAATCTTTTATGCCGAGAGTTTGACAGACTGAGAGAAAGAGTAGGAGGAAGAGAGTGGGAAAAACAATGAAGAAAAGAGTCCTGCTCCATCTCATATTGTAGAAGACGTCTGCCAAGATATGGGCTTCATCATGGGACTACTGCACATAATTAGCAGTGTAATTACAATTTGACCTCTCCCACTGAATTGTATAGTAAAATAGTCAACATGCGTGCATATCATATTCTTATTAGTAGTAGTAATAAAAGGGAAAAAGTTTGTATCCGTTATTAGCCTCAGCCTTTATTAGACACACTCTCTCTCTCTCTCTCTCTCTCTCTATATATATATATATATATATATATGTATATATATATAAGAGCAGCCATCATGTTTCAATGACAGTGCTTCTTTTAGAACAGATAAATTCATGGTCACCGACTCCATCTCATCACAAAAAGCAAATTGCTTCCCTCGTTATCCCCTCTGTAATGTGTCAATATGTGGCAGTTGCCACTAATGGAGGGCTGTGATTTATCCCTCGCACCGAGAGGCAATTATACACATGACGGTGTTGCCGAGGGTGCGCGCATGCTTTCATTCGAAAGAGCGTAGAGCGTAATGGCAGAGCACAATCACCCCTCTGAGCCGCGGCCCCATAAATCAGAGATTCAAAAAGACGGGGCGCAACGGGGGGGGGGCTCGCTGATGAGTTACGCTGACAAAGTGCGAAAGGGAAAAAAAAAAAAAAAAGTGATTTCTTTTAAGAAGCGGATATCTAATAGGATTACACCGCTCAGTCTTTTCCTCACACGTGTGAGAAACGTGGTTTATTTAGGCTACGGCAGAGTCGAGGCTTAAGAATCGTGTCAATTACGAAAACGAAGCGCGGCCAACCCGCTTGGTTCGGGACGGTCAACCCCCGACAGGACCGGTGTTGCTCTGGTCATCCCCCCACGGCGTTAGCCGGCCACGTCGCGGTTTTCGTCCGTAGCGGCCGCCCTCGCCCTCGGGGGCTACTGGCGACCGACGAATCAAAACCTTGCGCAGTTCGGCGTCCATCACTGCCGTAGTGCCCATCAAAGTGCGCCTGTATTTGAGAACCCGCGCACGAGGAACGCGCAATTTGGTCCACTGTAATCCTACCTGGTGGTTTCAGTGCTGGGGGTGGCTAGGCAGGTGATCAAATACGAGAGGATATACATCTCAGGTTACATTTTGCGAGACGTTTAGCATCTTAATCGGTGATTCGCTGCCGCCCGCCAAAACTTTGTGCTGCATGTTCAACTTCTGAGAGGCACGGACAGGCTCGTCCAACCTCTGATTCAGCTGTCTCGCATTTTCATGCCTCTTCACATATTGATATTCTCCATATCCCAGAGAATTAAATTATGTGTAGTTTTTACAGCAGGGTGCCAAGAGGACACAAAACCAGAGAAGGAAAATCATTTCATAAACTATGGGTGGTGAAACGATCACATATATTCAAAAGTAGAGGTTTGTCAGTGTCACGGCTGAACACTGAATGGATAATAAGAAGCTTTCCTAGACAGTCCTGGACAATTATCGATGGCAAGAGTTTGATGCATCGTTGACTGACTGACATGTCCATAGCTCTGGAATGGCTTGGGAGGATGAGCATGTCTCTCACATGTTTAACTCGGACAGAGACGACTTTCAACACAAAACCAGGCTTGCACTAATCAAAGAACATTTAAAACAAGATCAGTAACAAAACTTATCACAGGATTTCGACCGCTGCGTCTATGCGAATGCATCAGAAGAAAAAAGGTTACCAGGTCTTCAAAAAAAAAGCTGCCTGTCCATCACACAGTGATAATGACACACACAAAACAACCACATGACAACAATCTGCTCCAAATGAGTCCACTCACAAGCCATTACTCATCCCATTAAACCCAGACGTGACAAACACAGACTTTTTGACGGCAGTTCACAGCCCGTACGCATCACGACAGCCCTGGTGAGGTGACGATGAAGAGTATGATGGGAACATGTGCGGGGATGGTTTTTGTTGGGGCTGAAATGGTGACTCCTACCTCCTCAGACACGCGGACATCCCTGTGATGGCACGGTCGCTGTGCCCCCTCTCCGGCCCGTGCTCTTCCAGGCTTCGCTCGATGCCTCTGTCACTTCTCGTCCAAGACTGACTACAGAGTGCACCCACTCTCCTCCTCGCTCTCAGTGCTCCCTCTCTCTCTCTCTCTCTATCTCTCTCTCGCTCGCTCGCTTGCTGCTGCTCTGTCTATCACCGCTACCTCTCTCTTTCTCACTCGAACTCTCCCTGTCTCTGCTATGCTCTCCCCCCTCTCTCTCTCTCTCTCTCTCTCTCTCTCTCTCTCTCTCTCTCTCTCTCTCTCTCTCTCTCTCTCTCTCTCTCTCTCTCTCTCTCTTCAGCTCTCCAACTCTCCCTGTCTGTTAGGCTCTGCCCCCTCTCTCCAACTCTCCCTGTCTCTGTGATGCTCTCCTTGCGATGATCTCTCTCTCTCTCTCTCTCTCTCTCTCTCTCTCTCTCTCTCTCTCTATTTTTCTCTCGGTCTCTCACTCACCCACCATCACCCTTCACTTCACTTCTTTCTGTTAAAAGCGAGGAGTCTGAGGCAGTGAGTGCTGATTGGCTGTTCTTCAGCAGTCCCTGACTGAGAGGGAAGGATAGGGTGGTGTGTGTGTGTGTGTGGGGGGGGGGGGGGTTGCCTCCTTCGCACCGAGAGGGATATTTCCATGTCAATACCGCCAACGGAAGCGGCGTGCGCGGAACTGGGGGAAAAGCCTCAGTGAGCGATGGGCTCTCTGATGTTTGATGGCCAAATTTAATCTTCTTACAGCAATGATAAAAACCCAAGGAGACGACCATGACTTGTGAATTATTTTCTCTGGGGATATCTTGCCACCCACTCTCCCCTCCTGCCCCCCAAACCCAACCGCACACTCACACCCACGCGCACACACACACACACACACACACACACCACACACACACACACACACACACACACACACACACACACACAACACACACACACACACACACACACACACACACACACACACACACACACACACACACACTGCTTCCAGCAGCTGCCGTGGAGTGTTTGCGAGAACAGAGGATGCTCCCTGGCATATCGCAGTCATCCACTTCACTCTAGATGAGCTTAAGAGAGCTTTTCAATGCATTTTATCACAATCCAGGTGTTTTTTTTTTACAATCTCATGTTATTGGAAAAGCTAATTCCACAGAAAGCAGATTCCGAGGGATAAAAAAATAAGAAAATTCATAAGAAAAACCGCTGACTTTTCCTATGACAAATTTGTGGGGAAATTAATATGCGACCTTTGGCCTTCAGAACTGGCTTATCACTGTTTATGTGTCCACTGGGGGAGGAATAAAGTTATAAGTGCTACAAATTATCACCGTCTTCCCACTTGAATTTATGCCTGGGTAAGTTGGTTTTACGTTAGTGAATCTTGACCTCAGTGCATTACAGAGCAAAATGTGCAGAAGCAGAAATAATCAGGTAAACATAAACACAAAAAATGCCGAAGAAGAAATCTCTGGAATACAGCCTGAAATGAATTTCCCGCCATCAGAATTGGAGGAGTCATGAATTATTCACTTGTTCACATCGGCCCCTACTGAAATATCAACATCCTTATCGGGTCTTGGCCCAAATATACGACTATAACTTGTCGACTCATTTGTAATAAATACTTATTTGACATAAAGACAGTTTTAATCAGCGTCCTGTGCTGAAAAAACTTTGTAGTCGCTACGTCCACTTCAATCATTTTTAAAAATCTGCTCTATGGACTATAAATGCCAATGAGTTTGGAGGCGAGTGTGAAGTAATTAGTGCTGTAAATTCTGGTAATGGAATGGGTTTGACTTATACACATTCACAAACACACACACACACACACACACACACACACACACACACACACACACACACACACACACACACACACACACACACACACACACACACATACACAGCTCACACAGTTGCATCATTAGGGCAAACTGAAGCCTCATTCAACCTTATATAGAGCTAATTGTAATTCTAATTATACAAGGATGGCAAAAAGCCACTATATGCCACTGGTTTCTTTCCAAAACACCTAATTACTGTACCAACATTTGTACCATTTTTTTTTTTGGTTGGAAACTAAATCAATCAGCAGTCTCAGTTAGTTCATGCATGCATGTACATAAAGAGGGTTGTCTTAAAAAGAATGCAGGTCCCATTCACTGATAATTACTCATGAACAAACTGCACTTTATCTAGGAGACACACCAATGCTTCATGTGCGCTGCTCTTCTTGTTGGTAATGTCATGGTTACGCTTCTTTGGTTTCTACAGCTAACATGGAAACATGGTAAATTCTGAACATTCAGAATAAGTTAGTTTGATTGATTGCTCCCAAGGGACGAAGCGGAAATCAGTGGCAGCTGTGTTTTTTACTAGGAAACCGCCAGTTACGATCATTATTATTGCTATTTTGAGATAATGGGACCATCAAGGCCACGGGTGGGCCTGGGTGATTGATCCCAGGCCCACCAAATAAAGTCCAAAGTTATCAAAAAGCATGCCATAAAACTACCAATTATAATTGCCTGAGTACTTCACATTTTATCAAAATAAATGTTTTCAATAATCAGCGTGTCAAAACATATTTGTGTATATTTTGCACCAGTTAATGAAATAATGTAGACTCATTATCTTCCAACAGTCTCCAAAGCTTTCACTTTGATATTACTGTATATCACTAATACACTTAAATATGCAAATTTATCTTTAAAAGGCACCAGAGGTAATTATTACGCCGCCACTGCTAGTGTAGGCTAGCTCGTTTTTGCAAGTAAGCTAGCTGCTAGCTAGTCAGTTTTCATCGGCTTAGCTAACATCGCTTAAACAATTATCGATAGCTTAGTTTTTTTTTTTTAAATACACCAGGGGAAGGGGAGAAGACTCTGGAGGCTAACGCTAGCTACTTCACCTTAGACTCTGCCTCCTGCTTCTGAAGAAGACCCAGCTGTGCCAGGCCCTCCAGCAGACTTGTTTTCCACTGACGAACCAGCCACTTAACCAAAGATGCGATTGTTCCCAGCGACTAGAATACAGTAAAACCAGGTATGCAGTGTACTGTAAAGTCCGTAGACACTTTTCAGAGTTTCTGTCCATTAGAGAAGGATTTAAAAACTTGAAGTATTTTAGGGAGGCTTGTTCAAAACATAAACACAGCAAACAGCATCATGTAGCTTACATAGCGAGCCATGACCCACGCAATCTTGGGATGGTGCTAAATCAACTGCTATAGTCGTGATGCTATGAATATTTCATTCATAAAGAGAAACCGCCTGCAAGTGAAAGCGGTATTAGAATGAGGTATACAAGGCAGGATATTTCACTTTGAGGGCACAGGGAAACGGAACAAAGGGAAGGGAACTTTATAGAAACAAAAGGAAGTTTACGGAAATATGCAAGGTTATCTATATGACCCAGAAATTGAGCATAGGCTTAAATCTTCCCAAGAACTCCACACTCAGGCACAGAGATACAGAATGAGCTTGCTTGAGTTTGTAGCATCGCAGTATTCAACACCAAGCCCGCTGCCTGCATCCTGTCATGTATGTAGAAAACATCACACGCCAATTCAAACCCATCAAAGGTAGGCCTAAGTTTGAATACTGTGTCTATATGTTTCTTTTTTTCCATTGTTTTGTGTCCGCCATGGTATACTTATGCGTTCAACCTTAGGTGGCTGTTGAAAGTGAGTTGACTAATTTTGCTATAATCTCATAGGGGTTTGTGCGTGCTAATCAGCATGGGCTTTTACATTCATTTCCCTTGCCTGTCCATTGCACGTTGCTAAGTAATTGGATTCTGTGCTATACTCGATCCCTGTTGGGCATTTTGCTTTCCTAAACGACACTGGGCTTTGTCTGATGAGCATTGCACAACTTTGTCTGGTCATACTGGGAGCCAGATCACAATTGTCCTGGTTTAAACTATAGATTATGTCATAGAGAAAAGACAGATATGTGATTTAGTGTTTGATGTTAGTCTGTATATGGGGACATTTTTGTCTGGGTTTTCCCATGTAAACCGTTGCATTACATTTTGTTATAGGCAGTACAGTGAGGCAATTTTTGATTTTTTGTATCTACTCCAGCACAATGGATTTTAAATAAAACAATGAATATGAGGTTAAAGGGTTAATTTGGAATTTTGGACATAATGTCTCATTTACGACTTACCCATGATGTTGTTGATTGATGGAGACCATTTTCAGCTGATTCCATGCTGTCCTTCTTGTGGATATACACACGTTGCTAATGCTAGCGTAACTCTATGGTAACCGGTAGCATCCACTACCAAACGCACTTAAACACTCCACAGTGCACCCAAAGCAAATCAAATACGACAGTCTATCAGGGTTAATTTGAGTGTTTATACCATCATTTTTTAAGTCAAACTATCATTGAATCCTTTACTTTGAGAATATAGGTCAGCACAAAGTAAAGGATTCAACGATAATTTGACTTCAAAAATGATGGAATAAACACACAAATTAACCCCGATAGATTGTCGTCGTAATTTATTTGCTTTGGGTGCACTGTGGAGTGTTTAAGTGCGTTTGGTAGTGGATGTTTTCGGTTACCATAGAGCTGCGTTAGCCTTAGCAATGTGTGTATGTCCACAAGAAGGACAGCATGAAATCAGCTGAAAATGGTCTCCATCAATCAACAACATCATGGGTAAGTCGTAAATGAGACATTATGTCCAAAATTCTGAACTAACACTTTAAACTGCAGACCAGGGAAGATATCCAGTATCTGGCCTATGGGGTGCAAGCTTGAAGTAGTCATTGAATGCAAAGGATTTACAACCAAGTACTAAATATGACAACTTTATTTCAGATTATGTTCATTTGTCCAATTACTTTTGCTCCCCATAAAATGGGGAGACTATGTATAAAAGGGCTGTCATTTCTATAAATGTATCATGTATGGATATAAATACCCTCAAATTCTCAAATTAAATCTGAGAGTCTGCCCTTTAACCCCTTCGCGCAGGTCAATTCTCACCTATTTAGGGGGTGTTCTATTTAAGGCTTTATAACTCTGCGTGCGAGCATCACAGAAACGTGGTAATCGCTTAAATGAAACAAGACAGTTGTACCATTTACAATACTAACTTAGATTAGTTATTAATTTTCATAAAGTGCCACAAATGCAAAGAAAATAGTTTTTCTTTAGTTTGCAATGAAATACTGAGAGCTACATACAGTGCCCTCCACTATTATTGGCACCCCTGGTAAAGATGAGTAAAAAGGGTTATACAAAATTCACCATTCTGTGAATTAGCTTAATCTCACACTGAGTAAATGAGAAAAATCCAACCTTTAATTGAAGTAAATTTATGATGAGAAAAAAAATCCCTCATCAAGAAATAATTATTTTTAACAAAACCATGTGTGCCACAATTATCGGCACCCCTGCATTTATATATATAGAATAAAGTAATCATTTTTTATATTTGGTCGCATATCCTTTGCATGCCATGATTTCCTGATGTCTGTGACCCAACAACATCAAAAGACTCTTGATATCTTATTTTCTGGTACTCTGACAAGCGATACTATAATGTCTCTGCAATTTCCATAGAGATCCATTCAAATGCAGAGACATTATAGTATCGCTTGTAAGAGTACCAGAAAATAAGATATCAAGAGTCTTTTGATGCTGTTGGGTCACAGACATCAGGAAGTCATGGCATGCAAAGCCAAAGGATATGTGACCAAATATTAAAAATTTAAAGGCACAGTCAACTTAGTGTATGTAAACTTCTGGCCCATTGGAATTGTGATATAGTGAATTAAAAGTGAAATAATCTGTCTGTAAACAATTGTTGGAAACATTATGTCATGCACAAAGTAGATGTTCTAACTGACTTGCCAATACTATAGTTTGCTAACATGAAATCGGAGTGGTTAAAAATGAGTTTAAATGACTTCAACCTAAGTGTATGTAAACTTCTGATTCAACTGTATATATATATATATATACACTGCCTGGCCAAAAAAAAGTTGCACACTCTAATATTTCGTTGGACCGCTTTCAGCTTTGATTACGGCGTGCATTCGTCGTGGCATTGTTTCGACAACCTTATGCAACGTCACAACATTTATTTCCATCCAGAGTTGCATTCATTTTTGGCCGAGATCTTGTATTGACAACGGGAGAGTCGAACCACTCCGTAAAGTCTTCTCCAGCACATCACAAAGACTTTCAATGGGGTTACGGTCAGGACTCTGGTGGCTAATTCATGTGTGAAAATGATTCCTCATGCTCCCTGAACCGCTCTTTCACAATTTGAGCCCGATGAATCTTGGCATTGTCGTCCTGGAATATGCCCATTGATGGGATAACCTGGTCATTCAGTACATTCAGGTACTCAGCTGACTTCATTTTATTGCTGCATAACGTTGCTGAGCCTAGACCTGACCAATTGAAGCAAACCCAGATCATAACACTGCCTCCAGAGGTTTGTATAGTGAGCACTATGCATGACGGGTGCAACGGCAACTTTTTTTTTGGCCAGGCAGTGTATATATATATTGTGACTTGGCTGCTTCTTCTGAATTTGTCACAGTAAAATCCAATAACAATGACATATAGGCATTTTGAAAGTACACCCGTGATGACTAAGGATATTTCATCAATTCGCAGACATTAGCAGCAAAGCAGCTTCGGCCATTTAGCAATTTGAAGTATATTGAATGCATTAATGTCTGTGTCAGTAAAATGAACTTAACAGCAAATTTCACATTGTGAAGACATTTTTTCCCCCTTTTTTTGCATAGTCAAGACTAATCTGGCTTGCTTTGTCAGCACAAGAAAAACGTCAAAAGACCTGAAGTCAAACACATACAGTATACAGCTTCTGTATAAAACAGATACAAACATCACATATCCCAAACATACAGCTTCTGTATAAAACAGATACAAACATCACATATCCCAAACTCATACGAGCAGAAATAACTGTTTAAATACAAACACCAACTAAATTTTAATTACTAAAAAAACATGAATGTAGGGACAAGTAAGCCTTTTTTGGAGGATAACTTCAGTAACTTCACATTGCTGCCCGTTCCTCTAACTAATGTTATTGAATCGGAGACTGACGGGCTTTTTACATGGGGGCGCAACAGTCGTTTGGTCTCCATTCATTGCCATACCAACTGACTGAACTTGAGAGTGATCTTGGCCGGTGATGAGGCCCAAGTGATGTTATAACGTATATCAGCACTCATGGAATGTGTCTCGGCAAATCACAATGCGCGGTCAAAACTACCTGTTGTATGATGCATTTTATCATAATGTCTGCATTATTCACTAAGTAACAATTATTGTGTGTACTGTGTTTATAGTAATAATAATAATAATAATAGTGGTTGGGAAGTTGTGGTGATGATGATGATGATGATGATGATGATGATGATGATGATGATGATGATGATGATTGTCATAGGGAGGTTGGGGTTTTGATAATAATGATGCCAATAATTAATTTAATTAATGCCTGGGTGTTAGGGGCACCGATCGGAACCACACACAGACACCAAGATGTAGCAGAGAACAGGCTTTAATCAAAGTAAAAGGAAACAGGTCAATGTCCAGCAAACAGAGCAATGCGGAGAAGGCAGGGTGAAGTCCAAAAACAGGCAGAGGTCATAACTGGGAGATCAGGAGGGTGGAGGGCTAGAGTAGGGCTTGGACAGAGATAGGTAAGGCAGGCAGGAGAACAGGAGCTGGACGGGACGACACAGGACTGGAGACAGGAACGCGGGAAACAGGTAAGGAGCAGGCAGGAATATGGCTGGAAAGTACAGGACACAAGCACGAATGCAAGGGCACAAGACGATCTGGCACAAAACAAAGACACAGGTAGGCTTTTATACCACACTAATGAAGAGACAACGAGCAACAGGTGAGACGATAACACATGAGGAAACGCATACCGGGTGCGGGAGGCAGAGACACGCAATCGGGGAAAAGGGAAAAACGTGAAACGGAATGCAAACACAGAAAACACATAGAAACGGAGAAACCAGGAAGCGACCTACGACACAGAGGCACGAGACGTGACACCTGGGTGTGTTTGCGAGCTGATTCCAGTCAGTCTCCTAACCCTGGGACAATGGTATTGATCTCCTCTTTGATCCTTCTGATGTAACACATCAAAGTGAGGAGTTCAAACGGAGAAAATATTCAGCTCTTCCACCTGGGCCCCGCACCGCACCGCCGACAGACACGTTCCCCATTTCCAATGTGCCGTGAAGACACGCACATCACGCGCACCCTGCCTTCTCTGGGATGGCCCAAAGGCTGAACGCACTTATGTATTCACAAAGGAGACAGTAGTTCACAGGGGACTTGAACACACCAAGGGAAATATTTCCAATATCCAATATGGCAGGTGTCACACACACACACACACACACACACACACACACACACACACACACACACACACAAACGCACACACACACACACACACACATAGCCATTTACATTGCGAATGAAGACTGAAATTAATTTTTTTTAAAACATTAACACGGCATTTCTTCTTCTGGCAACAATGATACAGGTGGCAAAACTGTATAGATTTTTTTTTCCAAACTCATAGAAATAAATAAAAAATAAATAACAATATGAACAATAACAGGTGTGGTATGTACTTACCATGCCTGGCCCCTTAAAAATCATATCTACCTCTGTATTAAATGACTGAATGCGAGTGAAAGAGTGCACTGACAGGATGTCACGCGCAGAACGTCCACTTCCCACACAAGGTACGTCGCCTTCTGACAGACATCTGCTGAGCACTAGGCTCATAATAATAATAATAATAGTGTCTGGTACATTATCCTACCATACTGTCATTTCAGATTTCATCAGCCAAGTCTATCCGCGAGAATAAATTACGTTTGAGTAAACATGTTTTCCCTTCCATCCAGGGGCTTATCTTTTTAAATTGTACACAGTGCACATCGACAACAAATGTTATTTTCTTTGAAATTGAACAAGAGCGGGGAAGTAGGGCAGAGAAAAAGTTCCTGAGCAGTCGTGATAACCATTTACCGTGAGGCTTTACCACCTCTGGAGAGCAAATGCTGGACCTTTTTGCCACTGTGTTGAGAGAGGTGGGTGAGATATTATTCATAACATTTATTTCGCCTTGAAAATAATTTGAATATATATTCCACTCTGTAAATTTGCTTTATTTTTTTTTTTGCTCACCTACTTATTTTGTATTTTACGACACGGTAATTGAATAAATCTCCCTATCTTTGCGTGTTGTGGGTGAATGTGTATTATTGCTGGCTTGGAGAAAGCTAGTCTCAGAACCCCAGATGGTCAAATTAGAGGACATCTCAAAACACTCTCGTCTGGGAGCAGCGGACAACTGGGATATCCACACCAGAGACACGTGCCAGTGTAGGCACTGAAGAGATTCCACATGAATTGTGACTTATTTCACAATGTGACAACTGCTGGCTACTTGGGCCGTTTGTCTCACAGTTGTAACCTGAGAGACATTATTCACAACTGAGCAAGCATAGCTACTATATTTTTTCAGTGTGCTATGGTGGAACCCTGTTCTTTCTGAGGTTTGCAGCTGTTATACGCCGTATCTCATTCACGTAGACTGCATGAACACTTTTTTTGACTTTCCAGCAGAGACATGATATACGTAGATTGCAGAGAAATAGATTGCATCCCAAAACATGGGAAGTTCATTGATCCGAATCGATAAACTGTTTGAGGTAAATTGAACATGGATTTAAAAATGCCCCATTGTAAAACAGAGTGGAACATTTATCAGGGTGACCAAAGTTTGAAAATGAAAGACAAAATTGTTACAAAATGAATTGTCATTACCGATCAGCATGATGGAAGTAGTTTTGAAAAATGGGTCCAAGTTGAAAGAAAAAATGCTTTAACTTTGCCTAATGAAAATGCAAATTACAGTTTGGCAAATTAATTTAGGTGATTAATAAATTCATCAAACTGTGTCTGGGAAGAATGAAATGAACACTTGCATTTAATTGTAAGTCAGTTCACAACAAATGTTGATTGAATACAGGCCTATATGTATGCGTGTATTGATGCTTTGGTGAAATTCAATATGAGTATATGAGTTCATCAGTGGTTTGGAGAAAGGCTTTCTGGGTTTTTATTTCCTCAGCAAAAGAAATTCACAGCCAGGAGGCCGCCTACTGCCACATCAATCGGAGGTCTGTTTTGCATTTTCAGTCTGTTTTCTTGGGCTCCATTTTGATCCATCTGGGGCAGCGGTGTTGTATAATGGTTAGAGAAATGCGCTTGGAGCTCAAAGGTTGTTGGTTTGATTCCCAGTTTGGGCACTGCCATTTTACCCTTGAGCAAGGTCCTCAATTTGACCTGCTCCAGTAAAAAATACACAGCCGTATAAATTGATTGTATGTAAAGTAATCTTTACAAGTCCCTCTGGACAATAGAATCTATTAAATGTGAAGAAGCAACATTAGTAATTTAAAATCCCTCACACGCCAAAAAAAAATTCAAAATAGTGCCAAGAACAGCCTTTGTAATATATATTTTTTTGACTTTTGTTGCCCTTCTTGTTGAATCATCACCTGGGCCAGTTTAATTTATTAATTTTTTTCATTTCAGTTATCATTTTCATCATTGTTTATTCTTGCTCTTGAAGGAAATACCACACCGGCTCCAAATACAGCATAAGGCAGTCTTGACTGAAATAATAAAAAAAAAACAACAACTTGTGTTATCATTCAGGATTTCTGTCCTTTGGTATAAACCGTGTCACATTTAATGAGTTCTCCACAGTAGATCACGGTAGAACAGAACAGTAGCACGCGGTGAGAGACACCGCCAAGATCACCTACTGTAAGCATACTCTGCTAGTGAAACATGCAACACTGCTGTCAGCGAAGTGATAGGTGTTTCAGTCCAAGGAATTGGGTCGTTGGGGTGGAAAGGCCCCCCGACGTGTCCCGCGCTGTATCCTTTGATGTTGCATTGGTGTCAGCGGTGGGATTTTTTTTTTGCGCGATAGCGAGCGGACGTACGGATTAAAGCTCCCAGCGTTAGCGCTGGCGAAAGGAGCTCTGCAGCTGGAGCGTTTTCCCCCGGCCCGCGGACCGCCGAATAAAAGAGTCAGCAGCTGGCCGACCGCACTCCGGAGGAGATTGCCCGCACTCTCCCAAATTGGCAGAGGATTTTTTGAAGCGACGAGAGCGGCGAGTCCAACAAATGTGAACGGGCGTTCCAAATTTTCGGCTCAAATAAAAATGGGTTCAAAGGAGAATGGCGATTGAAAGAATACAAATTCTGCTTGTTCTTGCTCATTCACTTTACCAGCTGCCTCGCAGGCTCTCAAGCTCCGTACTCAGGCCTCTATGGGGAATAATTAAAATCTTTCATAAGCATCGTCTCGGTGACATCCAAACTCGAAACGACTTTGCGCACCTCCCCGTCGATGCTTGGAATAGCGAGGCCGGGCCTTAGTGACTGTCAGGTGCCACAAGCTGGTGCAAATTATAGGTTTTTTTTTTCCTTCGGTTTTATTTATTTCTTCCCTCTCCATGGAAACGGCCTCGTAGCGATCCAGCGTGGCGTGGGGGTCGTCCTTAAAGGGGTGTATCTTTACATCGCGCGCCGGCGTCTTCTCTGTGTCTTACTCTCGACGCGCTCGACGCGGCGAGTTCACGGAGGAAGAGAAGCCGCTCCTGGCTGCTGACTGCTTTCACGGACTAAACGACGGGAAAGGTTCGGTAGCATTGCTTCAGGGCCAACAACTCTCCAAAAAAACACCACAATGAAATGAAGAAACTCAGTTATGAACCTTTCCTCTTTTGTAATAATTAGACATTTCTTAGATATTTTATACTTTTGAATCAATGCACTCTTTTAATGCAATCCTCTGAAAGAATATTCAAAATTTTGTGCTTTAAAACCCGCATGTGCTCAAATTGTACACTTTTATATGCAGAAGTAAGATTTTGCTTCAAAAGTAGCAGCGGAAATCAAATTGGGATTGTATACCTTGTATACAATTGTGCACCAAAGTCAAAGGGTTTTTATTGCCATACAACAGAGCTGGTGGAATTTGTCTTGGTACAGGCCAGCTCACAGGTACAGAGATCTATCTACTGGATATCTGGCATCCAACCAACAGGCTAGTTACTTCCATTATGATAAACAAAAATGAACGGTAATTCCATGCTTCACCTGTAGAATGCAACCTTTGTTTATGCATACCATTCGTGCACGGACCCTTTCAGCATGTTCACTCACAATTCTACCAGTTTTCTAGGATCCGGATAGCCATTTTATTATCCATGATGATCTCTCTCTCTCTCTATCTCTCTCTCTCACACACATACATGGACACATGCACAGTCATGTATGTTTAGAAAATGAGTGTGCATATGTATGAGACAGAGAGAGAGAGAGAGAGAGAGACTGTGTGTGTATGTGTGTGCGTGTGTGCATGCAGACGGTGGGCGGGACCGCTGCCGATGCAATCTCTGACATGTGATGGAACGCCGCTCCAACCGTCAGTGTTCCGCGTGCTGTTTTGAGGGAGGTTCCAGTACACGGATATGTGACAAACAGAGCAGATGGAGAGGGGATAAAATGTTAATGAATTTCACTTTTTTATTCCCCCGCGCAGACAGCTTTGTTTCCCCGGGAATTTTCACAGTGGGAACATCAGCTGCATTAATGTGACAAATATAACCGTTTCACTTCTTCGAGCCGCCTTGCTATTAGGAGGAACCTGCACGACAGTGACAACAACAGCCACAACAATGACAATCTTAATGCCGCACAACACAGCGTTCGAGACAAGACAAAGACACAGCCCTTGAGTGAACGGCAATTAAATGCAAGCGTTAATTTCTCTTTTTCAGCAAATGCATTGTGAATTTTTACGAACACTAAACTAGCCAAAATCTGCGCGCAGTAAAAAACATGAAACTCGCATCTACATGAAGTCAAAATGGAGGAAAAACACAGACCGAATCCTACCTATTGATTGAAACACCCACAGTTAATATTGATCAAAAGGCCCGTACTCAAACATTCCAGCAAGTCAGTGTACATTGACCCTCGATTTATTTCAGGTTCAGTGACTGACATACATAGAAATGCGCATAATAATATCATCTGAAATGTCTAGATTTATGGCTTATTCCCACATAAACCAACCTTCAGCAATGGCAGACATATTCTGCTCACTATATCCTATGAGCCTTGCTTAACATGATATCACATGAATGAGGGGGGGGGGGGGGGGGTAGTGGGTGTGCTTGAAATTGAAATTGTAAGGTGAACCCACAAACTTCATAAAATTGAATTGTGTGTGTGTGTATGTTGTGGGGGCGGGTTCAGACAGATTGCTGGGGGCAGGGGAGGGGTTAATCATTACTTTTCCAGTTTTCCCGGTAATCCTCTTCTGTATGCATTTGTATTTCGGGGTGAGGGTCTTCTCCGCCATTTCATGGGGGTTCAAACCCAATACCTCCACCCCCCCCCCAGTTGTGTTTCTGAATTACTGCATTTCATGAGATTGGATTGAAGGTCATATAAGTTGCAGACAGGGAGGAAAAAGCTTTCCACCGACGTATATTCACCATATGCCACATTGGTCCCATAGGACATTACTCTGCCGATTGCCCATATCACATTCACATATCAAAGTGACAGGCCTCATATGGTTGCTCTCTTGAGATCACAGCAGCTCGCGCTCGCCGGTTAGAAGTCCAGAGCTCTAATTTACCCATGATTCCACATTCCCAAGGTCTTCATAAAACAGGACGGGAAAACCTTCTGTCTGTTTTTTTTTTTTCCTCCTTCAGGGTCACTTTTGGGACTGAGGAAATATGGCCAGACCTCATAAATTTCACAGAACCACAAGCTGTCAGGAATAAGTCTGCTCGTGTTCAGCTGGCGTTGGACAGGAACCGTACGTTCCAAGTCCACTTCCTCCTCACTGTACCAGACAGCTACAGGGAAGTTGCGTGTAAACCTGATTCGGCTGAGCAGAGAACGATCTCGCAGTTGGAGCTGTGCAGTCCGTCCGCCTCGTTTATGAGCAGCAGCAGCAGGCTGGACGTGTCCGTCTCGAACACACCATTAAGCTGTGAGCTTCTTCCCGTTCTCAGTCACGCTATCGGAATTGCTCTAATACTTTCTGTGTGCCGCGTCAAGTCACAAAAACTCAACTTGTCCAGTGTTATGAGGGAGCGCCGTGGTAGTCTTACGTAGGATGGTTCCCTGTTACCAAGCTCAGCTGGTTACGGTGCTGCCAAATTCATCTGGAGGCAGGACCGAAGAGTATGATGCGTTTCCCTGTAGACAGGGAGTCAAAGCTGCCAGGCCTTAATCTGTGGAGCAGGTGGTTATTTTAACAGTGTACTGTACTGCCATTGGGATCCCAATTAAATGACTACATTTTTCATTTTTTTAACATCATCATATCCCGCTTCATCTGTAAGCTAAAAAAAAAAGGCACATGCTGTACAAAAGTAGCTACCAGGAAATGGGTGCTTTCTTGCATGACTTCTGCCTCTCCACTTGGGGACCTCATTAAATGTAACCTGCATCCAGTGATGTTAAATCTTCATACCCAACTGAACCGTTCCCACAATACGAGGAGGGACATTATTTATTTTTGTCATCCCAAACTCTACCTTTCAGCAGTGGGGAGCAAGTCCCTTATCCATAGTGCAACTCATCACCTACTGGAGGGCTAGACAAACGGCCATGACACTGGCTTATCAAATATCTTTACCTTTTTTATATATAGCGCAAGGCTCACTGTGTCCGATTATGGTATAACCATGTGTAAGGAAAAAGGAACGTCTCTCGAACGTGATGAAAAGATACAAAGTTTATTTCCGATACCGACAGTGACAAAGCGCACGAATGACACTTAGGATTCAGCAGAGTCACTGAACCACGAACGTTTCAAATGACTGCTTCTTATCTGGTTTCCCAACTTTGATCAGGAGTGTTGAATACACATACTATGAAGGATGTAGACAGTTTTGTGTTTTGTGACACCTATCAATTGCTGTGATTGAATTAGCACGTCAGTTGATTTGAGTAGTTCCTGATTTCAAATTCTGAGATTTCTTCTACAAATCCTAACTCATCTTCAGGTCTAGGAGACAAAATGTGACGTGTGGTATTTACATATGGAAAATGGTAGGGTCCAATGGACCAGGCTGTAGGGGGAGTCATGCAAAATGAAGTATTCTTTATCTGACATTCTGTAAGACTGTCATTGATGGAAAGGTAAAAATGTGTCTGTGTTGTAGTTATGCATACATCTTTATCCTTAATGATTACTTTGGTGAAGTTATTATGTACATGTGTCAGACTTACATCACACACTTTACTGTTGGTTTCTGCCATTCCGCACAAGCGTTGTTTATCTATAGTATCACTATAGTATCAAAAATATCCATAAGGGGTTTTCTCACAGCATTGTGTGTCTACAGCCCTCCATTCACCTGTTTTTAGTTGGGTTATGAAATTTGGAATGTCTTTTCTCTCCTTTAGCACATTCCCTTGTAAACTGCCAATACTCTCAAGCTTTACAATTCTGTCCATTACCTGCTCAGGTTGGAAGACAGGGATAGAAACAGTTACTAGCATGGCATACATTTGTCTCATGAAACATCCAAACTGTGGGAGAGAGTTTCCAGCAGAACATGCCCATGTTTTGTCCTGTAAATTGTTAAACACAGTCTCATTCCACAATTTCATGATTTGTAGGGGAGGAATCTTATTGCTTGGTTTTGATGGTTGTCCTCCATTTGGAGTGAAGGGCAAATTGATACTCTCCATGAGAGGACCATAATCGAATGGGCTGTAAAATCCAGCCAGGATAGGATGGGAGGTGATCCTCACCATTTGGATTAGTTTACTATATGGAATCGGCAGTTTGCATTTGTCAAGGTTAGTCATGAAGTCCGAAGATGTGTTGAAACATTTATTTAGTCCAAACCATTTCATAACAACCTCCTCTGTGAAGAGAGTTATTGGCACTCTGCCAGCCTGGATCTACATTTACATTTACATTTTAGACATTTGGCAGACGCTCTTATCCAGAGCGACGTACATTAGTGCATTTTCCAACCTGAAACAAGTGCGTTAAAAACAACCCTAAAAGGTAAATACGAATTCAAACACCTGATCTCAAACACCTGATCTCCTGGAATATGTGTGAAATTTCTTGATATTTAACTGAGGAAAACTGGGCACGATATACTTCCTGGTGAATGGTTTTAAATGCTTTCCTGGCCCTGTCAGCAAGGATTGACAGTGCAGATGCAATGGTGTGTACATTTCCTACTGTGTCCTGTTCCTCCTTTAGGCTCTCTTGTAAGAAAGCATCAGTCTGTAGGACTTGAGTGGCAGTCAACTCCTTCAGTTTTAGTTTGTTTCTTTTCATTTGTAGGGTATCCATCCAATAATCCGGTTCCCGTAGCTCCTAGAACACCATCCAGGAACCCAAGCAGCTTTCGTCCGGTAGGTGTGGGGGTTGGGCTCTCACTCTGGAAGTCGGCAGCCACCATGTTGTGGTATTTTAGGAATGCTGTTGTCATGAGGTCCTTGTACATCTGGGTCACACTCTCCCCCTTGCAGTGCTCGTCCAGATCTGGAGACCATGCTGTCAAGTTCACCAGGACTGGAATATGGACCCACTGGACATTGTTGATGAGGGCGCCCTGGTGTGGTCTTGCAATTACCCCAGACTGAGGTGCTGGGCGCTGCTCTGGGCACTCTTGTGTCATCGCCATCACCGGTAGCATTATTGTCCAGATTACCTCCCACATATTTATGCTGGATTTCTGTAATAAAAAAGAAGAGAAACAAAAATAGTTATAACCCCCCCCCCCCTTTTTTTTTCTTTTTAAATACATGGCATTACATTTTATTGTATTTCTTCAATTGGTCTATATGGTACCACTTCAGTGTGGTCCTACCCCCTTTTGTCTTGCAGCAGATCTTGTAAATTGATTCCCCACATTTATCAATCACAGTGCATGGCCCTCTCCAATTGGCTGACCATGGACCTTCGTGATGATAGTTTTTTATCATGAATTCGTCTCCCAACTCAAATTTCTGTTCTTTCACATTTTTGTCATAGTACATTTTGTTGTATTTTTGGCAGGTCCTGGCATTTCTAACCACAAATGTTCTGGCATCCGCATTTTCCTTCCTGTCATCAATTCATATTCATATTAGCCAGTAGTTTTATGACTAACACCTCTCAAGGACATTAGAATGCTCGGAAGGTTTTGTGCCCAATTTGGACCATTGTCCAGTACCATCTTTTTCAATGACATCTTCAATGTTCTATTGGTGCGTTCAACCCCCCCAGATGCTTGTGGGTGATATGCAATGTGCAGGTGATGTTTTATCCCTAAGAGTTTGGCTAGATCTGAGTGTATTTGTCCTGTGAAGTGAGTGCCTCTATCACTTTCCAAGCTAAGAGGTAATCCCCATCTGCAATATACCTGTTCCCATAATACCCTTGCTGTGGCCAGAGCTGTATCCGCCTTAATTGGAAAAGCTTCAATCCATTTACTGAATGTGTCCACAATCATTAGTATGTATCTGTAACCTCCTTTAGCAGGGGGGAATGGACCTATGTAGTCTATCTGGAGGTTTGTCCAAGGACCTTCAGCTAAACATGTGGGTCTTAAGCGTCCTTTCTTTTTGATGTGTGAGGGATTCATTTGGGCACAAACTAAACAGTTCAAACAGTATGTATTTACTAGGGGTGTCACGATTCTCCAAATCCGCGATTCGATTTGACTTTCGATTTTAAGGTCACGATTCAATTCGATTTTCAATTTTTTTTCAGCACTATTTTTTTTTCCAGCACTATAGTCTAACTAATAGCTATGCCATTGTTAGACTATCAAGTCTTGATTTGTAAAGAAAAATACTTGTTTCTCAATAAGTAACATTTATTTGAATAATAACAATTATAAATAATAACAAAAATATGAGAATATTTAAACACACCTAAACAGTTAAGAGCTTTATCAAAACTAGACTCTAGAATAATAAACAGTTGAACATTTACCACGCTATTAACAATTTACACATTGGTTTTATGCCCTGACAACGGTCATTTACATTTACATTGTCGTCAAGGCAATTAATTCTGCATTAAATGCTTAAATCCAGCGTTCTCCACCAACGAATAGGGTCGCATGTCTGATGCTACAAACATGTTGAATTTTGTGGAAGCTTGGCTCTAAATGAGAATGGAAGAGTTGCCTGTGTCAATGTTTTTTTCCCAGTCAAATCTATTTCTTTGTGATGCCTGCGAATGTGTCCTGCCATATTTGACGTGTTGCCTGAGGTGTCGTATGGTACTCGCGTGTAGCATAGCCGACAAACTGACGTTTTTTTGTTAATGTTTTTTTGTCAATGTTCGTTGTTTATATAACTCACGGGGAAGGCAAACTGTTGCCACACCGGTGACTTGAGGGAAGCAGGAGGATTTTGCAGTTCCGTTTCTCCATCTCCGACTCCGGCAGTGGCCATGTGTCGAAAAGTAATGCAGGCTACCGGTAAGCTAACGTTAACTAGCAGCTGTGTCTTCTTTGAAATATCGTTGTTTTTTTTTTCTTCAGACGCACGCCTGCGTGGACGAACAAAATGCAGGGGAAGGCGTCAAGTTTCATTTTGTCGGAAACGCTTACATTAGAGATGGCCAAGTAGGCTACTTTTTTTTACATTTTACCCATCACATGAAAGGCTAAGAAGAGCGCGCGGGGGGCGGGGGTGGAGAGAAAAAAATAAACTTGGAGAATCGCGAACCAGCTTGTGATTTCGAAGTTCGAAATCGAACGCTCATTTCGATCGATTTTCGATTTCGAATCGGTATCGTGACACCCCTAGTATTTACATGTTTGTCCATATCTGGCCACCAAAACATGCCTTTCAGGCGATCTTTAACTTTTTCAGAACCTAGATGCCCCCCTTGATTGTAGATGTGATATAGAATATCTGAACGCAATCCTGATGGTGGAACCCATGCCACACTATCTGCCATTTTGTATAGTAGAATACCATCCTGCACTATCAGATGTACGTTCCATTTGGAAAATGGACCTTTTGTTATGAGCTTACCCTCTTGTTTTAATCTGATTATTTGGCGTAGGTCTGGATCATTCTGTTGTGCTCCATCTCTATCCATTGGTTCCATACTGGTTACTGCAGAGACAGGCTCTGTGTATGGAGCTTCTGTATAAACAATGCCATCTATCGCAGCCCTTTTTGCCAGTTCATCAACTATTTGATTAGAATCACCATGTTTTGAGAGTCCTTTCTTTTGATGTGCCTTTACTTTGAGTAGAGCATATCTGTGTTTACTGGAACTCGCAGCTGACCATAGAGATTGTATTGGTCCGACATGAGTTAGGGGCTGTCCATCTGCACTTGTGAACCCCCTTTTTTTCCAAATTGGTAAGTATTCTGTTAGGGAATTAACTACAAAAGCTGAATCTGAGTAAATGTTTAGTGCACAATCAGGGAAAATCATGAGTGCTTGTAGAACAGACACAATTTCAGCTTTCTGTGCTGAAAAATGTGGTGGGCATTGATACAAGTAATCAGCTTGTTCTGAGTGAATGGCAAAACCTGTTCTGTATTGACCCTCCAGCCAATAACGAGACCCATCTACAAAAACATCAATTGCTCCCTCAATAGGTTTTACTTCAAAAATTCCATCTGTGCAAAGGACAGCTTCAGTTTCGCATGTATGTGGAATACCATCATACAAAAGTGTGCGGGGTAACATTGTCAAGGGCTTGTATGTAGTCTTTAGGTTTTTAGAGCCTAAGTCCAGTGTCCACCCAGCCAGTCTAGCATTGGACACTCCGTTTACCTTACCAGTTAACAACATCTGAAGGGGTGTGTGAGGAGTATGTAAGATCACTTCATTAAAACCATATATGTACTCAAAATGGGACATTGCCCAATGAACGGCAAGTAAATGACGTGTGCATGAGTCATAAGCCTTCTCAACAGGGGAGAGAACACGGGACGCATAAGCAATTGGACGTAAATTTTCCTGAACATCTTGTAATAAGATGGCTGATAACGCTTCTTTGGTAGCTGTCGCTTGTAAAATGAAAGGCAGAGAACGATCTGGGTTTCGCAAAGCAGGGGCTTGAATTAAAGCATTCTTCAGTGTCTCAAACGCTGTTTGATGTTCCGGACCCCAGTCTAAAGAATCTTTTTTCTTTTTGTTACCAGTCAGTAACCCATTCAGTGGTTTGGCTATGTCTGCAAAGCCTTCAATAAACTTGCGACAAAATCCCACAATCCCCAAGAATGACCGCAAAGCAGTAACAGACACCGGAACAGGTAGTCTCCTGATTATGTCTACTTTGTGTGGGTCAGGCGTGAGCCCCCCTTTACTTACTTTGATACCCAAGTATATGACTTCCGGTCTGAGAAGCTGTGCTTTTTTTGGATTTAATTTAAGTCCTGCATTTTCAAGTAGCCCAAGTAATTCTGCCAGTAAGGTTATGTGTTCTTCTCTGGTAGCAGTCTGCAACAGCAAATCATCAACATACTGAATAAGGCATTCAGGTTTGGAGAAAGCTGTTAACACCTTGGCTAGACACTGATGGAAGAGTGTGGGTGAACTAGCAAAACCTTGAGGCAAAACATTCCATGTGTATTGTGTGTTTTTAAATTTGAATGCAAATTTGTACTGGCAGTCTGAATGCAGTGGTATTGACCAAAATCCATTAGAAATGTCTAATACTGAATAATAATTTGCTTCCGGTATCAGGGATGCTAGTACATCTGGTGCTGCAGCTACTACTGGCGCACAGGTAGGCGTGCATTTATTAAGTTCTCTGTAATCAACACAAAGCCTCCAGGAATTGTCTGGCTTCCGAACTGGCCATATGGGAGCCATTGCTGGTGAGAGACAGAGTCGTATGACGTCCTGTTGCAAAAGGGACTCAATCGTAGATTGAATGTAAGGGCTTGCTTCCTCTGGGTACTTATACTGGCGAAGTGGCGGAGGATCCCGACCTTGTATATTCACCTCCATGACTTCACGATCTATTCGCCCACAATCATGTTTATTTTTAGCGAAAACACCGCTATGTTTTGCTAACACTTCCTCCAAATCTACATCGTTAATGTAAGTAAGTGGTATTCCTCCGACTTCTTAATGGCATGCACTGCATGAACATCGGAAATCTCCACAAACTCATCTTTAGACTCAGTATTGCGCCAAATGCAATTGTTGCCATAATCTATAATGTAACCACGCTTTTTCATGATGTCTGAACCTAAAATGTTACGCCCATCTCCTGTCGCACTAAGCCAAGCTTTGTCTTTAAACCTGTCTTTGGCAATTTCAAAGGTAAGGCTATCTGATTGAGAAGCCAGAGACATAGTACCATCAAAGCCTTCTATTGTGATAGTCCTGTTGCTGTGACTAGGGGTTGCATTAGAATGAATTATAGACAAAGAAGCACCACTATCCACTAACCAATTATCGCATCGGCCTCCAACAGCGATCTGTGTAATTGGCCTACCCCATCTATCACGTGACAAAGGTGCCACGTGCAGCACGGAGGCCTGACACTCCTATGCTGAGTGTGAAATGGTATTGCTTTTCATCTTAGAAATATCTGCCTGCAAATTAACATTCTCTGCACTCAGTTTTGTTATTGCTGACTGTATACTACTGAGTGTCTGGCTCAAACTTGAGTGATTAGGACCCTTACTGTGAAAAGATTTGCATTCCTTAGCTATGTGTCCTTCCTTTCCACACGTATAACAAACAAACTTTCCATCAGAATTATAGGGCAATGGCCTCTCTCCTCTTTGCTGCTTAATGTCATCTGGCACATATCCTTCATTTCTCCATGATACAGTCTTATGTGGCCTTCCTCCAACTGCAGCTACCGGATTTCTCTTCTTATTTGCCAACCTGTTGTCTTTGGAGTTGTAAAGTTGAGTCATTTTTGTTACAATTTCTGTGTATGGGGTATTGGAGTCTATGTGAAGTGTTAAGGCCTCTTGAGTGTATGTGTCACTCTGTGCAATCAATGTAGACTTGAAAATAGGGTCTTGTTGGGTTAATTGTGGCATACCACTATAATCAGAGAAAGCTTCCCATAATCTAGAAGCATATGCTGCTGGGTGTTCTCCCTGTTGCATTTCTACTTCCCTAATTCTTTCCCAATCTATCTCTTGAGTTCCCAGGACCTCTAGTAGTGCCTTCTTCCTGCTAGCTTTGTCTGCATCTTTGTTTTGTATATCCATAGAAAGCGCTCTAGCTAAGGCATGTGGAAGGCATGCAATTAGTGTGATACAAGCATCAGTAAGTCTGTGTAGATCTACCGCACATTCTAGTGATGCAATGAATTCTAGCGGATCTCTCTTAGAAGGCTCAAAGTAACCAATGTTCTTGATGAGCGATTCAATGTCACCAGGTGAGAGTGGCCTAAGTGTCGTTCCCTCTGTCCCCCCTCCCCAGGCTGAATAGTAGTGGTTGAATGTACAGGGGCCATAGGAAACCTAACTGTGCAATCCAAATAGTTATCCCAATTTTCCCATTCAGGTTTCCCCCCAAAATAGTTAGTTTTATCCTCACTGTCTAATTCAGCCACTAATCCCTCAGGAAGGGGTACCCCTACCGCTGCTATGTGTCCTTGCATGATATCTACTGCTCTCTTGTATTTTTCTACACGGTCTAGCGTGAGTTCTGGGAGTCAGATTCGTACATTTACTAATCAAGTAATCATATGCCGCTTGTGCGCGATTCAAGTCATTGACAATTTTTTCTAGTGACAGTACAAGATTCAGATTCTTGTCTTTCAGCTATGCAACCTCCTGCCTCAGATTTATTTGAATATCTGTGTTAAGCGTTGCATTCGCTTTATAACTTGTAATAGTAACTGCATTCTCTGTGACTTGCTGTTGAAGAGTATGGTTTTCTATCTCTACAGCGTCTAATCTCTTTTTAGTCATTTTGTACGATGCCATTATCACTTGCAATGCTATAGCAATCTTCCCTTTTTTATTTTTAGGTAATTCTGGATAGTTTTCAAACTGAGACGATGTAGGGCGTGTCTTGGTTTTCTATCCCCTCAAGTACACTGCATTTGCCATGTTTAGCAATGTACCTAACCACAAGGTTTTCCATCCTCTAATTTAATTTAGTTAGCTATCACACAATACATGAACAATATTGCTAAACTAGCGTTACTGACTCGAAAAAATAATTCGCAATCTAGTTACGTGAATTAGTACGTGATATTAGAATAGTTTTACTACTGAAATTACACCCAATTTAAGAATCTATGTCCCAGTACTTCGGAAACAATAAATTCTACAGACCAGTTACTTTAGGTCTATGTTATAACCGTTGCGTTATCTAGCTGCTTTAAGATAAATCACAACTACCCTGTTCCAGTACTTCGGACAGAGGCCAAGGATTCCAGTTACTTTAGGATCAAGGTCCCAGTGCTTCAGGCACGCTTGATTCTAAAGACCAGTTGCTTTAGGCCTACTTGTATCTACAAGTTACAACAGTACCACACTCCTTCGGGTACGATCCAGTTACTCTTAATTCCAGTGCTTCGGAATTAAAACTCCTACTGCCAGTATGAAATAATGGTGAAAATAGACAAAACTGTCCTAGTCCTTAAAACTCCTTTCTAGGTTTTTTTAAACGAGGAGGTTCCCTAAAATACAAAGCAACAGCATGAAATAAGAAACCGCGGTTCTTACCTTAGTGTCCCCCGTTTTTTCGGAATTCCTCCTGGCTGGCTCGCCAGTTGTAAGGAAAAAGGAACGTCTCTCGAGCGTGATGAAAAGATACAAAGTTTATTTCCGATACCGACAGTGACAAAGCGCACAAATGACACTTAGGATTCAGCAGAGTCAGACTGAACCACGAATGACTGCTTCTTATCTGGTTTCCCATCTTTGATCCGGAGTGTTGAATACACATACTAGGAAGGATGTAGACAGTTTTGTGTTTTGTGACACCTATCAATTAGGCCGTAGTGTATTGGCCATCTTGCTGTGATTGAATTAGCACGTCTGTTGATTTGAGTAGTTCCTGATTTCCCACTCACGTTCGCTATACTACCCTTGCACCAACAGTATTTGTAATAATGATAAGATCAAGGGAATGTGTGGCTAGCAGACATATTGGCCTCAGAGACAGACTTCTTACACATGATTCCTGAAAGCTTGTCAGGCTAAAGCTTTAATTCCAGCAACATTTTTCCTTACCTTGGCTTCTTTCCCTCCGTTTTCCATAAAAAAGCTGCCAGGTCAGCAAATCACCGCAATAATTTATGATTAAAAAATATATAGGGGCTGCGGGATGGCTAATTCAGTTAAGGCACAATGCTGTGGTGCGTGGATGAGCCTCATGGCCTCGGATCAAATCTGGACTGTGCCAGTGCCGACTGTGTCAAAGCCGATTATGAAAGGTCTTCCTCCGACGCCACCCTGTGTGTGCTTAGTTGAGGTCTGCGATGCAAAGAAGCAGTTGTTGTTCAACACATGTTTCAGAGGAGGACCGTGGATGTTTCAGCTCTCCCAAATGAGCAGGGATGGTTCATGTATGGAACATAGGTGCGGTTGCAGACAGTTGGAAATTCCAACTGGATGGGAATTCGATATACGTATACAGCCCTGTGTGAGGTGGCAGAATTTATGGGAAACTTATAATTCAGATATAATAAACAAATATTGATTGAGTCCAGACCTGTGAGCAATTGCCTTCTGTAGTACCATTCTCAGATTCTTTAATTCTGCTCCATTTTTGATTAGATTTGTTTTATCTGTGTCTAAAAGGGGATTCCAGACAGGATGCATTTCCTATTAACTTTATTTTCTGCATTTTGCAGGAATTACAGAGACAACCTTCTTTGATATCTTCCTCAGTTTGAAGATGGCTTAAATTAACCCAATGACACTTCCTTTATCTCCAGTAATTGCTATTTTTCCCTCTTTGTGAAGAATGTGTCATTTATGTCTTTTCAGACATTTATTATTTATTTATTTATTTATTTATTCACTTTCAACTCAATTTGGTCTCTGACTTATTCAGCCATATTTGTTAAAGCCAGTATGAAGGGAAATTCTAGTTAAAGTCAAGCTGGGAAGACATTTTAGAGTGTGGAGAATCGGAATAATTGGATATTTTTTTGAGCTCTGAAAAGAGGCCCGCAGTACAAGAGGCACACGAAATGGAACTTCAAATGCGCGTACACTCTTTCAATTAGACCCTCACTACATTAGTTCAGCCATTTGTTACCATCAGTCTTGTCATATTCAGTGCAGAAAAATGTGAATTACAGAGGAAATTGTTATAATACTATGTATAATATAAATCAAATATACAGTTAATATATACAGTTAAATGCAAAAGTATTTGGAAAGTGGGATAGTGACACATTTATATTGCTGCTTTGGCTCTGTACTCCAGCACATTGTATTTGAAATAAAACAATGAATAGGAGGTTAAAGGGTAGACTGTCATCTTTAATTTTAGGGTAGCAACATCCATATTGGGTGATCTCTGTAGGAATTACAGACCTTTTTATACATTGTCCCCCCATTTTGGGGGACCAAAAGTAATGGGACAATTGGCTACTCAACCGTTGAGATGTTAACTTCTTGTTCATTGATCTAAATCCAATGTGCTGGAGTCAAAACAAACAAATTGTGTCACTGCCCCAATACTTTTGCATGGGGGGGGGGGGCTTTTGGACATGCTAACAGATGATTTTAAACTGTTAAACTGATTTTTATGTTTGTTATGTCTTGTTTTCCTTCTGTATATTTCATTGTATTCCTATAGCTGCCATATTGTTCAAGGTGTATAACTGAAATATTAGTGTAAGAATATTCAATACCATACTTTAACATAACATACAATGCTTTTAAATGAATTTTTGCTATTGTGATTTATTTATTTACTTATTTATTACTTTATTTATTCACTTATATTGGAATAAATAAAGTTTATTGATTGATGTATCATGCCCCAATCTACTGTGAATTTGCTGGTGCTGTTCTCATGCACACTCAATTTGACTAATTAGCACAAAGGGCAAAATAGATGTCTGATTTGACAAGGGATGGAATGAGGATGACTTTCTAATTATGTTTTTGATCTTCCTCTCATTTATTTTTTAACATATTGTACTTTATTGCAGCATTCTCTGGCCTCTACATTTATTCATACAAACTGGTGAAATGTTTTTACAAAGACATGAACACACTCGTTTATTGAAGAATGAGAGTACAGGCACATTTCTGCGCACAATGAAAATTGGTTCGTCTGTTCATCTGCGTACGGCCATCAATACTGGGCCATGGGGTGTATCCGAGTACCAAATGCCACATTTGGAAATGCAGCAATAATTTGTGGTATACAGATAGTGTTGCTTCCTGAACCCGACCATTGATATACACAGGTTGTTCTGAAGGAGAAATAAGTGAGAGAAAGCACTAAATTGAAAATTATTTAATAAATGCATTGGCCATATGTCTGAACACATGGCAGTTCTTCACACATGGCAGATGCACTCCTTTATTAACACTTATAAATGTTATATATATATATATATATATATATATATATATATTGTCTTCACACACCCCGACTGCCTATAGTTCCATTTGTGTTGTAAAACACATGGGGCTCTATCTTAACGATTTCAGTGCTTGGCCTAAACGCATGGCACAAGTGCAGTTAGGGCGAGTCCCAGTCCACTTTTGCAAGTTAGACGGCGTGTTATTTGAGCGCTAAGTACAGCGCAAGGTGCAAGTGGCCTGAACTTAGTCTCTTCATTAATTATATGTGTGTCTTGGGCGTAACATGCAATAAAGCAATGAAAATGTCATATCCCATTCCCATTAAAAGCCTATTTTTCCACCTTGGCGGATTGCTTATATGATGGCGAAACAGACATGCTCGTGCGTGTGTAGTGCGAGCAAGGAATAGGCTATATGGATCAATAGTACGATCAATATTATTTTGACTAACCATTATGATGCGTCAACTTTGATCAACTTTAATTTTAGGGTAGCAACATCCATATTGGGTGAACTCTGTAGGAATTACAGACCTTTTTATACATAGTCCCCGCATTTTGGGGGACCAAAAGTAATGGGACAATTGGCTACTCAACTGTTGAGATGTTAACTTCATATCCATTGATCTAAATCCAATGTGCTGGAGTACTGAGTCAAAACAAAATAATTGTGTCACTGCCCCAATACTTTTGCATGGAGGGGACTTTTGTACATGCTAACAGATGATGTTAAACTAATTTTTTTGTTTGTTGTGTCTATGCTGTGTCTCTTTCCTTTTGTATATTTCCTTCTATGCCTATAGCTACCATATTGTTCAAGGTATATAACTGAAATATTAGTGTAAGAATGTTCAACACCATACTTTTTTTAACAAACAATCACATGCTTTTCAATTCATTTTTGCTATTGTGATTTATTTACTTATTTACTTGGGACCAAAATTAAGCTCTGGCATTTGTGGTTTTGACCGGCCCATTTGATTATTATCAAGAACTAAGGCTATTATTATTATTATTATTATTATTCCATCCGATCGGTAAGTTTGCACTTGCGCTGGTGCGTGTGCTCACTGCTTCTGCATCCAGTAAGTAATTAGACCTATTATTAGACAGGCAAGATGTTTTGAGACAGGCAAGATGTTTTTCATTTATATAGGCTAGCCTATTCCATGCTAATTACTATTTAACCATTGTAGATGTTATATTTCACCAACAAACATTGGAAACAATTTAGTCTTTAGTGTTTATTAATAGACTACTCCGGTAGCGGCATGTGATTGTATAGGCTACTAGCTCAAGTTTTTGATGTCACAGTGCTCACTTGCCTATGAAATACAAAAATACAAAGTTCTGACAATGTGCCCACACACCCACACACACACACACACACACACACACACACACACACACACACGACACAGAGAAACACATGGCACAGCCAACAACCGCAGGTACCATAACAGGCCCGGTTCTAGACTGCTTTGGTTGGGGGGGCATGAAGAGTTGTTGATCGGGCACAAGGGGGGAACGAAGTAGAGGGGGGTCCTCCCCCAGAAAATTTTACTGCATTTCTACACAACCTCACACAGGGTATTTTTTTTTAAAACAAAATGTTTTATTTATAAACATTTTGGAGAAGTTTTTTTTTTTTTATAAACGATAAACACATACTTTCATCCATATCAAGAACCGATGTAATGGCTTTCTCATGAGCAAGAATAACCAGGTTTTACTTTCGCCCTTGCAACACGGTACGGCGGAAGGCGGGTTAAGACGCGAGGCAAACGGTCACCTGCACATTGCAATGACTTTGGCTGTGTTTATCCCACAAAAATATATAACCCACTATTGCCCTGCGACCCGAGTTTTATACTACATGTATGATTCGTCTGTAGCTCTAATATTGATGGCGCTATGGGCGTCAATGTCCGACATCATATTATTGGCTTTTATTTTTTCCAGACTTGGCTTTAGCATCAGACCGGCCCTTGTGGAATTTGCCAGAACTGCCAGATGGCCAGTCCGGGCCTGGTCGAGAATAAGCTACAAGAATATGGCTTCCGTCTCACCTTAGAAAACTCCAAATTAGCCTGCTTGTTTAACTGATTTTGTTTCATTATACAATGTCAACATTGTCAAACATGAGGCTGTTCTCATGGAGTTCAAGCTTCATCCAAAGTTCATTATGTGCATTCTAATATTGATTAATAACATAAATACCATTATTTTGCCTTAATGATGACACTAAATACACTAACGCTGTCAGGTTGGAAACCCAGAGGTTCACGCATATTTTCCCTTGCGATTTACAGCAGGGGAAACAGACCTGTTCCTGCATAAAGTTAAAGCGCACATGCAGAGATTGGCATTACAATTAATTGTGAATTCATTGTGTAATGTGTTGCTAATTTGTTTTCGTTTCGAATTAGTCTTAGTTCCCTTTAAACTTGTTTAGTTCAGTTATGGAATAACAGGTGAAACCAGCGGGGTTTTAATAAGCTGAGAGTATGAAAACCTGGTCACTGTAATTAAAAAAATATGAAGGGCAAAGAATAAGGTTAAAAAAATCTTATGCACAGCGAATCCCGGAGACTCTAGCCTAGGCTATTTGAAAAACAATAAATTCAATATTCACTGGACAAGGTTTTGAACTTTTTTCAGTCAAAACAATTCTATTTACTTACAGGATGTAGGCCTAGATGAAGAGTGCTGTATTGTAATGACATCTGAAGCAAATTTACAGAACTCAAATGTCCGTCTATTGAAGTGCACGAGTTTCCCATTGAATGAAATTCACGCATTAGATGTAAATTTGTAATGGATAGCCATTGTCTTGTAACATAAGATTGCCCCCCGGAAGATGACAGGAAATATTGGCAAATATAAGCTAAGTCATAGCTTGATCCAGGATAATTCCGAATAGTGTACATGTAACCGTAATCACCTGGGTGTTGATGGAGTGGGCTGAAAGAAATGTAATGTGCCATTCCCCTTCGCTGAGGGACAGGTATGTGGTCTTTGACCTACAGACCCTTTCATTATTATGCATTTTTTTATATAGCCTACACAATAATAATATTTCACATTGTAATCTTGATATTTTTAGTCATGCTTGTGCGCGCCCCTGTGTGTAACAGACAGGAGGGTGTATATGCGTTGTGCACACTGATAGGTTTGTGGCGGTTTTAGCACAAGCGCTTTCTGCTGGCTCAATGTAGCAATACGCCAAAAGTTATCCTGGCCACACCTCATCTTAAGACCAACTTCACTTGATATGGGCACAAGATCACTTGGTATTGTAGGAGGGGAGTCAAAGTGGGACCCAGGAAAGGCTGTCATTTGTGACGAACCTGAGAACTGGGGCTCATCATACACTTCAAAGGACCAGAGGGCCTTGTAATAAAACAATAGACTATTCGGACTTCCTTTGGTCTTTTCAGGCCATTTGCTCTCAATAATGTCCTCATCTGGAAAAGACTGTGAGAAGGGGAAAGTGAACTGTTTTGTCATGGTTGTGTGTGTGTGTTCTAGGGGTTTTAAGGGCGGAGAGGTCATTAAGCCCCTGGCCAAACAATGGGAAAGGAATGTCCTTCTAGACATCGGTGATCTCTCCCGTCCCTCATGTTGGCACCTCTGTCATTACACCCTTTACTTCTCTCCTGGATTAAGACTCATAAATTTTGGTTGAGATGGTCAACAGACCCAGTAAAACTTACAAACATTGCACATGTGATCCTTATATTGTTCCATTATGTCTTATGTAGTAGTAACAGGAATTGCATGTAAAATGGTTCATCAGGAGGGAATTTTCATGACAACTGCAACATAATAAGACTGTTAATCTGTTAATAATAATAATAATAATAATAATAATAATAATAATAATAATAATAATAATGTTAATCTGTTTGGTATGGATGTAATCCGGTAAAATCAAGGAATCGAATGAGATACATTCCATACCAAATAGAGTTTAATAAAGCATAGTTTCAACAATTCAGGGAAAAACTATAACAGTGGAATGTCCTCTCTGGTAATCATCTCCTTTTCCCCTCTCCCTACTCAACATCCCCCAAAGGTGGGGGTCTAAATTCCAGATTCAACCACACCTCCAGGTTAATTTATGGCACTGCCGCCTGGTTCAAACGTGTGATTTGGCATAAAAGAAAGGGAGACAAGCCTATCTGGGAAGATCATAACCGACTTCCCACACTGTGCAGATTCTATGTGTGTGTGTAGGGAAGATCGTAACCGACTTCCCACACTGTGCATATGCTGTGTTTGCATGTAGGGAAGATTGTAATCGACTTCCCACACTGTGCATATTCTGTGTCTGTGTGTAGCTGAAGCAGGCTGGGTAAGATATTTGCTCTGTGTTTCTTTTCTTAATTTCTATATTCTGTAAATTGACTGATAATTCTAAGATAATGACCTACCTGCCTGTTAATAAATTCTTCTTATTTTTAATTTGCGTGATCTCCATGACTCTAATCCATTTTATACCTTTTTCAGCCTAAATTATGACTGAATACTCAGTCCCCAAGTTGGGAAAGGCAGCCAAGTTCTGCCAGTAAAACGGGATTGGTGATGCATGGTTCTGGGGATTTGATGTGAAGAGAACCCATGGACGTTCTACATCGGTTCTTGTCAAATTCGCCTTAAGGAGCCCTCTGAATGCACACTGACCTGGGCTCACAACTATCTATGTAAAATATAATGCATGTATTGTGTTGGCTAGACCCCCAACCTCTGTGTTCTCCAACGAACTGAGATTCAGCAATAGTGCTAATCCCGGGAGCAAATATTGAGTAATGGTGGCACACAAGGAAGAGTCGAGTGTAACCACTCCGAGCTACAGGCATGATTAAAACCAAATTCAAAATTCTAGTTTCATATGGAGTCAGATAATTACGAGTAAACCAATAGTAACTGTTACGCTTACTTTTTGTGATCATAGATATATTCGATGTGTTGTTCAGCTCCTTTGTGAATGTTCTAATGCTCCCATTGGAATATTGACAGTTGGACGACAGATCGGATATATCCGTGATGACAACATGGCCCCGTTTGCGAACAGAGAATAATAAGAATCTTACTGATCCGTTTCAGGCCTGTCTTAAGCGGGATATGGAGCAGCGCATTCATATCTGACTCGTGGCGACGGACCCAGTATATTATTAAATGTAATTGTGCTCTGTTCATGAACGGAGGATAAATAACTAACATCTCTTGTTTACATCACAACAGCAGAGGAAAAACACGTTGCTCTCCCCCTCCAGCTATTCCCTCATTGGTCTAGCTGTGCGGGTTCTACAGTATTTAACCGACATGAGCGCTGGGTGCTATAATGACCCCTGCACCGGGTGTAAGATAGCAAAGACACTTGCATTTGGGTTAATGCCGCTTAGCGCCAGGTGTAAGATGGAGTGTGAGAATACTTGTGTAGAGAAATATACCAAATATACTTTAGGAAGTGTATTACTCAAATTCACTGAAAGAATGCTCCAAGAACACTGTAATGGATCAACCATGTGCTGGCAATCACTGTTATTAAGCCAGCCATTGCTTTCCGTGGTCTAGCATTGTGATTGGTTCAAATGCAACTCACTGATAGTTTGTACATGGTGGGTCATTATTGTTGGTTTTTTGAAGTCTCACATTGCAATGTTAAGAGTGAAATGTTATACATCGTCATTCTGTTTTAAGTATCTGAATTTAGATTTTTTTTAAAGTGTATTCTTTTGAAAGCTGTGTGTTTTGCACAGTTCACACACAACCACAATTTGATCCATGGATGCTGAAGGGACAGTACAGTAGTGAGCTGCAATATGTGATGTCACTAATGCTCAGTTCTCACTGTTCATCCCAATCTGAACAGAAGTGGCCTCTTCATCATTTCTGACAAGACGTGCAACCCCCATACAAAAGGTCCCAGACAGAGAATGGGGTTACTATTGATTTTTGGCTGCACATTTTTTATGGGTGCCCACAACTAAGTATTTCACTGGGCCCAGCTTCATTTAAATTTCTTTCCCTTCTCAAAATGTACTCCTCGCGAACACCTCAGCTGCACATTCTGGAGTAGAAAAGCAGAGGAGGAGGACAGCAGGGTAGCATAATTGTTAGAGAGCTGGGTTGTAACATGGTATTTGCAATGTCAATTTCCAGGTAGAACACTACTGTTGTACTCATGAGCAAGGTACTTAAGCTGAATTTCTTCAGTATATATCCAGCTGCATAAATAGATGTGATGTAAAAATGTATTTATACAAGTACCTAACCTGACCTAACCTAACGCACCTGACTAGTTTCTCTGGATAAGAGTGTCTGCTAGTGGCTGCTTATTTGCAAATGTCACACTTAAGAGTTGTTTCTCCTGACAAATTTTCCTATTGAACTCTCTGGAAAAATAAGTCAGGAGAAGAAACCCTTTGTAGTGTACTAGTAGCAACAAAGTGCATTAAAAAGTAGTAATGTTGCATTTATGTGAAGAGTGCATGATGTGAGGTCCTGGGTTAAAAGTAAAAGACATTGGTCGGGGGTTCTTCTTGTAATGAGAGCTAGAGAACTAACTAGGTCAGTCGTGATACAGCCAGGCTGTACGCTATAGTGTCTCAATCACTGTAAAACAAGAGTTTGCAATAAAGCTATATACCTTCAATGTTCTTACATAACAGTATCCTCTCTCCGGTCGTATTTCTTGTTTTACGCCATTATATTTACTTGCTGTTGGGTACATAACACCCTTCAAGTTATCCATCCATATCTACTGCATATCTGGCAGCAGAGTGATAGTTTAAGGCTTGTTTGATAAGTCAGACACTTGATAACTTAGAGCCATTTAGCCAACCATGTATTCCATACTGTTCCAGCATAATTTACAGCTAAATCTAATCACACCCCCCAATTCCCATAGAGATCCATTAACATGCAGAGAAGTTATAGTATCGCTTGTAAAGTATCGCAGAAAATAAGATATCAAGAGTGTTTTGATATTGTTGGGTCACAGACATCAGGAAGTCATGGCATGCAAAGGATATGTGACCAAATATAAAAAAATGATTACTTTATTCTACATTATGCTGTCCAATATTTTTTTATGCCTGAAAATGGGGGGGACTACGTACAAAAGGTTCTATCATTTCTAAACAGTTCTGTAAGGGGGAGTGTAAGGTTCGGAGAACCAAACATGACCGACAAGGATTTCTAAAAGCATATCTAGAGAGATACGCCACAAAATACGAAAGTAGCCGCACCAGGACTGGGATAACACAGGATCGGGAGCAAAACTTCCCTAGCATAAGGCAAAACAAAGCAACCTCCAAAAACTGAGATGATCTCGATAAACAGCGAGAATAACGAACAAAATAACCTCACACACTAAATAATTAGGCGTAACAAGATGTAGTGAAATAAAACAAAAGAAGCACCCTGTATAAACGGGCGAGAGAATAAAAATGAAACTAGAACCTGTTACCTACAGCTCTAGGTGAAAACGAGCTGAACAAAAAGGTAACTGGCAGAAGAATACAAAGGATAAAGAGAGAAAGGAAAGAAAAAGACTAAAATAAATCTTTCTCCTAACTCTAAACTGGACTTGCTACGTTTCCTATTCGTACAAACCAGAAATGCAGCGACCGAATCTGATACCTTACCGACTTTGTTGTCAACATAGCAAAGACAATATCAAAGTGCGGAAATTCAGAAGTCCTGAGGTATTTATAGCTGACAGGAAACGCAAAACAGGTGCAGAGACTAATAGTCGGGCAAGATATGAATACCGGAACGGAGGTTCAGGTTCATCCGATATGGATGAAATTATGCTCAAATTAAAGTCAGCCTCATTGTCATTGTATCCTTTCAAACTCAAAGTGCTAGAGTACAGAACCAAAATAACAAAAAATGTGTCACTGTCCAATGAATTATGGTGCTCACTGTACATACAACAAATACAACAAATACAACAACACTAGATGACTCAGTGTGTGTCAGGTGCAAGGGGATCGTCTGATTCATTAGCTACCTGCACTGTCTTTCATTTGTATCAATAAAAATATCGGTCAACCAATGGTTTGTGTCATAAAAATGTCTTTAATATTTGCAATATTATTTGCATATTTTCAAATAATGTATTCGAGCAAACATTGTAATGGACACCCATGATGTTGGTAAAGTACTTTTTTTGAAGGTTGTACTGATCACAACATGTTATAATAAAGCTGATAACACGTGCACAGCCATATAACGTCATCTCTGTTCCAACCAAAAATGATAATGTGACAAGATATCTCACTTGTTTTGGGTAATCTTCTGAGAAAACTTCTGAAGGTGTAATGGGGCGTGACGTGTGAGGTGGGAGGAGCCAAACGCAGCAAGGGGATTCTTTAAGCCCTAAGGCCACTAAGGCGGGATACCCCGCAGTTAAGGGAGGAGACAAGACAACGAACAACAAACACGACTTACAGACGCTACTAACTGGCTCACTGTCACACGCCAATAAGTAGAGCGCAAGGACAGGTCTCTGAATAGCCAGAAATAATATGCGCCCTGTCTCGGAAACAAGACGCATAAGAACGGGCGAGTAGCGTAATGGCAAAAAATAAACAGATAACAAACACTGCAAAAATAATAAGAAAGAATGAGGAGGCGAAAGGAACAGATCCAACGTTCCAAGGCTACTCTCAGACTCGCGGTCACACACAAACATGTCCACAACATCGCCCAATCTTCCCTATAGGAAGACATGCACCGAAAGACGAAACAGAACAGCAGTTTCGAACAAAATCGTCAAAAACTCCATGTAAGGAGAAAGGTACCGAAAGGAACGAACAGGACAGGCTGCACCGGAACATTTACCGGCTAAAGAGCAAAGCGAGATTAGTTGATGAGGAGGAATATAATGAGGCGAACAGGAACAGAGATTTAACGTCCCATGGCTAGTTTAATAGGCTCGCAGTCAAATGCAGAAAACATAAAGGGGTAAACACCCAATCTCCCAGGAGAGAGAAACATTTTACAGGTGAGCCGACGGAGCACCGTCGTCCCATTACTTTACGAATAAATGTGACTAACGCAAGCTCAATTGAAAATACACGCCCTAGCCTCTCAGTAAAGAAATATGTACCGAGGCGAAGGAACAGAGAGCTAACGTTCCGAGGCTACTTTCAGAAACACGCAGTCAATAGAAAATAGCAAGCAATGCCTCAATATAATAGAAATAACCCTGACTCACAACAAAGGGGAACGCAGTCGACGAGAAGGAGACAAAACAGGGAACAAACGTACCGAAGCTACTAACCGGCTCACTGCAACACGGAAACGAGTAGAAGCTCAAACGCCTGGTCTCTCAGTAAGAAAACCAAACAGAGGCGAAATAGAGCAGAGATCTGCGGTCCCATACTTCTACGAGATAAGTAACCAAAGAGCCGGCAAGAATAAAGCCCTGCCTCAGCAACGAGACGTTAACACAGGCGAGTAGCATGAAAGGTACAAATAGCACACACCAAATAAATAAAGCCCTAAAGTCAGTACCATAAAAATGCCCTGTCTCTAAGTAAGAACCTACTATACAGATACATACAAACAAACAGAGACTCCTCTCTCCTTCACGGAAGAAAGCAGACAGAGAGAGGAGAAAGAGACATCAAAAGGCAAAATCTAGGCAAACGGACTAAAAAGGAGAAACCAGGAAGCGAGGACAGAAAAAAAACCAGGGGGGAAGAGTCCGAATAACTACATCCACATAGGCAGGTACGCCAGGGGGGATGAGTCCTAATAGCTACTTCCACATAGGCGAGTCCCGCATAACTCCAATGAAGCACAACGGAGCAAAACCTTAAAAACCTAGACCAAACTAATACTGAATTAAACATACAAAGGGCAGAATAACACCACACACAAAACAGCACAATACACCACAACAAACAATCAATATAGAAGCCCCGAACAAAGGAAACGGGAGGCTTAAATAGCTCTCAGTGACCACGCACAGGTGTAGACGTTAACAGAAGCTCTGCAAACTCAGCAGGGCGGAGCAAGCATCTACCAAAAGGGCAGCGCCCTCGCGTGGCCACTAAGGAAAACGACCGCATAGGGAAACAGGGTTAAAAACCATGACAGAAGGAATTGATATGGCTGAAGTCGAGAGCAAGTGGAGCATGTCTTTGTCAAGCATCATCTTTCGTTGAATGCAGAAAAAACAAGATTGCGCTGCAAAACAATATTACTCTCGTTTTACTTTCAACTTTTGTGGAGTGTTCAGTCAATTATTTTGATCATGGGTGAGTTTACCCATGATGCAATACATTATAATTGTAATGGCTAAAAGATTGTTTTTATTATACTTTCTGTCAGCCCGTAGCACATTTTGACAGCTTGGTTAGCAGTCTAACGTTAGCTAACTGTATAGCCTGACGTTAGTATATATTTTTTCCATCTAAACTGGTGCTACTTCTGAGAAAGTGTGAAAGTGTCTGCCTAAACCAATAAATTGATGACAAAAGATTGTAAATCATTTATCTGGAGCAATGTTTTTGTGGAAAATCATTGTGTTTAGTCCCCGAAAGAACGAGGATTAACCCAAACCGTACACTTCAGGGACCACTCTAGAGCTGTAACACCCATGTGACAGTATGCATCAAAGGGTTAATCTGTGTAAAACTGAGGATAGTAAAAAAACGTCAGAATAACCTAAGGTCTCTAAGGAATTTAATTAACACTCAAACCTTTCCTTGCAGCCATCAAATAGAAAATGAGTCTTGACACCATAAAATCAAGTTTTAAAATGTTATTTTTTTCTTTGGTAATAGAAATCAGTGACATGCATTTATCTTCTACTGAGTCACATTATTGATGAAGCTAATTGCAATCATCTCCCAGACTACAGATTTTGAAAATGGTCTCATCAAACTGGTAACATTACATATAATCACCCAGCAAGGCAAAATGGCAACCAACGTCCTGTTCCATGGTCTGCGGTTAAAGCAAGTTATCACCACGCGATAAAACAACAGGCTCCGGACATAATCTCGTTTCAAAAACAAACTCGTTTTTAGTCACAGTTTGATAAGATCGTCTAGACATTTTCACTGTAGAATGCTCAAGTACCTGAGTATTGAGCTGAAATGTGTGTGGTGACTCACATTGGCATGGAAGGTGATATTTTGAGGGGGTTTTTTTTAATATTTTTTTACAGAATGTGAAAAGCAATGGTATTGATTGAAAAATGCAATTAAATTGTTCATATCTCTATATATCTGTCTTCTGTTCAATCTAACTTCAGATCTCTCCTTTTAAAGCTGAGTGATGGACTGAACTATATATAGATATATATATATATATGTACAGTGCCCTCCACAATTATTGGCACCCCTGGCAAAGATGTACAGAATTCACCTTTGGGTGAATTAGTTTTATCTCACACTGAAAAAATTAGAAAAATCCAACCTTTAATTGAAGTAAATTTATTCTGAGAAAAAAAAATCTCTCATCAAGAAATAATTATTTTTAACAAAGCCACGTGTGCCACAATTATTGGCACCCCTAGAACAAAATGTAACTGAAGCATTTTTTCCATTTATATTTTACTTTTTAAAGTTGATAAGAGTGTTTAGGAACTTTCAAGCAGTAATCCATGTTTTCCTGTTTCACTGGGGTATAAATATGAGGTGGCAAAGAGGCCATATTCCCTTATTCATACATCAACATGGAAAAGATAAGAGAACACACAAATTAACTGGAACTGTTACAAACTTGCCTGGAAGAGGACCCAAGTATATTTTGCCCCACGCACAGTGAGGAGGATGGTAAGAGAGGCAAAAAAAATTCCCCAAGGATCACTGCTGGAGAATTACAGAGGAAAGTAGCATCTTGGGGTCATCAAGTCTCCAAAACTACCATTGGACGTCACCTCCATGCCAACAAATTATCTGGAAGGCGTGCCAGAAAAAAGCCTTTCCTGTCATTTCACCACAAACGTAAGTGCCTGGAGTTTGCTAAACGCTACTGGAACTTTGACTGGAACCATGTTCTATGGTCAGATGAAACGAAAATTTAGCTTTTCAGCAACCAACACTCAAGGTGGGTTTGGCGTAAAAAGAAGGATGGCTATACCGAAAATAACCTGATCCCCACTGTTAAGTATGGTGGAGGTTCTGTGATGTTGTGGGGCTGTTTTTCCTCCAGAGGCGCTGGGAATCTTGTTAGGGTACATGGCATCATGAAATATCAGGACATTTTTTATTTGAATCTGGCTGCCTCTGCCAGGAAACTAAAACTGGGTCGTCGTTGGATCTTCCAGCAGGACAATGATCCAAAACATACGTCCAAATCAACACAGAAATGGTTAACTAAAAGCAAAATCAAGCTTCTGCCATGGCCATCTCAGTCCCCTGACCTAAACCCCATTGAAAACCTATGGGGTGAGCTGAAGAGGAGAGTGCACAAGAGAGGACCTAGGACTCTGGATGATCTGGAGAGATTCTGTAAAGAGGAATGGTCTCAGATTCCTTGCTCTGTATTCTCCAACCTTATTAGACTCAGTGCTGTTTTATTGGAAAAGTGAGGTTGTACAAATTAGTATTAAATGCAGGGGTACCAATAATTGTGGCACACATGGTTTTGTTAAAAATTATTATTTCTTGATGAGGGATTTTTTTTTCTCACAATAAATTTACTTCAATTAAAGTTTGTATTTTTCTCATTTTGTCAGTGTGAGATTACGCTAATTCACCAAACGGTACATTTTTTATAACCCTTTTAACTCATCTTTACCAGGGGTGCCAATAATTGTGGAGGGCACTGTATACATATATTTTTTTTTTTATTATTATTTTTTATTTATTTGAGAAAATGAGTGGGATATGGGCTCAATTATATTATTCTCCATTGCTTGTGCAAACTGTCGGCCACCTTGTCGCCGTCTCACTGGTGACAGTAGCAGGGAGGGTATGAAGCTGTTATATTCCCTCTATACAGCAGTTGCAATGCCACTCTAGAATATTTCAGAAAACAAACTGTGATTGCTATCAAAGCTGTCTTCCCACAACCGACTTTAAAACTTTGACACAACAAGAAACTCTCAGGAAACATGGCATGCGCTCGTACAATTTCTCCAATGATTACTTCAGCCAACATTAATGTCATATTTGTCAGGAAAACTCACGTATTTAAATGACATGTTTAATGAATGAAAGTGCTGCATAATTATTTTAGGTTGTCGGTGAATGTATCTGCTTTAGTACTGCTCCGGAGCACGGGCGTCTCCCCCCACTAAACAGGAGATGACCAGAAACCCCCCATACTTAAGCAGATCCAAACAACAGGTGGAAGCTGGGGTGGTGGAGGGTGACAGCAAATTTCTTTTAACACAAGCCGTAAGCAACGAAGAGCAGCGCATCAGCATTCAAGCAGTACAGAGAGAACGGATTATTGGCTTAAAAAGGGCACTCCATTAGAGGTGTGTGCATGTGATTGGTTGAATACGTGAAGCGTGATTGCTAGCCGACCATGGTTGGCTACAGGGAGAGGTTCTCCGACAGAACTTGCTTTGCGAACTTTGTTCGCGACGCTCATATTTGTAAAGATTGGAAGATAATTCCAAAGACGGCATTTTTTTCTCCCTGCATTTCTGATGCAAAAATAGAGGTCATAATGGCTTCCTCTGCAGGATAAAGTAATGACGTTCCAAAGTAATGAAAGGCATTTCTGATTGGATATTGGCAGAATAATACATCTTATTGTAGATTTCCACACAATTCAATTATATATGTATACAAAAGATGACATATGATTATTTTTATTGTTAGTATTACTTATTTTCCAAACTGAAAAAATGAATAAATAAAAATGAGATTCAATGTAACAGGAATGTACTCTATCCATGGTAATAGATATAGATGGGTGCAATCACACGGATGTGTTTCTGAAGATAATCATGAATAAAACCCTGGTCACGGTGAGTCATGTCACGTTGAACTTGAGTACATTAGAGCCATTTGGAACATTGAGGTTGGGCACTAGAAAGTGTCGGTAGGCCAGCTTTCCTCTGAACTGGTTTGAGCAGTGCATTTCCTTTGCCAATTAAAGACACCCTTCAGAATGAATATTAACATGAACAAAGGACTACCTTGATCATATTCAATGAAGACAGCGATGTACAATGTACAGAGCGCAACTTGGCTTGCTGATTCAAATCCCAGGGTAAGGCACAGCTGTTTCACTCTTGCACATAACCTGAATTGCCCCTGTAAGTATTCAAGTGTAATGAATGTGTAATGTAATGTGTAGAGTTAGAACTGTGTAGCTATGTAGGTCAATCAAGTGCTTCTGGTAGACAGAGAACAAATCAGATGTGCAGGGGGTCTAGTGTTGTTGCAGGAATTTAAAACATTTTATTTAATTGTTCATGCATTGCATGTGTTTATTTTTATAAAGGTTAATGCACACTGAAACTGCGTCTATTGCCACCATATTGGCATAAGCGGATGGGCTATATGAGTTTTAATCAACACTGACCTTTAGGTTTAAACTTTTTAATGTTAAATGCTGTTTCTTATAGAATAGAATAACTTTTATTTTCCCTTTCGGGAACTTCAGTTGTAGCCACCAACAACAACAAAAAAGACATAGACGGTGGGGCAGACCCACAACACACAAACAAACACATCAAATAAAGACATACAATATCAAATTAAGTGAATTAAATTGGAATACAGCCATGATTAAAAATAGCCCCTGCTGTCCCGAGATGTCCAGTGTTATTAACAGTCCAACACAAACTCCGCCTCCACGACTTTGAGGTCTCTGTACTGTCGAAACGGAGCACCGAACTGTGTCAGCCTTCCCACTCGTCGCCTCACTCCTCCCCCGCACCATCTTCTCCTTCCCTTCCATGGTTGCCCTTTGAAGACTGCCTGCACTCTCTGATCAGTCCTGACATATTCACCTCCGGTGAAGAGCGATTGTAAACTTTGCTGCTGCAGATCCAACGGACATTCCCGAGAATATGTTGTGAATGCGTCTCCATGGTGATGACCACAAACAAAATTATCCCGGTGAGAAAAATCACCAATATCATCAAAACAAGCGGCAGGAGCGCCCCGAAAAATCTCCAGCCCGCCTCCCCGGAAAAAACAATGACGCGCATGAAAAAACAAAAGACAAAAGCCCGACACAACAAAATACGTACATTCAAATGAACAAACACGAACACGAGAGACAGCTGGACAACATGTCACCATTACAGCGCCACGTGACGTCATCCTTATGCTTGAATCCATTATGCCACCTAAAACATTATCAAGCACATCTTATTTATTTATGTTTCAAATTCTAAAGGGATAGAGATCTAAATAGTGAAACAGTCCAGGTACAATCCCCTGGCACTTCCATGTCTATTAGCAACTCCCTTCTAGAACCGCAAGGCCACTTTAGCTCACAGAATACAGCTCGTCAATCAACCTTTGCTCCTGCCTCTCACCTCCCCATCTCCCTCTACTGGCTACCAATCAGCTCCCGCATCAAATTAAAGACCTTTCCCGTTTGCTTTTCAAGCTCTCGAAGGCACAGCCCCTTTGTCTTATGGTCTATAATCAGACCGAGATTGTTTCTTTGACATATTTTATATGTGAAATATCACTGCTGTGAAGTTCTGTACTACTTACAGCAGGGATGCTCCGATGGATCGACCCCTCATACATATCAGCTGATATTCATGCTAAAGTGTGGGATCAGTAATCTGTGATTTGGGCAATCAAGCTTTGTAGCCTCTGATTAAGCTAATAATGAGAGTTGCAATATAAATGCCAGTCCAGTGGCGGTCGGTGAGCTGAAAAAAGACGGAAAACGTCTCCTAATACTGATCATTGGTCTTGAGTAACAATACAGCGATTAATTCACATAATACCTAATACCATCAGATATAGCCAGTTCTCCTCAATTAGGCAATTTACGCGAGTAATATTCATATCAATTTTTTGCAGCGCACAATATTGTGCATTTTATCGACATTATATAAAATGTGGATATACTGTATGTAGCCTACTCGTCGTTCTCCGCATTCACACTCACAGAATAGGCTGTTCATGGCAAAGATGTGCAACGTTCATGCTTTGTTGAAGCAATCTTGAAACGCAGGTTTCATTAAATAGCCTTTATTGCAGTTTGTGTTTAAAGCTGATGCAGTAGTTAACATTAGTCCTGTAGGTTTTCCGTGATGTGGATACTTGATGATTAAAACGTATTTTTCGAAATTGAATTCATTGTTTAATCCCACTACCATGCTGTGAAGAAAGAAGTTGTGTGCTTGCCCGCCAATGTATTATTCAGATCGTTGAAACGCTAGTTAATCAAGGCAAATTAATGAAAATGTGTTGGGACCAATGATCAGTTTAAAGGGAATTTTTCCTTCTTTCTGTTTTTCAGTTTGCCAACCACCACTGTGATGGCCACTGATTCTTAACATTTTAGTCACACTTATTATGTTAGTGGCCCAAATAATTTGATAGTCTTGAAATGGCTTTTAACCATCTAGATTTTAAGAACTTGTGTCGTTGCATGTAGATATTTCTCCCGTTTTATGAAATAACTACATTATATTGTGTTCTGAATAACGGCACCGCTAACAGGCAGTTGTGGCAGCGCAGCTAATAAAGGCCGCTTCCCCACTCTGGCAGAAGCAGCACGAGCCTACCTGTGGTCATGGTGCACAAGTGTTGACAGCAGATGGCTGTTCAGTACAGCAGCGCATGTAGTGGATGAGAAGTAGTGGATCTGTTGCTATGTATGTAGGCTACCAATTGAAGCATTTAGAAATGTTTTAGCTAGTATATTCTGGTCCGTCATCCGTTAATACGTTTGATAATAAGGCAAAAATATGGGATTGTGATTTGTGCAGGGATTTTTTTATTTATTTCATAGGGCCAAAATATATTTTTCACCCAATAGCTTAGTGGAAGCTACTATGATGGGCCGAAAAAGCAAATGAATTATTCCGCACATTGTGCAGCATTTGAAAACAGTGATTATTTAATGCCTCGGAGCATACAAAAAAAAATTGTGCTTAACTCCAATCATCACAGAACCCTGCTTGTAGTCTGTTTCCAATAGCCTAATTCCCTCCGCATAAGCAGGTAGACACGTGACGTGCGGTTGAGTTTCTGCAACCCCGCGGTTGCATTGTAGAACCAGTACCAGACGGTTTAAAGTGAATCCGCACTGCTCCGTAGATAAGTATTGACCGATACTGTTTGCATGGTATCGGTATCTGTGCCTATAAATCCAGATCGGGGCATCCCTAACTTACAGTCATCTCGATGAAACTATTTTGTCTATGTTCTGCTTCAGAGAGTGATCAAAGCTGATGGCGGACAACATGAGGGTAGTCTCGTTCGCCATTGATCTGGGATCTCAGGAGATTGTTTATGAGCTTCTTATGCTGTCTCAGGCTGAAAATGCAACACGTGTGTGTGAGAGAGAGAGTGTGAGAGAGAGATGCATGTGTCCATTTTGGAGAGATTGGATGTACTCAATAAGAGTAGAATTACCCCACTGGAGTGAAAGTAAGAATCCATCAGTAGCCTGTGTGACACACACCTGAGCCTTTCAGACAGAGTGCTAACCTAGTGTCTGGGATTGAGGCCCTCTGACTGTGAGGATCAGTGGGCTTTCACACCAGTAGCCTGCCATTAAGCATGCTGTGATAATAGGAAAAATGAAATTCCTGAAAGTAATTAGGCTACCGTTCTCTCAATATCTGCACGTCACTGCATATTTTTTTAATGAATATGAATGGAGATACTGTCGGAAACAATAAACACTTGAAGTTTTGAATTTTAAAAAAGAAAACAAAAAGTGGGGAAAAAAAGTCATGGTTTGCAATTTGATAGCAACCGTCATTGTTGTTTCTTCTCTATGTTTTCTCTTTCTTTTGTTTAAAAACAAAACCAAAAAAGAAGAAAGACAGCGAGCCATTTACCGTGTGAACGATGGTTTCAAAAATGGAAAAATAAATCACTTTTTAACAAGCCTCATTGAACAATTCCTAAGCGATTTGATACAGACTGTACACTTTCGCAGATTGCTTTCTTTGATGCGTTTCTGCTGGAGCAGACAGATTCAATCCAGGCCGTTGTATTATTGATTACCCTTGTCAACTTGAAATGTTCAAGAGAGACTGTTTACAGTTTAAATCGAACTCCCTTTTACGGACGGAGCTAAAAAGCGCATCCTAATACACAAATGCGGATCTCAATGTCAACACAGCTGAGAACAAATAGCGTAGCTTCTGTCTCTTGGGTTAATTCCCTTCTTATTGGACTCACGCTCACAGTAGCTACAGAAAAATAAACAAAACTGGAAAAAATGAGAATTTTGCAATTTGTGTTCTGTCTGCGTGTCAAACACTGACAAAGGGTTTCAAAAGAGCCTGTAATGACAAGCCACGGTAGCATGCTAAAGTGCTACTCTGCTGCTATGAAACTCTGTCAGTAGTTCTGGAAGTGCAACTATCCCTAAAGCTTGTCCCTTAGTCAGAGACCATAGTATTTTCCTGAAATCTTTTTTTTCCCTCCATTTTCTTTCTGGTTTATATATTTTGTTCAAAATATAGAGAAGTGTAACAGGGGCATAGCTCCACAGGAACACAATATCCATTGCAATTCGAAGCCAAATTTCTCGCTGCTACCCGTATTTCCCTGGAGTCTATTGCAAGCTATGCCACAAGGTCGCGCACCAAGAACAGCAAACTTCAATATGAGAGGCCTGGTAAGAGAGAGATCCTGAAATTAACACTGGTCTCCCATGGTTTCAAAGCCAGGCTTGAAGTTTAAAGTCTCAGACTACACAGAGAATACGTGATGCCTCTAAACACCATCTTCCCGAAAGGTTTCCAAGAGGCCCCGCTTCAAACCTGGAGCCCTGTTGAATTTTAGCATCTCAGTCAGTCAAATTCTCTTAATTAAATGTGGTTTCTAATTGCCATAAGGCTTTATTACTTTTTCCATACTAGGCATCTGAGCATAGAAAATGAATGATCACCACTTTCATGAAATTCTAGGTGTTTTATGCAAATTTTGTAAGTAAGTTATGACTCAATAGAATCACATTGGTACGTTTTGACCAGAAACAGAACGGATGTCATTATGTGTCACCATTACAAAATTTGAAATGGCTTTAAAAGAAGTATCCTCGCTAAGCATTCATGTCTATGATAATTGCTCAACGTGTTTTCCAACGTGCTTATTTTACTCAAACACTAGTGGAATAATTTCAGGTAAATGAGGTTTATAGAGCATAAATTCCAAAAATAAGTGTAAAACCTTTGATAAGGACCAGGAAGGAAGTTGATAATAATAATAATAATAATAATACCTTGCATTTATATAGCGCCTTTCACGACACTCAAAGTGCTTACAGTGACGATAATAAGATGTAACACAATGTTAGGTGATCATTTTTGCTTTTTGATTGCTTTATAAAACCGCCCAATTTAGGACGGGAACACAAACAGAGGGATATATAATGTAATTTGGTTATTATATTTAGTTCTTACATTACAGCTTGGCAAACAGAAAACAATCTAGCAGAGAGCCTTGCTGTGAAATGTAAATAGCAAAAATTAATAAATAAACTGGTCCATCTCTGCCAGTGTTGGATTTATTTGTAATGTAGTGCATTCACTCTTTGTGACAGGCAGACGTCGTACAGGTAGGCCTGCGTGTGTTACAAAGATATTCAGGAGTCTGTTTCCTTTGAACAAATAATGACCCACTGTGAGCACCCGTAATTCCGTCAACGAAACCTGAAAAACTGTAGCGTTCGTTTCAAGGCCACTGGGTTTGGGTTGGCGTCTTCCTTAATTCAAGTATTTGAAGACAGGTCTTTTCCTTTAAACTCAATTAGTGAGATATCTTCTTTGTAGAGTGTAGCTTGTAAGTCCACAAGACTGCATGGCTCTTTTGATCTGATATACGCCTCCCTTTTTTTTTTGCAGTATGTTCCGAAATGCCATAGTACAATATTTCTAATATTTCAAAGAGAATAAATGATACGAACGTGTGTATGTTTATATTTTTAAAAATCTCCCAGAAAGCAGTATGCACATATACAACTAACATTATTGATTTAACCATATTGCAGATTGAGATAGTTCGCCCAGATTTTAGCATGTGACTGCAGTAATCGAATATGATGCTAGGATCTGCACAAAGACTAGAATATTGTAGTCCGTGTGCGTGTGTGCTTTTGTTTGTGCGTGCCTCTGCACGCATGCATGTGTGTCAAGGTCTCTATAAAGCTCAGAGGACCAGTCCCCCATCTCTTTTCAATGTCCAAGGTTAATTGAATCAGGCTTTCTTAGTGCTATGCCAGGACCAAGTGTCAGAGCTGAACACAATACCTTTGTCAGCCTGTGCAGGCTCTTCTTCCATTGGGATCCCAGTGATATGTGAGATTATTGAATGGAGCTAATTATTCATTCTGGTAATATAATCCCACTGTTCACATATAGCTTCAGTACGGCCAGTTTGAATCACGTATTAATCCTTCCTTATGTTCAGAATGTGAGACACAAGGGACTGCATTTGAATCCAATTTAACACGCTCCCTTCCCTTGCTGTCTTCCCTCGAGGGAGCTATCTTGTGACGAAATTTGCTACGTGCAGCAAGCAAACTTAAAAGGTTCTCTGCAAGGGAGGATTGATGAGAAACAAACAAAAACGGAACCGAAGCGAACCTCCCTCGCAACATTTCGGAAGTGTAACACCATAGAGTTCAAATGTGCCCGCCACATAGTTCTCTGGTGACCGCCCACTTTTTCCATGTGGAGCATTGCATTGTGGGATTCCCTTCTTGCTGGAAGCTTGCATTTTATACCCTTAGTGGAAGGGAGGATAAACGAGGGAGCGAGTGAATATAATTACTCCCTCCCCTTTCTTAAATTGGATCCAAATCACACTTGGTGTGGCTGCCATATTTCATCCTGGCATTTTGGGGATTCCCCCCTTGAAGCAAGGGAAGGGAACGACAGGAATAAAGGATACATTTCGGATCCGAAGGCAACCCATGTATAAACGGTGCATACGTACAAAAAAATACGTACATATGCGTATGACAGTTTCCCCGCCATCTGAGTCGCCAATTCCCAGTCTCAAAAATGTGTGTATGCATGAGTTATACTCTGCGTAAATGTGCGCATGTTTTGACGTTAAGTCCATGGGGAAAGTGGCATACACATTTTATCGTCCGTATGCACGTATGTTTATACATGAGGCCCACAGTGTCTATCCTTAACTTAGTAATGCAGGTGCAAATATTTTTAGACCTTTGAAGTTCCTGTACATTCATTGCTTTTTTTATAGTAGCCGGAGCATACTCCGCAGTTCTGTCAGCCACTGATAATTATATTTTTTTTTAAAGTTAATCTGGAAGTATTACTAGCATTTTACTATTGCAGTTTGTAATATTTGTTCAAGGATTCCAGACGTTAAGAAGCCAGCTGGCTATGATTCATCTTGCACAGCTTGGGTGTGAATATTATTTTCCAGCAAATACTACTTTCCTCACAACATGTTCACTGTATAAAGTTGGTTCACAGCTTCTATTTGTTGTCACAGCTTTTCAGTAGACACATTTCCCTTAAAATCTGTTGCAAAATTTCAGTTCCCATTCTAGGTCTAAGAAAATTAAACATGAAATATGCCTGTTTGCAGCCTTTCAAAGTCAAATAAATTTCAGCATATTTTATTTTTATTTTTTTCCTGTCTTCACTTGTGAAAATATCAACGCAGTATCATAGCCAAGTGTGACACAGGCCCCTCTGGGCCACACAAAAAAGTGTGTCAGTTTTACAATATGTTTGTGCTTTTTTTGTTGTGAAACACATTCTTTTACGCATTATATTTTATCCCTTTCCTCCTCCAGATGTACTGTACTGGCTACAGACAGCTTTAACCTCTTCCTACCAAGGGCAAAATATACCAATTTTCGCCCGTTTTCACTAGTGACCAACAAAGCTGTTTATCTCAAAAACTGTAAAGGCTACAAATATGGTTCATAGCTTTTATTAAAACAGAGAACTGCACTATTATGACTAAGTAGTCATAATTCATATACATACCCTTCTTGCTACTTAACTACAACAATTTATGTACAGAAATTGTGAAAAAACAAAAAACGGGTACCTAAATTCAAATTTCAGATTTTTTACCTGATGAGCTACAATAGCTATGGAGGAAATAACTCCTCTTTGTGATTCCTCAATATGCTGCCTATCTCTGCTAAAGATATGGTGTCAATATCTCAAATCATTCAAAATCTACAGAGCTTTTTTTCAGGTGAACCATTTCGGTTACCAAAGTTGGCACAAATTGTGCCAAATTGTGCAAAATGGCCCAGGTTCCAGAAAAGTCTCAATATCATTTATTTTTTAAGTTTTACAATAAAATCTGATAATTGGCAATAAAAGTTAATTTAGAAGTGTTTTTGGTCATTGTTACAATATAGTAATGTTAGCTATATTCATTTAATTCAGAGGGATTCGTTTTTTACATAACAGTGAATTCACACTGGTATACCGGCAAAATAATCTGTTACCTTATATCACTCTGCGTCACTGAGACCGCAAAACCATATTTCTGCTGCACATAGAAACTCCTGAATAACCTAGACATAACTAACCAAAAACTGTATGAAAGAAACTGTAAAGTAAAAATATAAACAGCGCATTTACCTTATGAATTGTGCTTTGCTAAACAGAATGTAGCGAGCTACGCTACAAGGTAAAAACACTGCGCCATCTCGGTTTGATAATTCCTCTTACACAGGGCTGCACTTACTTGTCTCAGACACAAATAGATAGCTAGCTGCTATGTGTAATTTTGCTGGCTAACTTGCCATTGTTACAATATAGTATGTTAGCTATATTCATTTAATTCAGAGGGATTCGTTTTTTACATAACAGTGAATTCGCACTGGTATACCGGCAAAATAATCTGTTACCTTATATCACTCTGCGTCACTGAGACCGCAAAACCATATTTCTGCTGCAGGGAGAAACTCCTGAATAACCTAGACATAACTAACCAAAAACTGTATGAAAGAAACTGTAAAGTAAAAATATAAACAGCGCATTTACCTTATGAATTGTGCTTTGCTAAACAGAATGTAGCGAGCTACGCTACAAGGTAAAAACACTGCCCCATCTCGGTTTGATAATTCCTTACACAGGGCTGCACTTACTTGTCTCAGACACAAATAGATAGCTAGCTGCTGTGTGTAATTTTGCTGGCTAGCTTGCCATTGTTACAATATAGTATGTTAGCTATATTCATTTAATTCAGAGGGATTCGTTTTTTACATAACAGTGAATTCGCACTGGTATACCGGCAAAATAATCTGTTACCTTATATCACTCTGCGTCACTGAGACCGTAAAACCATATTTCTGCTGCACGGAGAAACTCCTGAATAACCTAGACATAACTAACCAAAAACTGTATGAAAGAGACTGTAAAGTAAAAATATAAACAGCGCAGTTACCTTATGAATTGTGCTTTGCTAAACGGAATGTAGCGAGCTACGCTACAAGGTAAAAACACTGCGCCATCTTGGTTCGATAATTACGCACGGGTGACACTTCCTTATACGCAGAGCTGTTATCTCCTTGTTTTACGACGGCAATGTGTTGAAGGAGGGCTCTTTTGAAAGATAAGAGTCTTGGCTATTGGCTGGAATATTTGACAGACAGTTTTAAAACCCAATGGAAAGCAAATAATACTCAGAGTGGAGGCAGGTCGAAGACAGTTTTTCCCACTTCAGATAGGCCTATTGTGCTATCAGTCAAAGAAATACACCCAATTGACGACGGTTTTGCATAATTCTCTGCAAACAAGTTCAAAACCACTCTGGCTAACATATACTAAGCCAGGGGATTGGTACTCCAGAAACTGGCTGAGTTTCACAACGCCAAAGTGAACACAGCCGAACGAGTCGTAATCAAGTGCAAAAAAGCACAAGTCGGTTTAAAATTGGAAAAAAATCATGTACAGCGTTATGAAAGTTTTAAAGTATTTTTTCTTGAAGCCTAAAGGTATAATGATTTTTTAAACCAAAGTTTTGTTAAATACAATTAAGCAGAACAGTTTACCAGCACATTGTTTATGGTGTGACATCAAGCTGCAATACATGTTTGAGAATTAGGTCAGAGTTTCAACGTTATTTACAACGTTTTATCTCGACGTTTTGGGCTTAAAAACCACTTTCCCAGAAGGAATGGATATATCATAAGGATATTTAATCAAAATATTGAGGTGAGCAGTTTATTATATATTATTAAATTAATGAAATGTATAATTTAATAATTTCCGTCACGCCCGCGTTACCGCTAGGGGGCGTTTGGCATTAAGAGGTTAAAATGGAAACTGTGGCAGCTTTTAAACGTTTTGAGCAAGGAGCACATTTGGGTCCATACCTTTGGCTTCATAGTACAATATCCGCTGTATGTGCAAAGCTGGGGGGGAAAAAATGCAGTTTGATCCAGACACTTATCTTTTGCCCTCTACCATGGGAACAATAGTGCATGGCCTGTTTGACTGAGAACAGAATAACCAATATCTTTGGATTTAACTTAGTGAAACTGAGGGCTTTCTGGGGCTCTCAAATGGCTCGGCCACCAGAGGCTGGCGTACAGGCCTGGCTGTGTAGTCATAGGTTCAAACTCTTCCATCTCAGCCAGGAGGCGTTGATCCAACAGGCCGACGCGTCGCCAAATCACACTGTCAATCTGACCTGAGGAAAGACAGAAATCTTCCCGCTGGCTTGATGTCACTCTTCCAGGAAGGGGGACTTTTTTTTTTAAACCGAAGGGGGTCCCCAGTGGACCCCTGGCTATGACATCCTGAGGGAAACATTTTTTTACCCACAACTATAACAAATTCTGAAGCTACTGTCCCCCTAAATTGTGTTTTAGGTGTGATGATTTTATCAAGAGCTGTTAATTCTACCTGACTGTATCAAACTGCACTCTGTTACCAGCATCTATACAAAGTAACAAATGGCTAAATTTGGACTGGTGACACACGCCATAGCCCTGAAAGAATTTATAACTTCAGTTACAACAAATTGAAATTTGGTATGCTCATAATTCTCCATGAAAATAAAGTATTGACATCAAAATCATCGTGACTTCAATTTGGATGCATCAACTTCTCCTTCGCAGTTTATACGGAGCAAACACGAAGCATCCGACACCAGATGTCTCATCACATGGACATAACATTTAGGAGAGGCATATTTGCCTGCGCGATTGAGATTATCAAGATTATCAGATGGCATTTGCTTTGGCCAGTTCAGCCATTTCTTGAAATAATAAGCATTTATTAATGTTTATGTAGCACTTCTAAAGTTAGGTTATGGTTTTTTTGTATTTAATTTGCACAGTACTGTCATCTGAAAATATGTATTCCCTTATGTATTGCCTCTAAAACTAAAAGCAAGTGTGGCCACCGTAAGGGACACTATTATGAGAACACAAAGGAGCAAGATCTAAAGAGTTTATCTATTAATGAATCTCTGGAGGAGCTTCAGTACCAAAGAAACCTTCGTTTCTGTGATCCCAGTCAGTCTGCAGCTATCTGATGAACCAATATACCACACGTGCACGGCCACAAACACACACACACACACACACACTTACACGCACACACACAGACACATCCCTGCTCACCCATGCTCTCTCTCTCGCTCTCAAAGACTCATATACGCTCACATGCGCGCAGTGTACGGGACCGCTTTTTTTCTGTATTTAAAGTTGCCGGACATAAGAATCTAATGTATTAAATATTGTCTCTTTCATAATATTCCCCATAAAACGTACGAGACGTTTAAATTCTAAATGAACAGCAAAAAAAATAAAAATATATACACTACTCACAAAAAGTTAGGGATATTTGGCTTTCGGGTGAAATTTATGGAAAATGTAAGTTCACGCTACAGTGATATTATACGTATCATGAAAGTAGGGCATTTAAGTAGAAGCATGCAATGGTGATTTCCTCATCTCAAACAATTTATTGAAACAAAAGCCAACAACAGTGGTGGGTATACGACAACAAAAATGTCAATGTCTCAATAACTTGTCATGTGCCCTTGAGCATCAATTACAGCTTGACAACGACGTCTCATGCTGTTCACAAGTCGACTTATTGTCTGCTGAGGCATGGCATCCCACTCTTCTTGAAGGGCGGCCCTCAGGTCATTGAGGTTCTGGGGTACAGAGTTACGAGCCTCTACACGGTGAGTCAGCTGATCCCATAGGTTTTCTATGGGATTCAGGTCTGGAGAAAGTGCAGGCCACTGCATTTGAGGTACCCCAGTCTCCAGCAGCCTTTCCCTAATGATGCGACCTCGATGAGCTGGAGCATTGTCGTCCATGAAGATGAAATTAGGCCTGTGTTGTTCATGCAGGGGCACAATGACTGGATTAATGATGTTATTCAGGTAGTATGGGCTTGTCACTGTACCATTCACAAAGTGTAGGGCAGTTCTGTATTGACTAGACACACCTGCCCACACTGTAACACCGCCACCACCAAAGGGTCGTCTGGTGACAACAGTGGCTGATGCATAGCGCTCTCCTTGACGTCTCCAACATCGTTGGCGGCCATCATTTCTGCTCAACGTGAATCGACTTTCATCAGAGAACAGCACTGAGGCCCACTGGTCCCTCGTCCAGCGTAAATGCTCCCTGGCCCATGCAAGACGATGACGCCTGTGTCTGGTGGTGTGGTCAGGTACCCTTGCAGGTCATCTAGCACGCAGACCACGCTGCTGTAAACGGTTTCGAATGGTCTGACGTGACACTTGGGTGCCTCTCACCTCCCTTAAATGTGCCTGGAGTTGAGTGGCATTCATCATCCGGTTCCGCAGGGCACTGTTCACAATGAAGCGGTCATCAGTGTGGGATGTGGCCAAAGGACGTCCACTTCTATGCCTTTCTGTGACTCTTCCAGTCTCTCTGTATCTCTGTTGCAACCTGCTGATGACACTCTGTGACACTCTAAGCTCAGTGGCCACTTCCCTCTGAGAACATCCTGTTTGAAGCCTCGCAATGGCGAGGTACTGTTGATCAATTGTTAGGTGTCGTCTTGGTCTCATGATGTCAAAATGTGAACAGCATGATGAAGAGGACTGTTTAAATACCAATTCTAATTGAACCAGGAAATTTATTGGTCGATTCATGGATCAAACACCTGTTGTGAATTTTGCCGTTCAGCTCCTTGTTAGAGAACAGCAAGTTGTGCAAAAAGTACTGAAACATTGAATAGTTGGACATGTGCATTCAAAAGTTTAGAGAAGGTCAAATTAATTTCACCTGTAAAGGTTATAGTGCATTTTAGGTTCATCCTGAAATTTCACCCGAAAGCCGAATATCCCTAACTTTTTGTGAGTAGTGTATATATATCTCAAGCCATGTACGAGTCCACACCTGGGTGGGGATTCAAAACCCCATCACGGCACGTTCTGTGCTGCGACCCCTTATCTATCTGTTACTCTCTCTGCTTTTCCCCCGTCTGAATAAAGTCAAACAAGGCAAAAGGAGGGTAGACTGCCCACATTCCTTTAAAATAAAAATACTAAAGAAAGCAAACGGAAGTTGCATATATACTTTCATGCTCCACTGGTCAAATAGAATTTGCTGAAATTGTTGCTTTCTTGGCTGCGTCGTAAATAAATGTAATTGTTTACGAAATGACCATCTGTCAAGCGCAGCTTTGCCAGTCTCACACTGACATTAGGAATCCACGCCAGCAAGAACGGTAAACAGAAGGGAATATTAACGTTTCACAATATAAACAACATGGTACTTTTTATTTGAAAAAAAAAGCCATTTATAAACCATTCACCATCCCACAGCTACACTTCTGGTGATAGGCTACTCCACACAGTGCATGTTTGAGTCTCACTGCTTCCTTATGTCTCACATTTAATTGTTCTTTGATTACTTCACCAGCACCTCTGATCTCACTTTCATTTGCGGTACATGATGATGCTCTTATAAAGTGTCTTTAAACGACACATTAGTATGATAACTAAACTATGCATGTTCCTCTTGAGGATCATTGCAAGACATAGTGTGTATGTGAAAGCAATTATCATGCTGCACTTGTGGGTTTTTACCTTAAGGCTTATAAACTAACTGTTCCTGTTCTGGGCTCATGTTGCTTCAGTGAGAAAATAAAAATGGCCTGGCCTTCAAGCCCTTTTATGTGATCAGTGAACGTTGGTTTTATTGCAGAAAGCACAAGTCACAATGCAGCATGAGTCAGACTACTGCACACAGCAATGTAAAGTCATGGAGGGTTTAGCACGACAAGGTCGCAACACTACATTTCCCAGATGCAATGTGATATTGCCTCCCTTTCTGTATTTGTGTGGGTTGTCGGACTTGGTCTTGCCTAATTTTTCCAATTTCCATTTTTTTTTTCCGTAAAGCTTCTTTGTTACAGCGATTCTGTTAAAAGCACTATACAATTACAATTGTGTGTCTGTGTTTGACTGTAAGGGGTTCATCTGTATTTGTTTCTTAAAAAACTCACGGCAGAATCGCGACACGACGTTTAAAATGTTTATATGAACATTTTCCTCACGATCGTCTTTGAAAGCCGTCCAATTCATGAGAGCAGATCACCGCTGTTACTCAAACGCTGTTGTTCAAATAATGATTTCCGGCCTCTTGTGTCTCTGTGCTTGTGTCCTCCTGATCTACCTCACTTGCTCAACTGTAAACCGTGATGCCATTTTCCTTACATGTAAGATTCACACACATTCTGGAATTCAAAATCAGAACCCCCACAGTGATTTATAATCCCAATTTGTAATGAAGTTTTCACATTAAATGTAAGAAATGTTCCACACTGTATACATGAACAAATGTTCAAAGAAAAAGAACTAGGATGTGCTTAAAGACATGAGCTATATTCCAGGAAAATAAATTAATGAATATGCTTATGAATACATACTACTAGAAGTACCCTAGTATGGTATTAATTTACGTATTATTTATTTATTTTTTATCCATTTAGAGTCTCAGAGCAGTTGGCACTATTTTAGTCCCTGAAACATTTTCATATTTGACAGGTAGGGAATAGTGTGCTTTCAGAGATAATTATAGGCAGATTTGTCAACTCGCTATTTTGTTGCAAATCATTTTTCAAAGACCGTCTTTCATTAATGAATCTCCAAAGAACTAAATTTCAGCTCACAAGAGGCTAAGTGGCTTCAAGGAACAAACTGGGATGCACTCAATGCACTCTCAAGCCTCAGATATATTAGAGAGAGAGAGCTGTGCACTTTCTCTCAAATATTGTGTCTTAGAGAGGGTATTGTATGGCACAGTTATGAGTGGATGGTAAAGCAGTAGGGGGTGAGTTGAAAAGCATTTTTTCCAGCCCCTTTCCAGCTTTCAAGGATCCTTGTGAATAAAAATGCTAAAGGATTTAGCAGCTGCAGCAGGACAGAATCTCAACCAAGAAAACATTTTATTAATTTATTTTTAAAGGGGCTATATGTAACAAATTTACTGTACTAAATCATAAAATGACCATGATATGTCATGAGAGATTAAGGAAACATGCTAAGTCGAAATACTGGCTTCTCCGACAACAATGCTACAGCCATGTTCTCCTTTGAAATTTCCATTCCGGGTCGGAACGTCTGTATTTGTTTTGGCCTTTGTGATTCACTATTCTCCGAGTTGACTCCGAGTCCACTGCCCATTACGAACAACCAGATGTACTCCGGCACTCCGACAACCGATTTACGAATCCCTAAGCTAAGTTCAACATCGTTTCCATTTGGCTAGCTAGCTAAAGGTTTAAATATATATGTATATAGTTACTCACTAAACATACCACTAACGTTAGCTTATATCTGTGTGACTGTAAACATAGCCAGCCATGCATCTAGCTAACATTGACAGAAAAAATTCACATGAGCTGGTTTATAATTTGCAAACAATAAATAATAAACAAATTGAAAACAAAAACATTAGCTGATCAACTTACAGTGTAGGACTCGTCTTCACTTGTCATTGTCAAAATAGAATAAGCTCGTCTGAAAATATAATGTTGCGCTCGGTTCGTCTTGCACTCGTGTTCGTTCAGTGTCTCGACTCTCTCCAATATTGTGAATTTGGATTGCAGTACCCATTATAAACGCTCGGGGTCAATGTTACATATATCTTTAACTCTTGGACTGCCAAGGTTTTGTGTTACCTACTTGTTACTACCTGATTCGAAGGGCCGCAACACAAAGGATTTAAACAAAAAAGGAACGATTACAAAATTAATTTTGTAACACAACGGACACAACGGTTTTGTATTTAGGAAGCGTTGGAACCACTCCAACCTCCCCAAAATGAGAACAATTCCAAAGTCTCTATATGAGACTGTAAATCCCGCGCAGCTAGACCAATGAGGGAATAGCCCGGAGTGAAGGTTAAAACGTGATATTTTCCGCTGTTGCTGTGGGAAAAGGTAAGAGTGTTGAAATGTTACTGTTATTACAACCGGATGAGACTGCTTCTTTAAATTCACGGGATCAGCTAGTAATTGACCACGTGTCAGAGACAATAGTACCACTTTGCCTCCCGCTCTAAGTCTGGTCTGCAGGCTGACCCCAGCTTATCCAAAAAGGCAGCCTGTGTATATTATATTAACGGTCAGCCACCAACGCTGATTCCATACTCGTATATATCTGACTCCAATTTAATTATTAGTATATAATTTCAATGTAGAATTTATAATTGATTTGTTAAAGTACTCTCGTACTCTTGAGCCTGTTCTCTGAACTGGATGCGCCGGTTCCACCGGGTGCTACATACGGCCATTTATGTACACCACTCACGGCTGACTAGATGTCTCCATTTATCTCAGAGGTTGCGGAGGAGGCCACTTCATAAGGTATAGCCTATCCTAAAGGCTCAGGGACCCGAGAAGATAATATTGGCAACGCCCATTCTCAACATGTATAAAAGGCATGCGGAGATGATCTAACTTAAGACAGAGTTCTACGGGTGCAATACTCCGTGATACATTAAGCTTAACTAGTCAATCTCCCTAGATCAGCAGAGGGGGAAAACCAGACTGAGGAAATCAATCAACTCATTACCGTGTTAACAGAGATAGAATGTCTTTTTCAGAGAAACCACACAAATCAAGTTTAACAGTTTACCAGGTAGGTTCTTTACTTTAAAATAATCAAATCATAGTTACAAATTACAACACAACATATTAAAAATAGAGTATAGAAAAATACTAAATCATACCTGGCAATTCACTACACACAATACACAAAGTGAGATGTGCGGGAGAGTCTGGCTACAGCTTCCCCGAGTTCTTTGCTTCCTTTGATTATATGCCCAAACTCTGTGTTTGATCTGGCTGTGGATGATCGTAAAACCATAAACTGGCCAGAAGGCTAATATTGCACCTTTCGTCCCTCCTTCAAGGGGGGTTTGGCAGAAAGAGTTTCCTGCGGTATAATTCCACAGCGGCAGTTTACTCCTGAGTTATGAAATATATATTTCCTACCTGTTCACCATCTAGGAAATATAGACCATTGCATCACACACACCGAGACCATCAAAACGATATCACACATGAATAGGTCTACGTTCGTGTTGCCATGAGAATCCCATCTCTGCATAGTTTTCAAATGTGATTAATATTAATGCCACAAACAGTCCCAGGATTCCTGTTGAAGAACATTACATTATACCCTAGTTTCCCTTGTTCAGTCAGGTACATTAACTGTGTGTATTTATTCATGTAACACTGAGAAACTGAACAATATATACTTATTCCTCTGAAAAAAGAGTGTACAATGTATGTTCCAGTGTCAGGACTATTTCCAGTATATACTGTACAATGTAGCCTAAATATTCATCACATTTTAAGGTTTTTAAGCTTTAGGAAAACCAATGCAGTCTGTACTGCTATACCATGCTGTGATTTGAATGAAAAGGATGTGGCCTGTCTCAGTGACGTCAGGCGGGGGCAGTCTTGCATTGTCCGTGCGCGGGAGTTTCAAACAGATCAGAGTCTCTCCCAGGATCATAAAATCCTAGGACCTTCTCGGACACCGTAAACCTTAGGCCAGATGGTCTCAGCAAACATCCCGGCACCAGAAGCGTGACCTGATTGCCACTTCCCGGTATTGTGTTCTCTTTGGGTGCTCTGGGGTGTTGAATCCTGTCTTACAAGACAATACCAAAGTCTCGACCAAGTTACCGACCAAAACCCCGGTCAACTTGCCTCCATGGTCCTATACCTCTGGATCTCCTCTCAATTGTCACGAATATCCCTATTTACACCACATCCGTATATCGCACCCGTATTTACAAGCACATGAGACATAACACCACAAGTTGCCTATGCTCACACAATGCAAGATAAACCCGGCTTTAAACAGGAACAGCGCAGAACTAAAACTAGAAATTGTGCACCACCACAGCACGGTAACAACTGCGACCAATTACCAAATAAGTTTTTTTTTTTTTTATCACCACCAAAATAACCCATAAAACATGCTAAAATTAGACTTAGAATGTTCATCTTGGTGATGTCTAAGATGGAAAAAAAAATAAACTATGAAAGATATGACTAATTGTACTTAAAATCAAAGTCCTAAGCTCTCAAATTGTTCCAATATTAAAACTTCGATTTTGATTTGAATACCAACAAAGTTCCAAGATGACTAATGTACATAATTACAAAATAGAGTGTATGTGTGTAACAATGAATTAAACTTTTGTAGATTCAAGAAATGTAAGGTAAAGATACTAAGATCTTAAACAAAATATATGAAACTAAATACCAAAATATACAGCTTGGAGCTGTAGAGAAAAAAAATCTCTGTAAAACTAATATGAAAAACCCAAAAAACGTTCCTGAACGGCATGCTGGTCATATCTGACCATGACAGACAGCTTCAGTCTGTAGTCTCATGATCAATCTGCCAATAGAGGTGGCTATTGCAGAAATGAAATAATTCTGGATCGTTTTTGACATGCCGGTGAACACAGTCGATGTTTGCAAATGCTCAGCTAATAAAGCATTGTACCATTATTAGCAGAATTCTCCGTTTCATTATACCCCGAATGCCAGCTCTTGGATGTCTAGAAATTCTGTAGGCCTAGTGTCAATCAAGTGTTTAAGAGCATCTCTGTTTCTCCTTACCTTTTATTGTATTGCGCAGTTTGTAGGTTATAAGTTATACGAACACCCTCTTTGAGCACTTGGTCGATTGGCTTCCTTCTTAGCAACTTATATCGAACATTAGCACTGATGTGGTCCTTGCATGTGTGATGCCGTTTGGTTGCCCGATTAAAATTCTTAAAGTCGCCAAAACCCTGTACAGTCCATGTCAGCGACGATCCCATGAGAAGACAGGGCCAGCAATACCGGTGATTGGTAGCGAGGCTGCCCGTAAGTCAAGTGTAGGCTCACCTGCCTCCCATACGATGACACACTGAACATTCCCACCTTACAGTTTGTCTTGGTGAACTTGATTTTAGGAAGCGGCCTTCCAGCCGTTTTAATACGCACCTTCTCCCTGTATTCCAAATGAGTGGAATGGATTTTTCAATAAAAAATTTACCACATCCTCCTACGCTCTTTTGATTCTGCCTATTGTTAGTTAGCTAGCGTTAGTTAAGTTCGCTCCCTCCAAAAAGATTAGATGTCTGCTAGCTCTCCTTTGAAAATATTGAAAAAATCTATAAATTTGCACAGCATCACAAGCTTCTGTCTTTGCTAGCTAATATGAAGTAACGTTACCTAACGTTAGTAGTGTGGGGAAAAAAATATGTTCTTACACCAAGCTCCTCCAAATGAAAAACAAAAAGAACTCCTACACCACTCATTCTCACCTGAATTTAAAATTCTCAATTTAAAAAAAAATCACAACTATATTTTTATCACAAGCTTATCTCTCTCTGCATCACGAAATCTCCTTTCATGCATCGTGACACTTGATCAACCCCCTCCCATCTATATTTTAATTGAATGTACAGCATATGCCATTTTTGCAATGTAAAAGATAGGAGAGCAGAAGCCATGGTAACGAGGTTACATTTTAATGGAAGTTTATGGAGCTTTGGGGAGGATGATAAGACCGTGGCCTCCTGCTACATTTTTACATTGCACTAGAGGGCGCTGTTCACATTTTACCATTGGCAAAATAGATGTGGTGCATCGTAGATGCTTAGAAATGTAAATTAACGTGATTTTGTTGAAGATTTTTATAGAATTATTTTAATAGATTTTTTCCCCCTTCAAATTATTGAGCCAGCCTGTCCTCCCTGTCCTATGGACAGGCCTCCACTGATATATATATATATATATATATACAGATCCTTTCCAAAAAATTAGAATATCATGGAAATTATTTTTTTTTTTTTTCATTCAAAAAGTGATACTTTCATAGATAAATCAGCATTTACTTCAGTTATTTCAGAGAATGAATGTTTTAGACTGAGTGTCACACTATCATCTAATTTACTCAAAACACCTGCAAAGTTTATCTCAGTTTGGTTCAGTATGGGGAAGACTGCAGACTTGACAATTGGCCAGAAGACCATCATTGACACCCTCCAGAAGATGAGTAAGCCACAAAAGGTCATCGCTGAGGAGGCTGGCTGTTCACAGAGTGCAATGTCCAAGCATATCAATAGAAAGTTTAGTGGAAGGGAAAAATGTGACAGGAGAAGGTGCACAAGCAAAAGAGATGACCGTAGGCTTCAGCGGATTGTCAAGCAAAGACGATTCCAAAATTTGGTGGAGATGCAGAGGGAGTGGACTGAGGCTGGAGTCAGTGCTTCAAAAACCACCACGTACAGACGCATCCGGGACATGGGCTACAACTGTCGGATTCCTCGAGTCAAGCCACTCCACTCATTCTCTGAAATAACTGAAGTAAATGCTGATTTTCGACACACTATTCTAATTTCTTGAAATACTGTTTTGGGAGCTGTAAGCCAAAATTCTGAAAAATTAAACAAATAAAGGCTAGAAATATTTCACTTTGTGTGTAATGAATCTATAATCTATGAAAGTTTCACTTTTTGAATGGAATTATGGAAAAAAAAAAACTTTTCCATGATATTCAAATTTTTTGGAAAGGATCTGTATAGTCAGCGAACCGTGACTATTGGACCTAGGCCCTCTGCCCCCCAGTGCATTGTGTCTCCTATACTGCCAACACTGTTTATTACACTTGGAGCTCTAAAACAAGTAATAGGCCTATAATGTCTTTAATAATGTGATTGACAAATTGTTTAGGTTGGACTATCAATTTCTATGCACAAAAACAGATCCACAGACATTTTTAATTGAGGCATGCAGCACTTAATCCACAGTATCAAACTGTCCTGCAAGGCAAGATCACACACACGACCATAGCTTTAATTGTGCACACGTCACTACAGGACAAGACCTACATTATGTCCTATGAAAAGACAAGCCTAGTACCCAATCATAGCACGTACATTATGTTGCCAAACACCCCCATTTCACCAAATAACTGATCAAAATAATATAATGCGACAGATCAGCCCATGCTGGACATGCATATAACAAATATTTTCATTCTGAGTGAAACCGTACACAAAATGTGCACATTCTGAACTGATAGGAACAAGAGTGAGAGAGTGAAAGAACACCACTTTTAGCTGACGCCAGCTTTTTCTAGCAGCTTCAACAAACTAGAAACTGCCTGTGAAATTTTAAGATTTGAGAAAAAATGTGTACAGCTACATTCTGCAATCAAGTGAAATGTTTACTGTCACTGAAAAGTAAAATGTGACGCGTGCTGGTAAAACGGTCCGCATGTGGCATTTATGCAATTCACATTAGAGGTTGTAGTTAGCTGTTTTAACTATGTTTGCTAGCAAAGCCAAAACATTCCTGCGAAGGGTGTCCACGGCGCCAAGTCCCCAGTTGTGCAGCTCGAACGCCGCATTTACCACCTCCGAAATGCGACCTCCCACCATAAACTCACGCAGGGTTAGACGGCAAACTTTTTACCGTAATTACACGCAATTCACGCATGTGCTTTTCAACAACGGGGGACAGGCAGCCACGGAGCCACTCAGCCAGTCAGTTACCTACTTTCAGGCGTTTAGGCCCGCCCGCGCTGCGTCCGGGCGAAAACAAACATGTAGCTGCTACACCATGTAACGTTAACACCGTCAGACTGAGTCAGAGGTTTTATGGCTTACCTTGTAGCCCTGTAGCTTATCTGAGTCAACTGTTTGGGGGTAGGCATGTGAAATGATAGTAATGCATTTCAGAAATATAAATGAGATAAAGACAAAAAAATAAATGTTCTATTGGCTGAAATAATATGTTCACATACATATATGCCAAAAGCAAGAAGACAAATGGAAAAATAACCCACATTTGGGGGTTTATTGTGTGGAAGTGTGAATATCTGAATTTGGTGTGTTTATATGAGGGCAGAAGGTCAGAAGTTAATGTTCGTAAGGGCTGAGAGTCTGTGGACATTGTGGTTATTCCTGTAGGAAACCCAGGAAAGTGCCAAACTCTCTGTGCTGTATAGTTACGGGGCACGCCCCACCGAGCCGTAGCTTTATTCAGACAGACAGAAAGCAGAGAGGGTAACGGGCAGAAGAGCTGGGGAAGTGCCGTGGCGGGGACCGAACCACCACCCGCGCCGTGTAATCGCATATATATGACTGAGAGTCGGCCGTCCGACGGACTGTGCCAGATCTGTCTCGAATTATACATCTGCACTGTGTTCTAAAGAGTTCAACCACCATTATTTTTTTTGTCATCACCAAACTATGATGTCTATATAAATAAATGGCAGAACAAAGAGCTTTACAAATTAACTTGTATTACTGTCTGTCATAATGTGGCAAATTACACTTTAAAATCCCTTGATTTGTTTTCTTCTATCTTAATTCACTTTTTTTTTTTTTCCCCCTCCGTGCACTGCCAGACACCGTAGCACAAAGCGGTGGGCACAGCTTACTTGCTAAGCCAATGTAATTAGCCCAGTCTCTCATAAGCACTTCTTAAGAGCGGTCTTAAAACACTAATATGACATCAAACAAAGCAAGCTGTGCTGGCTCTCCCTTCAGACTGCATGCAGTGACTCTCGCTGGCCAAAACACAAATGTCAGGGAAAAACATTGATTTGTTTTTGCCAATTTCCATTACTTTTTTTTCTCCCCTCTTTTGGCTGTTTCAGGATGGGGATTCAGTCATAAAACAGAAGACTTATGCAGGATTAAGAATCAAATTTGATTTTAAAATTGAGGGAAAGTAATTTTAAGCCTACATACATACACAGTATCTATATGCAGTAATGGCACAACTTATGTAAACACTGCATTTATAAACAGATTTTGATGATTCATACTATATTTCTGCATAATAAATAATATCAACATAAAACAAAAATGAAGGAATAATCAGCATTTGTAATAATCGGCAACAAGTAATAATCGTTACACTTTCTGATGTATTAGGTCATACCAACACAATTCAGTAATCTAATGTATGTTACTGTTGGGAATTTAATAATAAGCTTAAACATGTCATTCTTTGTCCAATATTTTAAACAGAAGAGAATTTCTTGGGCAAGGAGACACAAGAATTGTACTGTAGACTATTGGGGAAAAGGTGATGTTCACGGATTAAAATTATTTTAAACTATTTAGTAACAATCTTCAACAGTATGTGGGGCATATAGGAGATGAGAAAGCCATTGATTTTCCTTAAATAAAGCAGTATATTTGATAAATATTTGCCATTAGTACTAAACTTCTTCTTTAACCCTTATATTATGTTGATATTTTATGATGCCTTTTCAGATGTCAAATTGACCCCAAAAGTTTAAACTGTCACTAAACTATTGTGCTAGAAGAAATTATACTTTCTGTGTCACCTCTTGTGTGTCTGCCAATTGACTAGCCTTTTATCCATAATAAGAAGTTTAAACCCTGTCTCACCAGAATCAGCCACAAACAAATCTGAGATAAAACATAACAAGGTTTCATATTTTCTTACATTTTGTACAGCTATACCCCACAGATGCCCCCACACAACACCTTTGTATACAACATTGGTTTAGGACTATATATACACACACAAACATAGGTTAACAGAAACTAAAAAATGAATACACCCAGCAAAAAATGAGTAAAAGGATTTTGAATGCTGTTGAACCGTGTTATTCTACACTAATGGCCTCTCACTTCTGCAGGTTCGACGTGTGAGACTGGTGAGTGTTGAGTGGCACGTAGCAGTTTAATCAAAGTGCACTCAGTGTGCTCAAAATGAGCAGATCCATTCATGTGTCATGTGTCATACCCCGTCTGTATGCCACTACGTTATCAGGCTGAGGCACCCGACATAGCCTTTAAATACACATCTTATACTTCAGGTGACATGGCAAGCCCGGCACATATAATAGCAGTATTCAAGTGGCGAGTAGCTCAGGAAGTTTGGATATATTTATAAAAAAATAATAATTGGATCAGGTAATTGGCCTTATGTAACAGCTGGAAAACTCGTAGTGAAAGAATGTAATAGTTCACATTTTGAGATCAAGGCAGTCATCTACTGACATGAATGTGTTGACTCACCATTACCGTCCTGTGAGAGAGGGGAAGGGGTCGGAGAACCAGACACGACCGGAAGGGGATCCAACGAGATAAGACAAGAAAGAAAGAAACAGAAAAGACCTCCAGCTCAATGCAAAATAAATTTAGCAATACAAAAAGAGGAACGAAAGTAATAGGTAAACGAGGTACGTCCTCAAAGAGGACAGAAAGGAAACCGAGGAAAGAACTTAGTTAGAGAGAGAAAAATAGGAAAGAGGAGTCCTAACGAACTAAACCTAAAACTCTAAACTAAAGAAGTTCCTGCGTTGCTTTCAGACAGGAAGAAACGCAGTCTTCTAGGTTCCTATACCGAATACCTGGCTTGTGCGAAAACAGAGTTGACACAAAAGCGGGGAGCAAAGACGGCGCGGGGCTTAAATAGCTGGCCAGCACCTTCAACTCGTAATCTTAATGATCCTGGACTGCGAAGGAAAATGGCATGAGTGCCCTCTCACGGCCTCGAGGGGCAACACCCGCAGAAAGGCAGAGCGGGCAGTAAGACCATGACACATCCAGAGGAAGACTGACGGCTGTCACCCTTCAAAGAGTGTCTGTCAGTCTTCCACATATCAAGCTTCTAGACAATCCGTCTGTTAATGTTTACCACGTTGTCTTTTTTCAGATTACCCATCAATCTGGACTACCTGTCGTTAGTGTAATCTGGAACGGAAGGAAAAGGCCAAAGCAGGAGGTGAAATAACGTGGCGATATTAATGCTCACTGTTCTATTGTCTAAGGCACAGATGTGTGACGACATACCTGTACATTGGATTAGCACATTATGACCAAATAAAATTTATAAAAAAATAATATGAGGCACGTTGCATGTGCTGATACTCAATCCCTTCTCCTTTAAGCCATCGTCTGAGAATGAATTGTGTGGGGAGTTCGATGGGATGGGAGCCCAGTGATAGACATCCAGTGATGAGAGGAGAGGAATGCTGAGGTGGGGGTGGGGGGGGTGGGGGGCATTGGCGGGGGTCACAAAGCCAGAAGCGGATAGTAATTATAATCACTCAGGGATGAATGAAGACCAGTGACAGGTGACAAACAAGGGATTCAATCTCAGCGTGGAAATGGGGCTGTTTGAAGCAGCTGATGCCGATGATGGACATTTTTTTTTATTTAATTGAATATTTTCCAGCTGCTGGAACTGCAGACGACCCTTTCGGATTTACTTCCGGGTGCTGAGGAAACAAATGTGATATTTTTGTATTATTTTAATGAACACTGTGTGATTCATGATGTTGATTTTTATTAATATTATTATTATTATTATTATTATTATGAATGGTGCCGATGATAATGCTGGTGATAGTAATGGTCATGATTATGCTGATGTGTAATATATCACAATGACTCTGATAATCGTGGTTAAGATCATAAAAAATTAGCATTATCAAAGTAACTCAGAATGCGGTAGTAAAATAAGGTGGTGTAAACATTGACAAAAACTAAAGGTTGCTGGTTCAAACCACGGTATTTTCTGTATCCCTGAGTGAGGCTATGTCCCTGATTTGCCCCAGCACAGTATGTTTTCAACTGCATGAATGATGTCTCATTTGAAAGTTCTACAAAAACTTTAATTAAGTTTAAAACACTGCATGACACTAAATAGATTATAAACCGGTCACTTCATGTTTAAATTTGTTCAAGCTGAGTACAGACTTGCTGCTTTCTTTTTTTATTGAGTGTTCTCATTGTACGGTATTTCAGGTCGGCAGCAAACTGCCAATCAAATAGGGACGGGGACGTTCAACTCAAAAAGTATTTAGCCAGTGGTCACAGTAAATTACCATGTACATCTCTTAACCTTTTCTCTACCCTATGAGCTTACAGAGTTTCCCTGAGACAGTAAAAAAGAGACGGTATAGCTCCATGTTTACGGTCTCTCACGGACTATCACATGAATATCACACTTCTGTGTGCATCCAATCAGAGGCCTCTAACTTTTCTTACAAACAAAGTTTTTGATTGCCACAAATCCACCTTATGGCATAACTTTTTTTTGGGACTGTATACTCCATGCTTTAAGGTGACTGGATTGGGGTAATATGGGGGTAATACTCTAAAGATTTAGCTCAAATTTTTAATTAATGCCAGTGATTCATCAATATACCTAATCATTCCACTATAATTACCCATTCCACCCACCTCTGTGCCATGTCTTTGGAGGGTACTGGCTAATCTTCTTCATTAATTCCAATTTCCCATCAAACAAGTGGCACACCTTCAAGTGACAGAACACTGCTCTAACAAGTGTCCCTGCTAATAAATAAATACATTAATGAATTCCCTAATACCTGAAATACTGTAGGCCTATATTAAACCTATTTTGGTATCAAAACAGGTTAAAATGCACAGGATGCACCGGCTATCGTTTTCAGATTTTCAGGTGAGCATATACATTGCAGAATCTCTCAATTGTATTCAAAAATATTTATTGTGAATAAAAGTATTTACATTTAGACATTTAGTAGAAACTCATCTGTAGAAGTGCAACATTGATTTACAAATGCATGTATGCGATTTATGTATGCATGCATGTGTAGGTATGTAAGTATGCATTTGATATAAATTTATTTATTACATTCATCTGAGCATGTAACATGCTCTTCGCCATTTGACCACAATAAAATTTGCAGTTCAGGTCTATTGCCTTCCAACTTTGGATTCCAGACAGTCACAGAACATATTCGGAGACTCCATTAACGCTGCATGTAAATGTCGTTGGCAGATTGTTTTCAGCAGACGGTTGCTTAGTAACCATGCTGTTGTAAATGTATGATTAACTGCTTGCGAACATCAGGAAGAAGCTCCCTGGACACCCTGTGCATTTAATTCTCAGCCTCACTGTTTATTCACCTGATACTTTTGATTTCAGCCTGTTCTTTTTCACGATGAGTCTGAGCGATGTGTTCCAGGGCACCGGATGCCTCTGTGAAGTGACGATTACCGTCTGGCAGAGGGAGGGGGGGAAAAAAAGAACCCGTCAACCATGATTTTACCTGAAATAAATTTTCAGAGAAAATCTTGAGCCATTGAATAAACGAGTAAATTTAAGGACCTTAGGGACCACCCACAGTTCAGCTTGTTTAAGCGTGCCCAAACTGTTGAATATTTTCTCAAAAAAACACTTGTTGCACATTGTCGTTTCATTCCCTTTCATCGTGCAGACGTCTAATCCGATTTCATTGTCGGTTTTACATAACCACGTGATAAGTCACTCATCCAGATAGATACATACGCAAGCAAACAACACGGGTTCAAATCTGTTAAAACATAATGAACATGAAAGCCTAGCAGCTGGGAGCTCCATCCTGATAATACACTGGGTAGCATATACTCCACGGCCAGGGTCCTGTTTCACATATGTCTCTTAAAACAATCCTGGATAATTTGATGTGTATCGTATTTCACGAACGTGAATTACGATTTAATTAGGTAATCTAGCATTGAATATTCTCAGATAACTGCGCGAACCCGTTCTGCTATTAAAGGAAGATGAATCGTACATGAAAAACAGGATCACACTCCTTATATAGACACAAAGCAAGGTGACGCTGCCTTTTGCCCGGATTGCGTAATGCATTGACAAAAAAAGCAATATTTTTCTAACTCTCATAATGCGACCTATGTTGTTTTTTTATTTCGTTTTCTGGTTGTAGATCACTTATTCTTTATTATGTAAATATTACCATTGTGAAACCCAATGAAATTTACCTGCAACTGCATAGAAAACTTCCTTGATAGTGTTAACTATTTCTTAATATTGAACACACTTAGTATATGCCTTTTGAGTGCAAAGTACACGTTCCTGATTGCTATGGCTTTGCTGATATTTCCATTTCTGTGATTTTAATGATGTTTCTCATTGTATTTCTTAATATTTATGCCCTGTTTTAATTTACTCGTTTTTATTTCTGTAGCTATTTAGGCATCCTATTTTGTTTGCTTTAGTTTTATTTTGTTTTTATTCTTGCCCTGAAATGCAAAGCAGCTTGGGTTTATTATATTTTTATTGTCGCCAATAGCATATAAAAATGTGATGGTGTGAGGGAGAGGAGCCCAGTACAGTGTCTGTGTCGCTGTTAGGGCTCTGCTTTGCTCTGAGCTGGCAATTCACACTCCTATTAATTTCTGTAGGTAAATAATTCCCTCACGACTAAATCCGTAGTTCCGCTCATAAAGATGATCATCTGAGTGCCTTAAAGGATCTTGTCTGTCTCTAAACACGTTCCCTTCTAAATCGACAATAACCTCTTAACGGTGCCTTCATTTGTGATGTTGTCTGTGATTTCACCATGTGGCTTATAGGCTATGTTGAAGTGGTCCAGCTAACTTAAGCTTAAACCTGAGGTTTTACTGGTTTGGGATTAAGACACTGTTGCCCCGGTAGCAAATCTGGCTAAATCGCTTAGTGAAACCAAAAATCCTGCGTTTATCCCAAAATGTCATCGAACTAATCGCAGTGTTTCCCATTAATGTTTTAAAATGTGGCGGCCCGCCAGAGTTCAATTTCAACCGTCACAGTTTCAAATTGATCAAAAAAAGAAATCTCAATTTGAAACTGTAGGCTTATGTGCGCAGCGTAGCCCCGTCGCTTCAAAAAGACCCTACCCTGGTCGATGCCCCTCCCCACTGCTTACACACTAAACACGGCGCACACTGAGGCTGCATCTCCTCATGAGTTGTTTGTGAAAGTTGTTTGCGAAAGTTAAACCCTCTGTGGTACACTATAATGGATACATATTGTTTCAGCATTAAAGAGTAAGTACACCCACTGTCTCAGCCTGTCTCCCCCTACTACACAATTGAAAAATACTTTGTGGGGTGAGTGAGGGAGAGGGGTGGAGCTGTGTCCATCGTCATTTGCATAAATTAACCTACATTGTACAAATGATTTTGTATAACTCGGATCAAACTGTCAAACTAGACGCAGATCAAATATGAATTAAGATTCAGCAACTTCCTGGCCTATTTCTCACCTCAAATATTTTTAAAACATATTTTAGTGGACTATTTAGGTGGAATAGGTGGAAGAGTTTATGAACACGACGCCACGTTGTTCCGGTCTAAAAACATGGAGGCGAAACAAAAGTAACGTAGTGGGTCTAACCAGGTGCCGGCTGTTTCCGTTGTGGGCGACAACAATTATCCATGTGACGTAGAGGTACCTCCACAGAGGTCAATCACGATTGGGGCGGGGGCAGTGTGGGGAGCAGAAAGGAAATTTCAACCATTAGGGACAGCACAAAGACGCTTTTCTACCAGTTTCTTATGATATACAATGTTATTTCAGAATTGTTGAAATAACTTGGATAAGTTTCATTATAAGGTAGGCATACGAACACGTTAACAGCGAAAAAAAGGTGATCTAGAGTGTACTTACCCTTTAAGCTAGCCAAGCTCTCGACTGTGTTACGATATTAATTTATCATCAGCTAACGTAACAAGGTAATAAGCTATATATTTTATTTATTTTTACAACTAATGTTATCTCGTGAGCTAGCTAACCTGAAAATAAAAACTGAATAATATACCCCAGTATCTCGTAAAAGATAATACTGACATTATTCAAGGGAGATATCAGCACGGTGTAACAAAACGCAACTTGCTGTGTTCCCCCGTTTCTCTCACCGAAATATAGTTTCTCTTCAGTGCAGGCTCTCAGTTTTTTTTAAACAATATCTGTCTGGCATCGCCCGGCTCGTTCGGCTTCTACGTCATACAACAGGATTTACCTTTTAAAATTACTTTACTATGAAAAGACAGAGAGAAGATGAAGAGGAATAATCAACAGAGGTAGCAAAGATTTAATAGCAAGCCAATCAGATTCAGAGGCTTTCTTGTCAATAAACAACTTGTTTTTATTGTAGTTTTCAATCCCACTTAAGACAGGGCTGAGTTTTGGACTAGAACAGGTTAAAATGCATTTTGACAGTTTCTGTATTGTCTACTGACAAAAAGTTTTTGAATATTTTTCATCAGACCATGTTTCTGGTGGTCTAATGTTGGCTAGCTGTTATATATATATATATATATATAATGCAAGGTCAACACCTATTGTGAATCATCTGTGTTCAGTGCAATATTAATAACCTGGTTGAAAAGGAGCAAAATGTCTCGCTGTGGTCTTGCTGAATTATGCATGGGCCTTAAATGATCATGCCTTTACAGTTGACTTGCATGTAACAAACTGAAAAGATGGGGGGGGGGGGGCAGAACAACAGAGTAAGCAGTAAATAATGAAAAGGCACAAAACTGCACTTCTGCAGAAGTCTGTGCAGTTTAAAAAAAAAAAGTGCAGAAAATTGGAAGGAAAAATATAAATGGTAACTGAACACAGACTCCACATATCCCCTCACGAATCCCCTCAAATCATTTCTCCCAGGAAATAAGAGTTTCCAGAGAAAAATAGACAAATGTTATTCCACAGACATACCTCTTAGTACATACCTCTATGGTTTGAGTCTGCATTTAGTGTTCCCGAGATATTAAGCAAGTGTTTCCCCTGCAATTGTAAAGGCCTGGCAGGCTGCTAGGCCAATGAGAACCCCCCTGCCAGGCCAATGAAAGCCTTTTGTATTAATGGCAAAAATAACACCAAATACCTATTAATTCGGAAATCATTTTTAGGGATTTTTAGTAGCACCAAAAAAGCTGAAGGGGGCGACGTGTAATGGTGCATCGCCCTGTCTACGCCCATAGACTGCCAGCAAAATCCGAAGCGCTGTCATGTCTTAATTTGCATACTTTTTAACTATTGTGACAAACTCCGAGGCGGTTGGAGTTGTCACGTAACTGAAAACAATAATCGCAATGTCCACACTGCGGCAATTCAATTTAAATCGCAAGTTTATTGCTGTTTGCGGGGAAAGAGAGGTAGGGGTTAGTGGGAGTGTCAGCCAGTCCGTGATCCGGGAGAATAGTCGGGGTACGAGGCCGGGGGTCGGTACACAAAGACGGGTTCTCACATGGTCCAGGGCTGATGTCGGCGGAGGGTTGTCGGACAGGCGGGGGTCGGTAACGGGGCGGGTTCTCAGACGTTCCAGGACTCGGGCACACAGCAGACTTCTCCTGACAAAAACAGATCAAACACAGCACTTTAAGATCTCTCTCTCTCTCCAATACCTCCAATACACCAAACTCTCTCTCACACTCTCTCTCGCTCTCTCTCTCTACTCCACCTTGGTTTCACCTAAGCTACTCCTTCTTCCGGTTGTTTGTCAGTCCTTTTTCTAGGGCACCGATTAGCCCGGCAATTCGCTACAGCTGACCAGCCCGGCGTTTTCTCCAGGTGCCGTGTATTTCCTGGTTGAGGTGGTGACGTCATCGGAACTCCTAATATGGGCATGCCGTCCTTCCACTTCAGCCTAACATACCTTCCATCTATCACCTCTCCGTGGTTTCGTCCCCGCCGGTTGCCACACTATGTTAGAGTCTCCTAAATGTGACTATAATAGTAGATTTAATTTGAGATATATGAGGACCATTTATTATATCACGATCTCCGGAAATACATTTTTTTAATTCCCAGGGTTGACGCATTCATTTCTGCTCTGCGCCCCAAGCCTACGGATGCCGGGAAGCACAGAAAACACAACGGTCTTGGCTCCGGTCAGCCAGGGGAGAGAAACTATTTTCAGAAACATTTGCAGCTTTAGAAGGTAAGACTTGACTTGACTCTTTAGCCTACAGTGCTATAGATACAGGCTTGCTATTCTGTTCGTTCCTTTTCTGTTTTCTCTACCTCTTATCTACGCATATTAATTAGTGGTTCTTTCTTTTATTGTTTCTCGCTGTTTTAGCGAGATTCGCCTCCGTTTGAGGTTGTCTTATGTTAGCCTTGTGCTAGGGAAGTTTTGCTCCCGCTTTTCCGTTTTCCTTTTCCCCGGTGCGGTTTAATTCCGCTTCTGTGGTGTGTCTATTTTTAGATATGCTTTCTGAATCCTCATCTGTCGCGTTTTGGTTCTCTAAACTTCAAACCCAAACCTGACAGTCACTGTATTTGACTCTTGTTTGCATTGTCAATACTGCAACCTACATTAGCGCGTGTTCATGATCATTGTATCAACATGGTTGAACAAACATTACCTCTCTGATCCAAGGTAATATTATTACATCAGCCATTTAAATAACCGACGAGCTAGCTAGCATTACATGGACACCGTCTCTCATAGCTAGCTAGATAGCTAGATGGCAAAATTTCCTCATCACGATGCCTTGGTGAATTTTTTCTCCAAGCCAAGGAAGATAAAGTGCTGCAATGAATCATGCACACTGTGGTAATGTGTTAAAGAGATACTGTAGAGCCTTTTCTAAGGCCTTTTTTATCGCTTCAATTTGAACTGGAACTCGTGAGTAGGTTTACTCATATGACGATGATGTCACGTAGTCATACGATGAATATTCATACGGTCAAGGAGTGAAAGGGTGTGTTGATATAAGTCGTAATATTAACGTTAGCAGTAATACAAAGCAATTTGCATTTGAACTTGAACTAGCTAGTTAGCAGTACAAGGGTCTCAGTCTCAAAGAGGAGAAAAAAAAACTGTTGGTCTCTGCTTTTATACCACGTGCCCAGCCAAGGCCACCCTAGGATCACCTCAACTCCACCCATTTTTATGTTAAGGATCTTGTGACGTCACAAACCCCCGGAAACCAGTGTATTGGTAAGCCCACACAAAAACACCAATTTTGACTAAACATGAGATTTTCGGACAAAAACAGTTGTGCATGATCATCTAACCCAAAACATCAGTATTCAATAGGAAAAGTCGGTTTTTGACTGCAGTATCACTTTAATGTTTTGCAAAGGTCAGAGGATTGTTAACATTAAAGGGTAACTACACTCTTGATCACTTTTTTTTTGCTGTAAACGTGTTTGTATGCCTACCTTATAATGAAACTTATTCATGCATTCCGTTATTTCAACAATTCTGAAATAATATTGCATATCTTAAGAAAAGCGTCTTTGTGCCGCCCCTAATGGTTGAAATTTCCTTTCTGCTCCCCACACTGCCGCCGCCCCAATCGTGATGTCAGAGTACCTATTTGGAGGTACCTCTACGTGATATGGATAATTGTTATCGCCCACAACGGAAACAGCGGGCACCTGATTGGTTAGACTCGCTACGTTACTTTCGTTTCGCCTCCACGTTTTTAAACCGGAACAACGTGGCGTCCTGTTCAATTCTCTTATTCCACCTAAATAGTCCACTAATATATGTTTCTGAAAATATTTGAGGTGAGAAATAGGCCATGCAGTTGCTGACTCTTTCAAACAAAATCATTTGTACAATGTACGTTAATTTACGCAAATGATAGCCGCCGCGTTGGTACAACGGTAAGAGCGCCGAGTATTTCTCAATAGGCATACCTTTTGCACAAAAATGCATTTCACACATTTGGCTTTACATTGCCAGAATGCAGATCATGCCTTCCGAGCTCTCTGAAGCCAATCACCTGTTTTTACCTGTGCACCATTTGCTGTGATTGGCTGAATAGACTGTCATCAGGGCCACATGCCAACATGTCTGTTTCCTCCTGGGCTAGGGTCATACAAGAACAATAAATAATTATCCCATTATCTGATAGTAATCTTCTGTGGTACTAGCCTACTGATGGCGTAGACGGTGGCATTAAGGTCTGTTTCTTATTGGGACAGCACAATCATAAAGGTAATAACATTGGCATTGAACTTACTCATGCATGTGATGACGCTCAATGCACATCACTGGCAACAGTATGCAGGTATGTGACAGTCAGATTATGTCCGCAGTTATTTTAAAACAGAGGTGATGTAATGTCCTTTGGAGGCAGTCAGGCAGAGCTAATGTCCTTGTATAACCCCCACCCCCCAAAAAAAGGACATTAATTTGCAACAAATGTAAGAAGGAACATTAGCTCTCGCTATTGGTTGACACAGATTCAATTAAATAATCCACTGCATAGTGTCCTTTGTGTCTAATTTATGAGATTCTGCCCCAAACAAAAATGGGGCAGTTTTTTTTGTACTTAGTATTAGTCAATATTATTATTTGGGTAAATATTGAGATTTAGGTTTGCAAAATGAATAGGTGGAAGAGTTGAGGAAAGTGAAAGAGGATATATTTCCCCCTCACTTCAATGAATTGAATTGTCTTCATGGTGCCCTGGCTGAGGTGGGTCCATGGTTCAGTCATGCTCATAGAATGGCTGTGTCTGTTAGCATTTCTGTCATGCTCAGGGATTGGCTGTTTCTGTTAGCATTTCTGTCTTGCTCAGGGATTGGCTGTGTCTGTTAGCATTTCTGTCGTACTCAGGGATTGGCTGTCTGTTAGCATTTCTGTCGTGCTCAGGAATTGGCTGTGTCTGTTAGAATTTCTGTCATGCTCAGGGATTGGCTGCCTCTGTTAGCGTTGCAGTGTGCTCTTCCTCTACAGTAACACGTCTTTCCTGTCCAGGTGCAGCACTTCCTCTAGTGTCTGCAGACCTTGGCCAAAGGCTAACCCTTTTCACATCATTTGTCTGCTCACCCAGAGGACCTGTACCTATTCCTGGTAGGTTGGTACGCTCAAAAGGATGGCATGACCACTCCTGGCAGGTAGGTACGTTCAAAAGGAATCTAAATCCCTACCTGGCAGATAGATAGACTCAAAATGAAACTACATCCATAGCTGGCACTATGGTACTCTCAGAAGTACTCCCCAGACCGCGGATGTTTTAAAACAGCAGGTTATTATCCGCGCATAAATCAATAAATAATGCATGAACCGCACATCAACGGCCGAGGGCTGGTTTCACCGCAGCGTCCATGCCAGGACTTTCATCTGTCATCAGAAAGGACCAAGTCTCATAAAATATATTATAGGCCTTCAACGATCCAACCTGGTGCTAGGCTGTTGGGTTCACTGTTTCATGTGAGAGCTGTTTTGCTCTTTGATAACTGCCACAATTCCTGTCATACCAGCTGGACCAGCCATTGCTTGTGCAACCAGGTTTGTTTTGTATGTTGGAATGCTTCCGTTCCCTCCGACGCCAGTGGCAGACACGAGGTACAGATGTCCACCAAAGTGTGATCACTGACAAGCCAACGGTGCCCCAAGTTATTTTAATGAAGGTATAACTTAAAGACAAATCACCAAACGTGACCAAAAGTGCGAGTATCAAAGGTCTTTGCTTTTAAATTGTTAGTGTCTGTACCTTATCGTTCATCAGAGCTTATCCTGAGATTGTTAAGACAGAGTCCTTGGTTCAATCTACATTTTTTTCTTGATTTAATAATAAATGTAAATGTTCCCCACATCCCCTCCCTCTCACAACCACGGTTTTGCAAATTAATTTTTGGGATTGATATACACAAGGGAGGATAACATGAAGATGAAAATGAACACTATTCCTTTCTTATCAGCCTGTATCCTGTGTAAACTATTTTGGCTTATACTGTACAGGCTTGTGTATTTTGAGAGAAGGATGCACCCTGAACTAATCCAGGTTAAGTACCTTCTTCAAGGGGTACGGTGGCAGTGTTCCATCCTGGCTAGAAATCTGTAACCTTTGCGGAGAACAATCTCAAACCCCTCTCTCAGCAACATCGCAAGGACTGATAGAATTAGTGAAGCTTCTGCTCAGAGCGTAAAGTCTCTTCTTTGGAGTTCTCGAGCGTGGACTGATGATGGCGCTAAATGCGCCAGGGAGAAAAAAAAGGAGAAGGCCGTCCTTTGATGGCTGTGGAGAGCTGAGTAATATGTTAAACAAATGACTGTTCAGTGATATCACCTTCATCTCCACTCAGGGCCAATGTGAAACCATCTCCACGGAAGTCTTTGAAGTGGAATATTAGAATCGATTCAAAGGGAAGAAATGTGCAATTATGCATCGGAGGATTTCTGTCATTGAGATGGTGAAGGTGACAGCTTGGCTTTTGATGACGAAGCTGTCGGGTGCTACTCTTTTTCAAGAGCCAATGAGTACACACATTGCTCAGAGAGTTTTTTAATGTAAGGTCAGATATATACTTGTTCATGCTACAGTAATCCATCACAGAACCATGAAAAATACGAAAGTGGACAGACCCACACATACACACACACACGCAGACACACACACACACACACACACACACACACACACACACACACACACACACACACACACACAATGTCAACCTTGTGATGGACTGTGAAATTGACTTTTTTGTTTGTTTTTACCTCCCGCTGCACATTATAGATTATGAAAAACTTTTAAATAATTTAAAAGAAAAAAAAAAGTTAAATAATTGATTCAGTGATTTTGGCATAGCATTTTCATTCTATTTTGAGCACCGAAAAACAATAGATGTCACCTATCTGTCAAGGAAAATTAATTATTCACTTTGAGTGTACAAGATGAAGATGGGGCCAAAGTTTATTTTTCTGGAAAAAAAAACAGTCTCCTCAATCCATGGGATTTTAAAGAAACCAGAACAGAAATGTTGGACTGCGTGAGGTCGTCCAACCATTGACAACTTTGAAAACAGGTGAATGCAGGAATCCACTTACTCGCTGCAATCCTCTCTTTGGGTTCACAAAAAAACCATGAGAGGATAAATTATTTATTCATGTGAAAACAGGAAAGATTGACGCACGATCAGTTCCCTACATGGTGGGATAATCATCAGTTCTGGAGTCTGACGCCACTGGAGAAGGGAGAAAAGACTCGGAGGTTCCTGTCAGCGGGATATCCCACGTTGTGCATTTTGAAACAGTCAGAGGCGGCCGGGGGAAGTGATCGAGCACGGCCTCGGTTCTTAGCCTCTTGCCCCCACTGGTCATCCCTAGACAAGTCCTGCCGATCATCCTCATTCGACAGCCAGCACCCCCCCCCCCCCCCCCCCCCCCATCTGTCCTCAACCAGTCCCACCTGAGCTCCTCTTAATTAAAGGAAAAACACAAGCAGAGTGGAGGGCTCTGCCTGATTCTCTGAACAGATCATGGACAGGGAATAAAACCAGCTCATCTCCCAAGGTGAAATTCATTTTAAAAGAAAATTAAAGAAAATATATAAATATAGTATACTGTATGCATGTAATCTATTTTCTACATTGGGATATTTCCAAAACACACTTAACAAATAAATCTTTCAATATCTTACATCTTAATGCGAACCCACGCTCTAACCGTTCATTAGCCGCCGGTCCAAGCCATAGTGGTTTGTAGAGGTGTAAAGTCCAGGGGTCAAAAAGTAAAAGTCCTGCCATCTGTTTCTTCCACCCATGAACTCAGCCAGCTGATTTCACTAATTAGTTCTACCACCTGGCTGAACAATTGTGCAAAATACTGGACTTTTACTTTCTGAACCCGGATTTTACACCTCTGGTTGTTTTGTTATAAAAATTATGGATTTCCAAAAAGCTTCTGTTGGCATCCATGAGTTTCAGCTCTCTCTCTCTCTCTGAAGCCAAGTTCCAAACCAGTGTTTCTAGCTTCGTGCCATCTTGTGTCTCCACCTTCTCAAACACCACTTCCTTTTCAAACCTTCTTCTTCATTGGACACGGCCACTAGGTAAGTTCACTCACGTTCATACACCCCTGAGAGCCAGCAGAAGCCATTAGTGTATGTGGGTTAATTTTTGCCAAAAAGTCATACATTTTTCATAAATTTAATTGCTCACAAGTAAGCCTATTGTCTGCACACCTATAAGACAACAGGACTGGTTAATGTCTACATTTTCAAAATAGCAAATGGAAGGGACTGAAGCTTGTGAAAGATTTTTACAGTGATAAGTGTTCTGAAATATAAATCACCAAACCTGGTGATAATTAAATAACATGATTTAAAAGTACAAATCGGGCATTCATTAAGGTTCATGATAATAATTAAGAAAAAGAAAAACTACTTAATGTAACGACTACAACTCTCATGCAAAAAAGTATGCTTTAAAATGTTGAGAACTTTGAGTTATTCAGATGGTATACATATCAGAGATGTCTACAGCACAAAGTAATTTCTGAAAATGCATGCCATCATTGTTTTATGCCATCTAAGGCAATTAGAATCCATTATTGCTGTTCCATTATGTTCTCCAATAAAATGACATTCATCTTATCTTACTCCAGAGGCTAGTTTGTCACTCTGAATATTACTGAACCAGGGTAACTGTGGAAATATTATAGATTTCATGTCCAGCATAGTGCTCTCAATAGATGTGCACTAGGAATGGACACCATTTAGCTAATTGGTTAAATGAAAGATTGTGTCTGGTGTGTTCATTAGATGGTTTCAAATTAACGGAAATCAATACTGTATCATTTACAGTAGAGCGCCAACCATCCATAAAGCATGATTGGGTATAATTGATTCGTGGAACAGTGTATTTTCAGGGACTAATGGAGGGAATAGGTCGCCTATTTTCTGACCCAAAATCTTCCACATAAAGTCTACATGAAGCCCTTTTCTCCTCATGGCAAGTCTATGGAAATAATGAATTACTAAAACTATACAAATATTCTAACTGAAAATAAATATTTTTTGAACATTATTTCCACACTTCTGCATACTTTTGCATTATTGTAACGTTTTGGATGCGTGGGGATTTTTAATGGCTATAACATTATAAACTGTGAGCTGGAAAGGTTGTTCTCACCAATATTTGTGATTTTTTTTTTTTGCACTGTGCATATTTGTACACGCCACATCAAGGGACCATGGTAAAGCACAACTGAACTTTGGTAGAACTTGTGTTGTGTAGTAGCCTGGCCATGATATGAGTCCAAATGGTGGCGAAATATGTTCGTTAGTTGCTCTGTGCTCCCCTGGGGTGATAATCCAGAATAGGGTATTTGTCGCTCTCCATTCACTTCTATAGGGCAGCTAAAACGGTCTCAAAATTACACTTTTAGCACATATACGAACTAGAATGAAGCGGATTCTGTCAATACAAACAATAACCAGCCCTCATACGTATTTTTAGCTGAGACCAGCAGCGAGTATAAGTCCCTCTGTGGTCAGTCTGTCTGTCCGAGTTTGTTCTGCTGCTTTGTAGTATGCGTGATCCGGGTTACCCAGAGTGACGTGTGCAGCGCGTGATCCGGGTGACCCAGAGTGACGTGTGCAGCGCATCAGTGTTTTTGAGTCAGCATAGTTACTTCCTGGTTGCGATATTCACCTCAACGATACGAAAGTAGCGATTGTGAACAGCTGGTGTCATCGTTGATTCGGAGACAAAATACGAATTACAGAGACAGCATCACTTCTGGGGAAAGGCTGCACACTGATTTTCTAGAAAAAAAATGAACTAACCTAGCACTGACGTATGTAGTGTTCTAAAACTTGCCATCTGTGATTAGACTACGGGAGCCTGCAATGGCAAGCGCCGAAATGGGACGTTCTGAGATGGGGTAGGTCGCTGCAATTCCTCTCTGCAACATTCTAAAACGGTTTCGTTGCGTCGCGAATCTTTGGTCTGAACTGGCCTTTACGTAACGTTACATTGAGTGGATTATCTGTTAAATTGAAGTTACCGATCAAATGATAATGTTGGTATTTTGAGTTAGCTAACACTAGCTATCTCGTAAACTGACTACGTTATATCTAACATTAGCTGTTAAATTTAGCATGCGTTTCCATGTTACTTTTTCTTTAACGTTAAATACGTTGCCTGATAATTATAGCTAAACTAACATTAGCTAACGTTAGCCAAACTTCAGGGCCGAAACATACCTCATGGCAATACGCGAACGTGGACGCTTTGAGCTACGCAAACAGGTTTTCTTTTGCCATGACAATTGTGAAAGACAAACCAGAGCATTGCAGCGAGGGACACTATAGCAGACAACAACAGTAAACAACTCGAAGCGTCCATGTTCGCATATTTCTGATGTATCGGCGCATTAACGCTTTTTCTGGCGCAAAAAGTACCTACTGGATCTATGTTCCAAATAAAATACGAAAAAGCCAGGAAAGGGCCATTTAATTTATTTTTAAAAATGCGTACGAGGAATGGTTATTGTTTGTATTGACAGAATCCACTTTGTTCGCGTTCGTATACATGCTAGAAGTATAATTTTGAGACCGCTTTAGCTGAATAGAGAATGACAAATACCCTATTCTGGATTATCACCCCAGGGGAGTACAGAGCAACTAACAAACATATTTTGCCACCATTTGGACTCGTATCATGGCCAGGTAACTACAAAACCCAAAGTTCTACCAAAGTTCAGTTGTGCTTTAAATATGAGGTGTGAGCCTGAGACATGTTCTCTGTCTTACACTAAACATCCGGTTCCCAGTTTGTGGGTTTCAGGTGGGTGCACTGCTACCAGGTCATTATTAAGTCTGTATACCATCATGCACAGTTGATTTTATAATTCAATACATGAGTTATTTTGGATTGTTAAAGTTAATATTAAAAGACACTCCTTATCTTTTCTGCATGTCTACTTGATCTTTATTATTTGTCTGCATGATTATTTTCTAATTTTAGTGATATCTGTAAAATAATCAACAATATACTGTATATCAATACTGGCATATCTTTACACTATCATGTGACTTGACAGATATCTTTAAAAGATTATTTGTTGGACCATCATTCATCTTCCTTGCAGACTGGCAAAATGGTGTTTATGTACAACAATCCAACCTCTTAAAGAGATACTGCAGAGGCTTTTCTAAGGCCTTTTTACCGCTTAAATTTGAACTGGAACTCGTGAGTAGGTGTGGTCATATGACGATGGTGCCACGTAGTCATATTATGAATATTCATACAGTCAAGGAGTGAAAGGGTGTGTCTTGGTGAACTGACTCAGGCCCCCACTGAACTCAGCCCCCTTCCTGCTCTCTCCTCAACTAAACAAACAACAAAATGACAAGCGAGGATAGTGACAGCAGTACTGCAGGGAGTTTTGAGGTGGAGGAGTTTGAAAGGATTCCTTCGTGGTGGAAGACTCTTCCTCGCAAAGATGTTGCTTGGGAAATACAGCCGTATTCATTTGAGTCACTGGCAGCAGCAGCCGCTGTATTAGTTGAGCGACGTCTTCGCGATCGAGGAGAGGACCGGGGATGTAACCGAATGGTAGAGCTAACGTTACCTAGCTAAATTAGCTTGTTTGTCTGCCTAAAGTAACGTTACTATTAAATACATTCAAATACACAGCAAAACCCAGTCAAACAGTAACGTTAGTATATTGAACATGGCTGGTTGTAGCGCCCAGCTCCACTTGGTCCGGAGAGAATTGTTATCATTTATTAGCTAACATTCATAAATGATATGTCACGGTCCCCCCATTCCTGGCTCCGATCTCGCATTCACGAGTCACTCTGCAAAGTAGCAGCCATGGCAGCACAAAAAGCGAGTAAAAACCTTGGATTTTTTTTTAGCTGCACTGCACATCAACTTTAAAATTAACGCAGAAGCTGTGACTTTGATGACTTCCTTTTTGTTGTTTATTTCTGCAGGCTGTGTAACAGGCGCTATCTTTTGTTTTTGTTAATTTGCACTGGTCATTTGAGGAGAGCAATCGGTTCACACTGGAATCAGATATGGGCCACATTAAAAAATTAATGTGAACAGCCAAACAAAAAAAATCGGATCTGAGCAATAAATCGGAATTGAGCACCAAAGCCTGCAGTGTGAACGTAGCCTTAGTAGCTCGATAGAAGTCTTAATATTAACGTTAGCAGTAATACAAAGCAATTCGCATTTGAACTTGAACTAACTAGTTAACAGTACAAGGGTCTCAGTCTCAAAGAGGAAAAAAAACCCATTGGTCTCTGCTTTTATACCACGTGCCCAGCCGAGACCACCCCTAGGACCACCTAAACTCCACCCATTTTTATGTTAAGGATCTCGTGACGTCACGAATCCCCGGAAGCCAGCGTTTTGGTAAGCTTTCACAAAAACTCATATAAAACTATTTTGACTAAACATGAGATTTTCGGACATAGACAGTTGTGTATGATTATAATCTAACCCAAAACATCGGTTTTCAACGGGAAAAGTTTTTGACTGCAGTATCACTTTAAAGGCTAACAAAGCACACTGGTTTAACTAGACCCCGCCCCCTTTTGAAATTTGAAAAATGCCAAAATCTGAGCGTGATAAGGTAATAATATAGGGGCTGAGCTCCAGGTATAAAACCACGCCCCAGCAATTCTTTTCACAATTAGCCAAAAGATAATATCTACTCTGGACAGCACTCACAGTGGCTGCTTTGTTCCACTCTCTCTCTCACTCTCTCTCTCGCTACCTCTCTCACACATACACACACAAACAAACATGCATCTCCAGCTACAGCCGAGCCTCAAGTAGCCAAGGCAGAAGCAATGGTGGAGAATGAGAGGATGGGCAATGTTTTGTAGTGGTGGGCGGCGGCAAGCATAGCCTCGTTTGGGCTTATAATGATGCGGCCAGCAAACAACAAATCACAAACAGTGTACAAACAGTTACCCATGTCATGTAGGCTACTACACAGACTGTAGGCAATCACACTAACGTTAACTGCAAGATATCAACAATATTGGTTTCCATTTCAACGGGTGCACATGTGGTCACTGCACTGAACTCTCTCCAAGAGAGAATGTCTCTTGTAGGGACGTTGCAAAGCTAAACATGTAGCATGCATATAATACAACTCCTGGCTCAACTATGCTTTTATATTTATTTATATATTATATATAATATATATATTATAGTATATATATATTTTTAAATAAACTAGCTATCTAACCTACTTGCTAAGCTAGACTGAAAAACGATCTATCAAAAAACAAGGGACTATCAAACTATCTAAAAAAATACCAGAAATAGGTTACTATAATTTACTACAATGTTCAAAAAAGCTAAACCATAATCTAACTATATATATATTGCTTGCTCTCTCATATCTTTTGTGAATATACCAGCACTGGCAAAACTCAACATCCCATAATTCCCTAAGAACCCACGCAACCGTAGTGTAGCTTTGTTTCCAAGCGTTGTCATATAACGTTAGCCAGCAGTAGCACACAGCTCCGTTTTTAAACACTTTTTTCTAACGTTAGCTAGCTATCTTGAAGGACTAAAAGATATAATTGCTTCATGTGGTTAACCATAGCATAGTTTCTGACCTTGTAGGGCGGGCTTCTCAATTTAGCAAGCTAACGTTAGCTCATCTTCAGCGGCAGCACTGGCAAAAATGTCCAGACGAGATGATATTGGATTGGTCGAGAACCACCCGTGCGTTGCAGTAATGGATATGTAGTCTGTTAAAGTGGACTACAAGCCGAACTAGGCTACAATCATTAATCCATTACTTTAAAAAAGAAATTGGAACATGCAATGTATGCTCTATATCCTTATACCACACAGGCTAATCCAGGAATGTTTCGGCTCATTATATAAATCAAATTTCAAGAAATAGTCGATAGAACAGGCTTCGGAGACTATCTGTCATAGGGAATTTACTTCCAAAACCAGACTCCGCCCACGTCTGACGTACTCACTTGAGTACTCTATAAGTCAGCTGGATGAAGTTTCTGGCCAATGACAGACTGGACGTGCAGTTCCTAACATTTTACCACTAGAGACACTTTTGAGCCAGATCCTTTGGGTTTATGCTGTTTTGCACTGACTGCAGTAAAATGTCAAGATTTGGACCAGGATCAATGAGTTCTCATCTAAAATAAGTCGTTTTAGTGCTTTGTTAAGCCCAGTCTACATCAAACAGCCGAGAGGAGACCAGACGGGACGGGACGGTTTTAGAACGTTTTTTGTATAAAGTTTTAGCGGTGTTGTACTGTCCAGTTTTAGAACGTCTGCTCTCGGCGGCCAGCATTTCTGAAATTGACAACTTTTAGAACCATTTTAGAACATAGGCTATGTAATAGAGGATTCTCTTAACCAATCATGAAGCAGCACAGCGGATTGGAAAATATTGTCCTCTCCTTTCTTCGCCGTCTTTGTCATCTCCTCTTCACTAGAAGTACGGCGAATAGTGCCGCAACGGCATCGCTGTCACTGTCAGACATAACGTTAACGAAGCTAGCTACTGTAAAAAACAAGTGACAAGTCAAGCCAACGTTATTAACAGGATAGCTACGTTATATTTAGACCACTCGGTACCAAATATGCCAATAAATAAATAATATGTTTAGCTAGAAACAAAATACACATAAAAAGGTCACAAGAAGAAACAAACAGTCAAGTACACGGAGTCGTTGTCATGGAAACATTAGTTTATTTGTTTACTTGGTATTTGTCTGATATTGTACAAACTACTGCGACATTACTGGCTACAAATAACAAGGAAGTTCAAATTTATTAATTTATGTACTTACTTATTTTTATTATTAAGAGTCATATTGAATTGCTTATAACAGTGTCATATAATGAGGAAATACTGAGCATATGAAACTCTTTTTAAAGTAATTTATGTACTTTTTAATTTATGTGTTTATCTTTGATATTATATTATTGTATGATATGATATCATTAAAACACATTAATAAAAGCTTGGCTGTAGACCCTCGCACCTCTCCTGTGGACTGCCAGACATACGGACAGAATGACACACGGACATGCTGCATTGAGCCAAACGCATTACCCTCAGGGGCCCATAGCAATTATTCCGCATCTTATCTCGTGTTAACTTTCCGTGGTGTGCGTCTCTCCGCCCAAACGGGAGCGATTAATCTGAAGCGGCGACACGGACAAGACCCCGTGCTTGGGCTCATTAACGGTAATCTGTCTGAGTGAGAGAGGGGGAGGGGGGCAATTATACACCTGTAATCTCCACCTGGCAAAGAGGCAAATAGCACAAAATGGCCTCACACAAACCTGCATTTCTTGTTTTACTTTATTGCATTTTTTTTTCTGATGAAATAACCCTTCGTTTTTTCAAGGGGTTCCATTTTCTTAGATGCTTTTTTTCTCTTTTCTTTCTGCTATTTTTGAAGAGGTTTTCTGTTCACAATGCTTCATTGCATTTTGTGTGAAACAGCAAAATGAAACGAAATTGCATTCCACACACACACATATATATATATATATATATATATATATAGACGGGTGACAAATTAAAGTAAAAACGCCTACAGTGAGGGGGTCTGGTGGCTCAGTTATACTGTGGAGGACATTTTCCTGGCATGGTTTGGGTCCACTTGTCCCCTTAGAGGGAAGAGTCACTGCAAATCAATACAAAGTTATTCTGAGCGATCAACTTTATCCTACGATGAATATGAAAATGATGTGAATCGTATGCTGTGGCCTTCGCAGTCACCAGATCTCAACCCAATTGAACACCTATGGGAGATTTTGGACCGAATTGTTAGACAGCGCTCTCCACCACCATCATCAAAACACCAAATGAGGGAATATCTTTTGGAAGAATGGTGTGCCATTAGTAGAGTTCCAGAGACTAGAATCTATGCTAGACTAGAGGTAGCATCTATGCCAAGGCACATTGAAGCTGTTTTGGCAGCTTGTGGTGGCCCAACACCTCACTAAGATACTTTATGTTGGTTTTCCCTTTAATTTGTCACCCGTCTATATATACACATACAGTAATTCATTGGGCAGTGACACATTTTTTGTTATTTTGGTTCTGTACTCTAGCACTTTGAGTTTGAAAGGATACAATGACAATGAGGTTGAAGTGCAGACTGTCAGCTTTGATTTGAGGGTATATTTATCCATCGGATGAACCTTTTAGAAATTATAGAACTTTTTGTACGTAGACCCCCCCCCCCCCCCCCCCCCCAACCCCCACATTTTAAGGCATCAAAATATATTGGACAGTTTAACATAATGTAGAATAAAGTAATAATTTGCTCGCATATCCTTTGCATGCCGTGACTTTGCATGGATGGATGACTCCTGACTAATTTTCCTATTGAACTCTATAAAAAAATAAGTCAGGAGAAGAAACCCTTCAAGTTATCCATCCATGTCTACTGCGTATCTGGCAGCAGTGTGACAGTTTTAGGCTTGTTTGATACGTCAGACCCTTTATGATTTACAGCCATTTAGACAACCATGTGTTCCATACTGTTCAAGTGTAATTTACAGCTAAATCTAGTCCCCACCCCCCATTTCCCATAGAGATCCATTCAAATGCAGAGAGGTTATAGTATGGCTTGTTGGAGTACCAGAAAATAGGATATCAAGAGTCTTTTGATATTGTTGGGTCAACAAAAATGATCTTCTCCCTCCCTGCACTATTCCTGTCTCCTTATTGTCCTCATGTCTACTTCTACCCTCTCAAAATAAAAAGCAAAATAATTTGAACTTTGATTTCATTTTTGTTGTGAAGGGAATTTCATCCAGTGCTGATATGGTTATGGTTCTGTTCTGTGATCGTATCAAAGTGCACTGCCACTTGTTGTTCAGGCAAAAGGAAGCTTGTCTATTGTTGTTGTAATAATAAATAGATTTTTAAAGTTTTAGTTTATGAACTGAGGAAGAGCCTTCTCCGACTCTCTCTTTCTCTTTCTCTCTCTCTCTCAGAGACTTAGCAGAATTCGGAATAGGATATTTTCTTATTTCAGAGTAGTTTTATAATTATCTCACTAAAAATAAACACGTAAAAAAAACTACATATGCTGTGGGTTTGATTAGGTTGTTTCAAAATAGCTCTTCATTAATACTTTCTATATTTGAAGGGGGAAAAAAAAACTATACCTTTACATTTTAATACAGAAATAATAATTGATTGAAAAAGAAAGAATCTAAGCTGTTACGTGTAGCATTAAATCTCTGTTGTCATGGAAACATGGTCATTTGGCACACATTCTGCCCTCAGGTCCAAATATGGGAGTGAAGGACAAATGGCGGGGCTTTTTATGTTATCTTTTCATATTACCTCGTAAATATTACAGGAATTAAAAGAATTTAGCCGCAGCACTGCAGCTCAAAAGGGCCAGGTTTCTCTGGACTGGGGGAAATGAACTTTAAAGGTGCGAGCTGACAGTCCCAACAGAGGTGAGACTTACTCTTGCACTGTCATCTCTTCTCTCTTCTGATAGGCCAATGACATTGGATGACACACAATCCTCTGGACCAAAACTGCCTTGTATCACCCCTGCTGCCTCCTAAACAGCAAAATGCTTTAGGAAGCAATATTTTGTGAAACAGCTGTCCTCATCCCTGCCGCCAAAACGCTGAGAAGGCTGGTGGCGAGGGAAGAGGGAGGATGGAGAGGTCGATAGGGTGAGAGCGGAAGAAGGAGAAAAAAAAATAAAAAAAATTGGATAATCAGAGCTGGATATTGACCTTTGGACAGGTTTTGACAGTATTTATTTAATTGCGTGTCCGATATGTGGAGAGAAAAAAAGCTTTAACCAATAGCTTTCCACCATTAAGTCTGCTTCAATTTTTGCTCATATTAGAGCAAACAGTTATATAGGGACAAGGTTGATATACTGAGCCAATCCTAAAGCCGCTGACTTTAATTAATGATATCGACTTAATTTGATAAGCCACGCGATTCAGAGAAAGGTATGTATCCTACTGAATCCAACAGATCGTAATGTGTGACTTATTTAGCCCCGGGTGCAGTGGCTGGATTAAGAAAATGTTAAGCACTGATCTTAGACCTTTCCGTAACTGCCTCGGTTATTATCACTACGGGTTTTATTTTTAAATGAGTCTCAAGAGGTCTTTAAAGCGCCGGTTCATAAGTGTCCGCGCGTTAGCGGGGAGCGCAGGAGGATGATGTAGCCTGATTAAAACAGCCACCGCAATTACCGCCCTCGAACGGATAAACCCCGCCAACGGGTGCATGCTAAACGCGTGCCATCCTTGACCCGAACCGTCGACAGCTCGTTGCCGATATCCTCCGCGGCTCCTGGAGGTGCCCTTGTGTGTAAGCGCTTAAAACTGCCGCTCTCGCTGACGGACTGCCCAAGCGGGTACGTACGGTAGGCCGTTTAGGGCGGGGGGGGGGGGGGGGGGGTAGGGGAAGGGGCTGCTATTAGCTATGCATTAGAAGTCCGCGAGAGGTTTGCATCTGATAATTCAAGGCCGCGCCCTCGGAGTCGGTTCTGAAATAAATCCCGGGCGGAGCGTGTGACTGGTACAAGGACTCCGCCGCCCTAGAGGGTTATTGGTAATGGGATATTTGAATCTTGCACCTCGCCGTCCAAGTGGGTCACAAGATGGTGACTGATTATTCAACAGGACGGGAAGCATGGTGTTGAGTCAGTATTCCGTACCTCGCAAAATGTGAAACGTTTTTTTCTTTAGTGCATCTCTGGGGCCTTTCGAACGCGGTTTCTGTTTTCGATGCTGCAGTGACTCACTTTTCTGTGTGCCTGTACTGTCGTGATCGTGTTTGTGCATGTATGTGTGCGTACGTGCGTGCGTGTGGGTGTGTATTTGTCATTTATCGAATATCATCCTATGTATAGTCCCACAGACATGTTGTGCCACCATATTGTATGTGGTTGAGTATGAGCTTCGCATGGGTAAGGTGTGGATGGGGGGTTTGATTATTTCCAATACCCATCAGTCTGCTTGTGGCAGATGTCACTGCGCCTTATGTCACAGTGATTGTGGGCAGGAGACTTAGCCAGGAGAAGAAACATGGCCAAGTGCTCAAAACAGAATCGGCAGGGGAAGAGATCATTGGAGACGGGTTTCACTTCCTGTGCCATCCGCTTAAATCTCCAGGCCTCAGAGGGCCTCGCATGTGTTCTGAAGCTGTTCCTGGACGTTTCCCCTCGCAGATTAACCCCGACTGTGACCCTCATCCTGCCCAGGGTCCAGCGCCGGGGCCTGGGGTAAATCGCCTGTGAATGGCCCAGCATTTGCAAAACATCTGTTTATCTCTCTCTCTCTCTGTCTCCGCGTGCACCTAATGTCTCTCGGTCTCAATTCAATTATGTTCAAAACACTTTGTTGGCACAGGAAACTGAGAGAACATGCACGTTTTTCTGGACGGCATGCAACGATAGCAGCAAAATGTGCAACGTTTGGTTTTGCACGTGTAGCCAGGGGAGAAAAAAAAAACTGCTCACAGCTACTTTGTCAATGTATTTTTAAAATATCTATAAGTTGCCATGGTCACATTCGCAGTCTATATCTGTGAATTACTCTCTTTTTTCTGTCAGTCCCCTCCTCCATCCATTTCTGAATGTCAGCTTTCTTTCCAAGTAGTCCTGGGAACTGGATTGTATTGGCAAACGACTGGCGTATGAATGCGCGGTCTGCCGTCTGCCATCCACGATATTCCTTCAACCTTGTGTTTCGCATTCGTGCCCTCCAAAACATACACACGCATGCACTCACATTCTCTGTCTCTCTGTCTCTCTCTCTCTCTCTCTCACACACACAAACACACACACACAAATACATTCGCATGCTGCATAGCTACAGCAGGCCATCAACGCTGGAACTTTTTAATAATGTTGGAACTTTAAATTATGTCCCTGAATTGTGCTCAGTCTGACATATGACTCATAAGTAAATATTTAATAGCTAAATAATTGAACAGATTATGGCCCCCACTCAAGTAGTTTGTAATTAATTAAAGGTATAATGTGTGACGAATCCATTTCCCCTGCACATAATTTATTTCACTTTCACCTCCTCTTAATTTGACAAAGGTGATTGATGACCCTGCTTGGAAATATAATTAACTTGTCACAGACATAAATAATTGTTTAGCCTCTTGACTCTTCTGACAACACAATACCAATTACCAAGGATTTCAAATTCATTTTTTTAAAGGTGAAATTAAGTGATGAGTTGGATTATTAATTTAAAAATTATAAATTATATGTGTGTGTGTGTGTGTGTGTGTGTGTGTGTATGCATGCCAGTTAATCCAACTCAGTACTTTGGCAATGCTTTAAGGTTAAAGTACAAACCAATCGTCCTTAGCATTGATCCAAATTCCAAGTGGCAGTGGCAATACTGGTAATCAGCACAGAATCAGTCAATATCTGTCTCTTTACTGATTTAGCAGATTATCCATTATCCAGAAGCACTTATGCTGCTTCCATTGTTTACATAATCACTGCATACAGCTGAATATATTTTTTACAGAAGGAACTCAGGAGAGGTACCTTGCCCTAAGGTACAACATAATCGCCAGCACCTAGCAATGTAACCTGCCACATCCAGGTCGAAACACAAGCTCCTCATCCACTATGGGACTCTTGACAGTCTTAAATATTTTACAGAGACTCTAAAACTTTTTTTTTTTTGTGTGATAATTTTTGTTAAGGACAACTCGGTGGGTGTTCTCTGGATCCAATGTCAGAAAACAGTGTCGTAGGCTATGGATGGAAACAGCAGACAGGCCGGGGTTATGAAGACAAACGCATCTTGTGACAAGCTTTTCCATAGGGGAAAAAAAAGAAGCTATCATGGACAGTTGACGTGACTTCATTTACCGCAAACATCACCGCTGCTGTCATGTAAGGTTCATGGCCATGCAAATGTACCCCTCCCACAGGGACATGATTAAACTGTGGGCTGATGAAAGACATTCAGGAATATGGCTGCTGTATATTTTTATATATAGCAATATGACGTGGTTTGTGTACACACAAATTGACCTTCTCCAACTCTTTTTTTTTGGTTTGTTTTTGTTTACCGCTAACAAGTATAACCAGGTCATTTATTTCAGTCAAGGTTTTCATGACAGCGGTTAATGACGAAGAAAGAACCTGCGATTCCAGCCAGATCCTCTCCCAAACTTGAGAGGCCTTATGAGAGGCCCTTCCTCCCATAACGCCAGGTGATGCTTAAATTGGCATGTGCTCCGGCTATACCACTGTCCTCCAGCCCTGTGGTGATGAAGGAGGCACTACCCAGAAGAAGGCCGGAGATAGATTACTTATGAGCTCATAAAGAATGAATTCCGTCCTCTGTCAATAAATCTTTTGATTTTTTTCACGATGGGGCTGGGGATGATTCATGACTCGTAAAGAGAATCTTAATCCCAAACGGATAGACGGGACGGTGCCCCACACGTATCCAGCGGAGGGCGATATGGGCCAGTGTTGATGGAAAACCCGCCGTTGCGAAACGTCACCTGATTTTCCACTAAAATGTGCATCCAGTTGTCACGCGTGTAGCGTTTTCCCTCACATTTCATATCCTGGAGCTGTTTTACAAACGGCAGTCTCTGGCACAGAACCGTTCAAATATTTGTACGTGTGTCCAATGCGAAAGACATGTGCCACCTCCTGCAGCGCCTCTTGTAATCCGGTGGAGGTTGCGAATGCCTCTGGAGAGAAGAGCGGTAAATGTTCAGAATGTGTAGACCACCCCTTTGTGTTCGGTGGTCCGACTGTGTTCACGTCTCACATGATCCCGTGCGTGAATGTTACTGCATTGCAAATTAGATTTTTTTAAAATTTTTATCAAAAAAATAAGCACCTGCATTCCACTCTCATCTTCACACCTGACAAGATTCTGACCACACGCCACCCTCAAACACGCACTCACACACAGACACAGTCTGCCGCAGATGGCGGATAATTGCCTTCCCTCTTGAGTTTAGTTTTAATTTTGCATGAGGATATTATCACAAGTTGAATTGTGGGTATTAATTAACTGGACTCATTTAATCAAATGCATCACCTCTATGTCAACTAAGGACAGCATAACATCACAGTTGCCTGGTCCATAAAAACAAAGCATACAAACCATAAATACCCCATTATTTATAGCATGGTCCCTACTGAAAACATGAAAAACATTAGCACTCATACAGACCGTATTCTGCATAGCCTACTCAAACACAATTCTGCCACACAAACAAAAAGCCTGAATTAAATGCACTTGTATTAATGTGTCAAAAGCCTAGAATCAAATCAAGACTGTATACTGAAAGCTCTTATACCTGCACTAAGGAAGCAATTGAACACACCTACTAATAAGAACCACCACTGAAGCCATTTGTTCCAAACAATTTAGTTCCTTGAAATGGGGGGGGGTGGGTTATGTATAAAAGGTGCTGCAATTTATACATGGTGAAACCGAAATGTATAAAAATACCCTTAAATAAAAGCTCATGTGCACTTTAACCGCATGTGAATTGTTTGATTACAAATCTCTAAAATTGTGTAGTGAGGCGCCAAATCAATTTTGGAGAACATTCTGAGTGGAGATATAAGTGTAGCTGATTATATAAATTATTTCGTGGAATTTATGAAAGTTCACGCAATTATCGAGGGTGGGTTTTTGCGTGAAATTTCTCTTCCTCAAAAGAGCAGGCGTAAATTAGAGGAGGCCTATAAAAGGAGTATTGTTGTCGGGGTGACTTCCCTAGCAGGAAGGAGATACAGGTATAGGCCTCGAATATGCATACCATGTTAACTCCCCGAGATAGAAATCATGAAAAGGTACAGATTATTTAAGCAGCCGCACAATAATTACTCTCCTGGAAGACATAAAAGATGACGTACAACCTCCCACACAATGTTCCCATTCCATTCCGGCAATAGTCAAGCTCCTTGCAACATCCGCGCACACACACTCGCACACGCACACACACTTGCACACGCACACGCACTCGCACATAGGCTGTTGTACATTATAGTAGTGAATCGTGCTTTACTTTGCACTGTTTGGTACTTTGTGTTCAATAAACTTTATTACATTTTCCAAGATTGTCTGTATTAATGTTGCTCTTGTGTTGAACTGTCAGCCACTGCTAATCGCAGGAATTCCCCAAATGCCCTCACCTCTTAGCTGAATCATTTATATTCATTTTGTATCAGCTGAGTATATAATATTGTGATTTTGTTAAGATAATTATTAATTAACTATAATTTTATCGATAATTAATTTAATTATTAATTGAAGTTGCCCATTTTTAGCATATTCTCTTTTGAGAATGGTATGTAAAATTTAATGAGACTGGTTAATTATACAAAAATTACACCACCAGTTGTATAAAGAAGGTAAAGGCGTGTCCCCTACAATTAGTAGGCTGATTCGCTGATTGTGTAATTAGCTGTAGTGGTAGTAAATAAGTTAATTTCACGCATGTTGTGTGTGTACATACCAACATACCACAATTTTCCCTGTGAGTGTTATGTATGTAGATCTGGCTCTGAGTAGGCTTGTTGCTGTGTTCGGGCTAAACGGTGGCATACGGTGCCTAAGCCTACACCGGTGTAGTTATCTCCACACCGTCAATAGGTCAATAACTTGAAGGGTTTCTTCTCCTGACTTATTTTTCCATAGAGTTCAATAGGAAAATTTGTCAGGAGAAACAACCCTTAAAGTGATCCATCCATATCTACTGCATATCTGGCAGCAGAGTGATTGTTTAAGGCTTGTTTGATACCTCAGACCCTTGTTGACTTAGAGCCATTTAGCCAACCATGTGTTCCATACTGTTCCAGTGTAATTTACAGCTAAATCTAGACCCACCCCCCAATTCCCATAGATATCCATTCAAATGCAGAGATGTTATAGTATCGCTTGTAAGAGTACCAGAAAATAAGATATCAAGAGTCTTTTGATGTTGTTGGGTCACAGACATCAGGAAGTCATGGCATGCAAAGGATATGTGACCAAATATTAAAAATTATTACTTTATTCTATATATAAATGCAGGGGTGCCAATAATTGTGGCCAATGTGGTTTTGTTAAAAATAATTATTTCTTGATGTGGGATTTTTTTTTCTCATAATAAATTAACGTCAATTAAAGGTTGGATTCTTCTTGTTTTTTCAGTGTGAGATTAAGCTAATTCACCAAACGGTGAATTTTTTATAACCCTTTTTGCTCATCTTTACAGGGGGTGCCAATAATAGTGGCCGCGACTGTATATATATTTTTTTTTTACTATTTTTTTTTATGTAACTGGGATCTTTAAATCACTGTGTCTTCGACTTTCCTTATAGTATCTATGTTTATATCTTAATTATTGAATGTGATTAACTGTGACTGACTAATTGAATTTATTTTGTCACGTGTCACAAATCTAATTGAATCACCTGGACGGAACCACAACACCTGCAATCAATCTTGCCTTTGCAAGTCTTGGGAAAACTACTTTCAGCCCATTAGATCACAGTGCTCTGAGGAAGACACTGTCGAAACGCGTCAGCATTGTGTGTATTACTCTGCACAATAAATTTATGTCTAAATTTCTTGAGTGGTAGATCTCTTTTTTGGGAGTTGCGGATCATTTTTGCATTTTCACATGAATATATACCGGGACCAGCACCTCAACCCATTAATTCAGAAAGGGCTTCTAGTGGTGCCAGCAGCCTATCTTCAAATGTATATATATACAGTGTGTGCGGCAGTATAGTATAATGGTTAAGGGACTGGACTTGTAACCGAAAGGTTGCAGGTTCGATTCCCAGGTAGGACACTGCAAGGTACTTAACCTCAATTGCTTCAGTATATATCCAGCTGTATAAATGGATAAATGTAATAAGAAGTTGTGTAAGTCGCTCTGATAAGAGCGTCTACTAAATGCCTGTAATGTAATGTAATATCATTTTTATAAAACATGGAACTGTTGTGTGTAATGGGGCGTGACGTGTGAGGTGGGAGGAGCCAAACGCAGCAAGGGGAATCCTAAAGCCCTAAGGCCACTAAGGCGGGATACCCCGCAGATAAGGGAGGAGACAAGACAAACGAACAACGAACACAACTACAGACGCTACCAACCGGCTCACTGTCACACGCCAAGCAGAGCGCAAGGACAGGATTCCGAACAACCAGGAATAATAAGCGCCCTGTCTCGGTAACGACACAAGAACGGGCGAGTAGTGTAAGAACCAACAAAAAACACAGTCAGAAAATACAATAGAATCTGAGGCGGCGAAAGGAACAGATCCAACGTTCCAGGACAAGTATCATAGGCTAGCAGTCAAATGAGAAAATAAAGGGGGTAAACACCCGATCTTCCAGGGGGAAGAAACATTTTACAGGCGAGCCGACGGAGCACCGTCGTCCCATAACTTTACTATCCATAATGACTAACGCAAGCCTACCTGAGAACACAGGCCCTAGCCTCTCAGCAAAGAAATATGCAACGAGGCGAAATGGAACAGAGAGCTAACGTTCCGAGGCTATATTAAGAAACACGCAGTCAAACAACATGTCCACAACATCGCCCAAGCTCCATAGGAGAGAAACACCTGGAGAACGAAACAGAACAACAGTTCCCAACAAAATCGTCTCGCAGGTAGAAAGGGTGAACAGGACAGCTGCAATAAAAGACCTACGCAAACCTAATAACAAGCACTGCCTCAATATAAAATAAATAACCCTGACTCACAACAAAGGGGAACGTATCCACAAGGAGACAAAAACAGGGAAACAAACGTACCGAAGCTACTAACTGGCTCCCGAGATGGGTAACTAAAAAGCCAGCAGGAAATAAGCCTTACCTCAGCAAAGAGGCGATAAAATAGGCGAGTAGCCCAAATGGTACGAATAGCTAACACCAATAAATAAAGCCCTAAAATCAGTACGATAAAAATGCCCTGTCTCTTAGTAAAAACCTACTATGTAGATAGATAGAAACCAACAAAAACTCCTCTCACCTTCATGGAAGGAAGCAGACAAAGAGAGGAGAAAGAGACATAGAAAGGCAAAAACTAGGCAAACGGACTAAAAAGGAGAAACCAGGAAGCGAGGACTGAAAAGAGCCAAGGGGGAAGAGTCCGAATAACTCCATCCACATAGGCAGGTACGCCAGGAGGGACGAGTCCAAATAACTACTTCCACATAGGCGAGTCCCGCAAAACTCCAACGAACCACAACGGAGCGAACCGGTCTCCTAATAAACCTAGACCAAAAAATAATACTGACTTAAAATACAAAGGGGCTGAATAATACCACACACAATACAGCACAATAAACCACAGTACAAACAATCAATATAGAAGCCCCGATAGAATGAAACGGAAGGCTTAAATAGCTGTGACCACGCCCAGGTGTAAATGCTAACAGAAGGTACGCAAACCCAGCAGGGCGGAGCAAGCATCTACCAAAAGGGCAGCGCCCTCGCGTGGCCACCGAGGAAAACGACCGCATAGGTAAACAGGGTTAAAACCATGACATTGTGATGTACGTTGTTTCTAGCTACTGGTCATTTTCGCCCCCTCTCCCCGGTTAGGCTTTCAGATAAAAGCTTATAAAACATACAGCATTTTATTTATTTTAACAATATGTGACTTAGAACAAGAAGTCAAGGAAAAAAAGGAGAGAGAACAGTTACATAGACTATACTGTATGTATATATTTATTCATAAACAAACCTGTAGCAACGTGAAATATAGTGTGTGTGTTTATTTGTTTCTTTGTTTGTTTTGCTTATTACCCAAGAGGGTTGGTGAGTTTTAAACCAAAAAAAAAAGAAAAATAATAAATGAAATGATATTAATAATAATAGAATTATGCAATATGATATGAATGGATAGAGGATTTCATCACAGTACAGGGTAGGGGGGAGGCAGTGGGAGCAATAATCACTATAATATTATATTTAATTTGCTCGCACTCATTTAAATAGTTATTTCCTCTAGTTATTATGCAAAGTCTTGGCAAAGGGGTGATTCTCCTTTGCCATAGGTAATAAAAGCTGTTTTAATCTGCTCTTTTTGACACCACCACCACCGTGATGTAGAGGTGAGAGCCATTTCCCTATTGTCACAGTGCGGAATTTGGTTCTGTTATGAGAGATGAGAGATTACTTCAGCCCTGCGTACTTTCATGTGAAGATTATCATACAACCCTCCCCAAAATAATAATAATAATAATAATAATAATAATAATAATAATAATAATAATAATAATAATAATAATAATAATAATATGTGCATTGTTGTATAATACATAGATATTTTTAAATCATTGAATCATTGCGTATAGACACTCAAAGACTTTCCGGATACAGCCATTAAGTTTTCTTTTTATTTTAATGAATGCATATCTCTGCGCCTATATATAAATGGTGTGGAGTGACAGAAGAGATCGTGACATGGTTTAATTTAGATTTGTTTCATCTGTTTAAGAGGGTATGGGGAGACAGCAGGAGGCTGGGAGTGCTTTAAATGTGCAAATGTTTTTTGTTTTTTTATTCATTCATTAATTTATTGTCAGGAACTTGATAATATTGTTTATTATTTTTACCTTGCACTTTCTATCTTATTATTTCTTTCACTGCATTAGTGTCCCTGGCAACAGGGCTGATGAGGACACGTGGGACCTGAATACCAAGTAGACCAAAAAATTTATAAATAAAATAAAAATAAACGCCACACCTTCCACTCTGATGCTAGAGGCCAGCCTGGGATAAATCCTTTGTACATCGTGTTTTAATTTTTTGGCAGTATTTATTAATTTTTTTTAGTTGTAGGCTATTATCAGGCTCTTTATTGCTTCAGATTTTTGTTAATGTTGACACTATTTTCAGGGGGTAATATTGTCACTATTTTCAGGGTTACGAATGGATCTAGAGAGAGAGACATTGGAGATGAATCAGTAAAATAAGTTATGAAGACTTCTACAGTAAATGCTGTAAGATTTAGCCAGAGAGAAATTGGACAACATGAAACTCTAGCTATGATAACTATTTCACTTTCTGGAAATCTATTTCAGAACAACCACGGCCCCTGTCCGACGTGTTCACTTCATCAAATCATTCATCAGAGCAAACACACAGGTTCACACTCAAAATGATAAACCTCTCTACAAATTCTGACATGCTGATGACGGCTTCAGGCTAAGCAGCCTTAGTCTCAAGAACCATACATTCTTCTACTATGCTGAAACCAGTTGTTCAAAGGACATTCAATAAAAATAAAATAAATTATATTTTTCACTGCAACATGTTTTTGTCATCCAAGACAATGATGCATCACACATGAAATATGAAGAAACTCTTGCTGCAGGCAACCAATGGTCGGCCTCAGCGAACGCATGTTCTCATACTTGACCAATCGCATGCCCGCATCGCTAATGCAGCGCCCCTTTTTAAAAGCAAGTGTCAGACCTCTCCTTTGCTTCTTATTGCCTGCGCTGCTGCTGCAACTGCTTAAAAAGAAAAAAACATTCATCAGGCAACCCCCGCTGAGCATGGACAAGCCCACGGGCGGACTTCCTTCGATTCCGCTCCGTGCGAGTTTGCCGATAGCGCGTAGGGAGAAACGGGTGGTTGAGCCACGTGTTCCGAAGGAAAGCCGCGGTTTTTTTTTTTTTTTTTTTATAATTTTTTTTTTTTTTGCAGACGCTCTTATCCAGAGCGACTTACACAACTTTTTAACATTTCTTTTACATATATTATCCATTTATACAGCTGGATATATACTGAAGCAATTCAGGTTAAGTACCTTGCTCAAGGGTACAACCTACCTGGGAATCGAACCTGCAACCTTTAAGTTACAAGGCCAGTACCTTAACCATTATACTACACTGCCGCCCTGGGGTTTGCACTGGGGTAAGATACCCGCGTGTCCAGTGCAGTGGAGTTGTTTCATGAACGCGGTTTGCGGGAGACAATTGGACAGCCCCGTGTTGGGCGCCAAATTATTTTTAAAAATTAAAAATAAAAGTAGAGGAGATGTGTCGTGTCCCCTGTTTGATAGGTGGTGCATGCTGGTGGGTGCACTAAAGTACCTAGAGCAGATCCACTCAGTGCCAAACCGAAATAACTGTATAATCATTAGACTTAAATTCATATATTCAATATGTGGGTTGTCCTGACATGTATTGTATTATGTCAGAAAATTAATACTTGAATACTTTTTGTCTGCCAGGTCTCAGTTGTGCTTTAATTTGGCTGGCACAATGTTAAAGCCCGCAAATCCACTTTACAAAACATTACTAGACAGCTACAGTGTGTGGTCGCGACTGACAGACTGGAGCCGATGGGACAAGTCGAATCTAATTGAAAATGTCAAGACTCGTTCTTCCATTTTGAGGGGGGGGAAACCCAAATTGTGCCACACTCTCACTCGCATGCTACCCATACGACCACAAGGGGCACTGGAGATGAACCAAGCGCATTTGTCCACGGCTATTTTACTTCCTATAAGTCTACCAACGATGTTCTCCACTACTGTTTGTCAGTCTAGGGAGGAATGAATGACTGCCAGATGATTGTAATGTGATGTAATGTAAGGGCCCCCCTGGCCCCATTTAGAGATCATTTTTCTTTGCTCTTTTCCTTTCCTTGATTTCCATTTGGATAATGTTGAGTTATGGCTGTGTGAGACCTTCTTGTTACAATGCAAATTGTTGTTTGTTAGGTTAAAATTGCACTTTTGATTGCCATGTACGTGGGCCCTCTGTGCCTTCTTGGTGATACCGCATTTTTGTATTCCTCAGAGTTACACTGATGTACTCCGCTGCTGTGAGTCACTCTGGATGCATTGTGATGCAATGTAAAAGTCATGCAGCTCGCTAGCAGAGAGCTAATGCGATGTAGCCCAAGGGACCCCTGTTTATTTAAGTCCATCTTACTGTGGGGGACGGGGGGGGGGGGTTGTGGGCGAGGGTAATTGTGCTCCCCGACCGTAGTCCGCTGGGCACAGTGGGCTAATGGCACAGCTCAGACTCCATCTGGAGACGCGCGGGATTTGGGGCTCGGCCTGTGTTCGGGAGGAGACCCGCTGGGGACTCCGGCCCGCCCCCCGCGCGCGTGCAGATGAAGGACAGGGATCAGTCGCGCCCCCCGCCCCGCTCCGACGCCCCGGAGATCCGCAGTCTCGCGGGATTCCGCGTGTGCCTTTCAATCAGCGGCTGATTAACTCCCGGAGCCAACATGGAATATCGGCGTTCGCGTCCAGAGAACGGCGCCAATCAATTAATTATGATCCGATTTGGAATAAAGAAGGGAAAACCCCCTGGAGTGCACAGTACTGGTGTGGGATATACCCCAGGTCTTCCCTTGCTTACCTCCCTCGATTGAGGGACGAATTTCCTTCATGCAGCAAGCAAACATAACAGGTGCTCTGCAAGGGAGGATTGACGAGAAACAAACAAAAACTGAACTGACATGCCCTCGCACCATATAGGAAGTGCAACACCATAGAGTTGAAATGTGACCGCCCACTTTTTCCACGTGGGGCATTGCATTGTGGGATTCCTTCTTGCTGGACGCTTGCATTTTATACCCTTGCTGGAAGGGAGGATAAATGAGAGAGTGAGGGAATGTAATTTCTCCCTCCCCTTTCTTAAATTGGAACCAAACGCCACTTGGTGTGGCCACCATATTTCATCCTGGTAACTCAACACTTAGATGAACAAAACATCGCCTCAAACGCCTCAACTTGCATGATGCTATACATTTTGATGGCAAAAATGGCTTTAAAGATATGACTTGTAGCTGTGAAATGTAAGTCGTCTCCATATATGGTGCGCAACCGGACAATAGTGACAGACCTGGCTGTCCACATTCCCAGGCCAGCGAGTGAAGATTCAACATCAATAAAGCACCACTCCAAGTTAATTATGCTAACTAAGAACTAAAATACACATTATTAGTACATGCAGACTACATCCATAACAAGCACTAAAAGAAAAACATAAAAGCATAAAAATATAACCTTGTAAAGAGCCATCAGAGACTCCTTGTGACCCGAGGTTGTTATAAAGGCATGATAATATATAATACATAATTATATCAGAACTTTATAGCACATGCAACATCATGAGTTTAGTTGGTACCCTCCCTGGAAAGCATTTTTTGCTGTTAAACGCCTGTATGCTTTTGTAATGAATGAGATGGGTATTACTTGTTTTTAGTTTAAGCATAAGGTAGCAGCAAGCAGGCAGTATAATAGGGTTTTCAGCATTGGGAGGGTGTCCGGCATGATCACCAAGTCTGAGAATGAGACCGAGGTCCTCCTTTTGAGACAGGGATATAATATTTAATGAGGAAATGCCTGAGCCAATATTCTTTTTTTTTTTTGTTTCTCTGGTTTTGCATGGTGCCTATTAGTCAGGCCACCAGTTCAACCCAGTATCATGCCCAAGTGTGACATGGATCAATTTGAGCTGAACAGAAAATGAGTGGGATTTTCTTTACACACTTCATTGTGTACTTTACACGTGACGCAGAAATGCCCGGATGTGCCGTGCGAGATCTAGTTTGCGAGATATTGAGCAGATGGTCTCAGCTGATCCCAATGAGGAAATGTCACATCACATGGTCCCCGTCTTGCCTTTTCAGAAAAGAAAACATATTGTTCAGAAAATATTTTTTCCATAAAATTCCATTTGTTTTGACTTTTTCGAGTCGGTTGTCCAAGAAAATTTTTAATTATCAGGAGTATGTGACGATTTGAGCAATGGCATTTCATAAACAAATGCATGCAAGTAGCAAGCGTCGTAAAACGTTCCGCAACGCACGGCATGCAGAATTTAGAACAAATGCTTTTAACAGTTTTGCTCGCATACCGACAGTGCATGCTTTGACCTTTCAATAAATAATGGATTAATTTGTCTTTCAAAGTCTGAGTCACATTATCATTTGTTAAATTCTGCATGAATTTCATTTTGATGGCATTCTTTAGGAGATTATTCCTTCAAACAAGAATGTTCTGCCCTTGCTACTAGTTGCACTGTCCCAATGCTATTAACCTTCAGCTCCTCAGTCTACAAATAAAAGCATGATAATCCTTCGCCCTACTGTGACCACATTAGATGCAGTCAAGTAAAAACTAATCCATAAAATTAAAGTGTTAACAATGTTAACGTTAGCTTGTTACCTTTTCATCTTGCAAATCAGCAAAAAAGTGTGTGTGTGTGTGTGTGTGTGTGTGTGCGTGTGTTTTACTTGTACAATTAATTAAAATACTGGAAAAATATCGGTAAAGAAACTGAGATACTAAGACTTTAAGGAAACAAGCGATATACTGAGGAAAAAGAGATTACAGATTATTATATACAGATTATAGAAAAGCTACAGGTCGTTCCGATAGAGTCATAAATATATGCCATTAACAATAATGGTAGTGTGCATTATGGTGATTATCCAGGTGTTCAGAATAGCTCTCTTTAAGGAACTCACTGGTTTCCGTGCCGTCGAATATGACCGCGTACTTAGTCCCTCAGCCTTGCCCTTGCGGGTGCTGTAAACAGCCTTTTGCTGCAGGCCAGCTACAGGTCATTTCCAGAACGGGATTGAAGAGGGCAGGACAGCCACTGTGCATCAAAAGCTCACCCTCAAAATTGTGATTCACCTCTAATTTACCATTATACAACCTTTCAATTTTCTTCAATCCTGTTGGTACCATTGCAGCCACAGTACACATGTTGCCTGGTTCACACTGACTGAAAATAACCTCTTCAGCCCACAGTTCTCCTATCACCTGTCCTCTTATAACCCTCAAACAGAAAATCATATTTCTCTTAGTTCATCTATATTTAATCTGTACATATCATCATAAATGCAAAATGTTTCCAATCATGTATTAAGTATTAATAACCAAATAAGTAACTATACCATATTCATAAGTGTTACCCTTTTATCTAATCAATAATTTACCACACAAGCATTTTAACATGACACACAATTTATCACATAGGCAAGAGTTCAATATACATTTGTCCTTCACTTTGAATTGCTAAATTTGCCATACTGTATCTGCAAAGAATTTGAAGTTTTTGAACGTGTGTATGAGTCAAATTTAATGACAAATGTTGGTCGAATCTTGAGGGTAAACTTCCTGGACTAGTTGAAAGGTTTTGATTTGCATTAAAAAACCTCAACTTCAGTCGAGAACCAGACAGCGTTTGGCTCCCGGACACAGCAGCAGCCGAGAAAGATTCTCTCTCAATCCCAGCTCAAAATGGCTGCCCAACTCTTGCATATGTTTGAACCCGCTCACGATTTAACGAGCGGAGCCAACTCCGCCCTCATCTCCTTCGGCGTTTTTTTTTCCTCTTAAGGGTGTACATCCCACACTTTTGCCTCTCTTTCCCGCAAAATTCTGTTAACCTCTTGCGCCCTTTAACTGTCAGTCAATGGGATAGCACCTACTGCCAGCTTCGTTCATAATCGCCCCCCCCCTCCCGGCCACCCTTCCTCTTCCTCATAATACCATCCTGCAGGCGCGCGGGATCACCCCGGCCGTCTCCGCACTACGCCCTCCCGGATGCACCCGCAGCGTCTCCTTCAATTAGGAGAGTCGTTCATCCCTTACCCCCCACTCGCCCGCCCCCGTCCCACAATGCCTCAGTGGCTTTAGAAAAAAAAAAAAAAAAAACCTTCAAAGTGGCTTCCCTCTCCGCCGGCCCCTCTGTCGTCTGCCTCTGAAATACGAAGTCTGAAGTTGCCCACCCCCCGCCCCCCGCCCCCCCCCCAACTCTTTCATCTCATTCCATCTCTTAAGCCCCGAATTTGTTCGCAGGCACTCAGCCACTGCATTTGTTCTTGAGGGGAGCCGGCCCTCCCGGATTCCTTGTGGGGAGTGTGACCTTGATACACCTCATACCCGCCCATTGTGCCTCTTTCCCTCTGCTATACCAAAGTGTTAAAATGTTGCTTCTGTTGTTGCTTTCACATCTTTTTTTAACCCTTCTGTTCTTGTAAGTCCTCTCCATAAAACGAATCACATTTAGAATGTTAGAAAGAAACATTAAAAAGTGTGTGCGAAACCCCAGAATATTCAGCTCGATGCATAACTGGGGTGTTGATGAATTTCTATTCTTTTTATTATTATCTACCTATTTATCTACTTATCCATTTTGCAACCTGTGAAACACCATGAGTTCAGCTGTCATCACAATGAAAGAGGACTTTCCTCTTTTCAAATATACAACTGTTTATTTCATATGAGCTTTCTCACAGCCCCTTATTTACGATATGCAATACACAGATATACTTTACGTACAATATCGATGTGCAGCCACGCCTACCGTATTTCTGGCGGAGCAACGCCTCGGCATAACTACTATCTGCGTCCATTGTACATTTGAGAAAATAAATGAGGACAATAACTATTAGCTATGCTGAAGGAAGTTTGAAGAGTGGTTACAAAGATCTTCATGAGCATATTTAACCACTTTGGCGAAGCTGAAGGAGAGAGGTGTAAATTAAACGCACTGCATCTCCCCTCATTAACACCTTACATCTGTGGCCGTCCTGTTAAACCGGAATATTTTTTGCACATTTTTTATTTTTGTTCCAGGGGAACATGCTGTAAAAATGCAGTATTTGGTGGACTGATGATATTGTCGCATGGCATAAAATGAATAAAATGGAAGAAAACACTGACATGGTAAATAAGGCAAAATTTATTTTACTAGTTTTTTACCTTGTGAATTACATTCTCACACAAATAATCCAAGTGAAAATCTTTGTTTTGCTGCATTTTCCTTTAACTTTGTAAGTCCTTAGTAACACTCCACAATGTTACTAAGGACCTGTCTTCCAATATGGCACAGGATTAACCAATATGGTACAGGATTGACATCACCACTTATGGTAACTATGGTGATCATTTGAATTTGATGAGATGAAGTCTGTTGCTAAAGTAGAAATCACAGATATGAAGTCTCTTATGTCAAAGCTGAAGATGCCATGATCGCTTGTGCACTTTGCTCCGATAAGATCAGCAATTCTCCTGCACAGCTGTGCTGGTCCCACATCAGTCCGAGTAGCCTCTGGGATTCTCTCTGCCTGTAATTGGTCAAAGCTTGATGCAATATGATTGGTTATTCATTATTAGTTGTGGTAGCACAAGCGTTTAAAGTAGTAATTTGCCGTTTCTTTTGATTTACTCTCACCGGTTATCAGTGCTTTGCCTTGTATGGTTTTTGGCATGATTGGAAGTCGGTACTTCAGGAATTTTACCTCTTGCAATCTGTAACATTTTGTTTAGTGGGGTAGACATTACCCATATTTGGTAACAACACTGTTCTGTTCCACATTATGCACTTTTCTAACAAACTGGGCTGTGTCCCAATCAGATGCTACTCTACTGTGTACTAGCAAACTGTAAACCGCTTACTGCATACTGTTTAGTGATATCCTCAATACCATATCAGAGAAACCTGCAAATAAGTATGTAATTCTGGGATTTTAATTACACTACATTCAGACAACATTTTGCCAACTTATCTACGTTCTGATCCAGCCTAGCGCTTACGTCCTTTAACTAGCATGTATTCTTGCGCCCATTACAAGTGAACTGGGCGTGTTAGTCTTAAGATGAGGAGTGGCCAGGATTCTTTTTGGCGTATTGCTATCTTGAGCCAGCAGAAAGCGCTTGCGCTAGAACCACCACAAACCTGGTCTAAAGTCATGTCGCAGTTGTTTACATGTTATTTTAACGGCGCATATAAGTGCGTCTACATAGGCGTGTGCACAACGCGCGTAGCCTCCTGTCTGTTACACACAGGGGCGCGCACAAGCATGACTAAAATATCTAGATCACAATGTGAAATATTATTATTGTGTAGGCTATATCAAGCACACTCCATCAACATCCAGGCGATGCACACTCCATCAACATCCAGGCGATGTGCGATGGTACGGGACAATGGCTATACATTAGAAAGGAGCTGATAACACCTATATCAAGCCTAATGCGCAAATTGTCATTTACACCTAATGCGTGAATTGTCATTCAATGGAAAACTCGCACACTGCAATAGACGGACATTTGCGTTCTGAAAATGCGCTTCAGACGTCATTACAATACAGCTCTGTTTATCTAGGAATACAGCCTGTAAGTAAATAGAATGGTTTGTGACTGAAAAAAGTTAAAAACCTTGTCCAGTGAATATTGCTTTTATTGTTTTTCAAATAGCCTAGGCTACAGCGGATTCGCTGTGCATAAGGTTTTTTTCAATAGCCTATGGTTAAAAAACGGATATAAATGTCATCATGTTAACTGCATTGTAACCTTAGCTATTCTTCGTCCTTCATATTTTTTTAATTACAGTGACAAGGTTTCCATACCCTCAGCTTATTAAAACCCCGCTGATTTCACCTGTTATTCCATAACTGAACAAAATATTTTAAAGAGAACTAAGCGTCTAATTAGCAACAAAATTTGCAGCACGTTACATAATTAATTTACAATTAATTTTAATTCCATTATCTGCATGTGCGCTTTACGGGAGCAGGTCTGTTTCCCCTGCTGTAAATCGCACTTTTCACGGTCTTCCTGGGAAAGTGGATCGTATTACGCTACCAGTAAAACAGGTTGGTCACATTTCCATAAACAGGACATTATCAAACAAGGGAAAATATGCTGAACCTATGGGTTGCCAACCTGACATATTTATTGTATTTAGTGTCATCATTAAGGAAAAATAACGTTATTTATGGTATTAATCAAAATTAGAACGCAGGTAGCCTAATGAACTTCAGATGAAGCTTGAACATGAGTTCATTGCATAATCAAACGAAATTCATTAAACAAGCAGGCTAATTTGGCGTTTTCTAAGGTGAGACGGAAGCAATTGGTCGCTTATTCTCAGCTGTTGCAGGTGCTTTTAACAAAATTTAACCGCATATATTTTGTAAACAGCACTGTCAGGAATTATCGGGAACTCATAATGGTTAGCCCGAATAATATTGATCATAGGCTACTATTGATCCATATAGCCTATTCCTTGATCGCACTAAACATGCACGAGCATGTTTCGCTATCATAAGCAATCCGCCAAGGTGGAAAAGCAGGCTTTTAAAGGGAATGGGATATGACATTTTGATTGGTTTATTGCATGTCACGCCCAAGACACACCTATAATTGATGAAGAGACTAGGTTCAGCCCAGTTGCACGTGCTTAGCGCCCAAAAAACACGCCGCTAAAATAGCAAAAGTGGACTTGGACACGCCCTAAATGGACTTAGCTTCATGCGCTTAGACCAAGCGCCAAGATCGCCAAGATAGGGCCCATTATGTCCAAAATTCCGAACTAACCCTTTAACTTTTAGATACTGCAATTAAAGTATCAGCCAGCAGAGGTCTCTAGTGTGTGCCCAGATGACTGAAACCCTCCCATCACTGGGCGATGCTAGAGCCAATTTAGCAAATGGGTATGACCCTGTTGGCGGACAGTCAGAATAATCACACGCAAAGTCTGCAATTGATTTTTTTTAATCGTCTGGTTCCATTTTTTGGGGGGTGGGAATTTCAACAAGCTCAAAAGTCACACGAAAAAATTATAATAAAAAAAAAATAAATCACACACTGAAAACCACTGTTAAAATTTAACATTTAGAGGGAAGCAGACCGTCGCCCGGAGCTAAAGGAGTTGTGTTGGGCAGCTCTGAAACGCGCAGGGGTTGCATGAACAAAGAGCAGGGCTGTCGGGTCAGACGTGCAGTCGGTTCATTACTGCATCTCTGAGAGAACCGCAGGAGGAGCCAGGGTGGTGGAATGTCAGTGAATCTCTGAGTTATTAAACGGGGCCTGCTCCACGGTCTGGGGGTGTTCTCCGCCTCTGATCTCTGCCACTGGCCGGCAGTTCTGCTAGGTTTCTCTCCCTTTCTGTCAAATCTGTACAACTAGTTGAGAAGTATGTCCACTGTGGTCCTTAATGAGCGCTACATTGGACAGGTATTCATATTTATATATATTCTTTCGGAACTGTGAGCTCTGACTCAAGCTGTGAAAATAACGGTGCAAAAGGCTCCCTGCTCTCTGATCTTTGAATGTAGTTCATGAGTGATTACTGGTGGATTTGTTTGTGTGTGTGTGTGTGCATGCAATACCGTTTAAACTTATTAGTAACTTTTTTTTGGATTCCGTGAAGAAGCTCAGTGAGATGTATTTATTTTTAATCCTTCCTGTTGTGATTTTCTGGCTTAAATGAAGGATGGGTTTTCTTTGCTCCTTAAAAAGCTGTGAAGTCGTTACCGTGGATGGCTTCCCTACTTATGCAGACTGCAAGTGCCCGATCATCCGTATGTGTGTAAGTGTGACCAGGCGTTGGACAGCTTAGGAGTCTAGTGTGACAGGAGGAGGATAGCGTAGGAGTCCTTATAGTGTGAAAAGGAGGTGGATAGTGTAGTCCTTATAGTGTGATATGACAGTAGATAGTGTAGTCCTTATAGTGTGACGAGGTGGTGGATAGTGTAGTCCTTATAGTGTGACAAGGAGGTGGATAGTGTAGTCCTTATAGTGTGATATGACAGTAGATAGTGTAGTCCTTATAGTGTGACGAGGTGGTGGATAGTGTAGTCCTTATAGTGTGATGAGGAGGTGGATAGTGTAGTCCTTACAGTGTGACAAGGAGGTGGATAGTGTAGTCCTTATAGTGTGATATGACAGTAGATAGTGTAGTCCTTATAGTGTGATGAGGAGGTGGATAGTGTAGTCCTTATAGTGTGAAAAGGAGGTGGATAGTGTAGTCCTTATAGTGTGATATGACAGAAGATAGTGTAGTCCTTATAGTGTGACGAGGTGGTGGATAGTGTAGTCCTTATAGTGTGATGAGGAGGTGGATAGTGTAGTCCTTATAGTGTGATATGACAGTAGATAGTGTAGTCCTTATAGTGTGACGAAGTGGTGGATAGTGTAGTCCTTATAGTGTGATGAGGAGGTGGATAGTGTAGTCCTTATAGTGTGATATGACGGTAGATAGTGTAGTCCTTATAGTGTGACAAAGTGGTGGATAGTGTAGTCCTTATAGTGTGATGAGGAGGTGGATAGTGTAGTCCTTATAGTGTGATATGACAGAAGATAGTGTAGTCCTTATAGTGTGACGAGGTGGTGGATAGTGTAGTCCTTATAGTGTGATGAGGAGGTGGATAGTGTAGTCCTTATAGTGTGATATGACAGTAGATAGTGTAGTCCTTATAGTGTGACGAAGTGGTGGATAGTGTAGTCCTTATAGTGTGATGAGGAGGTGGATAGTGTAGTCCTTATAGTGTGATATGACAGTAGATAGTGTAGTCCTTATAGTGTGACGAAGTGGTGGATAGTGTAGTCCTTATAGTGTGATGAGGAGGTGGATAGTGTAGTCCTTATAGTGTGATATGACAGTAGATAGTGTAGTCCTTATAGTGTGACGAAGTGGTGGATAGTGTAGTCCTTACAGTGTGATGAGGAGGTGGATAGTGTAGTCCTTATAGTGTGATGAGGAGGTGGATAGTTTAGGAGTCCTTACAGTGCGACGAGGTGTTGGAGAACGTAGGAGTCCTTATAATGTGACGAGGCTGGGATGTACCGCTCACTGAAACCCTCTCTCTATTGTGATGGTGTTGCTTTGTTCTCCAGAGACGATGGGGAGAACCACAGCACCCTGCCTTCCTGCGTCAGCTCTAATGGGTTTTTTTTTTTCTTTCCTTTTGATTTATCAGTAGCCGGTGATAAAATGTGATTTGGAAGTACGTTTGTTTCTCTCAGCCTTGGATACAAATCGTTTGTTTGTAACTTTGGTGGGAGGAACACTCATCAAAGGTACATTTTTAGTCTGAAAAACACAGTTGATGAGCTCAATTTGTTGGAAAAGTTAAAGGAAAAAATGTGATTTTTAAAGTAAAATGAAGGTTCCCATATCTCACACATGAGTGCGTCTCTGTCCCATACAGTCCACCACACTCACGGCTGCCTTTCATTAATACAGCAGCGAACTGAAATGAGTCCCGACAAGACTTCAGGAGTGAGCCGTCCAATCAGGCCCGTTCGGTACACGTGGCTAGGGCGTCAATCAGCCCGGGTGCCGGCGCTGTTCATTTAGCGCCGTCCTCATAGTGCACCTTCCGTTTGCACAGATACAGTAGCTGCGCTTAGCGCAGTTCCCGGCCAATGGCCTTGAAGTATGAATCAAAACAATCACGTTTCTGACCCGCGCGGAATGAATCTTTCCGCCTGCTTCCCTGGAGAGTTTCCTCTTTTTTCTTTTGATGAGACGTTTCCTTTTCGTCCGCCTGCTTCAGCAAGCACCCGCAAAGAGCCATTTCAGCCATTGCAGTCCGACGGCCATAATTTAACCTTCGTTCCTTTGATCGGTGGCCCTTAACGCGGCCCCCTCCTGCACCGTCGAGTCTGTCAAAAAAAAAAGGAGTCTCTGGAGAGGTTATCTAATTGGGCATGAAGACTCACAAAACCACAAAACTTTGTAAAATAAATACTTTAATAGACTAATTAATTAAACATAAATATCTGAGTTTCGGTAAGAGGCCTTAACGTCTCCCTCCCCCCCGTTGGTCCAGGTCAATGCTAAGCATTTCTTTCATGTGGCTAATCAACCGCAACCTGTCGCAAGATATTTTTCATCCAGCCGATGAAGTCTGAGCCGTGGCTGGTTCACAGCCGCATTGTTGAGAAAGCACAGCGTGTGCCTTCTTTACTCAGCGGATGACCTTATCCGGGATGACTTACATAATTCACACTTTTACAGGTTATATATTTATTTACACTTACAGCGCATTCACCAGGGGTACATCGGCAGCGATGTGCCACAGAACCGTGCCGCTGGAGACGAGGCGGAGGCAGTCCCGTCGACAGAAACTGTCTACCCCCGGGGGACGGCGCAGCCCGTTTCTCTATATCCCGGTCTGCTTGGCTGCCAGCCATAGTCGGCGCTGAATTCGACACCGCGCTAAGGATCCGTACAGTGGAACGGCGTCTTAAAGAGGAACAGCCGCCCATTTGCCACAGGGTACCGTATCTTTTTAAAGAGGTCCCTTGGAAAAGTTATATTGCTTTTTTTCGTCATCATCTGCAGGCAATGCAGTTGATGTGAATACGCTTAGAACGCAGAGAAAGCAGGATGGTGTGCAGACTGAACTGCTTTAGTACAAATGTCACAGACTTTGAATAATGAGCACAGTTCTATAAATAACATGCTTGAAACATCAACCCCCTGCCATGTACTGTAATTATAGTTATGCTAGAGAGTCAGTTGGTCAGCAATAGAACATTGAATTAAATAAAGCCGAACAGCAGGCCTCAATTCACCTGCTCAATCCAATAACAACGTTTCTCATTGCAATTCATTATTTTTTTGACTGGATCTGGATTGGTTTGGATAGTCAGGGACAGATGAGTAAAAAGCAAGTTTCCTTCTTTTAATTTAGAGGTTCTCATTGCATTACTATCTCATTTAAGATCACAGTTATCACTGCAATATCTGAGACTGGCTGGGAGCAGCAGGGACCTCATTTATCAAACCTAGAATTTCTGTCAACTTGTGTAGAAGCAGAGTATTCCCACAGCCTATGTAATAAACTTGAATGCTTAGATGCGTATGGTAAATGTTGGGAAATCTTAGCTGATCATAACATCCATGCATGAGACTTGGATTTTGCGAAGAGAATGACTCTAATAAGCTCCATTTGGGGAACATTTATTTTTAATTGTGAAATCTCTTCAAAAAACCGGCATTCAGCAGAATGGCAATTACAGAGAACCTGAAATTGGACATAACGGCGTTGAATCTGTAAGCTGAGAAGGGTTTCGTTTGATGGTTTCAGTAGTGCAACAAGCAGGCTGTTCCTCGCTAATTTCACAGTAAATTACACAAGCTATAATTTCATCTTTTCAAAAATGAGAAGACTGGAGAAGACTGGAGAAGATCTCATTAGATTCAAGTAACCTAAATTTCCCACGGAAGAAGCGAGTCAGAATAATAATGACATGCCACTCCAGGAAAGGGATCAGTTCTCTTTTAACACTCTTTGATTCTGCTCAGCCCCTAAAGTTTCATAATAATTATTTTCATTGGACAGGAAGATATTTACTTTTATTGTGCAATATTAATTTAAAATCAATTTCAGGTTCAGAAAAGTCATTCCTTTTGCCAAAATATGCCTGCCATTTTAAGCAGTCTCTATTCCGGGTATCGCTATCAACTGGATGTAATGCATTATAAATGCAAATAGATCTGCAATAAGCCTACATCCTGTGTGTGTACATGAAGTATTTTCCTCCGATTCATGTCTTTGGGAACCTGACTGGCAAACCGGTGTGACAAGAAGCAGTGGCTGACATCACATACTTTGGAGAAGTGTACATGCTTGTCAGGGAATTCTAAACTAGGTTACAAAAAAAAAAAACCCCGCAAAAAAACTCAAACCTATGCATATCATATAGCCATATAATACGTACATAACAGTCCCACACAGGCAGACATCTATGCAATGTGCATAATGCAATACAAAACAAATAACATAGTTTCCATCCAAAGGAATGCTTGCTTTGCTGGTAGGCAAGCAACATCAATTCCACAAAAGATAAACTCCAGCAGTTGTGTCCTGAAGTCTTTCTTCAAATTGTGGATGGAAGAATTGGCTGATTTATAAAAACCATGCCTTCTTTGCAAGATGAACCTTGGGCCTGCACGCTGCTGGTAGCCTTTTAAGTGTTGAATGGCCTGGGTGAGCACAGTCTCTTCTTTTCATGTACTGGCTGTAAATCTGTTGAAGTTTTTGAGTTTCAGCACTCGTTTGCTTTTCTTATTTTATTTTTGTTGACATCAAGTTCTCAGAATTCCATAACTTCTTTCATTTAATTGACAGTGGGATAATGGAGTTTCACATTTATTTTATTTATTTTTTGACAGTGAGCTCTGTAATGTAGTTTGGCATGGTGAGGAGAGTTATCGGCCTCAGCGGTGGATCAAGGTTTTCCCCCCTTTCACAGGGCACCAGGGCCCTATTCCACATAGCTGGCCAACTGGGTTATCTGTAACTGGGTTATAAGTAAAAACCGGAACAGGGTTTTGCAAGTTTTGCTAGTTCACCTGTTCCATATTCAGGGGGTTTCCTGGTTTTACTCAGCACCAACTCAGTTAGTCAGCCATGAGGAATTTCACATTATTTCACGTTAACAGCAAATCAGTAGAGCCCACTTAGAATAAAGAGACAACACAATTTGTAACACTAACTAATACGTTTCACTGAAATGCAATATTATTAAAACTGAAGTCTCTGAAGATCTGAGGTCATTGTACTCGGCCTGTTCTGTTGTCGGAAGACTTGAGCTGGTCCGTGGTGATTGGTCTTTTGTCTGGTGTGGAAAGGCTGCATCATCAGACGGTGCCTTTAGGCGGGAACTCACAAGTCGGTGCTTCCTCATGGCTTCTCTGGCAAAGGCCTGTCGGCTTGGATTTTTCACCAAAACCAATGTCTTGACCTCTGGTTTACCCGGAATCTTCCATTGTGAGTAGTGGTGTGAAGAGCGGAGTCCCAGCCTATCTGTTTCTTATGATGGCTCTCTTGACAAGGGCAGGCCTAGCTTGGTCCAGGGCCTGGGACTTGGTTCCGGTCAGGAACAAAGAGAGTTGCAAATCACTCTGTCGAAGGGAAGCAGGAAAACGTAACAGAGAGACGAAAGAATCTGTATGTGTTGGACTCCTATATCCATTTGGTCAACCAGTGCAACACACAATTTTGTCGCCTGAACATTTGAGGAGAAGGTGTCATATGACATGTTCCATTGAGTAAAAATGTAAAATGTTCTCAATTTCCTTTTGTTGAGAAGTGGGAGCAAGCCAATAACTTTGCTCAACATCAAATGCAACGTGTGTATGCTACAGATCTTAGACAAACGTAAACAAAAACCCTTTTTGTGTGTTTATGCAATACTTTGTAACTATGAGGTTATGGTGGACAATCTGTCTTCAAGGCACATTATTAATGTAATTATCACATTTATAAAGTGGATAGAGCTCTGCTGTGGCATGCAGCCTAATCACAGAAGAAAGCTGGGAACAGCCTTGAGAAGCTCGTTTTACTTAGATCTTTATTTGGTGAAAAAATATATATACACATGTTTATTTGTTGAGATGTGAAATCAGATGAGAATTGCCAATTAAAATAATAGTAGTGCATATAATTTTTAAAAAGCAAAAAACTGTTACAAACAAAACAAAGATCACCTTGACTTTTTCTTCAGTGATGGTAGCCTTGTGTTTAATGTTTAAGGTGATAAGTTGCTCAGAATCAAGGTAAATATATATATATATTATTTTACATATTCGCTTTCTATATGAACCTGAATCTACCAATGGCTAGCCATAGTTTAGGTACCCACAGGCTCAGAATTGATTTCAAAATGTATCTACCAGTTAATTCACTCTTTGTGCTTAAGTTGAACATGTTGGATTGACATCATTGCTGATACTACTTTTACAGATATGCACTTATTACATCAACTGCATTGTAAAAATACTGTATTTTTACAGTAAAATGTTTCTAAAAAATTTAGATTTCACCGTTTTTTTAATTGCTCTCAAGTCCGTAATGCCAGTACTTCATTATTTAATGGCCATCCCACAAAATAACAGGATTTATACAGTATTTTCCTTCATCTAATGGCTTTTCACCGGCAACATTGCTGCCAGTCTTTTCACCATTTTTTACTGGGTTTTCTTTTTTACAGTGCATGAACATCAGGGATCCTCAATCTTATCCAGCAAGGTCTGGTGATGTTGATCAAGAATGGTGTTCTACTAAGCAAGGTGCTTCGCAAAGACACTAGTGGTTGATTAGTAGAATCAGGTGTGCTACTGCTTGGTGGGAACAAAAGGCTTGTTGGATACAATCACAAAATTTAATTTATATTGATTTACTGAGAACTACCACACCAAAAACACAATGTCCTGTTTTCATGCATGCATGCGTGGATGTATAAACAGATGTACACTGGCACAACAGCAATATGTTACGTTGTTAGAATTTACTCATTTAGGTATTACATTAATTTAACCTAAAACCTTGACCTTTGTTGTTGAGATGCCGACGCTCCCACAAGACTTTTAGCTGTAGAAGTAATTGAACTCAGCGCTTGCAAGAAGGATCACCATGGTGACAGTGACACTTGCCCCCATCCCTCGCTGGTAGCAGTGGGAGCCTAGACTGCAGTGCTCAGTGCATGTGGGTGTGCATTTGGGGTGGTGAACTGCAGCATCCTGGATGAGTTGCAGAGGCCTGATGGCAGAGGCAGTTAGACTGGCGAAGAGGGAGTTTCAGTAACCTAGCCTGAAACAGAAGTTTGGTTGAGCACGTGGTGCGGACAGATTCTCCTGATGTTGTTGATGAACAATATGCACTCCCATCTCCCAGTGTTTTCAGTGTTGTTAAGACCATACCATCTAGCACCTATCCGACATTCTTGGGGCTAGAAGAAGCTCAAAGAATGGGTTTTGCTAAGGGTGTGAGAGAGTTACGTAGGAGTAAAAATAGCAGGAGAATGCGCAGCATCTTAATAGGTTGAGCTTAAGGTGATTCTTTTTTATCCAGCTCAAGCTGTCTTTCAGACAGGGAACTATAGGTCAGATGGTGGGAAGGAAAGAAAGAATTGATTGGTATCATCGTAGCAATGATATAACAAGCCATAAGTAGCTATGCCAGTACTAAGGGATTTGGTGTAGAAGGAGAGGAGGGGACCAAGGAGAGATCCCTGTGGGACGCCAGTACAAATGCTATGAGGTATTGATATTGTGCCCCTGCTAGTGACCTGGAGAGAACATCTAGCAAGGTAGGACAGAATTCAGGGAAGGGCCGTGCCAGAGATCCCCACTGCGGACAAGGAAGGCAAAAGTAAGTGGTGGTCAACAGTATCACCTGCAGCTTAGAGGTCAAGGAGAATAAGAACTGAACAAAGGGAGGCCTTCTGACCAAAGTAGAAGGTCCTGCTGACAGAGAGGAGGGGAGCTTCTGTGGAGTGCCCAGCCCTGAAGCCGGACTGGAGGGGATTGCGCAAGTTTTTACTGCGTGAGAAAAGTAGAGAGTTGACTGGAGACGGCAAGCTTGAGTGTCTAAGCAGAGATATTGGTCTATAACTGTGGATTGCAGAGGGATCCAGAGAGGTTTTTGTTCACCAAGGGGGTGACGCAAGCCTGCTTGAAGGATGAGAGAGGGGATTAGTGCCTGTTAAAATCAAATGAGATCGATATAGAGACGCTGCAGAACAGCAGGATGCTCTGCAAAATCTTGAGAAATATCATTGAGCGACACCTAATGGCCCTAGTTATGACATATGACTGTGTCTTCATGGGTTTAGAATATATATCTGTATGAACCTCAGCTGTGTCCCCTGGTTGACTGACATTCAAATTGTGAAAGCTGCATGTACTGGAGGATTATGCTGATGGACTTACTACTTGAAGTTCAGGTGTATTATTTCGGCCCCATTCACATTACAGCTAAATACGGTTGTCGCTCCTCATTTTAGTGCTTAATATGGTCAAGTTCACACTTAGTACGGCTATGAACTAGTAGTAACGAGTTCTGCTCAAAACGGGGTAGCGACCAACAAAGTCGACTCTTGTTCCTATGCAAATAAGCTTGGTTTTGCTAGTATGGACGGGAACGGGATTTGACAACTGGTAGCAGGTGCACAGTGATTAACCACGTAATGCTCCCTGACTTCTTCTTCTGGTTTCAGAGTGAAAGCAATAACTTCCTTTCGCTTCAAAACAATGGTGGGTTTACCAGATCGTTGATCAATTTGAATGGATGTAATAAAATTCTTCTTAGGTTTATGGGAGGACAACAACATTCAAAGAAAATTAGAAGGGAGCAAAATAAATAGCCAAGTATGTCTATTACTGTCCCAAAAATGCAGTGTGCTGGGTTTGACTGAAGCGACAAGCTGTGCCACATAAAGTTAAATGCATTAAAAATGGAATATAAGAAAATTGTTGACAATAATAAAACAAGCGGGAGATCTCAAAATAACTTTGATATTTTCAGGAGTTCAAAATAATTGGTTCACAAACATGTTTTAGCACTCACAAAAAAAAAATCACTCCATTACAAACTTACTGACAGGGCTGCAAATACAGGAGAAAGTCCTGCTACTTGTTCATACATGTAAGTGTTCTCAGTTTTCTAAATGTGTGTGTGTGTGTGTGTGTGTGTGTGTGTGTGTGTGTGTGTGTGTGTGTGTGTGTGTGTGTGTGTGTGTGTGTGTGCGTGTGCGTGTGTACGGATACAGAACATGAGCGACTCCGGCTAATAACTTTGGTTGTCGAGCCCCAAAATGCAAGTATGAATGGGGCCTTAGATAGCTTCATTATGAGGGTGTACAGATCATATAAACAGAAGTGATGACTTTGCATTAATGAAGGCACAAATACAAAAGATCAAACTTTTAATTGCTTTTTTAAAATTATTATTACCATTATCTATTTTTGCATAAAGTCCTTCTGCCATTCCTCCAGTTCAAAAAAGATTTGTATTTAGTATTAAATAAAACCTGATACCTTTTAAACTAAGATTCAAAATCATTATGTAATATTATTTTTATCTAATTATATTACTATTATAGTCCGCACTTTTAAAGAAATTGCAGTCCGTGCACCAAATAAATAAATAAAAATACACTTGTACCAGCAAATTAATTATAGTATGCCTTAATGTGTAAACTGTAATGTTCTTATTGGACAAGACAAGTGCTCACAATAGCCTTTGCAAAAACATATATACATATATTTTGGCTGTTTAGTTTTCTTTACAGTGACTGAAAACATTAGCCACACTCATTGTTGGAAATATCACTTCCCAGAATGTACACATGTGATCCTTTAAGCCAATAGGGCCCAGATGGTGTTTTTGTTGTCTTATTGATATTGCACAAAGGAAATGAAATCGTTAAGGTCAGAGAATCCCTAGTGTTCTCACGCTGACAATCTGCTAACGTTCCATTGGCCATGTTCTTTGACGGCAGTAGAAAACAAACAATGCCTCCGCTTCCTGCTATGACCTTTCCGTTTATACCACTGGTCATATTCAAAGCATTCCTATACCCCCTGATCTTCAACTGGCAAATATAAATTCCAATAGCAAACAATGGTTTTGAAAAATATGACTGCCAATGCTGCCAGCAAATACATTTAAAGCCTGGGAAACAACCTAATTCTGCTCAGACTATTAGAGACTTTTTATGAAGATGTGCTTATTAAGTAGTAAAACTACACAATTTCAATGAACATTCATTAACCTCCACAGGGCCATCTAATAACATTCAAAATCATTTGAGAACATTGGCTGCTGCTTATGCCAATACATTTTTTTATAATACCTTACATGTTCTTTGACCTTTCCGGTCAGAGCTAATATATGAATCCATAAATGTTAATGGATAACTAAGAAAGCCATATCGATGCCTTATGAATCACAAAGAGTGGTTTTGAATAGCATTAGCAGGCTTGTGCTGCACATCGCAGAGTATTACTCATATCTAGAGTACCCTAAAGCAAAGCGTTCAGGAGAAAGTATCTCTGAGTCACATTTTTGGAGCAGGAGGAAAGTTAATAAAAGGAGCGCTGTGTCTGTGGATGATATAATGAGGGACTGTGCGGAGGGAGAGAGTACGCGGAAACAGGTGGGGTCTTTAACGGCCCTCTCGAGCCGGCGGAACGCAGAGGGGATCCGGGAGTTGCCAGGTGCGCCACAGGGGGTGCAACTCTCTAAGCTAAACAGGGGGCGCAACTCTCTAAGCTAAAACAAATTTACAACCTACTGTGTGTGTGTGTGTGTGTGTGTGTGTGTGTGTGTGTGTGTGTGTGTGTGTGCGCATGTGTGTTGAGAGGGCAATGGTCATCGTGAGGAACTGTTCCCCCTGATGATCTCACTGTGACCTCTCTCCATCAGTCTGACCACCACTTTGTATCTTCCTCTGTCCCTCTCTCCTCCAGTCTCCCACCTCCACCACCCACTTCTTCTGCCTCTGCCTGCCACAACCCCTCACCTTCCACCCTCTCCTCCAAAGCTACTGGCTCTCTCCCACCTCTCGAGTCTTCCTCTCGTATCTCTACCGACAATCTCTACCCCCCTTCTTGGTGCGCACTCCCTCTAGATTGGAGGGGGGAATCCCGAAAGTGACCCGGATGTAAGATGGCCGCCACCAGTAAGGGCATTCCAATCCAAGTTAAGCAAACGGAGGGAGATACACACTCCCTCAATCCCTCAGTTTTCCTCCATCCAACGGAGCCTACAAAAACCATACTCTTTTTCCCAGACCGTACTGACCATCCTCCCTTGTTCCTTGGTTGTCTGACACCCTCCAAACCAAACAAACTATGGATAGCTCTGAGGAAATGGCGTAAATCCGGGACCCCTGCTGACCAGCCGGCCGACTGGTCCCTGCTCTCTGCGTTTCCGTCAGCCGTCACCTCTGCCAAGGTTAGCTTTCATCAAACCAAAATTCAAAATTTGTCTTCTAACCCTCACAAGGTGTTCTCCAACTTATCTTCCCTCCACCACCACCCACCCCCTCCTCCACCTCCATCCACCCTCTATCCAGAGGGCTTTTGGTCGTTACTGACAGTCTCTCTCTCTTTCTCTCTCCATTTTCCCTCACAGTGCAGATATATCTCAGCTTCTCCTCTAGATAGGCATCAACAGGAGTTGTATCAGATTTTATTCAGTACTGAAAGCAAAAGCACTGCACGCTTTATACTGGAAGAATGGCAGAATGACTATATGCAAGAATATACATGTGACTAAAAACTGAGTGGGCCAATGTCCAAAATGAATAAATTGTTCTTCACACACATATATGTGTATGTGTGTGTGTGTGTGCGTGTGAAGAAAAATTAATTTGTTTTGGACATTGGCCCACTCAGCGTTTAGTCACACGTGTGTATATATACATATATATATATATATATACAGTGCCGTCCACTATTATTGGCACCCCTGGTAAAGATTAAAAGTAAAGATTTTTATAAAGGGTTATAAAAATTAACCGGTTGGTGAATTAGCTTAATCTCACACTGAAAAATTGAGAAAAAAAGGAGAAAAAAAAGTTAATTTATTCTGAGAAAAAAAAAGTCCCTCATCAAGAAATAATTATTTTTAACAAAATCACGTGTGCCACAATTATTGGCACCCCTAGAAATTCTTATGAACAAAATGTAACTGAAGCATTTTTTCCATTTATATTTTACTCTTTAAAGTTGATCAGAGTGTTTAGGAACTTTCAAGCAGTAATCCATGACTTCCTGTTTCACTGGGGTATAAATATGAGGTGACACAGAGGCCATATTCCCTTATTCATACATCAACATGGGAAAGATAAGAAAACACACAAATCAAATGAGGGAAAAGTGTGTTGAGCTTCATAAGTCAGGGAATGGCTATTACAAAAAAATAGCTACTCACCTGAAAATGCCCATATCTTCCGTTAGGGCAATACTTAAAAAGTTTGAAGCAATTGGAACTGTTACAAACTTGCCTGGAAGAGGACCCAAGTTTATTTTGCCCCCACGCATAGTAAGGAGGATGGTAAGAGAGGTAAAAAAAAATCCCCAAGGATCACTGTTGGAGAATTAGAGAGGAATGTAGTATCTTGGGGTCATCAATTCTCCAAAAATACCATTAGACGTCACCTCCATGTCAACAAATTATTTGGAAGGCATGTCAGAAAAAAACCTTTCCTGTCATTTCACCACAAATGTAAGTGCCTGGAGTTTGCTAAATGCTACTGAAACTTTGACAGGAACCGTGCTCTATGGTCAGATGAAACAAAAATGTAGCTTTTCGGCAACCAACACTCAAGGTGGGTTTGGCGTAAAAGAAAGGATGGCTATACCGCCATCACACGTGGTTTTGTTAAAAATAATTATTTCTTGATTTTTTTTTTCTCAGAATAAATTTACTTCAATTAAAGCTTGGATTTTTCTAATTTTTTCAGTGTGAGATTAAGCCAATTTAATTTTTTATAACCCTTTTTACTCATCTTTACCAGGGGTGCCAATAATTGTGGAGGGCATGGTGTATATATATATATATATATATATATACTGTATATATACAAATAAAGTAATGAATGCAATTCTGGTTTTGGCTACAAAATTGTTTGTTTGGTTGCAAGCCTGATATGCTCCACACGTTCTCCTGCATTTCCGCCTTCATTAATAAAAAGTCATTATTTCCATGCATGACTCCTGTCACTGTGCTGAACAACAACCCATGAGAATAAAATTGTGTAAATTTATTCAACACTTCAGAACCTATCACTGACTTTCTGTCATTTAAATTGCGCAGCCATATGTTTAAAGATGAAGGAAATAAAAGTTGAAGTGGTTATAATGTAAATTAAAAACACAGCTAATTATGAATTTGCACAGTAGCACAGATTATGCAAATGTCCCACTTCATTGCTCCTGATATTCCTTTCCAGGGGAAAACATTTATGCTCTTTACACCTTCATAATGAAGAAATCATAAAAAGTAATGAATCTGAACTTCAACTAGCAAGTCATCCTCCAACAGCACCGGCCTCCAATACGTGCACCTTTTACAATTTGCTACATGTTAACAAAAAAAACGATATTCACCTAGTCTGTAACTGAAGGAAATTAGTATCAGAAATGTAAAAGTTACTTTAATGGTCAACATCTTCAACCCATCACTGTGATATGAGGATCTAAGCCAACCGGGAAACACAGCTGAGGTTTATGGTGATATGAGGATCTAAGCCAACCGGGAAACACAGCTGAGGTTTATGGTGATATGAGGGTTCTCAGCCAACTGGGAAACACAGCTGAGGTTTATGGTGATATGAGGGTTCTACGCCAACCGGGAAACACAGCTGAGGTTTATGGTGATATGAGGGTTCTCAGCCAACTGGGAAACACAGCTCAAGTTTATGGTGACATGAGGGTTCTAATCCAACCGGGAAACACAGCTGAGGTTTATGGTGATATGAGGGTTCTACGCCAACCGGGAAACACAGCTGAGGTTTATGGTGATATGAGGGTTCTCAGACAATTGGGAAACACAGCTGAGGTTTATGGTGATATGAGGGTTCTACGCCAACTGGGAAACACAGCTCAAGTTTATGGTGACATGAAGTTCTAAGCCAACCGGGAAATACAGCTGAGGTTTATGGTGATATGAGGGTTCTAAGCCAACTGGGAAACACAGCTGAGGTTTATGGTGATATGAGGGTTCTCAGCCAACTGGGAAACACAGTTCAAGTTTATGGTGACATGAGGGTTCTAATCCAACCGGGAAACACAGCTGAGGTTTATGGTGATATGAGGGTTCTACGCCAACTGGGAAACACAGCTGAGGTTTATGGTGATATCAGGGTTCTAAGCCAACCAGGAAACACAGATCGTGCATAGCGTCAGTTCAGGCAGGTCACGAGAGTGAAACCCGGCCATAGTTAATCAGCTGACAGCTCAGCTGAGTAGTGACGATTCACCCATCAGTCCATTCACATAACAAGGCGGTCTATTTAACCGCCTCGCCCTACCATGGTGGATCCCCTGCCAGCACACCCGCTGCACACAAAAACCTGCACACAAAAAACATCTTCTGCGCTGCACATCCTGCTTGTTCTACTACACGCCGGGGAAAAAGAATCGGAATCCTGCAAAATTCTACGTAAAAGCTAAGTGATGTCAAGCTCTGTATTCTTAAGTTTTATGCTCTGTTAGACAAAAGAAAAGGGCGATATATTCAAATAACATTTGGTTTTTTGAAACCTGCTTCCCTGCATGCATGACTGCACACTGTCAGCGAAAACGAATAGGATTCCTGAATTTGTTGCTAAAGCTAAGTGACTGCAAGTATCGTTTAAGCTTATGGTCCGCTATGGAAACTGGCGATATTCAAATAACATTTCCCGGACAAGGAAGGGCGATATTCACGTTGCGTAAGCTGGCTATTTAAAGCGTGTGTCTTGTCGTGTAACCCGGACCTTATTGCTCGTATTGGAAACCTTTCAACAGGATTGCTAGCTGACATTAACAGACTATATTGGCTTCAGAGGCATAAAACGCACGGTAACCTTTATATGATCCTTGGGCTAACCTAAACGGTAAGCATACACCCTGCCCCGGATTATTGGTTGGTCATGTTCGTATACTCACTGCCTCGTTCTGGAAGTGGGAGACCAAAGAGATCTGATACTTCGTGGACGTGGTCCGACTAGGCTAATCATTGAGCTGGCTTCTGATACGAGAGGTTCGTGGCCGTTCACGGAGGCTGATACGTAAGTGGGGAGAAAATGAATAAATAAACAAATGCGACAAATTATTAGTCTACATAGTTCACGTCCTAACGCACTGCTGCTCCAACTATTATCGTAGCCGAACTAGTTCTGCGTGTGTAATCGGTAATGATGTGAAGACTAGGCCTACCGTTAACCTGGTATGTAATTATACTTTCTATATCTTGCACGTTATTGCGTTGGCCGATCTGTATCCTGCATGGTATTTTAATTTATCGGGACATAATTGCGCTCGTAGGCCTACTGCATCTGCGTAGCCTACTCGTATACCTAGCTAATAGTTTTCAGGTTGAATTTAAGTGTTGTAGCCTATTCATCATTATTACGGCTAAATTATATCATTGCCAGGGATTTGTAGGCTATATTACCCTAGCATACTACTGATTGCAGACAACCCTAATTCACATTGCAACATTACGCATGTAGTTTTTGTGGATACTACTAGGGGAGAACCGGGACGAAAGAATAATTTTCGCGAAAACTACAGAAACCCGAGTACCGTAGATCAGTCAGTATGTGACACGTGTAATCATTTCACTCTGCAAAGAACCAGTGATGTGCGACCCGTTTTTGCGGAGTGCTAGACCAAAGTTATTTTGACCGCTGAAAGTAAAATATCGAAACCGGGAGTGTTTTTTCGGTCGTATAAGTGTGTTCATGTTTGAATTTTCCAAACATGCATAATTTTCTTAATACAACTGTGGACTAAAGGACAGCATAGGTTCGAATGTGATGCTTGCGAGAATTAACTGATAGCCAAGTTGAAGCAAGCGAGACACGAGCGGGACGAAGACACACTGTTAAAGGCAGTGGTGAAAATCAATGCACAACCTTGGAATGCGTATTGACCCCATCAGAACCGAGTATTCAACAATGCCGTGGTATAAATGAATGTAATGTATAATAAGCATTAATAAATGATGTCTGGTAGCTATTAATAAAGGTGAGTTGCTATTAAATCATCAATTTCAGACCGTTTAACGTTTGCGATGCAAAATTCAATTAATTATGCAACATGATGCTCTCGACGCATGGTTGATTTTCATGGATTTTAAACTTATAGCAAGTGGGTAGGCGGAGCAAGAGGTCCAATTTCGGGGCTGGAAGATTCGCACTTGGATTAAAGCCTTGCGTTTTCATAACGACTACGTCGAAACATCAGTTACTTTTAAATTATTTACCGACGCAGCGCTTTCTATTGCTTTTGGGGGTTTATAATACTATGGTTGCAGAAACATGGCCTAAAGAGCTGCAAACTCTGCCTCGCAATATTCAATTTATAGCTTGTTCGAACTATACCCAATCATCGTTGCTTGCATCCTATGGGAAACAGCTGGCCAAGGAAACAAATTTTGGCCTATTGCGACAACCAAGCCACCGTCAACATCATTAACAAAGGATGCTCGTCTGTCCCTTTCATCAATAGGCTAGTAGACGCCTGGACTGGATTGCGTTATGCATAATTGGATTTGGACTTGCGTTATGAAAAATTCACGCTTCGCGCTGTTCTTGCATATACTACAAATACAACTTCAGTAGTTAGAATGGCCCTAGGCATACGGGCACCATGAAGCCAATGTTACGCACAGCATCCTCCCTGACGTCAGGGAGAAGACCAACAGGCGTTGGTATGGTATTAATTGGCATTTGACCTGAGGGATGAAGAGCTTCTCCCCATAAGCATGCCGGCTTCATCAGTAGCCGAAAGGTCACACATAGCTTTTAGGTGGTTGGTACATATACATATACTACAAATACAACTCCAGTAGTTAGAATGGCCCTAGGCATACGGGCGCCATGAAGCCAATGTTACGCACAGCATCCTCCCTGACGTCAGGGAGAAGACCAACAGGCGTTGGTATGGTATTAATTGGCATTGACCTGAGGGACGAAGAGCTTCTCCCCATAAGCATGCCGGCTTCATCCGTAGCGAAAAGTTCACACATAGCTTTTAGGTGGTTGGTACATATACATATACTACAAATACAACTTCAGTAGTTAGAATGGCCCTAGGCATACGGGCGCCATGAAGCCAATGTTACGCACAGCATCCTCCATGACCGTTAGAGAGAAGACCAACAGGCGTTGGTACGATATTAATTGGCAGTGACCTGAAGGGATGAAGAGCTTCTCCCATAGGCATGCCGGCTTCATCCGTAGCCGAAAGGTCACACATAGTTCTTCATCACTACACATAGAACTCCCCTGATTAGTTTTGCTCCCATGGAAGTCCAACAGGCGTTGGTACACATAGCCACTGATCCACGTAATGTTAGAAGACCGAGAGCTGGAAGGTCACACATAGTTTTCATCACTACACATATAACTCCCCTGATTAGTTTTGCTCCCATGGAAGTCCAACAGGCGTTGGTAATCAGCATTTAGTAACCGGTGCCAGTCAGCGGCGGATTGACTTCCCCCTCAGAGTCAGGTTCTGCCCAAGGTTTCTTCCTGCTAACAGCAGGGAGTTTTTCCTTGCCACTGTCGCCTTAGGCATGCTCTACGGGGTTTCAGGCCCGGTTCCTTGTAAATTGTTGTGATAATGACACTTAAAAGTGCCATTTATATATATATATATATAACTGACTGAATGGATTCTGTCAAAACCATTCTCAGTGCTGCGGTTCTGTTCTAGCGTAACCCTAATGGGGGTTGTGCAGCTGCCCTCGCCGCCATACCCATGCTTGCTCGCGTGGATGGGCGGGAGGGCTTGGTGAACAGAACCATACCGCCAAACCTAAAATGTATTGTTTCATAATGTCAATAAAGTTATTTGAACAACAGTGGCCTGACTGAACTGAGGTTTATGGTGATATGAGGGTTCTAAGCCAACTGGGAAACACAGCTGAGGTTTATGGTGATATGAGGGTTCTACGCCAACTGGGAAACACAGCTGAGGTTTATGGTGATATGAGGGTTCTAATCCAACCGGGAAACACAGCTGAGGTTTATGGTGATATGAGGGTTCTATGCCAACCGGGAAACACAGCTGAGGTTTATGGTGATATGAGGGTTCTAAGCCAACCGGGAAACACAGCTGAGGTTTATGGTGATATGAGGGTTCTAATCCAACCGGGAAACACAGCTGAGGTTTATGGTGATATGAGGGTTCTATGCCAACCGGGAAACACAGCTGAGGTTTATGGTGATATGAGGGTTCTCACCCAACTGGGAAACACAGCTCAAGTTTATGGTGACATGAGGGTTCTAAGCCAACCAGGAAACACAGCTGAGGTTTATGGTGATATGAGGGTTCTAATCCAACCGGGAAACACAGCTGAGGTTTATGGTGATATGAGGGTTCTACGCCAAACGGGAAACACAGCTCAAGTTTATGGTGACATGAGGTTCTAAGCCAACCAGGAAATTCAGCTGAGGTTTATGGTGATATGAGGGTTCTAAGCCAACTGGGAAACACAGCTGAGGTTTATGGTGATATGAGCGTTTTGAGCCAAGCAGGGAACATAGGGCCGTGTAGGGCGGCAGTGTAGTATAATGGTTAAGGAACTGGCCTTGCAACCGAAAGGTTGCAGGTTCGATTCCCAGGTAGGACGCTGCCGTTGTACCCTTGAGCAAGGTACCTAAAGGTATACTATGTAGTTTCATTGTAAACAACTCATTCTTGGTTTACATTCAAATTTTCTCCCCAAAAAACTTTGTATATGTCCTTGTGGTCTAATAAACATGTTGAATGTATTTCCTACCTCATAAGTCGTTTACAAAGTGTTTTTTGTTAATGTTACGCTGTTGACATCCCGCCGCCATTTTTAAAGCCAGAAACAGCTAAAATGGTGTAAACGTCATGAATGGGCGGTTCCTGCTCATTTGATTGACATGGCCAGGCCATGTGGGCAGGCTTCCAGGTAAACTCTTATTTTAGCTTAGGACTGAAACATGCCTCATGCAAATACGCGAACGTGGACGAACGTTCTAAGAGCTTGTCACGCGAAGAGTTTTTTTTTTGCCATGACATTTGTGAAGGACAAGCCAGAGCGTTGCAGCAAGGGACGCTATAGCAGCAACAACAGTAAACAACTTTCTTGTTCGATCTGTGCTTTCCTCTGGTTTGTCTTTCACAAATGTCATGGCAAAAGAAAAACTGTTCGCGTAGCTCGAAGCGTCTACGTTCGCGTAGCTATTTGCGTGAGGTATGTTTCTGCCCTTACTCATTAGCAAGATGTTTTCAGCCGAGGAGGCTGAATGTCATTATAGAAATAGCGCCCATTACATTACATTAGTCATTTAGCAGACGCTTTTATCCAAAGCGACATACAATAAGTGCATACAGAAACGTCATCGAAGTAACTACAGAACAGATAAGACAAAGCACATCCTTCCCATAACGTAGCAGCTATCGATAACTATTGCTGTGATGTTTGTTTATTGTTGACAATAGTCTATCATGTTTGACCGAAAAATAATTCTCAATCATAATTTTGTAATTCTGCTCGGTTCATTCTGTAGCCATCAACATCCAGTGGTCGCCACCCCAGATTAAGGGTGAGGGGCAGTCATTACATAAACATTACATTACAGTCATTTAGCAGACGCTTTTATCCAAAGCGACAATTGTGTTGTTCGTGGTGGGCGAGGCAGGGCCAGGGGAAGAGGACAGCTTGATCAGAGTGACCGTAATAGAGTCAACAGACTCCGGGAGGAGAAATATTGCCATCTCAACGAAGTTGAGATGGAGCGGCTCTTTATCACAAAATGCGAAAAATACAATCAAATCAGAAATAAATATTTTCCCAAAATAAATCAGAGATACCCTCAATTAAAAAATTAAACAGACATCCAAGAAATTCCCATCCTCTTAGGAGAGGAGAGGATGTGCTGTGACCTGGCAGCACAATATATAGCCGTCTTAGGGACAGTGAGTGACAGAGATCATTATAAACAAATTTAAATTTTTTATATTTATTATATTCACTTTATAAGATCATATGTGTCGTTCTCATCATCATTATTATCATTTCTATTGATAATTATTATTATTTTTAATTGTACTTTTATTTTACATTATTGTTATTTCTAAATCCATAATCAAAGAAAAGTTCTTGTTTTCATGTATGGTTACTATTCGTTTCTAGTCTTTGCTGTTTTGTATTGTTCAGAGTTAGATGTACGTATGTCTTCGACTGTTTTAATGCAGTATGCTTTGACAATACAGATTCAATGTCTTGTCATGCCAATAAAGCGAATTGAATTGAGTCCACGGTCAGAGAAAATATGTGTGAAACGTCACCACAATGCTCGTGCGTCGTCGTGCGCTTCTGATAAGCAATTTTCGGCGAGCCCTTTTCTCCTACGTGCTCAATATTGCCATCTATTGTTCTGAAACTACATAGTATACCTTTAACCTGAATCGCTTCAGTATACAGTCAAGCCGGAAAGTCTGCACTTTCTTTCACCTTCTCCACATTTTATTACGTTACAGACATATTCTACAATAGATTGAGTTCATTTTTTGTCTCAAAATTCTACACAAAATAGCCCATAATGACAAAGTGAAAACAGGTTTTTAGACATTTGTGCTAATTTATTAAAAATCAAAATGTAAAATATCATATGTACACAAGTGTGCACACCCTTTGATATGACACCCAAAAGTGAGCTGAGGTGCATTTTGTTTCCACTGATACTGCTTGAGATGTTTCTACAACTTAATTGGAGTCCACCTGTGATAAATTCAATTGATTGGACATGATTGGGGATTGCCAACACCTGCCTATATAAGGTCCCACAGTTGACAGTGCATGTCAGAGCAAACTCCAAGCCATGGGGTCAAAGGAATTATCTGCAGACTTCAGAAACAGGATTGTGTCAAGGCATAGATCTGGAGAAGGGTACGGAAAAATCTCTGCAGCTTTACAGGTCCCAGAGAGCACAGTGGCCACCATCATTGGTAAATGGAAGAAGTTTGGAACCACCAAGAATCTTCCTAGACCTGGCCGCCCGGCCAAACTGAGCAATCGGGGAAGACGGGCCTTGGCCAGGGAGGGGAGCAGGAACCCGAGGGTCACTCTGACAGAGCTCCAGCGTATCCTTGTGGAGATGGGAGAACCTTTCAGAAGATCAACCATCCAGGCAGCACTCCACCAATCAGGTCTTTATGGTAGAGTGGCCAGACGGAAGCCCCTCCTTAGTAAAAGGCACATCACAGCCCGCTTGGAGTTTGCCAAAAGGCACCTAGAGGACTCTCAAACCATGCGAATCAAGATTCTCTGGTCTGATGAAACCAAAATTTTACTTTTTGGCCTGAATACCAAGTGTCACATTTGGAGGAAACCAGGCACCGCTCATCACCTGGCTAATACCATCCCTACAGTGAAGCATGGCGGTGGCAGCATCATGATGTGGGGATGTTTTTCAGCAGCGGGAACGGGGCGGCTAGTCCTGATAGAAGGAAAGATGAATGCAGCTAAGTACACCAATATCCTTGAAGAAAACCTGCTCCAGAGCACTCTGGACCTCAGACTGGGGCGAAGGTTTACCTTCCAACATGACAACGACCCGAAGCACACAGCCAAGAGAACAAAGGAGTGGCTTCGGAGAAAGTCTGTGCATGTCCTTGAGTGGCCCAGCCAGAGCCCAGACCTGAATCCAATTGAACATCTGTGGAAAGACCTGAAAATGGCTGTGTACCGACGCTCCCCATCCAACCTGACGGAGCTTGCAAGGATATGCCAAGAGGAATGGGCAAAAATGTCCAGAAACAAGTGTGTCAAGCTCGTATGTTCTTTCCCAAGACGCCTTGAAGCTGTAATCGCTGCCAAAGGGGCAGCAACCACATATTAGGCTAAGGGTGTGTACAGATATGTAACCCCTAAATCACCTATTTTTTTCAGTAAAATAAAATTGCATATTTTCTAAAAACCTGTTTTCACTTCGTCGTTATTGGCTATTGTGTGTAGATATTTGAGGCAAAAAATGAACTCTATCTATTGTAGTATAAGTCACGTAATAAAACGTGGAGACGGTGAAAGGGGTGTGCAGACTTTCCGGCTATATCCAGCTGTATAAATGGATAATATGTAAAAAATGCTTAAAAAAGAGATAAGAGCGTCTGCTAAATACCTGTAATGTAGGTATGGGATTCTAAACAAAGACACACAAGTGATGTCATATTTAGGGCCAGGCATTTTATTTTGTCCACCATATTTCTTGAGATTATACTGATCATTCTGCAGATACACTCCAAATCTCATTTGGATTTAGCAGTACTAATTATACCCTCCAACATTAAGTAATTATCTAGAGGATTAATAATAAGATTGGTAGCAATTATATCCATGTGCATTCTGACCTCTAATAAACAGGGGATGGTTAACCTAAGAATGGACACAACCTCTAGATATCCAAGTTACATTACACTTGGGAGAAAATGGACAGGTTGTTTGTATACAAACTGAACATCAGTGGCGCCCCCAGCTGTACGCAGAGTACGCAGTCTGCGTACCTTAGCAACAACAGCTAAATTAGTATTTCCATTAAAACTGACGTGAATTGTCAAAGTCTCTGCGTCTATGTTTCTACGATGTTGAGGAATGATACTTGCTTATTGTCTTCGTTGTATTGCCTAGTTATTGTATTTTCCAAGTTTTGCATATTTCAAACATTTGAAAGTGATTGGAGGATCACCATCCCGCCGTTAACACCGTTGAAAGTGATTGGAGGATCACCTTTTTCTTTAGACCGGGAAAAGTTTGTTCTTTTATTTGCAGTGGCGTGTTCTCTCTCTCTCTCTCTCTCTCACACACGCGCGCGCGCACGCGCGCACGCACACACACACACACACACTTGGCGTGCATTCAGTGATAATATTTTATTAGAAATTTAAGCAGTGAATACATTTTGTTGAGCATGTTCGATAGTTACATTGACTTGTCAGAAGTGGTGTTTTCATTGTAACATTAACTGTGCTGTAAGTCGCGTAACAGCTTGTTGCGCGCAACATTTACATTCTATTGTGAGATCTCCGGTTTTCCTGATGAAAGATCAGGCTACTGTAAGTCACGTAACATATTTTTGCGCGCAACATTTCCATTCTATTGTGAAGTAAGTCTCTCCGGTTTTGCTGATGAAAGATCAGACTTTAACGTAGGCTAGGCTTACTCCTACGTTAGAACTTCTTGTAATATGCGACCCTATGAGTGCAAAATATATTGGTAAATTACGTTGTAATGTTAGTCCTAAGTAGTGGCTTTGTTTTCATGTAGACTATGGCTTGGCCTCCTCTGTTGCGTACCCCGGGAAGAAATCCTGCGGGCGCCCCTGCTGAACATTATTACACATCTAGCCATTTCAGCCCACAGGCTAATGGTAGGTTGTTACAAAGAGAATTTCAATAATAGTCAGTGCATTTCATAAATACCCAGCTTCATTTCTTGTGTTATGCAGTGTCTTTTTAATATTATTTTATTTAACCTTTTTCATACAGGGTAGGTTGACTGAGCACACGCTCTTTTCCAGCAACACCCTGTTAACACCCCCTAACCTGCATGTCTTTGGACTGTGGGAGGAAACCCAAGCGGACACAGGGAGAACATGCAAACTCCGCACGGCCCTGGCCGGGTTTTCAAACCCAGAACCGTTTTACTGTGGGCTGAGAGTCCTATCCCCTACACGACCATGCTGTGTTTTTCTTCATTTATTGACTTTTTTTTTTGCATACATTTACCACTTTTAAAACTTTTTTTAAAAATCTAAAAACTGCAGACGGTTATACATGGACAGTAGTTCAATCTGTTATATATAGAGGCTACACAAGCAGCTGTCCAGGGTGCTGAAAGCAACCACATTTTAAGAACCTTCAAATGTTAATCTCAGGAATACAAATATAATTTTTCACATATACTTCATAATGTATGTATACATAATATACAGCTGGTACTAATGTAGCTAATGAACGAGAACACCCAAGAACAGACAACCTTGTTCTTGCAGTTATTAAGTTCTCCACCTGGGGGCAGTACCTTCAAATCTAATCTCAGGGAAGCCTTGGTCACATATTCAATTCATTCACCGAATCTCTTTTCGGGATGAGACCTGTGCCAAGTCTGCATTTTAACTCAACGTATAACATATCTGAAAAGTGCTCTCCTGCAGTTAATACATTGCATGGAATATCTGTTTTTGTATCGTGTATCTACGGGAAAGCGCCCCAGCACCGCACGGACGGCAGTGGTCAGCAGTACCGCATACAGTATGCATACATCATGTATTTAGGTCAGTTGAGAAGGTCATAGGGCCATTGGTATCATTCGAGTGTCAGTGGTATTTGGTCAGCCGTCACTTGTTACCCCTCTTAATTTATGTTTTTTGGTCACGTCTGAAAAAGAGCCGTTATAATAATGCTCAGCCCACAGTTTGATGAAGGCTAAAATTGAGCACGCTCTTGTCATTCACAATCGCATCGGCTGAGCGGGATTTAGGCCGCCCTCATGGTAGTTGTGACTGCGGGCGTAATTCCCTGGAAGTAGACCTAATTTTGATTTAACACAGGCCTGGTGCTTTCGAATCATAGATGCATAACAGCGTGCATACTCGGGCCCATAGATCTCACAGAAAAAAAAAAAAAAGACTTTTATTTATTTATTTATTTTTCCGTTTTACCACCATTGAGACTGTGGGTCACTTCCAACCCAGTCTCCAATTATAATTATTTTTTGGAAATAATCTCTTTCCTTACCATCTCTGAAGCCTTACAGTTTCCTTTTGTCTCGAAGCAATCTACACATTTAATATATCCCCAGTGTATCCAAACCCTTCCTTTCTCCAACACCTTGCATGCTCCGCTTGGCTTCGCCCCCTCCGTTCCTTATTTTGGAGAACGGCGGATGAATGAGGTTCACTCAAAAGGTTCAATGTTCAGGGTCATGAACATTTTCCACAAAAGCCATGCCAGTGATTGCAGTGTACCGGAAAATCACCCTGGTCTTTTTTGGCATTTGAAAAAAATATTTTCACCGGTTTTTTTTCTCTGCTCCAAAAATGTGAGCGCAGGAAAAGCAAATGCCATTTGTTTAATTGTGCTTCCTGATAATGAGCCTTTGTGTATGAGGTACTGTAACAACTCAGATAGAGGTGAAGATGAAAATGTCAGGACAGCCAAAATGAGCATGGCTTAACTGTACTGAAAATTTACACGGAGCCTGAAAAACCCACAACTAAAATACTGCATAACAGTTTTCCAAGTTTTCCTAACTTCTTTGTAACCCCTAGAAGATGCAAAATTTGTATTCAGTAGTTTTGTTCCAGTTCTGTTCAGTCAGATTAGACTCCTATGGTACTGCCACAGACTCAAGATGGCAGGCAGTGTGCTTGTGAAGCGAGGCAAGCGGGAAAATAAAGCTGTAGGGGTCATGTTGGGACACAGCCGTAATAATATAGTCCCTTACACTCTCACACAGTAAGGGATCACACACCGAAGAGCTGTTCTGAAGAGGACAGAATGTCACATAAAACTGCTCACAAAGCAGTGAAGAAAAATGGTGAAAGATAATCCCCTTGTGCCTCTAATGGCATCCGAAGCCCCAGAACCTAAGTAGACTATCCGTTTGCCTGTTTTTCGCAGGTAGCAGTTGTTTCATGTCACTGTATTTCTGCACAACGACTAACTATCCTCCTTTTCCACATATACCCCATCAATGTTTTCTTGGACATGCAAGCAGACAATAATATGATCACAACAGAAAGAGAAAAATAATAATAATAATAATAATATGCATATTGAAAAAGGCACTTACCTGCAAGTTTTGATTCGAGGCATTGCAAAAGTCATTTTTATGAAACATCCCTTTAAGTATAATTGGCTATTATGTGCATATGAGCAATTTGCTATAGCCACTGACACTGCTGTAGTGGGGTCAGAGTGGAGATATAGCTTTGATAGATGACAGTGTTAGGAGAGGAGCTACTTCACTGCTGTCTAACGTAATATCAATCAAAGCTCTAACAAAGAGTGTTTTTGTGTCTAATGTAGACATGCAGGTAGAAACAAAAATGAGAGAGCGGTCAGAGCAGTTCTCACCACTCTGGTTGAGGGCCGGCTCAAGCATGCTCTTGCACCGTGAGCGACCAGCTCCAGCTTCCCTCTATTGATATAGCCTTCAGAGGTTCAGAAGTTGTTGTTTTTGGTTGGAATCATTAAAACAAAACAACACTAAACAACCAGAGCACCCACCGTGCGCCACAAAAATAAATAAATAAATAAATAAATACAAAACTGGGCGGGGTACTCAAAAATGGGCCTTCTTATACCTTCTCCCCAGTCACCTGACTGCCCACAAAATGGCCTCTTCTCAGTCACCTGACTGCCCACAAAACAGTAGGCGGCCGTATGCACCTATACACATTGGTTTGCGATTAAAATCAGAGAAGATTTTCTTCTCCATTAAATCAGAGAAGAAGAAGAAGACTGCCCACAAAATGGTCTCTTCTCATGACTTCAAAATGGGAGTCTCCACCATTTCACCAGCCAGCAATAGGGAAATATAGGATAGAAAGGAAAGATATAAATGTGTGACTATGAATACGCATGTCCCTCCTAACCACAGCATAACGTTGCATGTGTCCACATCTACTCTCAGCTCTCAGAGGTAACGCAAAAGTATTTTTGTTCATACACTTCTCGTGTATGATTGAGGATAGCTATATTGGTGTCAGACCTAGCTTATATGGTCGATATTGGTAATAAACAAGCTGTAAATCGGAATATACAACTATTAGGATCCTTTCATTCCGCTTGTGGTGCACATCAAGTACACACACCCCTCAACTAAAAATAAATGTTACAGTATGTGAGATCCGCTGGGGAAAGATGCGAGAACGTCTTAAAGGATTTCAAGAGATGAACAGATGAACGTCTATTTATAGTTGAGGAACATATGTCAATCAAGGTTCTCGCAAGAATAAATTCTGTTTGTGCATGCTTTTCTTTTCTGACTGTTCGCTTTTGCAAGAAGTGAGTGAGAAGAGAGTGAGAAAGAAAAAGACAGAGATGGGGAGAAAGAGGAAGAGAGATAAAATAGTTTATCAAAATGAGTATGAAGTTTAAACGGTGTACGGTATGCATTCATTATGCAACATAGATAAATAAATATTTTCCGCCACAGTGTTCCTCTACAGTGCCCAGGTACAATGTGCCGCCAAATCCGTACTCCTCCGTACAGTATGCTGAAGTACATGGCATGACCTAAAAAATGTATTCTGGAGCTTCTGTTGTGAAGCACCGGAGATCATCAGGAAGTAGCAGCGTCCTGGTGTCTTTCAGTAAAATTCCGGTACAGCATCTTGTCGGGACAACAGACTACGTTTCCATTCATTCCACAGGCAACATCTAATCATTAGAACGTAATACCCTCAACCCTTATGAATTAGGAGTTATTAGTGCTTTGATGGTAAATTGAAGTAGTAGTAATTATAATCCATAATAATCAAATGAGACTGATTTAATTTTAACCTAACTTAAGAATAATAAGGGTAAACCTCATTATTCCATAGTTATTGCCTATATTTCTGGCATCCCATGTAAGAGTTTATATATATATATATATATATATATATATAGAGAGAGAGAGAGATAGAGGCATATTCCTTACATTTATGATGCCCAGGTGTGAGGATTTATATATATTCTCTAAATTTATTGGCGCCCCGTCCGAGGATATTCCCTACATATTGGTGCCCGGGTGAAGACTGGTAAGATGAACATGTTTTATATGTCCATCACCATTACTGCTAAATGTATATGTAAACACTTTGCATGAGTAATACTCCACATGTAAGAATATACATGTAGAGGCATGTTCCTTACAATCTCGAATGTGGATCTCGAATGTTCCTCAGTCGTTCTTTGCACAGGAGGGGGCGAATGAGAAAGTTAACAGCAGTGACAACAACGACGACACAAATATGGACCATCATTGTTTTTCAGGGTGCAAGTCAATTACATGCGTTTTTTTTTTTTCCTTTTTGTTTCTAAATCCTTGGTACATAACTCTGTGGGGGACTCTACCCCTCCTGACACGAGATAGAGTGTGGTAGATAAAGATCTGAGGCTTTTATATCAAAGCCTTTTCTGTGTGCTGTAGTCTCTTTACCCATGGGATGACTCCAAAGCACTGGAAAATAAAAATAAAAAGGAAATCATATTCATATTTCAGCATGAGACAAAACACATTGTTCCCCGCGTGGGTGGATATGTTTGCCGTGATAATCGCACCGGCTCTCGTTTTGTTTACGGGAAACCGGAAGATGAAATTCCCGGGATATCCATATTTACCCCATCAGCTGGATCATCCTTCCGGCTCATTTTTACATGAGCCCCCCCCCCCCTCACATATGCTAACATAACAGCTGGCTCAAAGGTTTCAATTTTTCATTCATGGTCTTTAATAATGCATTTTCCTATGTGTGCATACATAATTTCAGCTTCTGGTTTAAAGGCATCCATTCATTCTCATTGCGAGGTGTTTGAGTAATGAATTTCCCAAAGGAATGCAGTCCTCATTATCTTGAGATCTCATTGGATCACCAAAGGCTCTTTTCCCAGCTATATTTTAATGGTTCTTAAACCACCATACTTACTTATAAAATAAAAAATAAAAAATAAGATAAATGGAGCCAGTTCCCTAAAATAGAGTTGAAGAGTTCTATTCATTCTTTTGTTTTGTTTTTTGGCAAAAGGTAAAGGTAGACTCATGAATAAGTCTAGACTTTCCAGAAGAAACGTATAGCCTAGTTTCAAATGACACTTAAGCAACACGGGGAACTTTTTATATTTGACAGATATGTTAATAATATTTTTCCTTTTTCTAGGAAGAGCTGCATAAGACTAGCGGTGCGCTAATGAGCTCGGCGATGCATACCCTGCTGTAGAGGGTGCTATCCTTCGGATTAGATTGAGGTCCTGGCTTGTTGAAGTCATTGCGGGACCCGTCTTACTTCTCTAATGTAGGCCCATAAGAATGTTAGCCTTGACATCCTGCTAAAATGGCAAGATCTGGTCACCTAGTCAATTCCCCTACGTAACTTTCTGATTCTACAGGTTATCATTTATTGAGGGGTCATGCAGGCCCCTGGCCCCTTTTTTCTCTGTTTTTTTTTCCTTTATTCCCCCCAGGGATTGATATTTTCACATGGTTCTGGATGTTGACCCGCTCAACAATCCTTCTTCTGTGATGCCAGGGAAACATTGATGTGATTGATTGACATTTTGGTTGGATAGTTGACTGATATGTTCGCTGATTGACTAATGGGCTAGGAAAAAAATAATGAAGAAGCTAGTAATTAGCTGTTGACACAAGATGGGCATTGGTAAGGCACATTGCTAAGGCACACTCTATTGTTAAGGCACATTTTTACCCATACACATTTTATCCATTTAAAGCAAAATATGAAACATAAAAAACATTGTTGCATAATGAACATACAGCATATGAAGGTTTTATATATAGGATTTGTCTTTTTTAATTTTTTAATTTATTGGAAATTTTATTGCATATTTACTTTTTTTTTGTAGAATCGGCAGTGGACATTGAGACTGGCCTAGGAATGTGACTGGTCCACCACTTTGAAAAAAAGAAGAAAATACAATTATGGTAAAATAATTTGTTGAAAATGAATTACAGTATCTTGTCCGTCTAACAGCCTAACTCACTGACAGCTTTATATCAAGATAAGCAGGCTGGGAAGGCGTCGTGTACCAAAAACTCACTGCATACTGAAAAGATAATCACATGATGCGTTCTCACACAGACTGGATGTCATGTCACACTTACATCTCAACTTGTGAAATGTAGAGCGTATGCCTCCCCTCGATATGTTTTTTTAAATTTTTTTTATTTTTTATTGTAAATCTTAAGATTCAACACTGCCCTGAATACGACGCAGAGGCACAGAGAAGTCTCTCATCCCTCAGGGTTTATTCCTCCCGTCACTGACGTTGGATATAGAATTTTGAGGGAATTTTAACCAGCCTGCGCTCTTCTCCGAGGGGCTTGTCAACTATAACTCCCGCTTCTCAGGCTGAATCTTTTTTTTTTTTTACAGCCAATTACGTGTCGTTTGATATGCCGAAAATCGCTTCTGTATGCAAAAAAAAACAGGCCCTATGGCTGAACGCGAGCGAAGTTCGACTGTGATGTAGGATCACAGAACGAAAATGCAAGCCGCTGAAAGTGTTTCAAAGGACAAACTTTCATGCATTCGTGTTATTTTTCTATCACGGACTACACTGACATGGAACATGTCATTTAAAAAAACAAAAAAAAAAAAGACTTTAAATTTCGTCAGTTTGTGGTAGTGACTTATGCTCGAAAGTAAATGAACTATATTTAGACACGCTGTAAATGTAATGTATTCCTTGGATTTGGGGACGGTATATAATGACGGGCATCGTTCTTTTGGGCAGGCCCATGACAGGGCATTTCCCCTGTGCCTGTGGTGAAAGGCCGAGCGTCACTGTCGCGGATTCGGCGTCGCGGCTAATCGCGCGTATTGTTAGGAGTGGGTTGTGATGTCCACACTGTGGGTTGACTTGCCTCCTCCGAGCAAAATAATAACATTGTCGGTCAGCGCCGGTGTGGAATGGCTTTGCTTTTCGGCAGTAACACGTCTCAATGCTTCATTGTAGAAAATGAAAAATAAATATATATATATATAAAATAACTCACCACTGCAGTCCATTATTACTTTTTTTGAAGACATAATTACAGCGTGCAACGCCTCAGATGGCTGTCCGTTCTCGTCTCGTTTTCCACTTTCTTGGGAGGCCCGTGACAATAAGCCCTGCTTTCAATTTGGCGAGCCAGCGGGGCATTTTTCAGTCTCGCGTGTATTCTTTGACACCACCGCCACAGTGGGCCTGTCAGTTTGGCGGCTGTGAGCCCAGGTGCCTTTGTTTCGGCTTCCTCTGCTCGGAGTCGCGATGTCAAATTGACCCCATAGCCGCTAATTGACAGCGCGGACGCGCGCCCCGCATGCGGGTTTCCTGTTACTCCAGCTCGGCGCGGCGCGGTATTTTTACCTTGCTGTCTAGTTATCTTCCAGGTGCTCGCGCTGTACCGCCTAACTACTGCTGAAGCTGACTGCGGCTAGTCACTCAAAATGAGGACGTGTCTTCCTCCAATTTACAATTCAACGGGGAGCACCCAGTTTCCGAGGCCAAACTTGTTTTACAACATAATTCGCTGTTCTGTCCATCAAATAATATGCAAAATACATTGAGGTTACATCACACAACATTTGTCAGCAAATTTTATGCGATTATCCGGCTGAGTCGATTATATGAAGGAGCCCAGATGAGTAGGTGTTATACTAAATATTAACAACTTTAAGTAATTTATGTTAAATTGTGCTTTACGGGTCAATATGGTTATCTTCCTCTCTGGCGTGGTGAACGACATGCCTGATAACAGATGTCATATACTCGTGCCCAAACTCAGAAAGAATGAAACAGAAGACAGAGAGTGCCAACAACCGCACGTGCCCCTCAGGCATCCGCTATCGATGTGATTTTCAATAGAAACCGCCCATCTTTGTAAATTTTGGTGGTTTTCTGTCTTTATAGGGGCAAATGTCGGTTAATTTATGCTGCATCTGCCAACTTTTACTATATATTTCTAGATCACTATACAACGTAATTGGACATGATTCCATGCAAATATCTGAAATATGTGATAATGGTTTATGCAAATATGCAATCTCTCTACAATGGAATATGGGAAATGGTTTGGGATTTGGCAATTCTATGCAAATTACCCATAATCCATATCGACCATAACCCAAATTATGTGAGAATCTGTTATGCACTTCAGTGTATTCTACTACACACACACACACACACACACATATGGTATGTATGAATTCAAGTCAATGCTGCTTCTCAGGCAAATTCATAAATGCCAGCCAAGTCCAACTCAATCCCTGAATTTCATCTCCTCACCATGGGCATATTTAAAACCACAGCTGCCTGTCGGACTGGCTTCCTTATTTGTTAAACATTGAAGACAATGGAGAAAGGTGATGCCTCGCTGACACCTGACAACACATGCTTTGTATTTTGGGCAACACTCTTTCCTCGCAGCTCACAAACACCCTGATTGATTTCTTCACAATTCTTATTCTTAAAATGAACATGATTTTAGGCCTATAGCCTGTCTCATTAAAGTCAAAATGCAGTTTATAGATGTTGTATCAAAACCATTGCTATACTATGTTGTTTTTTGGTGATCGCATATCATTTGTTTCCAAAAGTGAAATGGTGTGTTTGGCAGAAGGTCCAAAGGCAGCAGCTGTTGTCAGGTTTCGTTTTACCACGATGAAGGATTGCGTTTGGCTTTTTGGTCCCGTCCCTCACCTATTGCTTTGGCCCAAGTAAATGCCCAAAATCCACGGGATGAAAAAAATAAAGGCGCTCGGCAGAAGCACACGTCATGCCAGGCCTTTCGTTAATTTACAGCAAAAGTTGTTAATTCTCTGCTTTAGCAGTGTGATTCACAATGCTAAATATGATCATTTTGTCGTAGTCTTTTAAACTGACACCCTTACATTACCGAAGCAATAACTATCAGGCACAAAGGGAAAAGGAGCTAAAATTTATGTGCATGACAGCATGCCATAGGTCGTTGCATAAATGCTGTGCGATCACATTATATGAAAACCTGCAAGTCAGTAATTTCAATGAATATATTGATTCATATCCCCAGTTCTGATGTTATATTCCCTCTGAGAGGCTCGAGTCAATTGACTGCTAGAGAAAACAAATCAGCTTCAAAATTATTTATTAATGTAGTCCTTGCCAAGATTTGTTCTCAATATATCGCATCTGTATACCTGTACAGTGTATGTGCCTATTTAAAAATGTTTTACTCTCTGTCATAAGAACGTCTAACTGCTCAAGGGCTGTACAAACCCCCCCTCTCAACATGCATAATTTACCTGCAAAGATAAATTATTGCATTTGTCCTACATTACACCTGTGAAACCTTGTTACCTGTGAGCCTTGTTTGAAGTTGAAAACATTGTCAAAATAACATGAGTAGCCTATAAAAAAAAAACCTGGGGTGAGGCAAATTGGCAGTGCTAGGCCTGTGGAAATCTTGTGCACAGAGAAGCTTGTGTTGAGTTATACAGACATTCAGAGAGCGTGTTTCATTCACTACCGTTCATTTAAGGTGAGCGTTGTCATACTTTAAGATGACACTCCTTCGCAATATGGCAAGAAACAATGTCTATTGCCATCGTGGGTCTGTCAGGCGGTCTTCTCATTCCTAAAAACAGCCTCACTCTACTCTTTCAGTCCTTACCTTACAGACGTGTAACACATGACAATATACTGCGGAGACAAAAAGTCTGAGGACACTGCCAAGCCCTGGTTGTTTTCATAATTTATCAAGTAATAATTCAATTATGATTCAATTACACTTCTTATTCACAAACACATTATTCAGAACAGTTGCAAACCAAAATTGTAACACATTTCCAAAATTAAATTGGAAGCTGTGTGAATACCTTGTTTGTCTGCCATAAGGTAAGCGTTTCTCTATTCGTTGTCACAACCTTCATTCCTTTAAAATATTAACAAATGCATGTCTCTAAAGCATATAACGCTAAATATGCAAATCATATGGATATTCCACAAGTGTCTATTTATGCAGAAGAATACATTTAGAAGATGTTCTGCACATAATAAAATAATAAAAATGAGGACCCACATGTTTTAGCGGTGTACCGGCGGTATTCTTTTCCATTGGTTTGAGTGATGATGAATCCTCACTCCACCCAACCCCCCACATTGTTTATTTTGTGAGTTTTTAAGTGCTTGAAGATCTATGGGCTCTTATCAGTCAAAATAATAAATCATCTGAATGAGATATTACTAATCAACTCTAATGCTTAACAAAATAAAATACAGAGTCAAATGAACTTTAGCCATCAGAGTGTTACCTTTGTATTTATGAAAGCAAACATAATTCATGAAACTGAATGAATTATTAATATAGTGTTTTTTGATGCATGGTAATTAGTGTTATTTCCAGATGTTTGCCTTTGTGATTTTGCATCTGAGAAATGTCCTTGTTTACAACATAGAGCTTTAATTTTTCAGTGCATAGTTTAATTTTTCAAAAATGGATGTTCCGAGTAACTTCAAAGGCCTCATTCTATTTTCCCTCCCCGTGAGATCAGATTGTAAACACGATTAGAAATGTTCAAACAATATGTCTAATGGAAACCCCTAAGATTGCTCTCTTCACTTAAAAAAAAACTTGTACTTTCAGACTTTCTTTAAGAACACCTTTTTCTTGGTGTTTCACACATAGGCCGCAAAGGAGACGGAAGAATGTGGATTAATAACGCTTCAGAGTGGTCTTTATCCTTTGAGAAGAAGACTTTAATGGATGGGAAATGAAGATCGGCCTCACAGGATGAATGGATGGCACCTGCCATCCGTGATCCATGACAGAGAGACGCCACTCTCCTTTCACATCCACTGCCTGTTTGAGATTAGCCAATGGGCTTCAGAAGAAGACGTGAGTCATAGCGGACGCCCAATCCTGTACGACTTAACTTTCTTTTCTTTTTTTTGAAGAGGGTGGGGCGGTGGGGATTTTTCTTTCTCATAAGGTATTTGTTCCAGTGCCAGTTTTAATTCAAAGAAAATGCATGCATGTTCCAAATCTTCCATCAATGTACTGATTTATATGATTCTGTAAATCATTAGTATACCAGTACAGACAACCAGTGTTTGTTCAAAATCCATAAAAACAACACACCACAGTCCCAGTGAACCTGGGTTTTATGCAGCTCATGATATAATATCCCACAAACAAGAATTGTGAAGGGCTCTGTTATAAGCTGTCTGTCTCGTTTTAGAAAGAACAAAATCCATTTAATCTTAATGAAAATAAAGTGCCAATTCCATAAAAAGCAATAATTCTTGAATTTCCATAAAAGCACCATCTGCAAGCATTGAGTGTATTCAAACCATGCTCTGTCAGATTAGCCACTGTTGTCTTCAGTACTTGAAGGCAATGGTGTTTTGCTTATATCCAAGGCCTATGAAAGCAAATCCTTACCATGTTAAATTGCAGGTAATGTGAGAACAGGTTATTGAATGGGGGAAATGATAACTCGAAAACCTGTACAGTTATTGAACTTATTGTCAACAGAGTGTGATCATGAAGCCTAACGACCCCCCCTCCCCAAGTCCCCCAACAATTTCCCAATGTTTTTTTTTTTCATTGAACCCCTCAATGTATCTCTCAAATCCATCCTACATAACCCTAACCATAAGCATGACATAAAACCTTGTATAACCTGTTATTACAGTGTGTGACAAATGTCATAACACTGGCATATGCAACAATCATTTAATAGTTATGTTGATGCTAATTTGTAGGTTTGCTGCATACATTATGGCAATGTTTTGTCATGAGCTGTGATATGCTGTCATAGCAGGTTATAATAGGTGTTATGTCATTACATAGGCTTTGGAGTGCATAATTACTGAAATAAGTGGAGCGCATAATTCAAGAAGCGTGTCACCCGAACTATATCTTTACTATAGCATGGAAGATACTGGGCACTGTAGTAAAGCAACATACATGTCTTAAATATGCATTTCAGAGCATAATACATGTTCTTTCATGGCCTTATGTGTGGCCATAAACATTCAAACACAGCTTGGGAATAATGGACACAGGAAGAAGCAACACACGGGCAAAGAAAGGGATATTAACCAGACAGCATTGCGTCTGGAAAAGCTCATTAACAAAGCCTCACATTTACACACAGGTCAGCGTGGAGCAGATCCACAAAGCAGACATGGCGTCAGAAGTGAACGTTCCGACGACATTAATCCCCAGGAGCTGGGCTTACACATACCAGCATCAATCATAGGATTGGTGTGATTCTTTCACCTGAACAGCTTCCGACATCTGAGTAGCTAATTACACCCCCCACCCCTACCCCTATATTTTTCTTAAAAATATAGACAAGGATGTCTGACCATGCGTTAAAATTTAGCAGCATGTTTCCTACCACTGTCAGAACAAGCGAAGACCGGGTTGACTTTTTTTTAAATTCGTTTTTTATTATTGTTTTTTTTTTTTTTTTTTATCTTCACTGCAGGCCTTGAGCTATAATAAATAGAAGTATAGCTCATTTATTAGAAGGCATCGTTGATCTGAGGGCATCCATTGTAATCGTAGATGGAAAAAAATAAATCACAGTCTCTTCTGAGAATTGTGAATAGCCACCAGTGCTCTGACAAAAGCTACTGTTGCCAGAGTCCTTGTATCAATAAATTATTTTAAAAAAACAAAACTGTATGTTTTCTACTTGCTAACGTTTGGTCCATCAAAATTATTGAACAAAGTCCTTTTGATGGCAATGTGTTTAATGAAGCGATAACTTATAATTAAGGAAAAGTTATGGCAGACAAAATGTGATCATTCGTGCTGATTTCTTCTTTCATAAAAATCCATTCTACTCTCCATTCTGAAGCATTGTTGAAGAACAAATGTGTTTTTTTAATTTTTTTATTTTAATATTTGTTATACATTAAACCGTATGTATCTATACAATCACAAACTGGTGCAAAGGCTTTGTTTTCGAATGTGGCCTTTAACATGAAAAGGACAGGAAATGCATTATGAAATAGGTATGAAATTGAGCAATTGCACTGCTCAGCATGTAAATGCTTAAAGTTCTCACTTGGCCAATGTAGGTAGTGCAAAACTGTGGCTTTATGTTGTTAAAATAACTTCCACCAAGCTGTGTGGACAGACCGTTGTGCTTTAATGAAAGACTGCCAAAGTAAAAAAAATAAAATAAAAGCACAACTAACCGTGAAAAAGAAGTTATAAGGAGATAACCACTCCAATGGCCACGCTGATACAATACAGCAGATTAAGGTTGCAGAGAAAGAGGTGATGGCTTCTGTAGGATTGGGGTCAGAGCATTCTTTGTGATATCTTTGTCTCCTACTGCATTACGATTTATTTTTTTCTTCTTTTCTTCCTGGCAGACAAAGTTCTCATTCACACCGAAAACCTTTTTTGAGCTGTCAATATCGAACAGAGGGAGAGTGTGTTCCCTGCATCCGTTGGAATGAGAATGAACCGTAGTGGACAGGCAGGGAGAAGGCCATTCTCATGCCGGTGGTGTTCTTCTTTTTGTCCCCCGTTGAAGGTAAAGCACGGCCGCCTGAAGGAGGTTCTGTTCTCCTTCTGACTCTCCTGGGTTCTGTGCTGCTCCAATTTAATCTCATCACGAGAGCACAGTTTCCGGAAACGTCCACGGGTCCAATTTAGCTTTTTGAGCAGCGGGCGTGGGCGGAATGGCCCTCGGCCAGCGCTGGAAACGGTAATGAACTTCACCTGAGCAACAGGGTGATAATGGTGGCTTTCTTGGAATGTGATAATGGTCGGAAACCAAGAGATGTGCATCAAAAACACTGGTTGTCTGTACTGCTTTTAAAAGGACCCTCCAATGTGGGGGGGGGGGGGGGGGGGGGGTTTAATTCATACTTTTAAAAACCAAATGATATTTTTAATTCCACAATTATTTGCCTTTTTGAGGTATTTTTTCTGCCTCAAGTGCAGGTTCCATTTGTGATAATGAAAAAACTGCAGATGTACTATGCCGATTTGCATTGCTCACATGCTATAAATAATCCGAAATCACAAGAATCACTTTGGTAACAATCACCTCATTGGCGTCAGAAGAGCTTTACTTTACTTTCTGTTTCCACGAGTGCCACTCGCATGCAATATTTATGTCGGTTAAAACTCATTGCTTTTCTCGATATTGATTTCATGTTGCTCTTACCTTGACATTAGAACATAGGCACATACTGGGTTCCAGAAGGTTAAAGCGAATCTAAATAGATTCACGCACACAATCCAATTTAAAAACTAATGTAAACACTAAAGCGTTCCCGCCGGTGCAAAAATATTTCTCTCCGCCCCCAGGATAGTCCATCGGACAATCCACGAGCTATCTAAAAATGTTTATTCAGGTAAAAAAAAAAAGGAGATTTAAAAAAAAATAAAAGTACCAATACTGTTGAGGAAAATGCATTCATTTTGCAATCTACATTTCACCGAATGGCTGTCATGAGTGATTGCATTACTGCCAAGCCAACAGACTGCCAGGCACTCGATAAACGCTCTTGAGTGCTTTCTGAGGTGCTTTCATGTCGCGCACCTCCTCGCCGCGGCTCGCCGTCTCGCGTCTCCAGAGTGCGCCGTGATGGACGGGCTCATTTTACTAATGTCTCCGAGCCAGAGTTCCCATTGTGTCATCACATTTTACAGGCCCCGCGCGGAACGGGGAGGGGTGAGCCAGACGCGCGGAGTTACGCGAGCCGCGTTCGGCTGCTTTCCCGCCCCTCGCCCGTTCTTACCCCCCCCCCCCCCCCCCCCCCCGCCGCCGGGGCGAAAGGTTTCTCCGCCTCTGTCCGTGACCTCGGACGCCGACTGCGCTACCCAGCCGCTTTTCTGTCCTCCATTTTAAAACAAACTGGTCCCGCGGTTCTGGGTCGTGCGTCAGACGCAGTCTAATAGGAGGATGTTGCACCCTTCGCATTTATCACAGAAATTAATCGAACGGCGCTATATTATGGGCTTCCTCTATTTCAGGAAATTGAGGCAGTTCACTACGAGTCTTACAAGCCTCGCTCACTCAAACACGTTTGTACAATTGCATGCCTGCACACACACACACCACACACACATAAACGCATACACACACACACACACAAAATCTCTCACAAGCATTCACAAAAAAAGAGACATTAACACACACACGCACATGCAATTCCTCTCTCGCAAACACTCACAAAAAAGATAAATGAACACACACAGGCACACACACTGTGTAGGCTGTCCCTTCATTTGGAGCTATTGTCGAGTGCTCTTTTTATTATTGCATGCCAGGGGCTCCAGTCACACATCAGGTCAGGTGACTGGCTCAGCAATGAGCTCGCCCGCCGCGCTGACACACCGGCCGCGCTGAACGGGCAGAAGGGCGACTGACCCTGCCGGGCTGGAGCCACAGAGGAACTGACAGCCCGCTTGTTCCGCTGGAGGTGATTGGAAAGGGCAGGGCGGGGCAACGGAGGGTGGGGAGGGGAGTATGTACGGGCGACGGCTACGTAGCCGCGACAGCACCTCCGAGTCTCCGTACCGTGTGGCGGGGGCACTTTCACCGTAGCTCTTCGGAGAGCCTGATCTCATGGAATTCGGCAATATGCACCGATTGTTGCGTCTCAAAAAACGGTACCTGTTTCCGAATTTTGCGCAAGCTAGGGGCTGTGATAGGCCAAAAACATCACGTGTGAGGGTAGTAGTACATGACGTCACGCGTCCCACTGCTTTTCTTGGCAAGACACGCCCTGCGTGAGTTTGTGATTCCCGTACCCCACCCACAACCCCTAAACATAACCTCACAGGAGTTCACGTAACTCGGGCCTATGCCCGAACTGGTAAGATTTAAAGAATCTATATTTGCACAACTATATTTTTCTATCACAAGCTTCTCTCTCGCTATGTATCTTTCACAAAATCTCCTTACACTCTACAACTGAGCATTAGTCGGTAGGTCCCAGTAAAGGCTCACGGGGGGCGCTTGTGCAGAATTCGGAAACAAAATTCGGAAACAGGTACCGTTTTTTGAGACACTAACAATCGGTACATATTGCCGAATTCACATGAGATCAGGTTGCTTCGGATGAAGGACTCGGACTGCTGTAAATCTCGGGCGGACCATCTCATCCAGACTGACCGCAATCCGGGCGCATTAACACAGAGTCCCCGTGTCACGCTAACACTTGTTGCATTAGCAGGTTTAGCGTTTCTGGGTGCCTTAGCCTGGAAGAGATACTGACAGGATGACAATCTGTTGCGTGGAGAGGCTGGGGTCCGGTCTCATGTATGCTGTCAGATTCCATTACAGAAGCTGTCAAACACCTGGAGGCCCAGCAGACTCTGTCAGTGCAATGCTTTTAAAAGGTGTGAAATACATGCTCACCTTGGAATAATCATATGCACTGCAACATGCACAGTACATCTACTTGGAGCCTGACACACATTTTCCATTTCATAAACAAGGACATTTTCTGCATTAAGGTGGCTTCTATTATTATTATTATTATTGTTGTTATTATTATTAATATAATAAAGGTTGATATTTACTGAGGCAATGCATATTCCATGCCCAAGGTGTGATAGTGTGTCTCGTGGGAATCAAACATACAGCTTCCAGTTTTCAGGGACTCATATTCACACCATTCAAAATGTTGTATGAATAATTTAGATTTAACCTGAGCTACTAATTGAAAACTGATCTGAACTGTGGATGTCATCAGCAGGCTAACAGTCATTTGTTTCTTGTGTGAATGACAAGAGTGTGTTTGTAAATGTGTTGCAAAGATGTAAATGCATTGATCAAACTCCTGTATGAATCCCTTCATTAATCGGGCTTAATTAGGTATTTAAGCCCATTTGTTTGTGTACTCACTAAAATCATTACTTGAATAATTCATTAACATGCATTAACTGAATATGAATTGTGTGTTTATGTTGTTTGGGGAACAAAAGAAAGTTGAGAAGTTCCTTCTTCTTTTTATGTAAGTGGAAACGTCCAACAACACCATTATTTTTCTTGCAAAAGATATCTTGCAACGTGTCAAATCCAGACCAGTGTTCAATTAAAGGCTCAATCAGACCTGATTAATCAAGCCCAGCTGGTATTCAAGCCAGAATAAATTGTGGTCTGGGCCAGGATTCAGGAAGCACTCAGTATTATGCTAACTACATTGTGCCGTGCTTAAAAAATGGGTTTGAAGCAACTGCAGGAAAAAGGGGAAGTAAAATTAATGTTCAAGTAGAATTAACTGCAATCTTCAAAGGACATTTTTTACTGAATCATGCTTGAATCATTTTTTTTTTGCATTTTTGATTTGTGATTCTTTGACGAGAGACGTGCACAGTCTTTACACAGTCTTTACACGGTCTTCCAATAGTGACATGACCTACATACTACATCCGTGTTAATCAATATTCAATCCATTTTCAAAAAGCCATTTTCCATCTATGTAACATATTTCGATCCAAATATCACATTTGGGTTTTAATGCAGAAGCAAATTGAATTGATGTGGCACACTTGTTGTATGAACACAAATTGGGTAACTCCCATGCAGTCCAGTAGGTATAGAAATGTAATAAAATTCCTTTATTTATATCTAGTCATGCCCACAGATGAGCTGCAATATGCATGTAATGTTTGTTGTGAATGATATCACTTACACATTTGTAATTTTTGAAGACATTTCATCAGGAATTTTTTTAAAATTTTTGTCCAGTGTCAGATTCATTCCAATTCGCAAAGCCAATTAGCAAAGCCCTATATGACATACAATACTTCTGTGTATATTTCCTATTAACTAACTATACATCTAATTTTAAGAATCATCTTATCATCTTATGATAGATGTATGGCATATATATCTGCATTTCATATGGGTCTCAAAACATGCTAAGATTAGTTTATCACAAATTAATGTTTTTACTATCTTATGAATTATTTAAAAATGTTTTGCTTTTCTCTGAAAAAAGACCAGTGTAACTGTTCAGATCAACAAAACTTGGTCGAACTTGGTAACAAACTGTTTTCGGCCGCACATTCGGTTGAGGACGAATCATCGCGCTCTGCCAAAAACGTTTAGAGGCGTCACTTAGCGTTTGACGCGACTCTTCTCGTGGTCGATTTAGAAGCCGTGCGCTTGGCATCCAATCCCACGGGTGACGTGAAGCAACCCCCCGGGGCCCGTTCGACATCAGCATCACACTGCCAGACGTGGGATGACAGGCCCTCCTCGGCCTCTTCCACATTCGCGGTTTCCCCCCTGCGGACGGACAGGCCACTTTCTGCGCCCATAAAAATGACAGCTGGAAAAGAATGATAAATAGATAGGCAAACGCTCAAGTGATTTTATAGTGGCAAAATGTCCAATGACGAGTTACGCAAAAAATGAAAAAAATCATAACAAGGACGGAAAATGGCCGGATATCGAATGTCACCAAAATCTGGGGGCGCCGGAAACAAAAAGCGACAGATAAATGTGCTAAATGCAAGGTAAATATTTATATATTTTCGGATTTGTGGCGATGCCATTTGTCAGGCCCGGCGCCGCGGGTTTGAGGACCTGTCATGATTCAGTTGACACCAGTCAGACGGGTGACATTTCAATCTCGCGATGTAAAAATGCCAGCAAGCGCCATGTGTCTTCAGTCACGCGCACGGGCCACTGCGTGATATCGCACGTCGGCCGAGGCCGTTTGTCACAAGGAGTTTGTCATCTGCCGTCAGCGAAAACACAGAATGAGAGAGAGAGCGGGAGAGAGAGTTGGAGAAAGAGAGATTTTTGTCTCATAAATCGATCCAAATTTTGCATTGAGAAGGCAAGGACATTCCAATCAATCATCGGAGCAATAAGCAGTACACATGAGGCCAAAGAGAAAACAGAGAGATAAAAGCTGTGATACCGAATGGCGTGGGAGGAAATTAAATCTCAGTACATGGCCAGGTCTGTTTCTCAATGAGACTGAGAGATGCGAAGTGAAAATGTAAATGTGCCGTATTGTTTAAAAATGCCCTTGTACCATGGAGCACAGTAACAGCGTCACAAAATATGCATAAATGGGCCTAATGACATGTGTGTGCCTACCATAAAAAGCAGCCCATTTCATTATTTTCATACTTAGTATGCACTGCCACTTTTGGTACAAGTACTGCTGCTGTCAAGAGTTTATATAATTCAGTGACACATGTAGAGAAATATTCAAAACTGACATAAGTGCATACACACACACACACACACACACACACACACACACACACATGCATGCATACAGTAGTTCTGGGAAAAGCATGTGCGGTCCCTCTACAGGGCAAGAGAAAGCGGTATACAATTGTAACACCAGTGGCTGACCTAAAATAAAAACTAAATAAACTAAATAATTTAAAAAAAATAATAAATCAATAACCTATTGAGCTCTACATCACTGCTATTACGAAATCCCTTTTTTAACAGGAGAATTATTCAGTCCATTGTCATTCTCCTCCTGTGTCTTCACAGGCCGGCGGCGTTGATGCATTACCGACATTTCTCATTTCGTCCAACAGGAGAAGAAGAAAGTCTTCATGAATTCCTAAACCAGCTACACGTATTATAGACTCCTGTCTGGCCCTCTCTTGCTACCTCTCCATGGAATTCGCCAAAAACCTTTGCTCGATCTTTAGCTCAAGGATCATTTTATGGACCTGAAAGTGGTTCAGAAAGAGTACACGAGCGACCAGCATAATATACTGATCAGCGCATGCCAGGAACGTGTCGGAAAACTTGACTTTATGTTATAGTGTCATCTTTTTGTTCCACACCTTATCGTAGTGCCGTACTCAACATCCACCCCACATATGTATATCCACGTTTTCCTTAAGCTGCATAAATCCACCAGTATGTGACACAGTGGTAAATTATTTTGTGATTATCTATCATTGTTTTACACTAGTAGGTATTAGGCACTGTCAGCAATTGTGATCATGGTTATAAAGCTGTAGTTTCAGAAAGAGCAACTTTACACTAACCATTAACACATATATTTTTCAAAAAATGTTTGTAAATGTACATCATAGCTTATGATGCTAGAAGCAGTCTACTATCTAAGATGAATAAGGCTAGATGTGCTGAATTGCTTCCTCTCATCATCAGATATAGTTATGCTTCAATTTCCCATTTACAATTTAATCATGTTGGCAGAAGATTTTTAGACAAAGCGACTTGCATATATACCGTAGGTTAATCTTTGTGTTTGCAATCACTCAGGCCAGACAAGTCTAATGTGGTCATCTACACCGCGGTCGTGATTTCCTTTTCTTTCGAACTTTCGACAGAAACGACTATTTTTATCACACGGAAAAGCGTTGAATTTTTCCGATTAGATTAAATTAAATTGTTTGATTAGAGTCACAGTTCAATCAACGCTGAATAATTTGCGGCACCCTTGCCGCTGATAAATACAACGCAACTGAAATATAGGCCGGATAAAATCCTGTGAACTTTTGTAACACTAGCGCATCGCTCTAGTGCTGAAGAAATATTACACTCCTCAATCCTCAAACAGGATTTTACTGCCAGACAGCGCTTCCATCCGTGTGCCTCTTCGCCGGTCGGGATTCGTCATGTCAGATAAAATCTTCGGCACCGTACATAAAAAAAAGGCAGTCTTATTACGCTTGTACATAAGTTAACATTAATTTCAAAGCCCGTGCAGACACCCAGGGGCATTTTATGTCCACTTTGGCTTAGATCACACGGAAAAGTTAAAGGTAATCAATAGCAGGGGCAAAAATTAAAAGCGATCCGTCAGACAGATTTCTGATTGGTTGGATATAGGTCGGAAGGGCTCGGCTTTGCCAGCGTAGCTCTCTGTCTGTTCAATGTTCTCCTCATAAACGTCTATAACTCCACGGTGGCAGATTCATGACTCTTTCGGCCGAGTGGCTGACAAAGTCACAGGCAAGAGCATAAAGTAATGGTTACCACATTGCACCATTAATCTCCAACGGTATTAAAAATTATATAATTCACTCACTGCCCTTACCACCCCCCCCCCCCCACCCCCTCCCCATTCTCTATAAAAAAAATAACATGCTAATCAATGTGCAGTATACACAAAGAAATTCTCAATTCAAATCAATTTAAGTGTGTGTCCGTATTTGTATGTGTGTGTGTATTTTCTGCAAATGGAAAGCTCTGTGATATAAAAGCAATAATGACCCTGCAGCCCACAGTACGGCCAGGCCTCAGGGTGAATATAGGGTTATGATAGTGTGTCTTGTCCTTTGGTGTCTATCAATAATAATAATAATAATATATTTAGTAGTTGTTTATTCCACTTTGTAACTATGGGAGCAAAGACTTGTTTCTGATAGCTGGGCTTTGTTTGACCTGAAAAGCTATGCCAGAGGCAGGAGAGTGTGAATGAATTTCCGGAGCTTTTGAATCTCAAACTTAAATCAGAGCCTCCCCGCTTATATGTGCCATAATTCTACTTCAATGAATTTAACAACCTTAGGTCATCAAACATGGCCCTCCTGACCATCCCTCGCACCAAATTAAAAACTCGAGGCGACCGCGCATTTGCGGTTGTGGCCCCCAAACTATGGAACAGTCTCCCGCAGCCAATTAGATCTGCTCCCTCTGTGGATGCTTTTAAGTCCCAACTCAAAACGCACTTTTACTCACTAGCATTCGATTAACCTCAAACATGTATCATATACACCTCATTATGTAGCCTACCTCTCTGTATAGCTGTTATCCTGCCCTATTTGTTTTCTGTACTGTCCTACTGTGTTGTCTTACTGTGTCTCACTGTTTTATCTTACTGTAGTGTCTATCACCTTACTGTATTGTCATACTGTTCTGTCCTATTGTCCTACTGTGCCAATGTCCATTTTTATCATGATTTGTAGACCTTGTACAGCACTTTGGTCAGCTCCTGGAGTTTTTAAATGTGCTTTATAAATAAAATGACTTGACTTGACTTGGTAATTCCATGAATGTCACGGTTTTCCGGTCGCCGCTCCTTCTCTGCTTAGGGTTTCTCGCTGCTCCGGGTCCGCTCCCGTGCCGTGCGTTTCTTTTTTCTCGGCAATCTATTTGTTCACCCGTTTCAGGTGTTTTCTTGGCTATAAAAGCGCCTCGCTTCCTTCTTCCGGTGCTTTGCTGCCAGCTCGCCTTTACACTAAGCCAGGTATCGGCGTAGGAACACGCGACCACTTTATTTTAAAGCGAGTGCTTCAATTTCACGTGGGACTTGCTTAGAGCTTTCTGTTCCTTTTTCTAATTCCGTACTGTTCTCTCTGAGGCAGTCACCTTTGTTGCTTTTCTTTTCCTTGCTTCTCTGCTTTGGTGCTCTCTCTTTTGACTCGAGAGCGAGACGTATTTTTCCCTTTCTTGGTTTGTTCGCCTCTTTATTTCGGCCGCTATAGTTTTACGTGCCAGAGGTGTTATTTGCTGTTTCTGCATTCCTCGTTGTTAGCTCTAGTATTTGAGCTCGGGGAATTTTGTGTCTTTCTCTACTCGGATCTTCGAGTTTCGCCCGATTTTCCTGGGTTGATTTTGTGTCGGCTTTACGCCGGGAGTTTCCCCCCCCCCCCCCCCCCCTTTTTTTATTTATTTTCTCGGTTCCATTCGCGGACCTCTATTTCCTCCCCTTCTACTTGTGGTGATTCCACGTCTTGGGGATTACTTATACAGCTGTAGATCCCCTCACGGTCGCATCTGGTTCTCCGAACCCACACCGTTACAATGAAAAGTCTGAATCCATATTTGCTCAAATTATGTGGTGTGAGGTATGACTGCAGAAAAATATAAATAGGCTGTGCGTCCGGCCGCTAAATTCCTATTTTGATGAAAAGTATTTTTTTTATGACATTATTAAATCCTGTCTAAATACAACATAAAATATGCAGGGGAAGAGCTAAGTGGCTGTAAGATGGAAAGTTCTAGCGGGTCCAGGGGGCTCCTTGAGGTGTGTGTATGAGCCCTTTCTCGTAGTTTTTTCCCCTGCACGGTGGAAAACAAATGTTTAAATGTGATTCATTTTGTAGTGAAATATAGCCTGTACAAATGGACCCGAAGCACATTTTTGTCTGCCATTGTGCTTACAGATAATGGATGGATGAGAAAGCCAAAACCAGCAAAGAGAGAGCATTAGACATTTGGACAAAGGAAGATTACTTGATCACAGAGTTGTTTGATGAGCTGTGGTTTGGGGGCGGAGGGGAACAGCCAATAGATTTCTGAGGAGTGTGGGTGCTAATATATTTAGAGATTACATTGTCCTCTTAACTGTACTACATTGTTCTTTACACACACACACACACACACACACACACACACACGCACACACACAGACACGCTTGACTGCAATAAATAAAAAAATTGAAAATAACTTCTCACTCTCTGCTGCCACTTGTGGTAAAATATTGTTACTTCAGGAGATGCTCACTGGTATGTATAAGTTACATACTGTATCGTGATTGGTGTTTAAAAATAAAGCTGTGAAATGTAAAATGTACAGGCTATGCAAATAATCCTACATAAGGGCATCTAATACATGTACATTGGAGGCAATCTGGTCTAACGTTTCCTCTCATCTCTGGAACAGAAGCAGCTGTTTAAAGCAATAATCTTTGGACCTCAAAAACTCATACCCAACACAAAATAAATTTAACAGGTGTATAATTACAGTCAAGTGTCACCGTCTAACTTCCATTTTATCATGTCTATGTATATCCCGTTTTAACAAAAGATTTTTTGAAGAATGACTCTACTTTTCACTCCAAGGCTGCGAAGAACACAACGAGCCTACTTGTGAATAATCAGTGGGTGACGAGTCACATTTTGCGAAGAGCGTGTGGATGTCCCATTTTTCCTCAATCGCATCCTCTTTGTTTACACGGCAGACTTCAAAAACCGCACGCCGCCTGCTCTCTCAAACATTCTCCTATTCTATTATTCGTTTTGCTTTCTTTGGCTGTCAGCTTTCATTTGTCAGCCTCTAAACCGTACTTACTCATCAGTCTCAGACAGCAGTTGAAGTAAACACATAGGCTACACCGATTTGAAACAGTTCAGACTCCCCAAATGCTTTTTAGCCTTTACCCGTCAGATTCCACACTGGAATATAAACTGTGGCATGTGAAATAAATAAATAAATAGGAGAATCCGAATAAAACGAATGACGAAAAAATTATAACAAACGCAATTAGCCAGGTCATGTATAAGTGCCATGCCAGTACACAACGTCTCTGATTTACAACACGTTGCGATTGCACGTCTACGTGAAAGATTAGATATTTTCAACACGGCTCACCTCAGTGGAAGCCAATGCACGTTTACAGGAAATGATGCAGTGACTCTATCATTGGGATTCACCGGGAGTTTAGAGACGGCATGCGGTGAGGATATCAGCGGTATCCAATGCGTTAGCCCTGCAATGTTTTTATTATAGCTTCTCTTCTGGTTGCTCTCACTACATTCCAAATTATATTTGTACTGCATAATGCAGTGACAGATATCACTACATTACAAAGTACTGTGACATGTTTTGTGAAATGCATCATATACTATAATTAAATTTGATATAACTTCACAATGATCTTTCTCCCTCCCTATTATTGATCTCTTCATTATTCCATTCAGTATAGATTGTGTAGTAGTGTGCGGTTATTGATTACGGCTTGTGTTGTGCATATAATAAATCCATGCTCAACAAAGCCAGGTCTGGCTACAAGGGAGTTTCTCCCTGGGTGGCATAAGGAAAGAAACCTTGGGAGGATCCTGACTCAACAGGGGGAGCCCAACCTCCTCCAGCCAGCCGTCTCAGTGTGTGGATTCAAAATGGCCGCCATGACACAGCTGGCAGAAACAAGAATAGTAATAATATAATAGTATAAAGAGAGAGCTTGTTTAATTTTATTAATGTTAAAAACTGGAACCACTAGAGAGCTTACATGATCTGACTTGAAACACATAGCATTTTTATGCCAATTAGGGAGTTTTTGTAGATCCAGTCAAGGGAAATGTCGGTGTATGGTCATGGTCTACCATGTAGAATAAAAACCCTACAGAATCAGGGGCACTGTGAAAACCCAACGGGTTGCTGTGATTAATCACAAGTGGCTTTATGCACATTGTGTGCATCGTCGTTTCCTCATAAATCAAACACGGCCTAGCCAAGTATGCGCCCTGAGTTTTCCACATGGCTTACTGCAAATAATCAAGGGACACAAATGGTTCAATGTACACACCTGCTCCTGCTCCGAAATAAAATATTCATATTTATGACACGATACACAACTGTTAATAATTTCCTCACAACTCCAAAAGAGGAGGCAGGTGTGGACATGGGGGAAAGAAGAAGTCTGCCTGCACAACTTGCCTGAGCTGAGGTTTTTACCCATGATGCACCTGCTGTCAGTCACAATAGGCTTTGTTTTAAAACATCAGCCCTAATCACATCTCTTGGAGAATTGTACCATATTCTGGACAACAAATTGCATAAGCAATATCACAGCTTGGTACTAATCAAAACCTCAATAGTAAATAATTAGAAACACAATCTCTAATATCATAGCAAAGGATAAAAATACGAAAAAAAACGACGTCATAATTGAATGAAACGTGAAGCGTACTGTGCCTCCTGGAATGCCAGGCGTCTAGTCTATGTTTTTTTCCTTCTCCGTATCAGGCTCCTTCATGCGTGAAATGACCTATCAAATGCACTCAGGAAGACGTTTACGGCCAATCATGAAATATCAGAGCAATCAATGATCCTGACTCATATTTTCTGCTTACATTCAAATTTCTCCATTGTTTTGTTTCTTTTTTCTTTTTTTTCCAGAAAAACATTTTTATATCTGTAATTCATAGTAAACACAATCCAATCATACATGTGTTCCAGGTAAACAATATCTTCTGAGTGCGAAACGAAACAAAAAATTGCTTCAATTCTTTCTGCTATTTATGTCCCTTTCATAATTGCACCATTGGTTTAAAGGGACCTCAGCTTGATCTCTTTTGTTTGAACCCCATGTCTTCGATAAAAAAAAATCCAGTTTTAATGTTGAAAAGAAAGTGAGCCAATATGCTTCAATGCAAAAGCCGGTTTAGCTTTTGACCGCAATTGTCCTATCTCCTCTTCCCCATCTGAACAAAGGACTCATGCCCCAGTTAGCATATTTCAGGCAAACATGTATGTGAAATCCTGCAATGTGCTGCTTTATGACAATGACCGTAGATTCAGTGTTTGCTATTAATTTGCTGCTATAGGCTGTCATCACTATTGAGGATGCACTTAAGCACAGGGCTCTTTGTTGACTGACAGAGCTTTCATCTTAATGTTCACTTATACATAAAAGTCTTATTCATTTAAATAAAGTGAAATCAATTTCCCCATTCCTTCTGCTATTGTTGGACTCAATTATATTTGTAAAGGAAAAAAGTTAGATTTGCATACAATTACCAAAGCCAAAGTTAAGTTACTAAAGTTAAGCATGCAATTATTATGCATATTTAAAGATGTGCATTTCTAAATGGTTGCTGTTTTATCTTTGCTCAAAGGTTACTCTAGGTATTTTATGTCAATATTTGGAGAAAAGCCATTTAAATAAGCATAATCCCTCACTCATCCACTGAGTATCTCACTCATTTGCCCACTGACTCACTCCCTGACTCCCTCCCTGTGACTGGGTGGCACTAGCAGTGTTGATATTTCACCACTAGAGGGCAGGAGGGACAGCTGTTAAACAGCGTCTGTTAATTTGTTTTAACAGCCAAATTTTATAACGAAGAAGCTTTAATGGCCATATGACACGATACAGCAGATTCTACCACAGCAGATTTAGATGTAAAAGAGAACACAATTTGTACTGGAATCCTGACTGTTTTATCATTTCTTTGCTTGGCAGACCCTCATATCAAGGGCAAATGTCTTAGAATACATTTTTACATATCGTCCTTTTATGTAGCTGGATATTAACGGAATAAATTCAGGTTCCTAGTTCCAAGGGCAAACGGCCCAACTGAGAATTAAATCTGTGAAGCAGGAAGTCATAAGTTTAGTTCCCAGTTACAGATGCCTAAAAGACAATAATTTGTACCATAATAAAGCACCTAGCTGTTTTATTACCATATTTTCCCTGATTATAGATTCAGGGTCTTAAACTAATGAGCAGAGTCAGGCCTAATCGTTTTCCCCTATCATTTGGAGACAGAGACTCACCTATTCATCTTCCCGCAGAAATGAATCCCGTTATTAATTACAGAAACGGTGCTTTAACTACACATTTTCGTGGTGGCAAAAAGAGGCTAACCACATCGTAATTCATATCCATAGATTTTCTGTTTAAATTACAGCACCCTGAGGTGGTCTCTTGTTTGTAGGTGCAAGGGGACTAGTTAAAAGGTAAGTCATTTATTTATATAGAGATAAACTTCTGTTGTTTTATATACAGGTCCCAAACCCTTTGGGGAAATCCTTTACTATGAGCGCACATTGTTCTTTTTCCTCTTTCATTTATTTATTTAACATTTATTGGGCCAGGAATGTTTCTGGAAAAGCCAATTTCATTAACTGACCTGGACAGGAGGCTTATAACACTGTAGATAAACTGTATTCAAATAAAATAACAAATATCATAAAGACATACAACCTTAAAAAGATGAGAACTTATCAAGGCACTGTGGCTTGGGACAATAAAAGATAATAAATGAAAACAACATCCAATGAAAATCCAACAACCATTTGGGAAGACAGGGGCTTTTTAGCATTCCCTGCCCAACTGAATTCCCATCAGCACTCCCACACCAGAGCTACGGAAAGCTTGGAAACATCAATGCGGCCTGAAGGCTGTATTCGTTCAGAGCAGAATGAATGCATGCTTATCTAATCACAGTATTTCTGTTCTGACTGGTCCTGCTTTCTGGCCTAAGATCAATTCTTGCTTACCTGGACGGAGCCGCTTATGGAGGGGGGGTTGGATGTTCTAGCAGCACGTGCACATGCCCTCCCACCCCCATCAGCCTGTGGGAAAAAAATTATCACTTTTACATAAAATGATATAATAAATGTGAGCCACCCTATCCCAGCAGTATGGCCTTATAGCCCTATGTTTTGGCAAAAGTGAATTTTATCCACGGGCTGCCCTAATGGACTGTCTGTTACACACAGCCCGCAATCGCATGCCCAAACTCCCCGAGACCTTCGCAAACATCCGACAGCAATCCGGCATCCAGTTCACAGTGTCTCATTTGCATTGTGCCTTCCGTTCTGGCTGTGGGAATGCTCATACGGAAGTCAATGTGCCTTTCAGGCATTCTTCCTCACTCTGATGCTGGCATCCGATGTGCGATATGCAAAAGGCGTGTGTGTTCTGTTCACCTGCCCTTGACCCGAGGACTGCGGTGGGAATGAAGGCAAAGTCAATTTGAAAATCACACTGCAAATTGCCCATATGTCACCAGTAAAGCCGACACCTGGCATATAAGCCTATTACATTAAAATTATTTATGACGCACACACGCAGACACACACATACGGAACAATATATAAAACAATCATCAATAATACAATTCCATTGCTTTCTCTCTTCTGGTGAAGGGATTTGCGGACACAAATCAAGAATAAATATAAACATCCATTCATCTGAAAAATATAAGGTTTCTTGTAATGTTAGCGGGAGCAATAAGCCATTTTACAGTACTGAAGGTTTTCTCTTTTTTTTATTTTACAGCAGCTCCCAATATTCACTCTTTTTTTTAAATCCTGAGAGCCCTGTCATACAAAATCTATAATTATGGGATGTCCATTGTGATGACGTAGTCTTTCTAAGTGGGGCTAATTAACTTATAATCCAAAAGCTTAGAGAACCTTGACAGCAACATTGAGAGCAGGAATCACTTCCGTCCCTTCTGACCTTGGACTGATACACCGTTCATAATATACATGCACGGCCTCTGACAAATCGTTCAGCTGTGTGGGGAAAGATTCACTGTGGAATGGCTCACGCGTGCCAGCAGATGCATGTGTATGCAAGATCACATGCTCTGTGCCTCATTTCCTGTGAATGTAAATACTATTATTATACATCAGTAATTAGACAGTCATTGTTTTTTGTGGTTAATTTCAATGGATGAGTCATACTGTGTATTAGTATATATGTATAGAAGTCAACTTTTCTGTAGGCAGGAAGGAGATTTAGAAATGGAGGAAAGAGGAGACAGGTGACTGGCAAAAGCTGCCAAGAACTATGAAGAATCAGCAGGGAAAAAATCACTGAAACAAGCTGGACATGTACAGTATCTATGACCACCTTACATGGAAATCTTGAAACAAACAAATGCAAAATTTATGCAAATTATTATTTTAATTTTTTTTTGGAAATATACCTTTTTAAATTTGCTATCACATTTGTCAGCTGGTTCACGTTTCACCGGTGCCATGATATTAGGCAATTAATTTACCTTAATTACCGAAGAGCAGTTTGCCGTAATGGCCACAGGTAAGTATCTGTCTAGAATTGCCATATGAGCTAATGAGGACATTAACAAAGGCTTTTCCTCATACATTAATAATGATTTCAAGGCCTTTTGGTGCTATTTTCTGTGAACACAAGCCTTAATTTTACCTGTTAATTATATACTGAATTTATATCTGCAGACTAAATTAAACATCGCACCATTTAGAGTTTACCGTTTTAAAAATATATCACTGATATATTGTATCATCTTTCTTTTTTTGGGAGAGCTATGACTTTGACCTCTCTGTCCTCACATGCTAATCTCCTCAGCTGTAAATCACATGGATGTTGTCATGAGAAGGGAAATATGCGTTCATGAGTTCACATGACATATTTACTAAGCAGATTCCCATCCTCAGGGATATGTTTTTTTATGTGTTATGTAGGACACCATAAGTGCAACTGGAAAATAATAATAATAATATTTATTCACGTTTATATTTTAAATCATATAGCATTTAATTAATGAATAAATCACAGAGCCATGATGAGTTCACCTCTCTCTGTGTCTTCTTCCTGTTGATGCGGGAAGTTACTTCCTGTTTTCTGCAGCAGTGCCACGCCTGCATAATAAAAACCTGCAATCTCCCTAATAACCCTCCTATTAATCCCAGATTGCTTAACCGGGGATGCCATAGTATTTCTCATTTACACTCAGGACATTCTGGGCTGTGATCATTGGTGATCTATGCTACGCTCATCGTTTCGTTTTACATTAAAGTTCCCCGGTTCTTCAATCACCGTTTTCCCGCGGAGGCCATATAAACGTAATTGAAACCTTTTGTATTCCTCTGGAACGTAAAGGCTATTCAGATACTGTAGTACCAGAACAGGTAATGGGGGGATAGATTATTCTTTTTTGTTTTTGCGTGCTTCCTTTTTCTAAATTTCCACTGGGTCACGATGTTCCCCACTAAGGGTGAGTCCCACCCTTTTCTGAATGGAGATGTTTCGTGACGCTGTCACGTTTAGTATTCTGAGCTTACCTTTTGGACTTTCACAGGGGGGAAGAACCCTTGGCTTTAGCTACTTAATGGATTTGCTCTGTTTTCCTCTGCCTGCTGGAGAATGGAGAGAGAGAGACCCTTCGTTTATCCTTGGGCATATTCACCCAGTAACAGAATAGCTCGTAATGAGCAACCAGAGTCTTTGTTGCTATATGAATCCCGTGGGAGTTATAAAAAAAATGTTTCATCGATATCAGAAACATTATAGAGTTACATAAGACAAATAAATAAATAAATAAATAAATAACCTGCACAATACAATACTCACAAAATAAAACAAAACAATGAGCTTTTTGGGAGTGTTGGAGGGGGGAGGCGGGTGTGCGTTGGTATTTTAATAATACTTCTTTCTTCTCCCACAATGAAGGAGAACAGCAGACTGTCAATGAAATATTCTAAACATCATAACGACATGCACTATATATCTCCGGGGGCAACATGTTACATCAAAGTCGCCTTGACTCCTGTTGGCCATCACTGAGTAAGGGCGCTGCAATTTGCATGCGGGGACTTTGAAAGAAACTGGTTCAATGTTAAAGTTGAAAGTCGCATGAATAATGCAGGAAAGAAAAAAAATATTGAAAAAAAACACCCTCTCTGCCAGTCTGGGGCATTCCAGAATGTTCTGTGTTTTGCATTAGATCAAGTATCAGTCTGACAGACTGGGTCGTTTTGCGGAACGCCAGGTGAATCCTAATGGGACTTCACCAGGCAAAGGGGTTTTACTACAATAGATGCTCACATAAGCGCGCGGCCTGTCGTTACAAAAGCTGTTCCCTTCTAGCGCTGTAAATGGGGACACTCTGGGGGGAAAAAAAAGCTATCCAGAGCAAATGTGTGGTAAATGTCTCCTTCATTTGATGGTGCGGATAAATAATGCAGACAGTCTTACGGTATGTTGATCCATATGTGCTAGTAAAATTAATTTAATCCTTTTTGGGAATATCTATTCTGGACAGCTCATGAAAACTAAAGCAGTATTTGTATACAACATCATCTTACAGAGGGATAAATCATAAAACAAGTAATACTTTAGAAGAAAAGACGAAACAAAGGTTGAAACATTATACGTAGCTAAGGTGATTCACAGATTGTGACTTGCTTTAATCTTGATTAAATATGATACATTAAATATTCAGTTTAGTCCAAGACCTATGGGCTACTGGAGTTACCAACCCCAGTTCAGCTTCAAAAAGAGCAAAACAAACAGTAGATGCTGATAAAGATGCTGTTCAAAATAAAAAATAAAAATAAAAAAACGAAAATTGGTTCTACAGTTTGAGGGGAAAAAATATGTCGAGTAAGATGGATGCATTTGAAATGAAAATTCATTATTTAATTCCCGGTAAAGTGCTGTCAGAGGTCCAAGAGAACAGAATTATCATTGAAATGACACAGACACAGTTCGGCACCGGGTGTGATTTGAACGCTTATCAGTCGAGGTTAAATCTCTGCCTGAAGGTCCATGCCCATTATAAAGGACATGATTGTGGTGTGTATAAACAGACTTGGGCCATAGGCGACCGTATCAGAGCCTGTCAGATCGACCGTGCCGCATGTTGGAGACAACAGTAATATGTCAGCTGTACTAAGGTTAATCTATGCATTATGATCCTCATTCCTGTCACAGAGTCCAGCAATCTTTTTTTCTCTGGAACAAAACGCCATGTTGGAACACAGACGGCGTATTCAAAGCGGTCTCACTGCTGACCGGTCAAAAAAGACATCCCCCTGCACCTGAAAAAAAAAAAAAAAACCCTGACTGTAACGATCTTGACAGGGTCCAGTTGTTACCCGTATTTATGAACACATCATCACTTCTCTTGGACGTTTAGGCAGTGGATGCAAACTGAACATGACAACGTTAATCCTTAACTTCTTGGTGATTGCATTTGGCAAATGTATTTATTATTATTCTTCTTTTATGTAATTAGCTGATTTCTAATGGCACTTGGAGTCCACAGTGGTTGTACATATTTGACCTTGTGTCCCCAGTGGGTTTATGGTTCCTTTGGTTACTACTTTTATCTCCTCCCAATAATGTGCCCGGTGCCCATGGGTGCAGCAAAGGGGTGGGCAACTCCAGTCCTGGAGGGCCGTATCTGTTTCTGGACTAACTTCTGCTCTTCATTATTTAATTAGCCCAATCATTTACGTTAGCTGATATATCAGCTACATTCTCCGATATGAGCAGCAGCTGATGAATGTTCTTGCGCCTGTATGCATTTTTGTGTTTTACTGTGGTCTAATCTGCGAGTGATTCTGTGTTGCTTTGCATGACTAATTAGATTATTGAGGCAGGGTAAGTGGTGGCAGCAAAAACCTGCATACACACCGGCCCTCCAGGACTGGAGTTAAACCTGCATACACACCGGCCCTCCAGGACTGGAGTTAAACCTGCATATACACCGGCCCTCCAGGACTGGAGTTAAACCTGCATACACACCGGCCCTCCAGGACTGGAGTTAAACCTGCATATACACCGGCCCTCCAGGGCTGGAGTTAAACCTGCATATACACCGGCCCTCCAGGACTGGAGTTAAACCTGCATATACACCGGCCCTCCAGGACTGGAGTTAAACCTGCATATACACCGGCACTCCAGGACTGGAGTTAAACCTGCATACACACCGGCCCTCCAGGACTGGAGTTAAACCTACATATACACCGGCCCTCCAGGACTGAAGTTAAACCTGCATACACACCGGCCCTCCAGGACTGGAGTTAAACCTGCATACACACCGGCCCTCCAGGACTGGAGTTAAACCTGCATATACACCGGCCCTCCAGGACTGGAGTTAAACCTGCATACACACCGGCCCTCCAGGACTGGAGTTAAACCTGCATATACACCGGCCCTCCAGGACTGGAGTTAAACCTGCATACACACCGGCCCTCCAGGACTGGAGTTAAACCTGCATACACACCGGCCCTCCAGGACTGGAGTTAAACCTGCATACACACCGGCCCTCCAGGACTGGAGTTAAACCTGCATAAACACCGGCCCTCCAGGACTGGAGTTAAACCTGCATATACACCGGCCCTCCAGGACTGGAGTTAAACCTGCATAAACACCGGCCCTCCAGGACTGGAGTTAAACCTGCATACACACCGGCCCTCCAGGACTGGAGTTGCCCACCCCTGGGTTGTTTTCAGCAGAGGTGTACAATCCAGGTTCAGAAAGTAAAAGCCCCCCCCCAGTATTTTGTTCCAGTCACCTGGATTTACTAATTAGCACAATTCTTTAGCCAGGCGGTAGAGCTAATTAGTGAAATCAGCTGGCTTAGTTCATGGGTAGAAGAAATGACATGGCATGATGACAGGACTTTTACTCTTTGACCCCTGGGTTTTACACCTCTGGTTTTCAGTAGACAAATTCCCATAGCCAGTACAGAGCAGGCCAATGCAAACCGGTGCTTCTTGCTGTTCCGCAGATTCGGTGGTGCTTCGGTCACACCTTCACAAGCCCGTCCTCATAATGAAAAGGGGTGTGGTCGAGGCCAAGGGCAGGGCTGTCATGCATAGCTTGTCATCAAAATCGGCCATCTTTCAATGGAAGCATGACAATGACACCAACGACACATTACACGGAAAGTAATTTAGAGTGACCTTGGCACTCTCCGACATTGGACAAGCAAACGGACCTGCGGTCTTTGGCATGAGGCTTTAGGCCCAAACTAGCTCGGTCTTTTGGTTTGGCCTGGCCAACCTGACTGTAGGTATACAGCCAATGATATATATGTCTGTTCTCCAACTAGAAGCAACTCTTCTATAGCACTCTGTAGCCTCTAAGGTGTAAAACAGAGAGTGACTAACTCACTGGCGGGTGAGTGCATTCATCAGCTGCTGTGGCCTCTGCACGGTTGTAGGTGGCAGACCATTGACTAAAGAGGGACAGTTAGTCATTCGGAATGTTCTGATGACATCATTAGTAGGGGTAGCACTAGGCAGCAAGGACAAGGTTGTTTACACCGCCAAGGAACCAGAAAATCTTAAAAAGGAAGAGGAAGGTTTTAGAGATCCCGATAATTCAATTCAATTCATTGCAATTCTATTTGTATAGCACTTTTTACAGAGAACTGTCACAAAGACGCTGGCTGACACCTAGTTTTACTGTAGTTTACCTGTTGAAATAAAACGGTCTAACACATTGGGGGAACACCGTAAAAGGTCATAAATGTATCTACCCAACGCAACCACGTTTTCTACCGAGACAAAATAACGGGATGGGTTCTGTGAAGCCACCAGGATTGAGTGAGGGCAATAGGATGTAATAAGTATCTAAATTACTTTGTGACTCTGCTTCAGCCTTAAAAGGTCACAGGAAAAAGGAAAAACAGCGGGAGGCTATTTCTAGATATGTGCGCCTCTCCCTTACCTTTCACCTGGCATTCCTCTTCATCCAAAGTATGATTAATGCCCGGTGCCAACTTGCCTTGCTCGTATCAGTAACAGCTGTCATAAAGAGTAATTCACCCCGGCAGTCAGCACAGTGCATTTGAAATAGATGCCTGTCATGAAAGAGAATCTGAAAAAAGAGTGTGGCAGACTACCTGTCTGTTCTAAATTATTTATTTATTTTTGGCTTGTTTTATAACCCGAGGAATCGTCTGCAAAAAGTATGGACTCTTTGATTGCTATTTAGGTGATTTTTTAAATTATTTTATTTTGCAGGTTACTGAAATTATGACAAGACGCGGAAGGCTCAGGCGGTTCCTCCTGAATAACTATGCTTTTGTTTCTGACTTTGGATGTGAGCTTAATGTCATACATGAGAGCTTTACAGGCGTGGATCTAATAAATGTGAGATTTACCGGCGGGGATCTAATATATGTAAGCCTTACGGGTGCGGATCTTGCTGATATCAGCCTTACGGATGTGGCTCATATAGATGTGTCTCTCGAGGAAGTGAGTCCTATAGATTTGATCTGCACAGATGAGGATGTAATAAATATGATCCTTGTGGATGTGGATCATATTCATGTCAGCTTACTGGATGTCAGCTTTACGGACTTGCAAAGTGGACGAGAGGTTTACAGATGTGGGTCTTATAAATGCTGGCTTTCGAGACAAGAGTTTCATGGATATGAGAGTTATAGTTTTGTGTAATAGAGACAAAAAGGAATATTTTTGCACTGAGGTCCCTGCTCAGGTAGAGAAATGACTTATTAGTAATCGCACTGGGCCGCGATGAGGGCCAGTTAGCTAAGTAGCAACTGTCTGACTCTCGTTGCTTTGCGTGTGGCGTATATCACAGCGATACAGCCAGGAACATAATTAGTGGAAGTGTTTAAACTTGAATTGCATACGGTGCCCGAGGGGAGAGAGCCAGACGTACGCGTCGGTAATTGAATTGGTCGGGATTCAGTGCCGCCCCGTCCGCGCCGCACGTTCGCGGGTGGAAAGATCAATCTCGCTTTCTGCCAAATGGTAATGGCCTTTATTTTTGCAGCCGCGAATCTGGCTTCATTGTTTATGGCAGAGTGCATGGCGAATTAGCGGGGAAGCCAAGAGAGGCGCACCGTCCGAGCTGTACACAAAGCCCGCCTCTAATCTGGTTAAGAGGAGAGGGCGCGCGCGGGACGCTGAATGGCCTGTGATTCTTTTATTAAATCAGTTTGGCTTCGTCAACCGCTATTTATACGTTGCGATTCGTTGAGGGAATTTGGCAGGGGGGGGACAAACCCCAAAACAACGGTATCAAACCAGCCCAAAGCAAATCAAAATTTGGCAACGGGAGGTTATCTAATCAAATTGCCTGGCATGGAATACGAAAATGTAAAAAAAAATTTGAAAAAAGTAAATAAATTTCAGGATTTTCGCGAAAAGCTGCCATGAAAATGTTTGCCGTCCATTTTAAACCTTTGAGGGGAGCAATGGCCTGTTTGAGTTTAACTGCGCTGCTTTATGAGGTGTGTCTCTGCATGACGAACAAACCAAATCGTTGGACAATTGAACTGTCAATAAGTTTCAAGCCGAGTAAAAAAAAGTGAGCCATTAATCTAAAACGCTGTTAGGTTTTGCATCACATGAAGGGTCTCATTGTGCTTGTCAGCTTTAGCGTTTTAGTGTACTTTTAGCTACTTGTCAACATGTCAGATTGTCATTGAGACTGAAAGCTAAACTGAGAGTGCCTGGTTAAATGCATTAATACTACATAAACATGACATTTTGCTGCCTAGGCCCAAGTTAAATCGAGGTTTTTGATCAGCCTGTCCTGGACGGGGAGATGGACGCTGGCGATGCGTTTCTGGCTCGTATCCCCATCGAGTCGAGGAGGGTGGGGTTGGAAGTGGGGAGAGAGACCAGGATTGAGTTTACTCCTGCAGAAACAAATCTATCAAGAGGGGGATTTATCTGCCAAAGTACGTCCTTTTGATCTCTTTAAAAAAAAAAGACAGATGGATGGGGAGGCGGCGTTCTAATGAGACAGGACAGACAGATCCTAAGCCACCGGCGACTCACTACTCCGTACCTTTCCCGAATCGTTTGGGTTTAGCCAAAACTCAGAAGGAGGCAGCACAGCCTTTTGAATAAGCTATGTCACATCAACCTGGGTTTTTTTTTTTTTTTTTTAAACTTTAGCTTTTTTTACTTTCAGGCTCAAAGAACCGCACCACAAAAAAGCAAACTTAATCTTATCTGGCTTTCGCGTAGTTTGCAAAAATTGGCGCTAGGCAGCAGATTGTTTCTAATGGCATATATTCTCCTGGGTTTCATCCATTCTAGACTTTCATTAAAAGCAAAAAAACCTAAGATCCCTTCTATTTCACAAAAATGCATTGCGTCATATTCCTTTAAAGATCCCGCATATTTGTTGCTCATCCACAGAAATAAATAAATTACATTAAATTGAAAAATCTATATCTCTTTCATTTGAGAATTGCCAGCCAGAGAAAGCATTATGATTACAATGAAATTTAATTTTTATTTTTCATACACTTTGACTTATATAACCATGATGTCTTTATCACACTATGGTCTTTGTCAGTGTTAATTTCTATGGAGCATGTTGGCGATGTGCAGGTTTTGATGTGACTTATTTTTGAGAGCAATTTAATTAAGGATCAGAATCAGCATATGGCTTTGTATGGATTTTCTGTCTATTCAGTTGGCAGATTCTAACTCAGAAAAAATGCTGCATTACATTGGTAAAAGGCCTATCAGAACAGAACGTTATTATCCACACAATTCAGTGCCTGCTGAGTGTTAAATATTCTGCGAGAGAGGAGAGACTGATTAACTTCCCTCTCTCTCTCTCTCTCTCTCTCTCTCTCTCTCTCTCTCTCTCTCTCTCTCTCTCTCTCTCTCTCTCTCTCTCTCTCTCTCTCTCTCTCTCACTCGCTCGCTCGCTCTCTCTCTCTCTCTCTCTGACACACATCTAGTATCATTATTTCTGGTTTGCATTGAGATGCATTTCCTTGTGTACGTACAAGTACATTAGCCTGAACCACACAAATGGAGTCCTTGCATCGCAGAAGGTGTTGGATAAAACTAGGGCCTGCACCATGCAGACTGAAGATATGCACTACTGCCGCCCCGATCCCGCCAAGCAAACTGCACCCCAGCAGGCTTCCAGAAACCGGCGCACGTTCTGCAGCCTTCCGGAAGACGATGTCCGTCGCTGTCCGTCAAAGCAGGGCTCCCGAGGGAGTGATCTGAGATCAGCGCCTTCTCTCTGTACAGAACTCCGTGACTGCAGCTGTGTGCCGGCAAATACGGACCAGACAAGCTCGCGCACTCCTCTCCTATTCCCAGTTACTTCACGTCTCCCCGAGACGACGATTTTGGGCTCGCAGAACCTGCGGTGCTTTTTCTTCACTCCACGCCGGCTCCTCTGAGGCGCCGTGGACGGGGCAGAGGGCATCCTGTGGGGCAGGGACGTGGAAGAGGGGGGGGGAAAAATACACATTTTTAAAAAACGATCATTAAAAAAAGACCAGGCGATCATGCCTCATCCGCTCAGAAAAGTATCCGTCTTTATTTCATTTGAGTTTTTCCAGGAAAGAAAGCTTTACGGGATTCTTTTAAATATACGGTATTTTACAAACACATAGACCTGTCAGGATGGAAATATAAGAGGGTCACACTTTAAACAAAGTCTCCATATACAGGCTTTATATAGTATATGTAAAGCCTTTATAAACGTGACATAATTACTTAATAAATCATACATAAGCAAATGTCATGCTTCATAAAGGGTGGCATAACAGCTTCTTATGCAACATGTTATGCCAAATGCGTCACAGTTAGCCTAGCATCCTACATAAGCAAGTTTTATGTCACCCTGTACAATGTTTAGCCATTAGCCAGGTGACATTGTTGGTTATGTCACATTTGGCATAACACGTTCCACTAAGTGTTATGTCACCCTTTAATGAAGCATGACATTTGCTTATGTATGATTTATGAAGCCATTATGTCATGTTCATGAAGGCTTTATATATGCTATATTAAGCCTTTATATGGGGACTTTGTTTAAAGTGTGACAGAGGGTTGTAGTAAAAATCAGTTGATACTTGATGGGTTCACAGTTTTGCCCTGTAAGCGTAGTTAGACATGTCTGTGCTAATCAATGATTAGAATAGCAGGTGAGGGCTAGCCATTTGAGCCTGGGGTGTAAATTGTGTGGCCGGGGAGGGGGGCCAGAGTGGATAGGTCTCGGCCCCCCCCTGTCTGGACATCAAGGTGCCCCGGTGTATTGGCTGTGACTAATGAAGTGTGTTGATGAACAAAGCACGTGTGATTTGGAAACATCTGGGAGACGTTATCTCACAGATAACGTAAACACTTGCGTTGAACTCAAGGCCTCCGAGGGTACGTAAGCTTGGCTAGAGGACCAGTGTGTCGAAGGTTGCTGGACCTCAATTTGTGCTGTGTCTTGGTGATCTCCTCGCGGGCCAGCGTGATTTTCAATAAACTTATACTTTCTCTAGTAACGTGTTTGTTGTATTGGTGAATACATTCCTACCATACTGTTTGACACACGGACGTGTCATCTCCCGCGCTTCGTGTCGTGAGGGCTTCTCCCTTCGCCGAGAGAACTCTTGTCTGCCGCGTGCCGCGTGTAACGCGTCGACCGAAGAGCTATTTAGCGGGCTGGCGCATCTCCCGCTGTCACGCCTGTGGGGTCAGCCCCCTCGCTGGTAAACCGCTAGGGTGGTATCTCAGCTGTCGCAGAGCAGATCTCCAGTCATCCGGGCTCATGTGCGTTTAGCATAGGGTAATGGGGGCTATGAGGAGCACCCTATAGGAATGAGAAAATTAATTCACTTACGGGAAACAGAATTCACCAGCGCAGTGTCTAAATTGTCCTAATGTACAGCAGCTGTGACACCTCAGCTGATGGATGTTGGGACGGACGGAGAGCAGTCGCGTGCGTTTCCGCGGACGTACGCATTAGCTTGGAGCTCTTCTTGCATTCACAGAGGACGTGGCAAAAACGTGCTACCTCGCAAAACAATCATAACTGAGAACAGAATTCTCCTTTCATTGCTAGTGTGTACATCACAACAAACATACAGGTATAGAGAGTTTCAGGCCGGGAAAAGGGTAGGATGTTGATGTAGATGTGGTCAGATCAGGACTATTGTACAGGCCAATTTTCTCCGTTGGAAATAATGAGAGAAAAATGCTTTGCTTTAAAAAGAATGGCAATCTTTGGATGGCTAGAATCATGATTTATTTAGCAGTGCAATCTAGGTCTATTGTTCGATGGCATTTTGGTTGTGTGCTTTCCTTACAGATTACAGCAATTTCTCTCAATTGCTTGTAATGAGCATTCCATGGCTAGACATTGTTAATTTATTAATTTATTTACTCATTCGTATATTTATTCATAGTCAGATCTTCACAGATGGATTTTCAGTCTGCATGGTGCTGGCAATTGTTGTAAGCAATATACAAGAAGAACAGGTACATTATTATTTCAGGTCTGGCATTTTGAATGATATGTCCCCATAGTCTCAATAGATTTGAGGTAATGTTCGCCTAGAACCAGCTCTGTCCTAATGTAGTTCTCCAAAATCAGAAATTCGATAGAATGTAAAGATGATAAGATGGCAGGGTGTTAGGGCTGTGGAGTAAGATTTATAACAAGGATTCTAACAAGGTGGCTTGTGGCACGGTCTGTTGTGCGGCCGACTCTAAAGCCATATACAAGGCCCCCCTGGGGTGGGGGTGGTGGGGGTTCGATCCCCTGCCATGGAACCTTCTGAGGTATGGTCCCTTCTCTCTCTGTTACTCTCTCTTTGCTTTCTGCCTGCCTGAATAGAGGAAATAATATTAAAGTAGGACAGACTGCTTGCTCTCCTTTAAAAAAAAAAATTCTGTTTCTTTAACATTTCTTTAACCTTAAATAAAGGCATATTTATGGTTGCTGTCTGATGTCTATCCACAGGCTAATGTTTTCCTGATTTTCTTAGCTACCTGCTTATTTTCCTGTTGTATTGAACTGCTAGAGGCTTATTTTTCTGCATTTTGATCTTGAATCATTTACAGCTTGTCCTGGTAGCTTGCTATTTTGCTTCAATTAACATTTCTGAGGTAAAAAAATGCTGTTTCTCACATTTAGCTAGCTTGAACAACCAATATCAGTGCCACCAGCATTTGCAGAGCTATCTATGTGTAAAACTCAATATTAAAAGTTGTGGTTAAAAATAACGGCAGTAAACACAATTTTCTGAGTTATGAAGAAATTATTTTTCCAAAAGCCTGCCCAAATCTGATGGGGCCGCTCTGACTGCAGCCTACTGGTTAACATACAGTGAAGCTGAACATTTAGCTCAACATTTAGCACATGGTGGCAGCTGCACAGCCCAGATCTAATCCAGTGTAAATATGGCATGCCCTGAGACTTTCAAAATGGCTGGTAGCTTCAGTCCCTGCACGTGTCTGTCTCACTCCCTCATAACACTGTGCACGGTGCAATTCGCAAATGTATTCAAGATAAAAACAGCTATTCGTTACAATTAACCCTTGAAAAAAAAATCCAATCCAAAGAGCTTCTTCTGGTTCAATGAACCGTTTTTAACTTCCTAAAAACCAAAATAAAATGTTCAGTGTTGTTTGTATGTTCCTTGCACCCCTTCCTTGCTAAACTAAATGTATACTTCACTGCCCCAGAAAGAACAATATGGTATCCAATCCATTCATCAAAAGTAATTAACTATGACCATAAAACAACCACAGTATTAATAAATAGACATTTCGCGTACAGAAAATGCACAGACACAGTCGCATGTAGGTTCATGCGGCATGCATACATTTATACAAAGTGACCTTCCTACAAATTTCGTGTACACTTTCCATGTCTCATGATGTGCATGACGTTTCCCCATTGCTCCCCTCCCTAGGTGGGAAAAAAATAATAATAAGATTTCTCTCTCCAGCTCCGAAGCTGTCAGCTCAGACCAAAGATGACGTCACGCATGCTTTCACAAACAGAGGCTCCTTGGTCTGGCTTGACAAGTGGCGATTTAATGGCGGCAGGAGAAATGTCCTCGCAATTAAGGGTCTGGAGAGAGAGCAGGAGACAGACGAAGGCATAGTGCATTAGTTAGCTCATTGCTGATGACAGCCACATTATGGCGCAACGTCAGCTAATTGGCTCCCAGTTGCTGTCGCGCCTGGTAGCGCGACAAGGAAGTGCACTCACGTTCCTCGTACTCGAACGCAAAGGAATGACAGTATTGAGGGTGACATTTTCAAATCTGCTTCATGTATCAGTATCTATATGTAAAAAGAGCGCTGGAGAAGTGCTGTAGATTAAGCTAAAATGGAGGGAAAAAGTTACAAAGTTAATTACTCCAGCCTGCCACTGTAAACAAATACAATGATTAACATATTGATCTTGAAGAGTATCCTCAGTCTGCCAATTGTTTTTGTGGTTGAGGTTTTAGTATTCAATTTAAGTTAGCACTTTTTTTATGGAAAGATTTGGACCATATTACAAGCACTTATCCAGATCTCGCATGCAGTACAAACTAGCTGCGACTTCAGCCACAGCTATAAGAACAAATGAAAACTCTGTATTTTATTTATTGGTCTATTTGTAAGCAACAAGTATATAAAACAGTTACCTACTGCAGTTGCATTGATAGCATTTTATGTACTGTGCATGTGTGCAGAGGCAGTATCTGTGCTGTATAGAATAGAATAGAATAACCTATATTTTCCTGTGAGGGAACTGCAGTTGTAGTTACCAGCATTAAAAAAGACAGACAGTGGGGCAGACCCACAAAACAAACAAACATGTTAAATAAAAACATTCAAGATTGAATCAGATGTTTCACATTAAAGAGGAGGTATGAGTGGAGTGGAATATATTGTGATTATGATTCAAATTACTATTATTGTTAGTATTATGATCAAAATGATATTATATTAAATTAATTATTAATTATTATTGAGCATCAAAAGCAATAACAGTTCCTCTTCTGCCTTTAATGTCGTCCGGTGTCATTAAGCAGCTGTAGGGACATAAATATGTGCATATGTTGATAGGTTCCTGGGTTTTCATTATAAACACCAAGTTAACAATGGGGAACATCAATAGTGCAGATTAATTTAAATCATAATCATAACTTTGATTCGCTTTTGGCAAGGATTCAACAGTAGAGGATAGGATTTACGAGTTGTGAGTGCCTTGCTCAATACCATTTTTACCAGCAATTTTGCATTCAGAGGCCTTAACCACTCCCCTTTTGTGTGTCATCAGTCGGTAATTAGAATTTGCATGTTAAAAGGTGAAAGGCAACTCCCCTTTGTTAATTGCTGAGTATCAATCAATCAATCAATCAATATTTATTTATATAGCGCATTTCACAACAAGTTGTCACAATGCACTTCACAGCAAAACAGCAAAACCCAGCCTAAACTCCCCACAAGAGCAAGCCAAAGGCAACAGTGGCAAGGAAAAACTCCCTGGTGTAACTAGGAAGAAACCTTGGAAGGAACCAGACTCAATGGGGGAACCCATCCTCCTCTGGTCGGCTCAGGGTCTAGTATATTTGATAAAATAAAAAAAACAACATCCGCCACAATGGGTCCGTGAAGCCACAGCTGGCAAAGAGCACCTACAGGGTAGGGGAAAGGAACCTGCAGCTTTAAACAAGGAAAGCAATCCCTCCTTAATTGATTGCTTTGGGATTAAGCGGGATTCATTAAATCACAGGATTGACATTCACTAATGTATGTCATTAGCATCTATTCCGGCTCTAAGAAATTGGCATAACACGGAAAAGGAGCTTAGCTTTTCTAATTGCGGCTCCCATTGAATGTTTCGGTGAAAAGAAAAACCCAGACAGAATAGGTGTTGCACACCACTTTTCATTATCTTATTATTCCGATCGGCAGACTCTTGCTGGGATGTGCTTAAGCATCTCAACAAGCTCGGAAATTGTTTCGGTTATCCGCACAGTTCTCAGCGGATGTTAGCGTTATCGTTTGTTGAACCATTTGTATTGTAATCAATAGGCGTTCATTTAACCCACTTCTTCATATCAAAGCCAAAATGTTTACTTGTCGCCATGCATTTATTACAAAAGTCTAACACATATAGATACAATTGCAGAAAGGTCTACATTTGTTGTGGTTTAGTCTCTATTTATGTTCCAGAGAGCTGAACACGATTTACATAGATTTTTGACTTACATTTATCACATGAAATGCCTGAATGGAAATGAAGTATCTATATATCTCCTGCTGCCTCATAGAGAAGACCGTTACAGTATTATCAGAATCAGATTTTAATAGTGCATTTGCCTCAAGGGCTTTAATTGAAAATCCTACTTGTGCACTTCATTTCCCAGCATCCAACAGCAGCCTCTGTGTAAGGCAGGGGTGTCAAGATCTGGTCCTGGAGGGCCGCAGTGTCTGCTGGTTTTTGGTGCGTTTAAGCACAAGTGATTCATTTAAGTCACTAATTGGCTAAGAAGTCCACACACCTTGTTCTCAATGCTTTAACTGGGTGCTGATTGAAAGGAAACCACAAATACCTGTAGACACTGCGGCCCTCCAGGACTGGAGTTTGACACCCCTGGTGTAAGGTCTGGTACGGCTAGAGGTACAGTGGATTGACATGGATGTGTCCAAAATACATAAAAATAAATTGCAATTTGATCTCAATAATGTATATAGAGCCTGAGCAACCACAGCAAACAAACAGGAAAATGATACTTGAAATGTTGATCTCTTGTAGAATCCAATTAGCAAAATGCTTAGCTAATTCTGTTACCATTACCCCCGTGAGATCACCTCCCAGTTGTTATGGCTTTAACAATTCAGCAAATAGTTCTTTTGAAATATGCTGAGCTAAATTTGGGGGTTTATGATGTGTAATTTACTCAGTAAATCAGTAAATGGGCTACAAAGAGCTTTTATGAAAGGTGCTATACAAATAAATTATTATTATTATTATTATTATGAGGACAGTGATATCATTACTCAGCCACATGAAGAGGTTATGTGTGTATTCGTATTACCAATTGATGTACATTGTTGTAAGCTAAAGTGGTCTGCTGAATCCTATTTTATGATTGGAATATTTGGTTAAGCAAACAGAATGCTGACTCATAGGAATTGACACCCTTGCTTGTTCCAGGCGTCGTTCGATGGATGGATTTCCATGAAACACATACATTCAACCCAATTAATTTATTTATGAACGAGTTACGTTGCCTTGCAGGGTTTGAGAAATGTTATTACGTGGAAACCCAGGAGATTGTGTACGCTTAATTACACAGACCCTGTTTGCTTGTGAAATTCAAAAAATATGGAAATCTTCAACGGAACAAATCAATCCCTGTGAACATTGCCGGGTGCCGAACATATCTGATGCAATTACCGATGAAGTTCTCGGACTTATGGGGATTCACAACATTAAATGGTTTTAACTTTCCGGAAAGTGCGCGTTAAAACAGAGATATAAATATTCTCTTCCATCAATTTGAATGTTGTTTCACCTCTGAACGACGCATTTCTTCCTGGAGCGGGAGAAAACAAAACCATGGCAATAAATAAAAATGTGATTCTGATTGGACGTTGAAAACGCTGCGGCCGGCACGGGTGAGCAGAAGTGCTTATACACTGTGAGACTTCCAAAGCTGCCATGCTGCCGATCCCAGGGTTACCCCCACGCTGTGCTGGGCATGATTAAATCCATTTCTTTCGTCCTGCCAGATGCCGGAATAGCTGCTGCGCCAACTCCAACAGTTTTCCCAAGTTAATCACCCAACAATGGGGTGCCAAGAGGGGTGGGTCCTAACAGAAACGAAAGTGGAGTTTAATTGTTTCTCGAGGCAGTGTCCCTCTGCGGGGGTCAGGCAGTAACAATCCCCTCCCTTTCCCTGAACCCCCCCTAAGCCAGCGCAGCGCTAGCAATCAGATGGAACCCAATGGACGTTCCGTGCATTTGAAGGGAATCGTCAGGGGGTAAAGCGGGTGGGCCTGTGGAGGTGAAGCAGCCAAGATTCAATCAAAACCAATGAGCCTCTATAAGCGCAGGCGCAATTCGACGGAGCAAAACAAAACGTCCAGATTTAATCAAGCAGGCAATCACATTAGAGTCACGCTCACACAGTGCTACAGTGCAAGAGGAAAGATCTTGGAGCCGTTGACACTTAATGCAAAAACAAATTTTACCTGTTATCAACTCCAAAAATGTGAGCGTCTAAATTTTAATTATGCATAGATCAGATATGACAGCATTTGACAAATGGCACATTTTTTGTTGTTGTTATTCTGGGATTTTAGTTCATTTAATTAGCCTTGTGTGTGCATAAATGTAAGTCCGAGTGAATCTAAGGAACTTAAATATTGTTAAAATGAATCTTTCCTTTTTGGGAGCAGTTTAGGTTGACTATACATCTCTATGCCCACTCCCATGCTTTTTGAAAATATTGAAAAGCGTCACAGAAATGCGGAATTTCTTTTTTATTCCTTTACCGCCGACCATTTTTTATATGAGTCATTCCTTTTGGTTCCCGCGGTTCGTACACTCCTGGGCAGCTCCGTTTCACAGGGGCTGCCGCTTCCTTTCCAATCTCTTCAATCAATGACTTCTGTAAGCCCACCAGGTCGCAGTGACTCCGCCCCCAGCGATGTTCGATCATAACATTTGAAGGGCGTTCCGTGGCGCAGGTGAGGGTTATAATTCCGCTGGAGTCACTCGTGAGCTACGGACGATGTCAGGTCCGTTTAGCGGGCAGCCACGCGAACAGAATACCGTATTGACACAGGCGCAGACTCCAGAGCCGGATCCCCACGACTGACGTCAAAATGTCTGCTTCCCCAAGGAAGGAAGAGTTTTTTCTCTTCCCGAGCTGCGGTTCAATAATGGATGAGTGGTGAAGAAAGAGTGAGATAGTAAGTGAAGTTAAGTAAGTGAACACTTAAATAAGCAAATGGAGATACAACATACAGTATGCAAGTTAAACTATTGAGTGAATGTAACTAAGTGAGTGAGTAGCAATGTATGTTAAGTGAACATGTAACTGAGTAAGTACTACCATATGTGAGGCAGTTAATAAGTATGTGAATGAAGTATGTGAATGGTGAGAAAGTGAGGGAAGGAAATGGATAAGCAGAATAGTGATTCTTTTAGAAAATAAAAATATAACTTTGTACTCTGAGGTTACACATGACGTATTATTATTGTTATTATTATTATTATTATTATTATTATTTGTAGTAGTACAATAGAATCCACTTAATTTTTTAACGGATTATGACGAAATTTGGGTATTTGCATCGAATTGCCTAACCTCAAACCATTTCCCATTCATTCCATTGTAAAAAGATCACATATTCGCATAAACCATAAGCGCATCCACATTGCGAGTAGTCAGCGGTTCAAATCCGGCCATGCAACCTTTGTCGCACGTCTCTGCCTCTCTCTCGCTCCCCGCTTTTCCTGTCTCTCACTGCCCAGTAAAGCTGAGAAAGCTCTAAAAACCTAAAAATAAATTATAATATTTAAAAGTCAGCAGGCGCGGCATAAATAAGCAAATGGCCCCTATAAAAACGAAGAACTGCCAAATTTCACGAAGGTTTCTATTGTAAATTGCCTGAGTGGCTCACGTGGTCGTGGCACCTCTGTCTACTGTGTCATTCCTTTTCAGCTCACGTATGAGTATACAACGTCCGTTATCAGACATGTCATTCTTATTAAAGCTGTACGGTTTATGTATTTCTACGTGTATGTTTTGTTGTGTTGTGACTTCCTGTTCCCCCCTCCCCACCGTCCTAATATTCGGGGACAAATGGATTATGAAATTAAGCGGATTCTACTGTAGTAGTAGTAGTAGTAGTAATAATAGTCGTAATAGTAATAGTAGTAGTTGAAACGCACCTTGGCTTAGAGTTTAGACTTCTTTACTTCCTGTTTCATATATGGATTTGCCTGTTTATCATTCAGCTCACGCTTTGGAGAATGTTCTTTTTCAATCCCGCCGAACAGAAAGGCAAGCTTTAACGAAGAGGGCCTGCTTCCTTCCTTCATTAAAAGTTTTTCAAAAGCGGCTGGACGACCCCCCCCCCACCCCCCCCCCGGGGGACGAGGGGAGCCCTACGCCAGAGCCCCGCTACGCCGCGCGCCTCATTAAGACTGATGTCACCTCCCAGAGTTCCCGGGCCACAATGCCATATATCTTATTCCAGCCCACTCTGCGGAAAATAAATAAAGAAGTGCATAGATAAATATATAAATGAAGGCGTGGGGAGAGGTCCAGCAGAACCACGGCTGCCTTGTTAATTTGCCTTACCTTCCCTTCCTCCCGACTGGTTTCTGCCAGTCTGACTGGACGGCCAGCGGGGGCCGGGTGTTTCAGCCTCCTGGGGTTATTCCATCCCCTGGATTTCAACATTACAATTTCCGGAATGTCACAGTTGGGTAATAATTCATCTTAAGATTTTCGGCTAAAGTTAAATTGTTATTTTCTTCAATTAGCCACCCTTGGCCTCACACCCTTTTAGCACCTGCCACCGCAGCAATACTCGCCCCCGCCCTTCCAAAATCACCTAAGTCCGGCAGCATAACCAGAAGCATCGGATTCCATTCCAGCCCAGTGGAGACAGGACTTTATCATTTGTAAAGAGAGAGCAGAGCTCACACTGAACTCAATTTGGCTTGTGTTCCCGATATGTCTGTGATTTCAATGGTTCTATATTACAAGACTTCTGTGAGGTAAGACCTTTCAAACCTATCAGTTACCAAGACTCAAGCTATCCCCTTTTGAAAATTTGCATGGAGGAGTGCGGTCCACACTACTGACTGCACACAGAGCACTCCTACAATGCACATTTTACATTTCTTGTGAACTCACCAGGGGTAGAGTAGCACACAGAGCATGAAAATGCCTCATTTCATTTTGCCAGCTCGACCTTTCCTTTAATTTGATGGTTTGCATTGGAGAGTTCTTGAATCATTCCCTTGGTTATAGCTACTCAATCTTTAATAAAGAAACAAAATTGTTTCAGGGAAATTACAGTTTACCTTGTGTGTGCTTTAAATGTACCTTTATGGCCGATTTGCCTTCATAGCACTTGCTGTGTACAAAGTGAACATGTAGTCAATTTGTATGTAACCATGCGCACATATGCAGGTAACCAACCCAAGCGGTCCTACAGCAATTCAATTTAGCTCCAATATCCTGGAACACACCCTTTTATTCTGGGAAATAAGCCAACAGACTAAACCATAAAAAAGTGGAGAAAGACCCTTGGAAAAATTTTATATCATGGTTTCCGCCTACAAATCAGACCTAGTGATATGTACAGTAACTAAATGGCAGAACAGGGAAATGTCCCACTGAATTTTGAGTACATGCCAAAGAACCACAATGTTCTTGGAGTCAAACTATAAGGCCGTTATGATCTTAGGCATAGGCAGAGATTCGGGGGAGCAGGGGTAGTGGCCAAAGCTGAATTTGCTTTATTTTTTATTTAACACAATAAAATGGAATAAAATGTGTCATGTTTATATTTTTTCTATTCACCCAAACAAGCACGAGCGTGAATGTGACCTTAAAGCTAAAGTTAGCTAACAAACCCCTTAATTTTGCTTCTTAGTTTTACATTGAATATCTTAGTTACATCAACATTCAGCTTGATACGAAGTTTGGTGTATATGTGCCATATTCATTTCAAAAAGCCACACTACAGTATTATGGGCCCAGGCCCAATCATTTTCCTATTGGCCTGGAATTTTTTAGCAGCTGGCTATAGCCAATTTTAGTGTCTTTCAGCTGATTTGTACCGTGACAGCACGTAATGCAGGCCTGGTTGCTAGCAGCATGCTCCATTTCAGATTGATCTTGGTGTGGCAGCAGTAGCCTAGCACTATGAACAATCACATCTGGCTACTGGCTATGCCAGTGTCTTGCCAATTAGGTTGTTTGGCCAGCTGACTGAGCTTTGGTGTCTAGCGGTGACTGTGGCAGTATGCCACTTACTGCCATTTACTGCACGGCAGTGTGTGTGGCAACTTTGGCTATACAAAATTTCATAAAAAATTGTATCTTGAGTACAATTTCGAGGTCTGTGTACCTTAGGATAACAGTAAAAATGGGGTTGCGCCTTGGCACATACCTAGCCAGAACCGCTACTAAAACACAAAGGAAGGGGGGGGGGGCTTGACTCCTTTCCTCCAGACCCCACAAGCTGCTACTGTGTTATGGGGCTAGAATAATACATATTACGTCTTTATATTGCTACTAGATGTGCACGCTCGATTCCATTCTTTGTGCAGAGCCAAGCCTACGGTAGGTTATCGTTTAGCGAAAAAACAGGCTGAAGCAAAAAAAAAAAAGGTCATGCCAGCCTCACAGGTTTGCACCCCCAACGGGAAGGTTCATGCTACACCTATGATCTAAGGTTATTAAAGCCAGCCTGCTGGTTTGAAGACAACAGGACCGAGACAGTGAAATATATTTACAGTACATCACCGGGCGAATTTCAACGAAGGTATACACATTTACACATTCATTTTTCTTGATGTGTATTGTGCTTGACATTTTATTATGCTGCTTGTTTTTCTGAGTATATAAATAAGAATAGAATCAACTTTGACATCTTTGTCAGTAAAAAAATATATTACTCATACACCATTGTGATAAAGTGAAGTCAGAAGAACTTTGTGGCACATACAGACACACACACACACACACACACGTACACAATGCACACGCTGGCACACATACTCAGGCACTCAAACACACAGGTACACACATTCACTCAAACAATGACACAAACAAACGCTTGAGCATACACACACAGGCAAATACTCAATCATATACAGTACAGACACACACACCCACACACAGCAAAACATGTTCCCATCTTTCACCTTGATAAAGATGAATCAGTGACAGACTCGGACCCGTGGGCCCGGGCTTCTCCCTGTATAGTAATGCTGACTTATTGTAGAAGCCGGCCTTGCGCTCAAAGAAAGCCCCATTGTGCCCACTGCCTATCAGTGGGCCTACTGCCGGCGGAAATGAGTCACGCCGATCCACGGGATGACTCATCAATATACGCAAAAAACACTGCCTATCGAGATCAACGGGCTGAAAGCCTTTCCAGCCTGCTCCCCCACATACGTATACAGAAGTACGACATATGTCATATCGCATTAAATTCCGCATGAAAAAAGGGGAGAGGTGTCTCGAGACGAACTGCATGGTGGAAACGAAAAGTCCCTTTTCCGCCGATTGATGGAGTTTTTTTTTTTTTTGGTTTTGTTTTAAATTATTAATTTGTAATTTTATTTTTAATAGACTGTAATGAGGAAACGCTTGCAGAGATAACGACTGAGGTAATGCACTGCAGTGGTTTTGTATTACCTGTGTGGACTTGATATGCTGCATTCCGGCATGTTCAGTGGCTGCAGTTCTTACAACGAGAGCACAGACAGAACATTCTTGAATCAAGGTTACCAGGCATGGACATTTATCTCCTCTCTGATCAGATATGTTTTCCATCTCACACTCTCCTTGTGTGTTTTCGATAAGGCATTCCTTCAAAATAACTTTTGGGGAAAAAAATGTTGTAGATCATATCCTTCCCTCCCTCTCCCTCTCCCTCTCTCTCTCTTCCTCCCTCCCTCTCTATCTCTCTCTCC